>CM030789.1:25795000-26395000 GCA_018127125.1 Rhododendron griersonianum | reverse complement strand
GGATCCTAGTGTTTTGAATATTCAGGTTTTAGATCAGTTGGATCAATTTATCCATTGTGAAGTTCAACCTAAGTGTGGTGGAGCAATCTTTTTTGCCACCTTTGTGTATGGAGCTAACAATTATGTGATTAGGCAGACCTTGTGGGCAAGGCTTCATCATCTTAGCACCTCAGTTCCTTGGATAGTGTTAGGGGATTTTAATGCTGTCAGGTACCCAAATGAGAAGGTAGGAGGTACTTCCTCCTGGCCCCCTCATATGGATGAATTTAACCAGTGTTTGTATGACCTTGAACTTGAGGATCTTAGGTTCTCTGGTTGCTTTCTCACTTGGGCCAATAGGCCAGACCCATCCCATTTTGTCAGTACTAAGCTAGATAGAGCCTTAGTCAACGACATTGGATGAAGGCTTTCACTAGTTCTTCAGCCCATTTTTTCCCCCCCGGGATTTCAGACCACTCTCCTGCCATTGTGAATATCACCCCGGGTCCTTTGAAATCTTTGAAACCCTTTAAATTCTTTGATTTTCTAGCTGATCATCCACAGTTTTTAACTGTGGTTCAGAAAATCTGGAGGAAAGTGATTATTGGGAATCCAATGTTCTGTGTTTGCGAAAAACTTAAGATGTTACAAGAGGAGTTTAAGCAACTTAACTCTAGGGAATTCAGTAATGTCTCTAATAGGGTTGCTGATGCTAGACAATGCCTTGAATCCTTACAGAAAAGCATGAGTCCTCATCAGATTACTCCCTCCATAATAAACCAAGAAAGAGTGGTGCATAGGCAACTCTTCACTTTACTTAGGGCTGAGGAAAGCTTGGCTAAACAAAAGTCAAGAATTCAATGGCTGAAACTTGGGGATCAATGCACCTCTTATTTCTTTAAAGCGGTGAGTAACACAAGGAATCGAAGTAAAATTACTAGTCTGGTGTTGGATGATGGGTCTCTTACTCATGACACTCAAGACATTAAGAACAACTTTGTTGGGTTCTATACGGACTTGCTGGGAACAGCTCATTCTACCTCTTATCAGGGGCAAACTAGAATCCAACAAGTTGTCAATAGGAGACTTACAGATAGTCAAAGGACTGCCATGATTGCTGAGGTCACAGACCTTGAAATTAAGGATACCTTTTGGGCTCTTAATCCTAGCAAAGCCCCTGGTCCTGATGGCTATAATGCTGGGTTCTTCAAAAAGGCTTGGCCTATCATTGGTCATGAAGTAACTGTAGCAGTTAAGACTTTCTTTAGGTCTGGTAAATTGCTAAGGAAAATCAATTCTACCATTGTTGCACTGGTCCCTAAAGTTCCAAACCCATCTAAGGTTGGGGACTTTAGGCCCATTTCATGCTGTAATACCATTTACAAGTGCATCTCTAGGATACTGGCTAGAAGGTTGCAGACTGTCCTTCCAATGTTAATTGATCCTGTTCAATCAGGTTTTGTGAGAGGAAGGAGGATTGCGGATAATATTTTTCTAACTCAGGAGCTAATGAGAGGATATCATAAATCGTCACCATCTCCTCGATGTGCAATGAAAGTTGACATTATGAAGGCATACGATAATGTTAGGTGGGATTTCCTTTGGGATGTTCTATCCTCCATGAATTTTCATCCCACAATGATTAAGTGGCTCCAAGCTTGTATCTCCACTGCGAATTATTCTCTTAGCATCAATGGGGAGGTCACAGGCTACATTGTAGGACAAAAAGGACTTAGGCAGGGAGATCCTTTGTCTTCATACCTATTCGTGATAGTGATGGAGATTCTCACTTGTCTCCTAAGAGAGAAATCCCTCCTTCCAGATTTTCATTTTCATTGGAGATGTGGGCGTACCAAACTTATAAATCTATGCTTTGCTGATGATCTTATGATCTTTTGCAAAGGGGATCTAACCTTTATCAGTCATATCCAGGATGCCCTCTCTGAGTTCCAAAGCCTGTCGGGTCTCTCACCCAGCCCTGGAAAAAGTAGCATATACTTTTCTGGGGTTAGTTTAACCACTAGAATGGCCATTTTGGATGTCCTTAAATTCAAGGAGGGCTCACTGCCTATCAGATATCTTGGGGTGCCTCTCCTCTCTACAAAACTTAAAGCATCTGATTGTCAGTCCCTAGTGGATAGCATAACTGCTAAAACTAAGTCATGGACTAATAGAGACCTCACGTATGCTAGCAGGGTCCAGTTGATTAAGAACGTATTGTTCTCCATTCAAACTTATTGGTCCTCCTTGTTTATCATCCCCAAAAAGGTGATCAAGGAGGTTGAGTCAATACTTAGAGCGTTTCTATGGTCTGGTCCCGACCTTAGGAAAACGGGGGCTAAGGTATCTTGGGAGCATCTGTGCTCTCCGAAACAAGAGGGAGGCCTTGGTTTCAAATCCATGCAGGTTTGGAATAAGGCGGCCATTGCCAAACACATTTGGTTCCTTATTTCTGGGGGGGAACAATCAATGTGGTGTCAGTGGGTTAAATCTTATTTAATATGGGGTAGAAACTTTTGGAATTTAAAAGTACCTGGGGATTGCACATGGGTTTGGAGGAAACTTCTGCATCTCAGACCATTGGTGAGGCCATATATGCTTAGTGTAATAGGTAATGGCCAATCCACCTCCTTGTGGTATGATAATTGGCATCCACTTGGCCCTTTGTTAGCCAAATTTGGTCCCAGAATTGCTTATGATTCTGGAATTCCAAAGGAGGCTACTGTGTCTCACATTATCCAAAATTCATGCTGGGCTTTTCCCATCACTCAAACTTTGGAGATCAATGAGGTAAGAAGTACCTTACCACCTCTTATTTCTTCCAGGTTGAGTAGGGATGATCATATTAGGTGGTTTCTCACTTCTAATGGCCAGTTCACAGTTGCTTCCCTTTGGGATAAACTAAGGACTCCCTTTCCAAAAGTTGGATGGCATAGGTTGGTGTGGTTCTCAGGTCACATTCCTAAATGTAGTTTTATCATTTGGATAGCTATTCAGGATAGGCTCTCCACTGCAGATAGGTTGGTGTCATTTGGCCTTCCTATTCCTGCCCAATGTAGTTTTTGTCAGGACTGTGAAAGTCACAATCACATATTCTTTAATTGCTCATTTACTAAGCAGGTGTGGGATTCTATTCAAACCAAATTACATGTCTCATGGACATCTAGAACTTGGTCCGAATGGGTCTCTTTTCTATCTAATTCTAGAGGGAAATCTATAAAGGCTATTATCACTAAATTGGCCTTTACAGTCACTATTTACTATGTCTGGAATGAAAGGAATGCCAGGAAGTTCCAGGGCATGTCCTGTTCTTGGGAAGTTGTTGTTCATAAAATACTTTCAATAATGAGAACAAGGATTCTATCTTTACCTAAACTCCAAGCAGAATGGATTGTGAATGACTGGTGTTAAATGCTTTATGTTATTTCTACTGTGAGTATTTGTAGCATTCTTCTTGTTTTCCTACCCTGACATGACAGGCTATAGCAGGATGTGCTCAAAGGAGGGACAGCAAGGGTCAAGGGCTGGCTCCTTTTATTAGCAGTTCAGATATTACTCCTACTTACACAGATTCTGAACCTGATTTGCATGGTGTTATGGTGCATTTTCTGCTACACCTTCACTTGACTGGTTCAGTGGTGCACAGTTGGTGATGGAGCATTGGTTTATTATGTAGTGCATTTTCTGTTGCACCTCAGTGGTTTATGTGTTGGTGTCATTGAAATAACATTTTCTGCATTTTCTGCATTTGGTTCAGTTGTTAGTTGACTGATGACTGATGGTTCTGCAGTAAGTTGAGATACAGTGTTTGGTTTGTGGATTGCCTAACCATAGGGGCTGTCGTGGGATCTCCCTTCGCAGAGGGGGAATTCCTCTGCAATTATGGTTCAGTTGGTAGTTTGTGCTACAGATTGCTTTAGCAGCTGCTTTAACTGTGTTGTCACTTCTGCTCAGAAGTTTGAGCTTCAGAAGTCTATTACTTCTTCCTAGCAGTCATCAGGTTCTATTCTGCTGTTCTGCTACTTTTTGTTTAATTGGGAAAGGTTCCAAGATACACTACTTAGTGGAATGACTGTTGCATGTTGCTTCTATTATCAGCATTGGGTGGTAGTGTAGCTGCTATTATCTGTTGCCTGTTTTTAAACTTTTGCCATGGCAGCTCTGTATTCAGTTATGCCTATCCATAGAAGTTGAAGTTTTGTTGTAGCAGGTTCAGATGCTGATCAGAAGTTGTAGCAGGTTCAGTTTTCAGTTATGCCTAACCATCGGGGGCTGTCAATGGGATCTCCCTTCACAGAGGGGGACGTCCTCTGTATAGTATAGTTTTGTATATGTTTTCAGTTTTGTATAGTATTGTTCAAGTTCAGAACTGATTGTCATGGACTAGTACAATAGCTTACCTGTTATGACTGTTGTTCTGTTGGACACCTAAGGTTCAGAACCTGATGTTAACCATGGTCCTCTGCATTTTGTGAGTGAATGCAAGCAGTATGAGCTAGCAGTGCAGTAGCTGATGTTTTCAGTTTGGTATAGTATCTAGCGGTGCTGATGTGAAATGCTGAGTGTAGCTGCTGAATGTAGCTGCTTTGACTTCAGCACCTGATGTATGGGCACAGAAGTTGAAACTATCCAGTATAGGCCCAGCAGGTCAGGCACAGAAGTTGTGATGGTTGCTGTCATCATGCTTCAAGTCCAATCCACCTCATGTGCAATTACTTGGTTTTGATCAAGCACACCTGATCAAGCACCTGATTTCTGCACTCAGACATGATTTCAGCATGTGGATCAAGTTCCAGCATCTGTTGGTTGGCCTCTTAGTATGTTCAGCTATCTCAAGTATCAAGTATACTGGTTATATTGGTTGTAATCATTTTGCCATTTGTTTTGTATCCCTCTGTTAGATGGATAGGAAACAGTGCTCTATTTACCTCAAGTCCTATGTAGCCGTTTGGCGTAGGCTTTCTTTTTTCTTTTCCTTTTTTCTTTTCTTTTCCTCCTGGGGTATGCCCTTTGTAGGCTGTATATTCGGTTAGCCCCTGTTTAATTTCAAGCTGATTTACCCAAAAAAAGTTGGCCATCGTGCAGGACAAATTCATCCCGAGCCTGGTTTTGGCATTTGATCGCTGTTTTAGGTCTCATCCCATTTATTACTCATCATGCCATCCATCCATGCTATTATCTGATCACATCCTGCAAATTGTTACAGTTTTAATCCCCGATTAATTGTTTCCCCGCCCTAATTGGCTAAAATTAATTAAAAGAAGAAGAATCACAAAAGTTTTCATAAAAATGCCTAAGTAGAGACCGATCTCTGGATTGGGCGAGAGAGGTGCCTTAAAACCCTTCCCCTCTCGTAACCTGGCTCCCAAACCCAGATATGGTTATGACGAACTGGTTTCCTTAACTTTTTCAAACAAACAGCGCGGCAGGTGCTTCGAAATACGGTTCCTTGAGTGTCGGACCCTCAAAAACTCAAGTGGCGACTCTGTATTTTTGAGCGCTTGCCACCTGCGCTCGCGCTCCCTCGATTTCCAAAAAAAGGGCCGCAACGGCAGAAAGGAACGAAATCATTTCTCTCCGAGGGGCATGCTGCCCACAGTGGCGACTCTGCTAGGGATGAATCGAACCAATATTAATTCATACTTAAAATTTAATACGCTTGGGAACAATCCCTTAAAAGCCTGTCAAAACGGTTAGCTTCGCGCTGCCGAAGGTTGGGATGGTGATTTAACAGGACCTCGTGTCCGGCCATTCTAATCTGGGGCTTTTCCGATTGTTCGCTCGTGTAGTTTCTTCTAAAGATGGACTAAATAAAGTGAGCCAAATTTGAAAAGGCATTTTTACGATTTTGTGATTCTTCTTCTTTTTCCAAAATTTTAGCATCTCATTTGCATCGATGTGGGATAAGCCTCGTTGGATCGTTTTGGCAATCCGGCACGGTTTACCGGAGCCCGGGGACCCCGAATGACCAACAACCTTCGACGATGATGGGTCATGCTACCGTTCGACTGTTACTCTGCGAATACGCGGGTAACGGGAGGTATATCTGTGGCCCTAGTCCGAGGAATCTGTTACGAACCAAAACCAGCATTTTGCATATACAAAGCATTAGAACTCTCCAAACTAGGAAAGGTACCCACAGGCTAGGATCTACTTGCATCTAACCCTGTAAATGCCTATGTGTTACTGCTTTTCTTATCGCATGAACTGTACATACATCTCGTTCAGCGTAAAAGCGTGTCTAGGATGGCTCCTAGGTTCTCGATCTGTTCCGAGTCTGTCTTTAGGCTTAGTAGGACACTGTCATGGCCCGATGAGGAGTCGTGCATCTCAATGATGCGCGTTTTCAGTTTTCCCAGTCCTTCGGACGGTGGGACTTTAGGAAATCAGAAGCCTTTCTACACCCTTGTCCTAAACCTGTTTAGGATTCCAAACAGAAAACGAGGAACGACGGAGTAAGATGTCATGATGCTTACACCAAAGGGTAACAAGTGCCTCGTCACTTACACCGCCCGGCTAATAGCACAGTGCTGTTCACGCCGACCTGGTTATAGTATCATGATATTCATACCAAGTTGTTCTGGCTTCAAGTTTGAAATCCCAAATGGTGGGATGGACAAAGGTTTAGACTCCTTTTGACATCCTTTAGGACCGCGCGTTCCAAACAAGGATACATTTTCGAAAAGAATTCTGAGGGCCTAAAACAGTGTCCGAAGCGTCGTGAGACAGACTTGTCTTCTGGTTCTAGAGTCTAGGGTGACACTGACGACGTTGGCTGCATCCGCTTTAGTCTTTTATTTAGATTAAAGTTACTGCAGGACCCTTATTAAACCTCCTTTTGCCTTGCAAGCAAAGATCTGAATCATTGCACCGCCAAGGAAAGTATCGAGGCCAGTTGCCAAACCCGCTTGGAAACGTCTGCATCTGAATCCGGTTCAAAGGCTTGTCAGGTCGCAATCCCATTTAGTCGCCACGGAAGATTCTCCGCACACTCTGTTGACTGCTTTACAGTCAGATTCTCAGGCAGGTTCACCACCAGTTTTACAGGAAAGGCGTCCGACTACCCCAGTATCCGCATCAAGCAGCTCTGAACCACCTGTCACGATGGAACGGCCACAGCTAGAACCTCTTACCTTGGAGACCATGCTCATGAACCTTCAGGACAGCATCACCACCATGCAACAGAGGGCAGCTCAGACAGATGCTAACATTGCCCGCCTGAACGACCTCATCCACACTCGCCTTCCGCCCCCTCTCGAGGAAGAAGGTGAGGACGATGAGTCTGACCAGAAGCAACCCGTCTTGGTTCCAGATCCGCTTCACGCAGGACGTCTCATGGTGCTAAACCCGAGGGAAGGCCGCAGGCCCACTACAAACCTTGCAGGTGGTAGACTGCCTCCAAACCAAGAGGAACCAGCTCAGAATCCGGATGTGGTCGCACTCGTGGCCAAGATGACCAAGCTGGAGGAATCCATTGCTAAGACAGAAAAGATCAGTGCCGGAGGGATTGATCTGGATCGCCTTTGCCTGTATCCCAATGCCAGACTTCCTGAAAAATTCAAAATGCCGGACTTGGCTAAGTTCGATGGGAGCGGTGACCCCAGGTATCATCTCTACAGCTACCACGCCGCTATGAAACTTCTTTCTGTCGAGCCGGAGGCCATGTCACAGCTCTTTCCTCAGACCCTTTCAGGCCCTGCTTTCCATTGGTTTTTGTCACTCGACATTGCCAAAAGAAGGACTTGGGAGGACATTGGGACTGCGTTTATTTCGCAGTACAACTACAACTCCCAAGTGAAAATGACTACCCGGGAACTTGAATCCACCAAGGTGGAAGCTAAGGAGTCCTTTGCGGACTTCGTCAAAAGGTGGAGAGCTAAAGCTGCACAGATGACTAATCGCCCGAGTGAGAAGGATCAGCTCCGTATCATTTCCCGCAATCTCCAACCAGACTATGCTAGGCATCTGGTCCTGGCTCAGGCATCCGCCAAATTTGAAACCTTCTTCGACTCTGGCCTGGCCATCAAAGATGCTCTACAGAGTGGGATTCTATCAAAGGGAGAATCCTCGCACGCCACCAAGTCAAAGCCTCGGGCTTATTCTGGGAACGCGAATGCGCTGTTCGGAACGGGGACTTATTCCAACACGGCAACCGCCGGTACCAACACCACTTCCTCCAGCACTGCTAATCACATCGCAGATGTCAATCAAGTCCAGACCCCGCAGAACAACCGGCCTTGGAACCAGCCCCGCAGCTTTTCCGCCATCTAGGCGCCTCTATCCTCGGTCTTGGAAAAGTTGGTCAAATCAAGGCATCTCAAGCCCCTGGATCCAACTCCTCTACCCAAGAACCCTTTACCCGGCTTCAAAGCCAACCTTTACTGTGCTTACCATCAAGGAGTGGGTCATCTCACTGACTCCTGCTTTCGCTTCCGTCATGCAATCCAGGATCTCATTGACGATGGCACGCTGGAAACCCCTCCACCACCTCAGAAACCCAATGTCATTGCCAACTCTCTCCCCAAGCACAACGTTGTACCACATATCAGCCAGATATCTCTCAGCTCCACTTATATTGACCCCAACTCCACCATATTCAACCCCACTGACTATATAGCCTGAACCGATCAACCCAGGCCCATCGTGCCTTTCCCGCTCGAATCGTCCACCGAGATTTCTTATATACATGTGGTTGAAGGCCAGGTTGTTGACACTGATGCGCCTTCAGAACCTTTACAAGCTGGATCACTTGTCTCCGAAGAATCTGTCAGCTCTCTCTTCCATCAATCAATCCCTGCTGTACAGATCAATTCTACCTCGTCGCTTGACAGTCCGTACGCAACCATCGCTGGCCCGTTTCCTGATCCCTACCAGCCTTGGGTGCCTCCCTCAGATAGCGACATGCAAGCTACTGGCTGGGCCATAGCAGACAATTGGGACTACGCTATTCCTCTGATCAACGAGTGGTCAAGCTTTGAAGCGGACGGGATTCCTCCACAACCCGAAAATATCCCGTTTGATCAAGCCTGGTATGATGGCTGGTTGGCTGGTTATGAAGCGGCCATGCTCAATCCTTTGGATGGCTTCTCCTTATACATGTTGTTCAACCCAATTGAGCCTCCAGTTCTCGAAGCAGAGTACTACTGGGATCCTGAGCCAACGTGGAATGCTCCCACGGACATTGACCCTAACCCCCTTCAAGGCTACGTTATACCGGACTACATGCTTCACTACGCAGAGGACGAACTTGTCCAGGAAGATCCACGGGCCCTGGGAGACCATGTTTCCCTCTTTAGTTCGGTCTTTGATTCAGTTTGTGATACTGATCCCGACGCCGACTGTGACCCTTGTTCCTACATTGTCGACGAGGAAAATCCGCGCCCTCAGGTGCCTTACCCCAACAACAGGGACTGCAGTATCATGGTCACGGACCGCGTTCCGCCTGCTAATCTTTGGGAAGTGGACGACAGAGTGGATGTCCAAGTTGGAAATGAAGTCTGGGCTGTCAATCGTTCCCTGGCTGACACTGGTCTTTGGGATGTTCCCTTTATTGCAAATTCGGAGCCTGTTGCTGAAGTGGCTGTTGTGAAAGACTTGAACTTCTGGGACTCCTTGCTGATGAAAGATCTGGCTGAGGATCTGGGCTTAGACATGGAAGTGCCCGTCTCTGCACCAACTACTGACAGGGTAAAACGCAAACTGGGAGATGTCCCTGCTGACCTCTGGGATGTGAAGGAAGACCCTCAAGTCGTGCCCTCTTTGGGGAACGTTCACAATGTTACAAGGAGTGGACGGATTTTTCAACCTGCTAATCTGCAGGCCGGGAGTTCTTCCAATCCTGCTAATCAAAGGAACGAACCTGTTTCTTTCCCAAGGTCTGCACCTCTTGAGATATCAGCTGGCAATCTGATTCCTGACTTAGTTCAGCGGCAACTTGAGCGGATTCCTGCCGCGATTTCTATCTGGGGACTGATCTGTTCATCCAAGGAGCATCGTCAGATGCTGTGTCACGCTCTGTCCCGCCTTGAAGTCCAGGCTAACGTCACGCCAGAGGCAATGATATCTCTCATCTTCCCTCCGACCTCCAAGCATACAGTGATCTTCACGGACAAGGATCTGCCAGTCGAAGGAGTCGACCACAATCGTCCTTTGCACATCACTGTCAAGTGTCGAGGACTCTGGGTCCCGACTGTTCTTATTGACAACGGCTCCGCTATCAACGTCTGCCCTCTGAGGGTCGCTTATCGTTTAGGACTCACCAAGAAGGACCTTGCACCTTCCAATCTGGCTGTCAAGGCATATGACGGCACCCGTCGCGTAGTCGAGGATATTTTAAAGCTCAAACTCGATGCTGAGGGTTTTGAGATGGACGTGGAGTTCCATGTCGTGGACATTCCCGCGACTTTCAATCTTCTGTTGGGCAGGCCGTGGCTCCATCGGTCCGACATCATGGCTGTGTCGTCTACTCTCCACCAAAAGGTTATTCTGGGGCTACCTACCGGTACTTTAACCATCTGCGGGGATTCTGGCATCTGCCCGCTCAAGGAGGATGGGACTCTCGTTTTGGGAATTCAACACGGCGAAGAAGACGTCGATCTTGGGGGTTTATCTTTTGATACTTCAGGCACAGTGATGGCCATCAACGTGGATGGGAACTTCCTCATAAGCTCTGTCGCGCTGGACATTATGAGGAGGATGTCTTACTTCCCAGGCATAGGCTTAGGTTCTCGCCGTCAAGGGGTCCCGGAGTTCCCTACTTTTCCTTTCAACGAGGACCGCTTTGGTTTGGGGTATATCGCCTCTGCCAAAGATGCCAAGCGGAGGAAATATATGGGAAAACCTCGGACCCTCTGCAGTGGTCCCAAATTTGTACGTGAGGTGGGAAATGCCGCTTACACGGGGCAGGCTGAGCCCTTTATTCATTCCGAAATCGGGGAGCTGCTGCCTGGGTTTGAGATTTTTGCTGATGACACCTGGTCAAGCAGTGATGATGAACCAGCAAAGGAAGAATTCAAGAGGAAGCTTAATCAGGAGAAGATCAAGACCGACTGGCTGGGATCTATCAATCAGGGGAATTTGGAGCTGCTGTTCCAGGAATTCTCCCAAGTGGGTTTGGCTGAGGAAGCTGAAGAGGCCGAAGTGCTTATGCTCGGGCCCGACGCCCTCGAGGATCCCACCTCTCTCATTGTGAAAGCCAAGGGCTCTCTAAATAATTGCATTTTCAAGCCACGCCTGACTTGCATTGACAACACTTCTGAGTCTGAGTCTGAGTCTGAGTCTGAGTCAGAGTCTGTTTCGTCCTCTAAGTCTAGCTCTGAGTCGGAGTTTGTGCCTCTGGGCCCTCCACGTCATAGCTTTTATTTTGAGTTTGACTCTCTTGTACTTGGCGACTCTTCAGGAGCTTGTGAAATGAACGAAGCATCTTCTGACTATTTCAATGCACTTTATATAAACTGTGTCGACCCTGATGATGAGGGGATAGATTTCGATGGGGACATTCCCAAGGAAATCCGTGCCTTCATCGAAAGGGAGGACGAAAGGCATGCTTAGCCATTAAAAGAAGAAATAGTTTCTATAAATTTGAAAGATGAAAACGATCCCCAGATGGTTCAAGTGGGCTCCACACTTTCACCAGAGGAGCGTCGCGATTTCAAAGAGCTGCTCACCGAGTTTAGTGACGTTTTCACATGGTCTCATCGAGATATGCCCGGAATTGATCCCGAGATTGTGGAGCATCGCATTCCTTTATTTCTGGATGCCAAGTCTGTGAAGCAGAAGCTCCGACGGATGAGGCCGGATTGGGTTCAGAAGATTAAGGAAGAGGTTACCAAGCAGATTGACGCTGGCTTTCTCATGGTCTCTCAGTATCCCACATGGGTGGCCAATATTGTCCCTGTTCCTAAGAAAAATGGCCAAATTCGAGTTTGCGTTGATTTTCGGGACTTGAACAAAGCGAGCCCCAAAGACGATTTTCCCCTGCCACACATCGATGTGCTTGTGGACAATACTGCGGGGCACGCTTTGCTCTCGTTCATGGATGGCTTCTCTGGCTACAACCAAATTCTCATGGCACCTGAAGACCCTGAGAAAACCACGTTTATCACTGAGTGGGGGACTTATTGCTATCTTGTCATGCCTTTCGGCTTGAAGAATGCCGGGCCTACTTATCAGCGAGCCGCTACCACAATCCTGCACGACATGATGCACAAAGAAGTCGAGGTCTACGTCGATGACATGATCGCCAAATCCAAAACTCGAGAAGGCCACGTTCCTGTGCTTAGGAAGTTCTTCGAGAGATTACAGAAATTTTGTATGCGTCTAAATCCTCAGAAATACACCTTTGGGGTTACAGCTGGTAAGATGCTTGGTTTCATGATCACTTCTCGTGGAATTGAGGTCGACCCGTCGAAAATCAAAGCAGTCCTTGATATGAAGCCACCAGATTCTGAAAAGGGGGTGCGAAGCTTTTTGGGAAAGGTACAGTTCATCAGCAGATTCATCGCCAAGTTGACTCTAACTTGCGAGCCGATGTTTCGTCTATTGAAGAAGAATACTCCGTTTGTTTGGACAGACAAGTGTCAGGCGGCTTTCACCTCCATTCAAACCTACCTGCAGAACCCTCCGGTTTAAATGCCACCAGTGCCAGGGAAGCCCTTGATACTTTACTTGTCTGTAAATCCTTCGTCTATGGGGTGTTTGTTAGCTCAAGAGGGAGAAAAGGGAGTCGAAAAGGCCATTTACTACCTGAGCAAGAAGATGGTTGATGCTGAAGAACGCTACACCGCTCTTGAAAAGACGTGTTGGGCTCTTGTGTGGGCATCCAAGAAATTGAGACACTACATGCTAGCTTACCCAGTGAAGTTGATTTCTCGAATGGATCCTCTCAAGTATCTGTTTGAGAAGCCTGCGCTTACTGGTAAGCTAGCGCGTTGGTTACTTTTGCTCGCAGAGTTTGACCTCGAGTATGTCACTAGGAAGTCTGTCAAGGGACGCGCGGTCGCCGAATTCTTGGCTGATCATCCTGTCAATGGGCCGGAGGACTCGGATTTTGCATTTCCAGATGAAGGGATAATGGCGATTGTCAAGGACACCTGGACCCTTTATTTTGATGGAGCGGCCAATCAGAAGGGATACGGGATTGGAGTTCTGCTAATAACCCCTGAAGGTGCTCATATTCCGCTGGCATTTAAACTCAATTTCGATGTCACGAACAACCAAGCTGAATATGAGGCCTGCATTGTTGGCATGGAAGCTGCTCTTGCGCTTGGGGTGGAAAAACTCAAAGTCATTGGTGATTCCAACCTTGTCGTTTCTCAGGCCAACGGGGACTGGAAAGTTCGGGAGGACAGATTTAAAGCCTTATCCCCAAGACCTGGAGGACCTCATTCCTCGTTTCAACAAAGTCACGTTCACGCACGTCCCTCGGATGAAGAATCAGTTCGCTGATGCTCTAGCAACTCTGGCTTCCATGGTCGAGCTTCCGATTGGTGTCAAGTTTCGACCTATTCTGATTGAACAGCGGGACTTGCCTGCTTATCAGTACATCAACGCCGTCGATGATGTTGATGATGGCCTACCCTGGTATCATGACATTTGGAATTTCATTGAAAGTGGTCAGTTCTCGCCTGACACCACTAAGAAGGTTCAAACAGCGCTGCGAAGATTGGCTGCTCAATACATTATTTGTGGGGGGAAGCTGTATCGGAGATCTTACTGCTGAATACACAAGCTCTGTGTCAGTGGTACTGAGGCCATCAAAATCATGGAGGAAATTCACGAGGGAATTTGTGGCCCTCACATGAGCGGGGTCATGCTCACCAGAAAAATCCTGCGACAGGGTTACTTTTGGTCTACCATGGAATCTCAGTGTGTGGATTATGTACGCCGCTGCCATAGGTGTCAAATCCACGCCAATCTCATGCATGTCCCTCCTTCTAAACTGTTTGGCATGACATCACCTTGGCCCTTTTCTGTTTAGGGTATCGACGCTATCGGCATGATCAGGCCTTCTGCTTCAAACGAGCATCGGTTCATTTTGGTGGCAATAGATTACTTCACCAAGTAGGTCGAGGCTGAATCTTACAAGACCCTGATGGTGGTTCAGGTTGCTCAGTTCATCCGAAAGAACATCATTTATCGGTACGGGGTTCCACAGGCGTTCGTTTGTGACAATGGGGTCCATTTCAAAGGCAGGGTGTTAGAACTTTTCGAAGAATTCCAGATTCAGGTTCATCACTCAACGGTCTATCGCCCTCAGACGAATGGGGCGGTTGAGGCAGCCAACAAGAACATCGAGACTATCATCAAGAAGTCCGCAGAGTCCGCCAGGGACTGGCATGAGCAACTGCCTCTAGCTCTTTGGGGGTATCGCACGTCAATTCGAACATCAACAGGGGCCACCCCTTTTTCCCTAGTCTATGGGATGGAAGCTGTGCTTCCCATCGAGCTTGAAGTACCGACTTTGAGGATCATGGCTGAATGTGAACTCACGGAGTCCGAATGGCTTAGTGGGAGGTTTGTTGAACTTATGCTCTTTGATGAGAGAAGGCTTCGTGCCTTGTATCATGTTCAGGGGTATCAGTGCAAAATTGCTCGGGCATTCAACAAGAAAGTGAGGTCTCGTGACTTGGCTGAAGGGGATATGGTCACAAAGGAAATCCGGGCTCCCATTTTCGATCTACGTGGTAAGTTCCGCCCGAAGCGCGCAGGACCTTACATTATCAAGACCATCCTCTCGGGTGGGGCGGCTCAGCTCATTGATCTGGACGGCAACGAGTTCAACACTCTGGTCAACCTGGATCAACTTAAACGTTACTATCCTTGAGAGAAGCTCGTTGGGCCGAAAACCACAAGGGTGGGCGGTCCCAAGCAAAAATTAGAGCAAGCCTGCTAGACTGAAAATCCAAGGGGGCAGTTTAGGCAAAAATAAATAGGCATTCAATCAAAGCTCGCTAGACTGGAAACCTGCAAAGGCAGTTCTAGGCAAAAATTAGAGCGCAAAAGGAGAGCCAAAATACACGAGCGAACCTTGGCCTGAACTACGTTTTGACCTGATTCCCTAGCTTGGGATACGTAGGCAGTCTCTCTGTGAGATTCGATCGCAGTCAATCAACTTGATCCAGAGTTTTTATTCCAAAGCGTACCTCAACATTCAAGCGGCGTGGTGTTCAACACTTGGACCAAAATGGGGAAAATTCTTAATCTTTCACCTTTATTCAAACTATTATTTCTATTACATAGGCTGAGCAGAGCCCTAAGAAAAACAGTAAGGCATCAAAAACAGAACGAAATGCTAAGAGGCCCTTATGGGCTCACAGTTTATTCTAGACCATTGGAGTCGTGTCAGGAGTTAGTCTGTGTTTTGTCTCCTTGCAACCTCTTCTCTTAGCCATGCTACATAGCGGCGTTTGAGTCTCGTGCTGAAGTCATCTTCCACTCCTCCGAGTTCTCTCAAGCCCCAGTTACGCTCATACCCTACCAGATGTTGGGCCGTGAATGCTGGAATCTGGAAATCTTCTATCCCAGCTCGATGAAAGCCTTGGCTCATGCCTAACTGCCGCAGAATACGACCTGGAATATAGAACGTGAAACTGGACAGCCCAGCAATCACCATTCTCTCAAAACCTGCAGAGTGCATAGCCATGTCCGGGATGTTCAGGGCTTCGTGCCGCCAAACAATCTCGCGCGGAGACATCTCCCTCATGAAGGTGTACCACTCCTCCTCAGACATCTCTGGGTACAACATTCCCCTTTGATACATTTGCCCGGGCAAACGGGGCCAGTTCGCTTCAGGAGCCGAGATTAGCCCAAATTTGTCACACAGCCACAACTGTATGAGCGAAAAGACAAGTAAGGAGCCACATAAGCCTGAGCGAAAGAAAACAAGTAAGGAGCTTCTATATAGCCTTAGCCGAGGGTTGAGGTAATAACAGACTGTGTGAAAGCCAGAAAAAGGTGAGCTGAGTGAGAATTTACCTGCAACAGGAGTGGACTGCCACCGAACGTGTTCGTTTGACCGGCGGCCACCAAATCCAAACCAATGAGTGTTTCAGCGAGCACCATTGGAACTACGTTCTTTCGAACACCCATCTGTGTAGCCACGTCAATCAGCGAGGGGTCGGGCCGTCCATGCGGAGACACCAGTAAGTATGCGGCCAGTATGCCAATTGACATGGCAAATCGACGTCGAGCCTGCAGAACAGTATCCGCTGGATCGCCGTCGGGCCCGTACCATTCCATTAGGCACACGACGTTTATCTGTCCCCCAATCAACAGGCCTTCCGCCGCACCCCTTGAAATATTCAGACAGGTTTTCAGCAGCTTTGACATGCTTTGTCTGTAAGGTGGCACGACAATCACGCTCGAAGCAAAGCCTTGGAGATATGCCTGAAATTCTTCTACGGTCGGGCACAGCTCGTTGTCCCCGAATCGGAACACATGGACGTCCCGGTCCCAGAACTGGAGAGTTGCTCTCAGGATTTCGGGGCGAAGCCTTATACTTTTTAGGAAGCGAAAGGCGGCCAGTCCGTGAGAATGGAAGCATAGCCAATCGCTCGCGACAAATTCTTCGAGCCACGGGCTGATTAATGCGGGAAGATGATTTGCCATTAGGGTCTAAGGCCTGTGGGATTTTTCCTACGGGGAGTATCTGATCACTCAGGAGGCAACATTGCCTTTATAAACCAAGGAAGTAGGTGAGACTTTTCCCTTAGGTGAAGTGTCCATGCAAGGTGTCCCCCTACTTATTAAAGATCAAGGGCCCACCTCTGGGAGGAACCAGAAGCCCCTGCACGTCCAGAGCTGCTGGCAAAGCCTGCCACCTTTTACTTTCCGAATGGGTCAAGGCTGGCCACTGTAACAGGAGTTCTCCATCGCGCGATGGTTCTGAAGTGTCGCGCGACTATTTGTACTCGCGCGATGGTTTCGTTTGCTCGCGCGAGGGTTAAGTTTAAATTCGGCATAGTAAAGCAGGCTACTGTCTTTTTGGGGTTATTTTCCGAATTTCGACTCGGGCCAGATTTTGAAATTCCGATGCTTCCAGTAGGTCATTATGGGTGATTATGACTACGTCGAAGCGTTGTTCGTTCAAATTGCACGTTTGGTGACGAATTCAGTCTCTCGAATGGATAACGGCCGGATGGTTCTTATTTAAAGTCATTATTTAGCCGGTCAAGTCGGGCAAAAGGTCGTACAATTTACAAAGCAAGTATTGAAAAGCAGAGCCAGAAGTTCAGGCGGCCTGATGGTTTTACTAATTACAAACTTGGTTTTTCCGCGGGATTCAGAAATATCCCCTCAGCCTTGCTTCGACTTCAACGCGAAGCCATTTTACGTAACGACTCTCCAGCCATGTCTTGAAGTCTGGGATTGGTTCCTTCAGTGTCCTATCGCCCCAATTGTCTTTATAGCAGCGCAATTGCCATGAGTCAAATGCAGGAATGTCAAAATCTTCCGCTCCATAACGCTTGTACCCTTGGCTTCTCCCGAGCTGTCGGAGTGTACGCCCTGGAACGTAAAACGTGAAGCTCGATAGGCCAGCAATTATCACTCTCTTGAATCCAGCTGAATTGAGCGTCATTGCTGGAAGGTTTAACCAGAGGCATCTCCAGACTATGTCCTCAGAGTGCAGATCATTCAGAAACGCAAACCATATATCCACCGTCAGGTCGGGGAATACCATTGGTCTTTCGACCAAAAGCCTGGGGAACTCTTCAAAGCCAGCCTGTGGCTCTTCTAAAACCCCCACTTTGTCCGCCAGCCAGAGCTGCATGGGAACAGAGGACAAATCAGAAATCAAATACAGCCTGAGTATTTGGGGTAAAAATGAAGATGCAAGAAAGTGTGCCGAATGGGAATTTACCTGGAGCAGGATAGGGCATCCGCTGAAGGAATCAGCTTGCTCAAGTTTCAGCATGTCTAAACCCAGGAGTGTTTCCGCTAAAATCACGGGCATGATATTTTTCTGGGCATCCATTTACAGGGCGATGATCACTAATTTGGGGTTCGCTCCTCCTTCAATGGGAATCAGCATATATGCAGCCAGTGCGCATATGGACAAAACGAAGCGTCTGTGAGCCTCCCCCACGTAGTCTCCCAGGGCTCCCTCGGGCCCATACAGCTCAATAAGGCGGAAGATGTTGAGTTCGCCATTCTGAATGATACTGGCCGTCAGTGCCTCTGGAATATTGAGTTGCGCCTGTAGGATTTACTCCATGTCTTCGTGAACGAGCGGAACCGCAAGAACGTCTTGGTTGGCAAAGCCTGGCGCATACGCTTGGAATTCTTCTATGGTAGGGCACATCTCGTCTTGTCAGAACCGGAAGACATGCACGATCGGATCCCAAAAAGGCAATGCGGCTTGGAGGAGCTCGACGCACGGTCGAGCGAATCGGAGATCTCGAATTGAGGACAAGCATCGAGACCGGGGGCTCGCCCAGTTTATGGTTTCTTCTCTCAGTAGCCAAAGGTCGAGTATTTCCGTCAACGCATCTCCCATTTTTGGTAATAAAGAGGGATGTACACTACATTCCTCCTAAAACCTTCCTTCTTATAGGCCAAATGTAGTAGAGTTGATGTCTAGGTGTCCCACCATCTTGCCATGCAAGGACTCCCTTCTTTCTGCAACATCAGAACAGCTCCCAAGACGTGGAACAATGAACAGGATAATGGCAATAATTTGGTCAAACCAAGGCAGCTTAGCAGGATTTGACTATCGCGCGACACTTCCAAATCATCGCGCGACAGAGATCACTCGCGCGACAGTTCCTAACCATCGCGCGATGGTTCGTCTGCAGTTTTGACAGATTCCAACAGCCACTGTCCAATTTTGGTCGTTTTCATTTCCAAGGGTCTTTTTGCACTTTTAATAGTTCCAGCAAGTCATTATAAGTATTTATGACTGTATCCAAGTATCGGATTCCAAATGCCATGCTCAACGAAGATCTTGGACCCTCGGATGCCCGTTTCAGGTTCAAATTGAGGTTTCGGGAGGTCGAAACTCGCCCTGGAGGCTCTAGCCCATTTTGGTCATGCCATGCAGGTCACCTGGACCTTAAGTGACTGTGTGGAGGTGTCGGTTTCAGTCCGGGACATAATTGAGTCTTTCTTGGACGCATTATGCCATTTTCGCATCATTTTGTGCGTTTTTCGGTATAAGTCTATTCTCGGGACGTTTCGTTCAGTTCCGTTGATTGGTACAGGTCATGTTGACCGTAATTGACCTTTCATGAGTGTCAGTTTTGTCTTCAGCAGAGTATTGTGGGTTTTGACGTATCAATGCCCAAAATTTCATTATTTCTCGTATCCTCGTATCCTAGGGTACCTTTCCTATTTCTTTCAGAGCTAGGCCAGTTTTTATACTCATATGTGTCTGTGAGTGGTCTCGGTGTGTTGTCAATGCAAGTTTGGTATTAGTGGCGGATTTTACTTTCTCTTATTCGTAACGAGAAACAATAAACTTGAAAAATGCAAACTTCTGAAAAATGCAAATTTCTATAAAGGAACTACTGTATCAACGGCACATCGGCCAATCAAAAAACATCAAGTCAAGTCAAGGCACATGCGCCCGCTAGTCAAAAGGCACGCAGGCCCTCAAAGTATCTGTCAAAAGCTATCTATTTGGGCACGCAGGCCCAGAATCAAAATCAAAAGCAGCATGCAAAAGGGTAACGGAGGCTTCATCGTTGCCTTCCACGCGCTCCAAGCCCGTCATCGCTACCTGCATCATCCCGTAGCTCCTGGGGATCGTCTCTGTACCCCGGATCGTCAATGGAGTCGTTGGAGCCCCTGCTAGTGGACGAGTGCTCCTCGTCCTCTCCTTCCTCTCCTTCCTCCTCGTCCTCTTCTTCCTCTCCTTCCTCTTCTTCCTCATCCTCGGAAGTCTGACCCAAGATTAGCCGCTTCCAGCGGCCCGGCTCCTCCAGTGTCGGCTTCTCGCGCCTCTTTAGTTGATACCGAAGCTCAGCTTGCCTCGCGGCTTGTCTGGCTTCCTCCTCGCGTGCGCGTGCTGTCTGTAAGCCCCTCGTCTTTCGCTGCGTAGTAGTGGCCGGAGGTGTGGGTTTCTTTGCCGCCGCCTTCTTCGATGTCGGATCTCGCGCACTCTTCCTCCTAGGGTTCATCTTCCCCTGCACCTGCATTGTCATTTCATTTCAAAGCATGAGTATCTATTGTGCATATTGTATTTCTGTATTGAAGGCAGGTACAATCTATCAAGCTATCAAAGCAGGAATGTATCGAAAGCAGGAATGTATCGCAGGCAGGAATGTATCGAAAGCAAAGTGTATCGAAAGCTGGAATGTATCGTTTTCATACCTGGGTCCTCTGAACGACGGCCGAGTCGGGTGTGGTGTCGGCACTGTATTGCAACTCCGGTGGCATGCCGCTCGCCGCTCTTCTCACCACATTCTCCAATGCTAGCATGCGTCGAACGGCTCGTTCACCCACTCGATTGGCACCGCATGAAATTCAAAGTTTATCAAAGCTATTCAGTATAATTCAAGTATTTGGAATTGAAAAGCAATATTGGAAGCTGATCTTACCGAAAGCTTGATCACAGGAGTGGGCTCCGCTCTCGCGGGCACTAACTGTAACTCCGCAGGATTCTCCTGGCTGTCAACCACAGGAATCCTCCAAAGTAGCGCAGGGAGTCCGCCAGCCACCGATCCGCTCGGAGTTTGCCTTACCCGGCTCTCACCTCCTCTCCGTCCCTCTCCAGCTGCTCTCCTCTCCTCAGCGGCTCCTGCGACCTGGCCCCGCACCTCTCTCAGGCCACGGATCCCCAGTGGACCCGCCAGAAAGTCTCTATGGTAGACAGTATAGTCCCTTTCAGGACGCAGGTAGCGCGCAAGCTCAGTGTCTGGCCTCGTGTACCTCTCCAGCTCAGCCCGTATGTACTCTCCTGTGTGTGAAGCTCGAGGTGGGAGTGGCCCTGACACCTGGAACTCAGGGTGACCAAGCGACTGGCGCGTCACTCGATCCCCCAAGTACCACTGCCAACCGAAGGCTGACTTCAGTAACACCCTGCTGGCCGTAACAACTCTGCTCCGGGCCAAGTACTCTGGCTCTGGTCCCGCTCTCCTCCAGGGATCCCAATTGACCTGCAATTCAAGGCAAACAAGCAATACGAGCAATTGATCAGCGACAGCATTAAAGCAAGGAAACGAATACATATCTAATGCTTATGATTATGTGTTCATACCTGTGAGGCCCTGAGCTCGTCCAATTACAACCTGAAGGCGTTGAGCTCACCTCTCCCTTCTTTCTTCCCCATGCTCGCCTTGCTCCACTTCAGCGCACGGGGGAGGGTGCTAAGGTCTGGATGCTTGCACTCCGGCGGATACATCCGCAAAACCTCATAGGCCCAAAGCTGAAAAATATTTAGACAAATTCAAACATTAGTCACAAGGCATACAGTATTTGAAATTGAAACAGTCAAGCAGACTAAACAATGGACAAGCGTAATCAAATTGTGCTTAATAAAGGGGTAGAATCGTACCTCCCAGACCCTCCAGTAGCCGGCTGTGCTCTTACCCGTCCTCGACGAGTTGCCAAAGAAGTGATAGGCTGTCCAAAGAGTAGCCCCACCCCAGTCAAAGCGTGAGGCCGTCCTCAAGTCCCTCAGCGCTGGCAAGTAGGAAAGGTGCACTTTACTTCGCCTGTTTGGGTACAGAGTGGCACAAAACAGGTACAGCAGGAACGCCCGGGCCATCTGCTCCGCCTCCCGGTCATTCGTCACCTCCTTCTTCAGGTAGCCCTTGAACTGGTCGTACCTCGCCATCCCCTCCTTTATCTTGGGCGCTTTGCCCAGAAACCACTCCAGAGCAGCCCGATCCTCCTGGATCCCCGAGTCGAACGGTATGGGCTCACCTCCAACCCTCAGCCCTGTGATCGCTGCAAAGTCTGCAGGCGTCACTGTCATCTCCCCAGGAGGTAGGTGGAAGGTATTGGTAGTATCCATCCACCTCTCAGCAAGCGCTACAAGGACGGCGTGGTCGTTCCTCGCAGGGGTCAAAGTCTGTACGAACACCCCGAAGCCCGCTTCATCCACCAACCGCCTCACTCTCTCGGGCAACCCCTCGTACAGCCGTAAGGACATACACGCGCCCCCGAAGCCGCGGATATCCCTCTGTCCCGCTCCAGCCTGTTTCAGACACAAAGACAAGCAGCAAAAGGGATTATCAGTATACAGGAAGTTCATTCTCAAGTTCTTGGTAATCAATGAAGCCTAGGACACATGTTCGGCTTGAGTTCTATGCCATGGCTCGACTCGGGAGTGTGATGTGCTATTCTAGATTCCCGTGCATGCAGAGTTCTCATTTTTGAGTTCTAGGTAATCAATGAAGCCTACAACGGATGGTTGGTTCAAGTTATTACATATTGGGCCTATGTTACAAGAAGTACATAGGTTTAGCATGCTTTGGCTCGCAAGTTATCTGTGCAATTCTAAGTTCAAGCATGTTCTAAGCAAGTATCAAATGTGAACTATCAAAGCAAGAATATCGAAATCAAATTACAAAGGGTATTTTCTGGGAATATACCTCCATCCACGTCGCTGCAATGTGGGCCCAGGGATCTCTCAACACCAACTCGTCGTCGTAGTCTCTCCGCGACGGTACGCGTGCCCCAATGCCCGACGGCACAAAAAGGTGCGGCGTAGGAAGCACATATGCCTCCGCTGAAAAGCCCGGGCGGCTCGTGTCCTTCGCCTTCGCCACGGCCGTAACCCTAGGCCCCTGTGCCTCTGCTCTGGCTCTCTCCTCGGCCTCCGCCTCTCTCAAAAGCTCCTCTCTCTCCTGTCTCTCTCTCTCGGCCCTCTCCGCGGCCTCCGACGCCTCAATGGCCCGGGCACGATCCTCCCTGGCCTTTAGGACTAACTCCCGAATCAGGGGGTTATCCTCAAGAAGCCTCGCCAATGCCTCGTCTGTCAAGAACTCAGCGACGTCGTGTTTCGTGATCGGCCTATGACTCGACGACGTCACCGCGGGCCGAAACAGAATGTCCTCCTCTCGGACCTCAACCGGAGTCTCTGTGACCTCCACCTCTGCGTCTACAACGCTCTTGCCCTTCGCCGAATCCCTCGGCGGGGACCCGGTCGGCTCGATGGCATCATCTCCTGCCCCACTACTACTGCCTCCTCCAGTCTCAACCCTCGCGCGAGGCTCCTCCTCTGTCGCGCGAGGGTACTCTCCAGCACCAGTGTCTCCTGCATCTCCTGGGCCCACTCCGGTCACCACCAAGCCTCCAACGGCCATGCTCGGATCCAATACCTCAACACTGTGGCCCACGGCCCCCATTTCAACCGTCGCGCGAGCCTCTGGCTCTGTCGCGCGATGCTTCTCTTCGTCACTGACCTCTTGCTCGCGGCCCTGTTCTCTACCTCTGCCGCCCGTGGTCACTGCACTAACCTCTGCACCAGCCTCTGCAATGGCCTTCACTGGTGTTTGATCCCCCGTTTCAACACCCATGGGCCCTCCTCGGTCCTCCGGTTGATTAATGACATCACCCCCGCCGCCATCATCGCCGTGGTCTGCCATGGTCGTGTAGGGTGTTCGTGGTCTTGATTTTGTGGTTTGATCAAGGATTTGGGAAGAGATTGAGAAGGGACGGGAGTTTGAGAGGGTTTTGGAAGTTTTGAAACGGCTGGATACTGTTTCTGAAACGTCCCGCGGACGTTTTAAACAATGGAACGGGTTTGGGCCGGGTCTGGGCCTGTTCAGATCCAAGCCCTAACTCGAGACCCTCGCGCGATGGTTCACAAGTGTCGCGCGACACTTTGTTCTGGGCCTCAGGCCCAATCTAGGTTCAGAGTCTGGCCCAATCTCAATCGCCTCTCTGTTGGGGTCCATGGCTCTTTGATATGTTGTGCAATAAATTTGAGGGTCATCTTGGAAGTGTCACTTTCGACTCGGATCATTTTTGCATCCCCAGCAGTGGTCCGCCTTCAATCAGCGACGATTCATCCGTCCGATCATCAAATCAGCGACGATCCATCCGTCCGATCATCAATCAGCGACGATCTATCCGCCCGATCTTCAATCAGCGACGATCCATCCGTCCGATCATCAATCAGCGACGATCTATCCGTCCGATCATCAATCAGCGACGATCAATCCGTCCGATCTTCAATCAGCGACGATGCATCCGTCCGATCATCAAATCAGTGACGATCCATCCGTCCGATCATCAATCAGCGACGATCCATCCGTCCGATCATCAATCAGTGACGATCTATCCGTCCGATCATCCATCAGCGATGATCTATCCGTCCGATCTTCGATCAACGACGATCCATCCGTCCGATCATCAAATCAGCGACGATCCATCCGTCCAATTTTCGATCAGCGGCGATCTCTCCGTCCCATCTTCAACCCCCCCTTGGTGCACGGTATTTTTATATACTCGTCTGCATTTTCCATTTAATCGGCTTTTGGGCGGATTTGGTGGGTGTCTAGAAATCTTTGACGTTACCCGTACCAGTCAATGGTGCTCCGCGTGCCGTCAAAGAGGGACTACTGTAGACACCCCAATTTGGGTCTCCCAATTGTATTACTTTGTTTTACGGTTTTCTTGTTTCCCCGATAATGAGATCGGATTAAACGAGCTTGGATTGGGGATGGATTGAGCTTGGAATGCTTAGAACCCTGCTTGAACCTTTTGAACCCTTTCTGAACCTTCAGTCAAACCCTAGGGTCAGGTTTGACCGTCGCGCGATCCTTCATGTTACTCGCGCGATACTCAGCTTGCCAGGTGTGGTCAAAGTCAAACTGTTGACTGTTGACCCTCGCGTGATGGTTTTCTCCTGTCATTATCACAGAATCCAGCTGGACTTGTGATGATTGGGTGTCACATGGGTCCCCATGGGCTGGAACCCCGTTTTCCTCAGCTGAACAGAGTCCTGGCAGGTTACACCCTCACAACCACTCCCACTCACCTTGTTGGCTAGTCTATCCACCAAGTTGTGACCAGCCTTATTGGCTGGTTGCAAAGCCTTGTTTTGCCACCACCTAGCCCTTCCACCTCCCTATAAATACCCCCATTGGTCTTCCATGTTAAAGGTTCCAAGAAAAAGCTTAAGAAGGTTAATTACCATTCACAAGGCAATTAAATCCCTAGCACAAAGTTACTAACCCAAACCATCTCCTAGTCTTCCAAACTTGGTGTTTTGTCAAACACTTAGTCAAGAGGCTTTACCAATCAATCCAATCCATTTCCAAACCCTTTCCAAGCAAAGGTATAACATTTAACCTTTTTCTGTTTTGATCCCTGAGGGGGGCTGACAGGGCCAAGGCTGGTAATTAATACCATTTCCTGGTCCTAAAGCCAGCAGAGTTACAAGAATCTGTGACGGCTAAACCCTCGCGCGATGGTCCACAATGCTCGCGCGACACTTATGTCAGCAAGAGAATGGTCCTCGTGGGGAAGGGAGGCTGGTCTTTCATGTTTTTGCAATATTAGCATGCCTGTTGTACTTTATTTTGATTTTTTAGATCACTGTTATGCATGCGAAACAAAATACAGTAGCTTAGTTGTTTATTTTGAATAGCATGGAATGCCCTTGGGTCTTCCTGGATCTGTCTCAGGACCCCAAGCATGCAAAGCAATTCTTGGAAGTCCAGTCAGGAATGTCGCGCGAGACTCACTCTCTGTCGCGCGACAATTCTGTTTATTCCAGAAATGGCCCTTGCATGGGCAACTAGGCCTCTGGCCTCCTTTTATCCCCCCACTGTTTAGGGGTTGTGTTTTCCTTTATTCAGTTTCATTTTCAAGCTGTTTGTAATAATTAGTATTTTTACAACCCTTTGATAAATTGCTTGGTTTGCCTCCTGGGTGTGCACTGGTCCTTCCAGAGCCCAGAAGGGGATGAACTTGGAACTTTGGTGAGATGACAACACTCGCACGAGGGTTTGAGTGTCTCGCGCGATGGTTCGCTTGCATGCAGATTTGTTCATGCATGCAAGTTGGCCATCGTGCAGGACAAATTCATCCCGAGCCTGGTTTTGGCATTTGATCGCTGTTTTAGGTCTCATCCCATTTATTACTCATCATGCCATCCATCCATGCTATTATCTGATCACATCCTGCAAATTGTTATAGTTTTAATCCCCGATTAATTGTTTCCCCGCCCTAATTGGCTAAAATTAATTAAAAGAAGAAGAATCACAAAAGTTTTCATAAAAATGCCTAAGTAGAGACCGATCTCCGGATTGGGCGAGAGAGGTGCCTTAAAACCCTTCCCCTCTCGTAACCTGACTCCCGAACCCAGATATGGTTATGACGGACTAGTTTCCTTAACTTTTTCAAACAAACAGCGCGGCAGGTGCTTCGAAATACGGTTCCTTGAGTGTCGGACCCTCAAAAACTCAAGTGGCGACTCTGTATTTTTGAGCACTTGCCACCTGCGCTCGCGCTCCCTCGATTTCCAAAAAAAGGGCCGCAACGGCGGAAAGGAACGAAATCCTTTCTCTCCGAGGGGCATGCTGCCCACACTTATCAACTGTTAAAGGCTAAAAACCAGATTATGTGTTAGAATTAAATAAAGCAAATATACATTGTATGTCGAACGATTATGGGCCAGTCTCACGACTGGGCAAAGAGGGGTGCCTAACACATTCCCCTTATTGTACTCTTGGCTCCCGTATCCGGAATCTCTATCCATTTTTCCTAGTTTTAATAAACTAGGTGGCGACTCTATTTTGATGATAACCGTTATCGTGTGGCGATGTTCCTAGCCATGGGAATGTCCACGATCTTGGTTTATGAAGTGGAACCAAACAAGCGTGATCAATCTGTATGGCGATGCCCCGTTTGGGAGGTGTCTACAGATACAAACGTATCCGTGAGTGATAATTCACCCAGTAGAATAATCCTAACCCTATTAACCCCTTACTCTACAGTTAGCAGTTCAACAATATAAGAATTGGTAATTCACAGAAAGTACACAGAATAATAGCACATCGTCTTTTTCTTTACTATCCATTAACTTACATGATATCTAAGAATCTTCTCCACAAGATCATTTCCTCCCACATCCACTAACTACAACCGTCTCATGGGTCCACCCTTCCTCTTGCTTATCCTGTACCAGGGTCCTAAGTAAGCGCACCTAAGTTATGTACCTAGTATGTTCTCACTTAAGACCATAACAGGAGGATCGAGTCATCCCACGACGCATATTACATTAGGGTCGCACATCACCTAGCACTAACTATAACCGTCTCATGGGACCTATTCCCTCTTGAACAAAGAAGCAAATTTTCCCATGACGCATTATACATTAGCATCACAACATTTCTCAACACTGGGCCCCATTGGTTACCCATTTCAACACAGGGCCCCATTGGTTACCCTTGCCACCACCATGGTTCAAATCACAGTCCACACACTCACACTTCTAACACTTTACCATTTTCCATTTACTTAACATTGTCTACATGAATCACTACTCGTAACCACCCAGTAAACCTAAGTCCATTCTAGCACGTACAACATGATACAATCAATAACAGCTTAATTCATAACATGATACATTTCAATGAGATAAAAAGTACATATCAAATAATATTGTGCGAGTAAGTAAACACATAATATTTTATGATTGGGCCGATGCCCTTAAGGTTCGTTGAACAAGTAAATTAATTATAGTTTTTATTAATTTCAAAGGTGCCGTTAGCAATTTCGTAGGCTTAGCTTTGATAACGTACTGGAATACACTCTTAGGAACTAAAGTAAAATTATTGAATCATAATTTGATCCATTACAGCAACTTACAGTATAAAAATCTAAGGGTGCAATTTTATTAGTTAAAGCTTACTATTACTAAAAATCTTATTATACATATAAATCTTATATATATATATATATATATATGTATATATTAATGATAAGGCTTGACTGTTATTTCACTTGTTCACAAACATTAACTCTCATCTATTGATAACAAGAGTACAATAATCATAGCATGCATTTATTCTACTAAAAAGAAATCAACCACATAGTTTAGGTTCAAATTGAGAAGTAAAGTATATTGGGGGGGGCAAACTGCAATTTCATAATATCACTTTAAAAATTAAAAAAAAACGTGCAGGCTACAGTGGCCTTCGGTTTTCAATTTCCAGAAAACGAAGTCCTTCTGTTTCGATTCGCAGGTATGATAAATCCCATTACAACCTTTTAAATTCAACATATAGGAACTAGATTGGTAAGTAGGATAAAATCTGGTATGGCCAGTTTTGCCGTAAGCACGGACCTGGGGAGTAGATATTAGCTTTGCCCAAACTCCCCAGGAGAGCAACACCTGCAGCAAGGAGAGAGGGCCCCAGCTACGCCTAAAAGGTAGAGCTGGAGCTAGGTCTGAGGACCAGCTATGACACAAAGCTAGTCCTAATGGACCAGCTATGACACGAAGCTGATCCAAAGCCATCGAGTACATCACGCGATTGAACCCAAATCCTACGGGATAAGGGTGAAGAACCAGTAAGATAAGCACATTATGCTTATCCTAATCACCAATAAACGTCGGATAAGGATTCCATGCTAAAGCAGGGTGCTCGTGGAGTTCCAGCTAAGGCAGGACTCCACTCACCCCACAAAAGCGATCCAGATATCCCTGGAATGCAGTCCTACTAGGACTCAACCTCCCATCAAATGCCTATAAAAGTGACGGTAGAACTCCAATAGAGGGACACTCATTTTAACACCCGAGAATCTCAATTCTCCTACCATATAGCAAATTCAATACTGACTTAGGCATCGGAGGGTGGTTGGCAAGCCGCCACACCGGTGACTTTTACTTCAGCTTTTGTTTTGCAGGATCAGGTCTGCGCCGGATTCAAAACTGCTTCATCAACTGGCGCCGTCTGTGGGATAGACTTTTTCCTTACGGTGAACAGTTTTGTATGGTAGAGACTCGATCAAACAAGACGACGATGGCTTCAGACCCCCCACAACAGGGCGTCGACGACGCCACCAAGACCGCCGCTGCAGCCAAAACTGCCAAGGCAGCCGAAACGGCCAAGGCCGCAAAAGCCGCCAAAGCCGCCCTAGCCGCTAACAAAGCCGCCAAGGCGGCGGAAGCAGCCAAAGCAGCCGCAGCACTTAGAAGTGGGGGTGATCAGATGACCCCCGAGGCATTTGCCCAAATGAAGGACTAGATAAGGACGTTAACCCAAGGGTTGCAAACTGCGATGCAGGAAAACGCGGACTTGCGAAAGCAAATCTCCGAACCAAGCATCTTAAATTCACGACACAATCGACAAGACGAAGAGGATGACGAAGAAAAAGGCGAATCCAGTGAAAAGGAAAGCCAGAATCGAAGGAAAGGTGGAAAGCCACCCATGGAAAGGACTTCCCATGACCTAGAGGCTTTGAACAAAATGCAAGATCAGATCGACGGGTTAATGAAACATGTTAAAGCACAAACTCCCGCCACGGTGGAAGAGTTGGTGAAAAACACGGATTCACCCTTCACATCTGACGTCATGGGGCTGCCACTTCCCAGGAAATTTAAGATGCCCCATCTGGAAACATTCAATGGTTCCACGGACCCGTTGGATCATCTAGAGACATATAAATCCTTAATGCATTTACAAGCAGTGCCAGACGAGGTGATGTGTCAGGCATTCCCTGTCACCCTTAAGGGAAGTGCTCGAGCATGGTTTAATAAACTCCCACCAGGAAGTATCAGTAGTTTCAAAGAGCTTAGCACAAGCTTCGTAAGCTACTTCATTGCTGGTCAACGCTACGGCAAACCAGCTACGCATCAATTGACGGTGAAACAAGGAAGATGGGAATCCTTGAGAGAATATACCACCAGGTTCAACAAGGAGGTAGTACAGATTGACGAAGCTGATGACAGCGTGAGCATAACAGCGTACATCGCTGGACTGTATTCAGGACAGTTTTTATACCTCTTATCACAAGAGCCACCCAAAACTTTGGCAGAGCTTATGCTCAGAGCACAGAAACATATGAATGCAGAGGAGGCCGTTTATGCAAGACGCACACGTGATAGCTTTGATTCCCAAACAGGGCTGTCACACATCGGTGAATTTCCTCCTCCCGACAGAAAGAGGAGGGAATCCACTCGCAAAACCGGAGGGGAACCAAAGAGCAAGAAGGTAGACTCAAGATCCTCCCCGAAACGAGGAGGGGCAGGAGGACCACCTCAAGGCCGGTACAAGCAGTTCACACCGCTCATAGCTACGGCAGAGCAGATCCTTAGCGATTTGCAGGATGACCCAGACCTCAAATGGCCTGGAAAGTTGAGGACTGATCCCAACAGAAGAGCTAAGGACAAATACTACAGATTCCACAAAGACCACGGTCACAATACCGACGATTGTATCGATTTAAAGCAGCAAATCGAAGACCTGATTCAGAGAGGGAGGCTTCAACGTTTTGTAACGAAAAAGCACCAAAAACCACCCAGAAGGGAAGATGCCAACAAAGAAGGCAGAAATACTGCAGCATCCCGATCAGGTCACATTGGAGAAATCAAGGTCATCCCTGGAGGATTTGCAGGAGGTGGCGAATCTAGCAACGCTAGAAAAGTGCACCTCAGAAAACTAAGAACGGAGGAATACTTAGAGGTCAACACGGTTGGCCGTCCAAACAAGTTCCAGAAAAAGGAGGAGATACCCATTATTTTCTCAGAAGAAGACATCAAGGGCGTCCAGGTTCCTCACGATGACCCACTGGTTATCACCATTGTCATAGCAAATTACCTTACACGTAGGGTACTGATTGATAGTGGGAGCTCAGCTGACATCCTCTACCTCCACGCGTACGACCAATTGAAAGTAGGGCGAGAAAGGCTAAGGCCCATGACGTCTCCACTAGTCAGATTTGCAGGCACGCCCGTTTATCCAGCTGGACAAATAGCCCTGCCTATCACCATGGGAGAAGAAGGATGTCAAATCACACGCATGGTGGATTTCATAGTGGTTGACTGCCCTTCAGCGTACAATGCAATATTAGGGAGAACAACTTTGAATAAAATTGGAGCGATAATCTCCACACATCATTTGATGATAAAATTCCCACCACCAGAAGGAGTGGCTAGCGTTAGAGGAGATCAGAAGGTAGCACGGGAATGTTATGTCACCTCACTGAGAAGGGCGAACATTACCATGAATGTAGAAAATCTGGACACTCGAAATGAGGAAAGCTCCAACACGGAGAACCGGTAGAGGAACTAGTGGAGGAGCTCCTGGAGCCAGGAAGACCTGGGAAAACGGTTAGGATCGGAACAGGGTTGAGCTCAGTAGCAAGAACGGAGCTGTTGCAATTCTTAAGGGAAAACAAAGACGTCTTTGCATGGTCCCACGAAGACATACCTGGGATTGACCCAAGGGTCATATCTCACAAGCTCAACGTGGATCCCACCATTCGACCGGTCAAGCAGAAGAAGAGAATTTTCGCTCCAGACCGAAACGAGGCTGTGGCCAAAGAAGTTGAGTAGCTCGTACAAGCAAAATCCATCCGCGAAGTTCTCTACCCAGACTGGCTCGCCAACGTAGTTATGGTGAAAAAGGCTAATGGTAACTGGAGAATGTGTGTGGACTTTACGAATCTCAATAAAGCGTGCCCAAAAGACAGCTTCCCGCTGCCTAGGATTGACTCCTTGGTAGATTCTACAGCTGGGCACTAGCTCCTCACCTTCATGGAAGCGTTCTCAGGATATAACCAAATCCAGATGCATGAACAAGACCAGGAGAAGACTTCATTCATCACTGATCGAGGGCTATATTGTTACAAAGTGATGCCCTTCGGTCTCAAGAACGCAGGGGCAACGTACCAAAGGCTGGTCAACAAGATGTTCAAGCAACAGATTGGGCGCAACGTAGAGGTCTATGTGGACGATATGCTGGTCAAAAGTGCCAAGGCACGGGACCACATAGCAGATTTGGAAGAAACATTCCATGTCCTTAGAAGATATAAGATGAAGCTCAACTCAACAAAATGTGCTTTTGGAATCTCCTCAGGGAAATTCTTGGGTTTTATGGTCTCTCAAAGAGGAATCGAAGCAAACCCCGAGAAGATTCAGGCCATACTTACCATGAAGTCACCCCAGAACATTAAGGAGGTCCAGAAACTAACCGGACGAGTTGCAGCCTTAAGCAGGTTCATCTCCCGCTCAACTGACAAGTGCCAGACGTTCTTTAAAGTCTTGAAAAAGGCCTTTGAGTGGACCTCTACGGAAGAAATAGCTTTTGACCAGCTAAAGGAGTACTTGACATCCCCGCCCTTGCTCAGCAGGACCCAAGAAGGAGAGATCCTGTTTCTATACCTTGTTGTCTCCCCCCACGCTGTCAGCGCAGTCTTACTAAGAGAGGAGCAGGGAACACAGCTCCCGGTATACTACATCAGTAGGGCCTTGCGAGGAGCAGAGCTGAGATACCCCAGAGCCGAAAAAATGGCTTTTGCCATGGTAATAGCTGCTAGAAGGTTACGACCATATTTCCAAGCTCATTCAATCAAAGTACTAACAGATCAGCCACTCCGAAGGATCCTCCATTGCCCAGAAACTTCAGGCCGCTTAATTCAATGGTCAATAGAGCTTGGTGAGTTTGACATAGAATACAAACCCCGTATCGCTATCAAAGCTCAGGTGCTTGCAGATTTCCTTGCGGAATATACGTATCCAGAACCAGAGGAGCTCCCCAAGGAAGAACCCAAACCGTGGATCCTACAGGTTGATGGATCAACAACCAGAGAAGCAAGCGGAGCTGGGTTAGTGCTAACCTCCCCAAAGGGACAACGCCTAAGCTACGCGCTCAGGTTCGAATTCAAAGCAACCAACAACGAGGCCAAATATGAAGCTCTCGTGGTTGGATTGGATCTGGCTAAGGCCGTCGGTGCCAACCATGTGTTGGCAAAAAGTGACTCACAGCTGGTAGTAGGACAAGTCCTAGGAGAATACGTTGTGAAGGAAGAAGTAATGCAGAAGTACTTGGATAAAGTGAAAGCCCAAATTGCGAAGCTGCAAAGCTTCAGCATTGTTCGAATCCCAAGGGAGGAGAACATCGAAGCCGACTATCTGTCAAAGCTGGCCACGGCCAGGGAAGGTGCTATTCCACCAAACGCACCGATACAATACTTAGAATTACCTAGCATATTTGCCATGGACGTACAGGTACAAGCTGTCGACTACAGTAACTCATGGACAGGCCCCATAGCCGACTACATTCAGAATGGAACACTACCAGATGACAATGTCAAAGCTAGGCAACTGAAAATCAGAGCAGCAAAGTACCTGATGATGGGAGACGTGCTCTACAGGAGGAGCTTCTCACTACCATATCTTAGGTGCTTAATCCCACCAGAGTCTACAAGGGCTATGGAAGAAGTTCACCAAGGAATATGTGGGGATCACCAAGGTGGCCGCATGTTGTCCTACAAACTCCTTAGGCTAGGATATTACTAGCCAAGTATGCAGAAAGATTGCAAGTCCATGGTCCAAAAATGTGAGAAGTGCCAGCGCTTTGCAAATATCATCCATGGGTCCCCCCACTGTCTTAACACCTATGAGAGGACCCTGGCCATTTGCCCAGTGGGGAGTAGACCTAATTGGCCCACTTCCAATGGCAGCAGGCCAGGTCCAGCATGCCATCGTAGCTGTCGATTACTTTACGAAGTGGGTCGAAGCCAAGGCACTGGCCACAATCACAGCAGAGGTTGCAATCGACTTCCTATGGAAATTTATTATAAGTCATTTTGGACTACCAAGGGTGATAGTTACGGATCGAGGAAAACAATTCGACAACACCCAGCTCAAAGAATACTGTATTTCCAAGGGAACACACGTACATTACGCCTCCAAAGCTCATCCAAAGGCAAACGGCCAGGTAGAGGTTACAAATCGGACGATCAAGAAAGGAATCAAGAAAAGGCTTCGAGAGGCCAAAGGAGCTTGGCCAGACGAGCTTTACAATGTGCTATGGGCATATCGTACAACACCCCGAACAGCAACCGGAGAAACCCCATATTCTCTTGCATTCGGGGCCGAGGCAGTAGTCCCAATTGAAGTCGAACTCCTCAACTACAGGAGTGCGAGCCCAGACCCCCAGGATAACCAAGAAGCTCTCAGGGCAGAGCTAGACCTCCTGGAAGAAGCAAGGGAAACATCCATGGCCAAGCTGGCCCTTTACCAACAGAGAATGGTTAAATACCACGAGGCACAGGTTAGGCCAAGAGATTTTTGAGCTGGTGATCTGGTCCTGAGAAAGGTTGGTCCTACGGGGAAGAAAGTGGGCAAACTAGGCCCAAACTGGGAAGGACCCTACCAGGTCCTCCACCATATCAAAGCTGGTGCATATAAACTCGCAACCCTAAGGGGAAAAGAGCTACCAAACTCATGGAATGCCGAACATCTGAAGAAGTACTACAAGTAGGTACTTGCAGCCCGAATTTGTTTCAGTCTTAGGAAGTTTATTTCTGTTTTTTAGGAAACTCTATGTGTTCAATAAAACTTTAGCAAACCAGTTGTTTTAGTTAGAACCATGTGTTCTTTTTGTTTACCAGCCCAAGTAGCCAATAAAATTCCTCACGAGAGATATCGTTTCAAATTTTCACTACACGTGATTTAATTTTCTCATAAGCATGAAATAAGAGAGACAACCAAAAAGATAAAATTATCAAAATTTTATTTATAATCCACATCTCAAGGGATGTGGACAGCTTTTACATAAAAACTCTGTGGACAAACCCATAAAGTTGCAACCTAATCACTACCTCCCTCCCTCGAAGGGGAAGGAACTGGTGGCGCCGGTTGCCCACGAAAAGCCTCCAACTGGTCCCAGTTGGCTATCAGCACCATGCGGACCGTCTTCTCCATGACAGAAATAGAATCCGCCATGGCCTCCATCTTCAAGGTCAGCCCAGTAATGGCCATCTTCAGGTTTTGCAACTCCTGGCATAACTCAGTGATACAATCGTTACTTGCCATTAGCAAATTCGAAGTTAAAATTGGAATGGGGAGTCATCCCTTGCAATCCACTGATATTTATAGCCAAATTGTGCGGTTCATTAACCGCTTGCTGAACCAATCAGCACGATTGAAATCAAAACCGCAACCTCAACCGCTTGGGATAATGGGTAGTTACACACCCCATCACCTCGAGCAGTTGAAACGATAGACAAACAATTAATGCAGGCGGCTTGAACTCTGCAGTTCAATCTCTCATGGCATGGGGAGTTATGGTAACCATCCAACCTAAGAAATACCCAGCAGAGTAATAAAGCTATGCATCAATTAACAGCTTAGATAAATTTTCAAAGCTCAAAACGACGTAGCACAGCTATGCATTGATTTAACAGCCTAGATAAATTTTCGAAGCTCAAAACGACGTAGCACAGCTATGCATTGATTTAACAGCTTAGATAAATCTTCGAAGCTCAAAAACGACGTAGCACAGCTATGCATTGATTTAACAGCTTAGATAAATTTTCGAAGCTCAAAACGATGTAGCACAGCTATGCATTGATTTAACAGCTTAGATAAATTTTCGAAACTCAAACGACGTAGCACAGTTATGCATTGATTTAACAGCTTAGATAAATCTTCGAAGCTCAAAAACGACGTAGCACAGCTATGCATTGATTTAACAGCTTAGATAAATTTTCGAAGCTCAAAACGACGTAGCACAGCTATGCATTGATTTAACAGCTTAGATAAATTTTCGAAGCTCAAACGACGTAGCACAGCTATGCATTGATAGCCACGCGTTATTTAAAAACAACTCACCCAGATAAACCTAAGGGTAAACTTGAATAAGTGTCTTAATTGCTTGGACGCAAGCATTTAACCCACTTAGGGGAGTAAGAGACGTAGTGGGTTGCACTGCAACAAGCAACTGCACTGCGACAAGTAAAGAAGCAAAAAGCTCCCAATTTAGACATTACAAGCTCAGAATAAAATTCTAGCTATGCTATGCAAATCGGTACAGCAAAAGGCATACCACTTGCAAAAAATACTAGCACTCAGCACAGCAATAACAAGGACAGGAACTGGCAAAATCAAAATGTCTAGATAAAGACTATTGGAAAATGCCATACCATAACGAGTACCTGCACCTGTTAAAACAACCCTAAAGGAGGCCCCCAAGATATGATCTTTTAAAGATCATCCTTAACAACCATCAGAAAATTATCCGGGCCAAACTCAAAGGCCACTCCCAAAAAACACAAAGTACGAAAAGTATTTAAGTGTGTTACAAACCCAAATGAAATTAAAAGTTTCAAGAACCATTCAAAAGCTCGGGGTGGAACTGTTAATAGCCTGCCCTTCACCAGATGATGGGCCAGGAGGTGTTAGCGCCTGAATTGGAGTTTCAAGAGGGAGAGAGACTTTTTCCGGAGTGCTGAGAAGGGATGCAATCGAAGAGCTCGGAATAGATGTATCCTTGGATACCACCTCATCGCCTTCCTCTCCTCCTTTCTGTCCCCCGTCAAGACATGAGGGCCCTTCTTCATCATCAACCTCAAACTTGGAGAAATCCAAGTTTGGGAAAGCCAAGGCTGCCTGGCTCCTCATGGCTTCAAACCCATCAAAATATTGTTGGGTAACGTCTTGACGGTACTCAGGGGACTGAAGGAAGAGTTCAATGGCGTTTCTACGGGCATTCTTTACCTTCTCCAACATCCCCAAACTTGTGGACTTATACTTCTCCTTTTCCTTATCCCAACCAAGGATTTTCAGTTCCAAACTCCGAGCAGTAGCCACAACAGTATCTCTCTCCTCCTCCAAACCTCTCTTTGACTTCAGGGCACTGTCCCTCTCAGTTGTCAACTTCCGAAGCTCTGCAACCATGGCAGCGCTCTGCTTGGAAAGCTTACTGTTGGTCTCGGAAACTGCAGCCATTTGTTTCCCCAAACCAAGGATTTGGGAAACCAGAAAGCGACCACGAGCCGTAGCCTGCAAAAAGAGGAAGATAGAATTAAGTAAAGAAACACTTGGAAAAACTAGCTGACAAAAAGCAGAAAGGCCTACCATGGCCATCTCAACCAACATAAGCTCCCCCACAGCTTGGAGAGACATCTCCGCCATTGAATCCTTGTCAGCAGCACAGAGCAACCCAGAAGCACGCTCCAAGGCCTCTTGGAAATTTGCCAAAGTAAAAGGATCAGCAACAGCTTTCATCTTCTTGGAAGCAGGGGTACTCTCCAGGGCCGTACCCTTTGCCTTCCTCTTTGAAACTTCACCACCATCCACCTCAAGCAGCTCAACCACTAAGTCAAGAGAGGGATCTCTTGAGAAGTCAGCGTCCAAGAAACTCTCAACATTCAGCTCCTTCTGGAGACGTGAGCTCTTCCTTTTTGGAGCTCCACCTCCAGGCGACTGCTTTACCCTCTCAGCCTTTAGTTGAGCCAGCAAACTCTTGTCCATTTTTGGTGCCATCCCTGTATCCTCTCCTTCTTCCTCTGAAAAGGAATCAAGAGAGAATAATAAGAAAAGTCAGCAGGCAATCTAAAATGCCTAAACAGAAACTGGGAATACCTCTCAAAAGAGCTAAAGCCTCACTAGATGTTTCAGGACCCAGCAAATAGGTGGCCAAAGATTCCGGGGTCACAAGCAAATCCCAGCTATGAATTTCGTAGCTCCGAGCTAACTTCAGTTCTGCTTCTATAGCTGGGGTCGAAGGATACGAGGCACGAGCTGCATAAAAACATAAAACAGAGATCTTTAAAACAAGGAAGTGCTAAAAGCAAGGTTCAAAAAAAAAATAAAAGAAAGCCACAGCTTACAACTGGCAATGGGCTCCCCCCATCTAGAGGGAGCATGCTGCGTATAGGACCCAATTTCCCAGTCCAAAACTTCCCATCCATCTCCACCAACAAAGAAAAACTTATCCTTCCAGTTTCTATGGACGTGAGGAAGATCAGTGACCAATTCTCCTCCGCCGGGTCTCTTGGCAAAGTAATACCATCCTACACCCCCAGGAGCCTCCTTTACTTGGAACTGGTTTAGAAAGGGCCCCTTCGTCAAAGGCGTAAGACCATCCGACATGGCTCCCCAAAGAGCAGCACAGCCGATCAGTAAACGCCAAGAGTTGGGAACGATTTGGCCAGGAGCCAAACCCAGAAAACTCAATACTTCCCTAACCACGGTAGGGAAGGGCAGTCGAAGCCCCCAATCTAAAGCCCCGACGTAAACGCACGTCTCGTTCTCAACAACAGAACAGGCTCGCTCAGACCCTAAAGGCTTTCTGAGAGTTATGGAAGACGGAATTGAAAATCTAACCCTAGCCACGGCTAACTCTTCACTCGTAATCGTCGAAGGAATCAAAGAAGCTGAAAAATTTGGAACCCTAATGGGACCTGTCGACGACGACGGAGGTGAAGAGGGCTTAACACTACCAGAACGACTCGCATGCAAAGAAGCCTTACCTACATTGCTACGATGCAATGGGACCTCTTCATCGACCGACGACTCTTCCCCTTGAAGAATCGAGGAGAAATCAAGGGAATCCCCCGACATTGGTCTTATAACAGATGATCGAGGGCGTATAGAAGTCGAAAAACTAAAAAGATCACGGAAGACCCTGTTCTGGAGAACAACAGAGTATGGGGCAAAATCCTCTATAAAAGCAGGACTAGGGTTAAAGGAGGCAAAGTACGCTAGTCTAGCATGAACAAACCTCCCTAGAACAGCCCGCTCTGGGCTCGGATTTTCTGTACCAAGAAAAGGGAAATCTAACATGAAAAAGAAGACAAGAACAGCAAAGGAGAAAGGACGTACCTACGGGAGACGGGCTCTAGAAAAGACGACGAAGGAAGAACGAAGAAGAAAGGATTCGTGCAGAAAAATCGCCTGGGATGATCCGAACAAAAACTACAGAAATCTTGATCAGAACTTTTGAACCAGCTTAAGCGTCACAGCACCAATCCCGATAAACGCTCCTAGATCCTCGTCGTCCACCTCTAAGCACCAAGATAGCAAGGATATCGACACCTGTCCCACGATGCAACACTGCATTTAAGACCTCAGAAGAAGAGTAAAAGCGGCAACCGCCATTCAGGTATGAACTATGTTTCTAACCTCCAGCTAAAGGTTGGAGCTTGGAAACAGGGGAGTACCTGGTAAGTAGGATAAAATCTGGTATGGCCAGCTTTGTCGTAAGCACGGACCTGGGGAGTAGATATTAGCTTTGCCCAAACTCCCCAAGAGAGCAACACCTGCAGCAAGGAGAGAGGGCCCCAGCTACGCCTAAAAGGTAGAGCTGGAGCTAGGTCTGAGGACCAGCTATGACACGAAGCTAATCCAAACCCACCGAGTACATCACGCGATTGAACCCAAATCCTACGGGATAAGGGTGAAGAACCAGTAAAATAAGCACATTATGCTTATCCTAATCACCAATAAACGTCGGATAAGGATTCCATGCTAAAGCAGGGTGCTCGTGGATTTCCAGCTAAGGCAGGACTCCACTCACCCCACAAAAGTGATCCAGATATCCCCGGAATGCAGTCCTACTAGGACTCAACCTCCCATCAAATGCCTATAAAAGTGACGGTAGAACTCCAATAGAGGGACACTCATTTTAACACCCGAGAATCTCAATTCTCCTACCATATAGCAAATTCAATACTGACTTAGGCATCGGAGGGTGGTTGGCAAGCCGCCACACCGGTGACTTTTACTTCAGCTTTTGTTTTGCAGGATCAGGTCTGTGCCGGATTCAAAACTGCTTCATCATAGATATACTGAGGAAAAAGTAGGGAAGCGATTCTCCCACCTTGGTTTCGGTCGAAAAAAATGGTTAACTGGTTTGGACGGTTTCAGACGGCTAAGAAAGAATCGGAGAAGACGACAGAGCAACAGGACACCGGGGCTGACTTCGGATAATTGGGAATTGGTTCAGAGGTGCTCGAGGTCGTGCTAGAGTTGGTGTGTCGTGGATTTGGGTTCGGGTGAGTGTAGAACCGAAACCCACTTCGTATTCTTCCTCCAGATACCTCAACTGCTGGAGCTCGAATTCTCTCTTTTTCCTTTCCTTGCTTCTGAATTTCCGTGGTAGTGTGAAGGGTGTAAATGTTGAGTTTTCTGGATTGGGAGGGGGAGGTGTTTATAATGGAGAGGAGAGTGGGGTGAAGGGGAGGAGTAGTGGGCGGAAAAAATGGAGTAGGGGGGTGGTGGTTCGGCAAAAAGAGAGAGAGAGAGAGAGAGTTGGTTAAGATAAGGGAGAGGGGAGGAAAAGAAATCCCATGTTTTGTGGGTATATACATATAGATGGAAATTATCCTAGTGTAGAAATAAAGTATATAACTAATTGATTTAATCAACTAATAAATTTGAAATGACAAATGAATTTTTTTTTATCAGAAAAATTTAGGGCCAAAATTAGGGTCGTTACAAGCGCGCATCGTTCCATAGCTCTTCATGGCTGCGCGCGCAGATCTTGCGTGGGGACTGGGAATCCTGTTATTTTGTGGTTTTATTTGTATAACCATCACTGTTAGCATGTTAAAAACCAGTTTACTGCTTTCCTATGTTAAAACTGCTAGCTGTCTTTCAATATTCATTTTTCTTTCAATGGAATACCCCTGGGGTCTTTCTGGACATGTCTCAGAACCCAAGACTTGCAAAACCAAACACTAGTTAGATGGCTTAAACTAGTGCGCGACAATGATTGACCCACGCGCGTTGGTTCGTCCTTGACTAGTGAGTGGCATTTGCATGGGAACCTTGGCTTTTGGGCAACCATTTGTCCCCACACTGTTTATGGGGGGTTGTGTTTATTCATTTATTTGGCTTTTGAGCCCATTCAATCGTTTGTAATTGTGTTAACTGCGTGATTTATCCTGGGTGTGCACTGGTCCTTCCAGAGCCTAGAGGGATGAAATTAAGAGCTGTGGTTTTTAAGCCTATTGGCGCGCACAGGTTTGGATGTAGTGCACGCAGGTCTGATCTACATGCAATGACTTGATCAGTGCATGTTGGTTTCTTCCTGTGCACGTCACTCCAAAATAGTGGCCTCCAATCTGTTTAAATTGCCACAGGAGTTTGCTTTTATCCTATTCTAATTATTTTCAAGCGAGCATGCCATCTATCACATCCTGCAAACTTGTTACAATTTTAATCCCCTTAAACTGTTCCCCAGCCTTAAATGGTTAAAAAATGATTAATGAAATAGAATCGCAAATGCTTTTACAAATACCCGAGTAGAGACCGATCTCCGGATTGGGTGAGAGGATGCCTTAAAAACCTTCCCTTCTCGTAACCTGACTTCTGAATCTAAGATATTCTAGTGACGACAGACCAGAAACAAGCCTTTTTCAAATCAAGTACAGAGTAACGTTTCAAGTTTGGTTCCTTGAGTGGCAGATCTTCAAACCCAAGTGGCGACTTTGAATTGAGCGTTTCGCATGCTAAAAAGGGGGCGCACCCATCTGTCTCAACTATTTTTTGGGGCGTGTGCCCACAGTTGCTCTAGGAGGGTTTGTTGAGGGCCATTTTTTTTTTTCTTTTTAAAGTATCGAATTGCACAAAACTGATTAGAAACTATTGCTTGAGGGGCACTTTCTATGGGCTAGGAAGCGCATGCCCTCTCTCTCACTCGTGTGTATCACGTGACTCTCCAACCGTGCGCCCTCCTCATCGGATCCAAGCCGTGTGATAGCTGTCCCAGCTCAGATCTTATCCAATCAGCTTCTTTCCAGGCGCCAGCTAGGCGCTTCCTCTTAGACGCTGGCGCGAGGTGGTGCCATAGGATCTGGCCCATATTGGCCATCCATTTGTTTACGCGCCAGCACAACGCTGGCAGCGCCTAGGTAGTGCGTGCACAAAATAAAACTCTCTAGGCCTTATTGGTTCCCCTCAGTCCGAAACAACATATTACGATCACTTCTAGGGTTTTGAAGGCCAAAGCTCCACCCATGGCTAGTCCTTGATCTCCGGTGGCATTCTTATGTTCTTTGACAGATTCTTTTAGGGTTCCTCGTCTAGGACCCCTAGATCTTGTTCGTTTTGGAGTCTCAAAACTTCTGTGCACTGCCTCCAATAAATTTTCTCTATCTATTTCTTTTCACTCATAACTCTGAAAAACATCCCTCAAAACTCAAACCGAACAGGGCCTTAGAGCATCCACAATGTAATAATCAAACCCAAAAGGTTGCTAAAGGTAGCAATATGTGCTCAAAAATGTGCTCACATTATAATAATCAAACTTAGCAACCTTATAGCAACTCATCAAATTTGGGCATTTGAATAATCCAAATTAGCAACCTTTTGCCAATAACAATGCTTTTGTTTTTCATCCTTTGGTACCTCCTCTGCTCTCACCTCTCTCGTATCACTGCTATGGGAACATTTACAAGTGTTGATTTATAACAATGCTTTAGATTTCGTTTTTTCAATACACACCCTATTTAGTTATGTATCTTTGAAATGCTTTGAATTCATAACATTTTGCGTAGGAATTCATAGCCTTTGTATGAAATTCCATCATTTGTTTACAGATTCATAACATCGAGATAAATACTCAAGCATGCTCAAGCATGCGAATGTTATGAATTCAGAATTGATGTGCAAATGTTATGAAGTGCTTGGAGTCGTCCCCAGAGTCTACAGTTGGTTTCTCTTACTTTGTTTTTAAAGTGGCTAGTAAATTTTGTGAAAATGTTTTGAGTGAGAAAGGAGAAAAACTGATTGAGCGTATTGTTCTCGTTCATGACCTTGCGAGTTTCGGTATCATAGTTTTTCGATCAACAAGTTTGGGTTGGTGTGTGTTCGGGTTATGTTGATGCTTGTCCTGAGATGTTGCGAGAACTTCTAGCACACGTTACCGTTGTTGATCTCTTCTCATATTTTTGGGGTCTTTGACTTTCCGGGACAAAAAAAAGGGTGAGAAAAGTAAAGTGAATGTTCGTGAGAAGTGTCGATGCCCTTCTTTTTATGTGAGGGGGTGAGCTACTTTACCTTTCATGCTTGGTGGTTCGTGGCTAGAATCGATCGCTTATGGTTATGCTTATCTTGTTGGATTAGTAAACGCATGTGAATTCGTTATCTATTTTTGTTGCGCTATATTGTTGTGTCCTTTCACATGCTCCTATATTGTTTGTATAACCATATTTGGATGCAGGCATTTTCGTCAACTTATGGAAGCTTCTCTATCCAGTTTTGTAGAGTTTTGAAGGTTCTCTATATGTAATAGGTTGGTTTAAGTGGTTTTGTCCCGAAAAAGCCAAAGGAGGAAATTGTAAATGTGATCGGCGTTTTTCGGATATTGACAAACCACTTTTGCTTGTAATTGTATTGCCTTTCATGTAATTTTTTGTTTGGGCTTGGGTGGTAGAGTCAAGGTGTGTCTAGATTCCCATTGGGTGTGTGAAGCGGTGCGGTAAAAGAAGATGCTCGTGTGGCAAAGGTTGAAATTGGTTCAAAAAGGTATAACCGTGCATTTCATTGAAATATATTTTTCGTGCATTACATTAGGATGACATTTTGATTAATCATTTGACTATAAGGCATGGTAGTGCTTTTGTGAGAAAAATCTGGCAATATTTTCTAAGGCTTTCGAGTGCTTATTTTTTTTATCAAGAAGCGCTTGGTAGCGCCTGGCTAGCGCGTTCAAAAGGAAGCACCTGGTACTTGGTGGTGCTTGGCCAACACGTTTAAAAGGTAGCCCTTGGCTAGCGTACGTGTGCTAGCGCTTTGTGTTTAAGAATGCTGGGAGACCATGCTAGCACTTGGTAGCGCTTACTTGTCACTCCTTTATTGGCCCCTTGTAGGGTTTTGTCCTTGCTCGTATATATACCCATTTTTCACACAATTAGGGCACGAATTTTGCAACCATTTTTAGAGAGAGAAAAGCATTCTTCTTCCTATTCACTCTTGAGCACTCTTTTGCATTTTGATGATCTAGATTTTGTATCTTGGTGATCTTCATTCAATCTAGAGAAATATTCTAATTCACATGTATTCTCTCAAGATTGATTTAGTTTTTGCAGAAACCTTCTGCTTGATTATTTCACTTGCCAATCTAGTGTTATTCTCTAATACCCCATGAATACACTCTAGATCGATTTTTTCTACCAAAAATTTTCATCATTATTATTTGCATTGAATGGTGCCTTCCTATCTACATGGCCGGATGTTGCCGGAGCCGTTCTAGAGAGGAGACCGAGATGGTGTTGCTCGAGAAGTCCATGGAATCAAGAAGGGGCACGAGTGAAGTGGAGTTAGGTGTGATTTGGGGTAAAAGTCAGTAATTCCTAACTTGTAGTCTTTTTGCTTAACCTTTTGATTTATGAAAATTTGAGTAGATTAAGCCATGGTTTTATACTTAGGGTGCGTTGACCCTAAGTAGTTTCCACGTATATCTCAGTGTTTGCATTCTTTAGTTTTATTGCTCTTTACTTATATTGGTAAATTGAATTTCATGGCATGGAGCTTGGATAGTTGTTTGAGTTGTTGGTTGGTTTAAATTTAAATTGGTTGTCCCATTCACCCCCCTATGGGACATTGTAGTGCATTAGATAATTTCAACTATCAATAAGGTATTCAGAACCTTGCATACCACTTGAAAACCGTACAAATCTTAGTGGTGGTGGTGGTGGTGGTGGTGGAGTGGTGGAGGTGGTTGAGTGGTGGTGGTGTTGGGATCACTACAAGAAATTTGGGATCTCCCAACGGTTTTTTTAGCAACGATTTTCAATAACCGTTAGTATAAACCGGATTTTAAAAAAATCCGGTTAGTATAGTATAAATATTGAAAGGTTTAAGTTTTTACACAATTTATGGGCTAGCACAGTTGGTTCGCGCATACGCGAGGTCGGCGGTTCGAATCTCGGGAGGAGCACGGTTATTTCGCCACGCCACGTGGGCGCCACGCAAGAGCCACGTGGGCGCCACATGGCGACAGGTGGAGGCCACGTCAGCGCCATGTGGGTGATAGGTGGAGTCCACGTCAGCGACAGGTGGAGGCCACGTCAGCGCTACGTGGCTGCCATGTCATATTTTACCCCAGATTTTTAAAAAAAAAAAACTTGCCTTTAACAACGGTTACAAACCGTTGCTAAAGAAACCGTTGCTAAAAAAAAATCTGTACCAACGCTCGTCAAAACCGTTGCTATACCTCTACACCAACGGATATCTCGCAACAGTTTGGCCAACGGTTTGTGAACCGTTGGTACTGCTTTTAGCAACGCTTTTTGTGTTTTTTAGTAACGCTTTTGACCGTTGTTAGATCCCGATTTTCTTGTAGTGGATGGTAGTGATGGAGTAGTAGTGGTAGTGGTGGTGGTGGTGGTTGTGTGGTGAATGTGGTGGAATAGTGGTGGTGGTGGTGGAGTACTGGTGGAGGTGGTGGTGATGATATGGTGGTTGAATGTAAGTACACAAAAATTCAGCCACATTTTAAGTGACACTTAATTTGTTAAACAATGTAAAATGTGGTTATCAAACCAACTAAATCACTTATTACTTATTAATTGATTAAGTTTTAAGTGCTGAATTTAAATTATTAAACAACTCCTAATTTATAAGCTGAAAATACTCTTAGTAATGGATAATGTACTCGAAGCTGCTTGTATATTTGCCAAACAATATTATATAGTCACACTCTCACATATTTTGGTGGATTCCACACACATTGGTGGAGTAGTGTGTGTGGGCCCTAATATAAATGTGAGTGGATTTGTGTAAGTATTTGTGGTTGTAGAATGATTGAGAAAACACACTCTCTCCTATGGGATACACCTAAGTCATATAATGTACAGCGTATGCATAAATGGTAGACAAGCATGATCGTAAAAAGTATCTTTCGAAAACATCTCAAATTACTAAAATTTAGTAATTACAAGAAAGCGAAAACATAGAGCGATAAATGGGAGCGGGATAGGTCTATACTGAAATTTTTCAGTGCTGGGTGGGTATCACGTGGTGGCCGCTCAGCACATCCGGGCCGTCATTTCGATTTTGGACGGCTCGGATTTGGAGAGAGAAAAAGGAGAGAGAGTGGTGAAGTGAGAGAAGAGAAAGGGTTTCAATCTAAACCGTCCAATACACTTTTAGACAACCCGAATGGGCTGCTCGAGCACCAAGTAGACATGGCCACGTGGTACCCTGCACTGAAAAATTTCTCCTTTTCCCCATATGGCGTAGCTGAGGGCCTGAGGCAGTACTGTTACTACAGTAAGTGAGAGGCTTGAGACTCATAAAAATACTACAACGTGCGCAGTAAAGGGGTCCTCTCCCCGAGGAATTTTTCGGTGCCGGATGGATGTATCTCACGTGATACTCACTCGACACATCCGAGCAATCCAATAAAATTTTGGACGGCTCGGATTAAAACTCTTTTTCTCCTCTTATTCCAACCCTCTCTCTCTTTTCTCTCTCTCTAAATCCGAACCGTCCAAAAACACAATGAACTGCTCGGATGGCACTAAAAAAATTTCCGTTCTCTCCCCCACACACATGCCACCACCACCTATATCCAAATGGACATTTCCGACTTCTAAAAGTACATAACCCATGTGTTCTCAACTTCTTTTTTCCATAATCATCATAATACCTCATGCGCCCTGAGTAAAGTACCCTGTCAGTTTAGCCCAAACTATATGTTGTTAGGGCATCCACATCTCTCTCTCTACTCTCTTTTCTAAACTAAAGTAACGAGCCATCTCCAAGAAAATCCCCAAAACCCTGCGTTATCAGGCTCGTGGAAGTCCCCCAAGAAGTAGAAGAGCTACAGTTCCTCATGGAAATACACGAGGAACTGTTCACCCGTTTGCCAATAAAATACTATAATATATGCAAACTCTCAAGACTCAGAGAGAGAGAGAGAGGTTTGAAGTGATCCACGGCGATTCAGTTTGACCTTCTTCTCAGATCTGGTACTGGGGGAGTTGGAGCCCAACGATCGAGGGGTATTTGATCCTTCTGGGCTTGATGGGTTTGATTACTTTGATGAGAAGAACGCCTTTGAACACCTGCCTTCGATGAGAAGAACCAGGGCTGGATTTTGTTTGCTGAATTTTTTGGGTTGTGGGTTGAGAAGAAGAGAGAGTAAAGTTAGAGAGAGAGAGAGAGAGAGGGGAATTGTTTGCTGGTTTAGTTGGTGAAAAATGGTTTTGCTCACTTTCCTTCCCGTTTGACCAGAAAAAAAAAATGGTTTTCACTTTTTTTTTTAGTCTTTTCTTTTTATAATAAAGAAATAATATTTTAATGGGATAGTTTTTATATAGAGAGTCTGATGCAGTAGACATTTTAAAACTAGATAGCTAAAGTAATAAAGTGGCTTTTTAAGGAGTAATTTGGTCCAAAATTTGCTGAGTCTGGTGCAGATGCTCTTAAGAGAAAGCTACTGGGGTATTACATGTGAGAGACTGGAACAGCAAAGCTTCATGAGGTGATCAGCAATACTAGAGCCTTCACTCATATATGGAAACAGTACAATAGAAAAAACAAAGGCATTGAGAGAGCTTTGAAGAGTATTATACTCTTCTAGTGCTACAACTCGCATAATTTAACCTATCTCTCAGTCCCTCAATTTTTCAAATACAACAGATAATAGTGTACAGACCCAAATGATATACCCATAGAAAAAATAGTAATAATAAGAAAAGGTAGGATATATCCAGTTTAGCCCAAACTATATGTTGTTAAGAGAAAGCTACTGGGGTATTACATGTGAGAGAGTGGGAACAACAAAGCTTCATGAGGTGATCAGCAATAATAGTGCCTTCACTCATATATAGAAACAGTACAATAGAAAAAGCAAATGCATTGAGAGAGCTTTGATCAGTATTATACACTCCTAGTGTTGTAACTCGCATAACTTAACCTATCTCTTAGCCCCTCAATTTTTCAAATACAACAGATAATAGTGTACGGACCCAAATGATGTACCCATAGAAAAAATAGTAATAATAAGAAAAGGTAGGATATATGATTCTCGATTTATGAAATGAAATAAATGTGAATATAGATTAGTCATTTCTTTTCGTAGACAGTTTCATGGACCCAGAATCATATGTTGCATCGCTCCACGAAAATACTCCTTCCGTCCCAATTTGTTTGCTCACCTTCCTTTTTTGGATTATCCCAAATTATTTGCAACTTTCCCAAATTAAAAACCACCAAAGGCTCAAAGTTCCAATTTTACCCATTTGTATCACAACTAATTAAAGATACTCCGTAGTATTTTTGTGTTGTAAAGGGTACTTTTAGAAATATAAATTTCAACCCAAAGTCTTCAAGTCAATAAATTGTACTTCATCCGTCCCTTTTTAAATGTCTCGCTTCGTAACTCCAACTTATTAAGAAAATATCATCATTACACCTTTCACATCAACTTTTACCTCCACTTTCCTTATTTACCCTCTTTGGAGACATCATCATTACACTTTTACTCACTAACTTTTCAAAATGGAATCTATTTTTAGGGGCAAAATGAAAAATGTACCAACTTTTACCCACTAACTTTACAAAATGGATACTTTTTGAAGGACAGCACAAAATGAAATACTAGACTTTAAAAAGGGAACGGAGGGAGTAAGATTTTTCGTAATGAGCAAAATAATTGGGACGAAGGCAGTAATCTGTATAGGGTAAATTTCACTTACACTAGGTAAAAACAGATCACAGAAATCCCTAACAAACAAAAAAACTAATCCAAATAGAAATAATTATTCAATAGTTCGGGAGTATCGCCACGTGACACTTCAGATCACTTTATAATCACACACAATTCTTTGAGCTTCATACACTTAACAATAGATCTCATATGAATATGCGGTTGTAAAATGATATAGACCTAACTATTTGTTTCCCCAGAAATGCTATTTGCAAGGAAAGTTGCAAGGCCGACAACAAAGACTGACGTGGCAATATAATGGGTCCCACACTTTCTCACCCCTTTCGTTTGGCCCAAAATAATTGGCGGTGGAATTGATGAATTTCAAAAAATTTGGGATTTGAAATTGAGGCCTACATCTTTACAGCTTCTCTCTCTCCCTCAACGAAATTTTGTTTCTCTCTCCTAAATTGAATCTGCTGCTTCTCATCTTCACCCCACCTCCACCGACGCCAACCGCCACCACCATCAACGCCCATCCCTTGTCACCACGCCGGTTCAACGCAATCATTGCCGCCGTCAATGGTTGCCACCTGTCTCTCGCCGTCCCACTGGCCTTGCTTTGACTCCCGCCGTTGCCACCTGTCTCTCTCCGTCCCACCACCCCTGCCTGACTCTCACCGTCACACCGTCGCTGCCTGAGCTCCGATGAGGAGAGTCCCAACCCAATTCGTCCTAATTTTTTGAAAACTCCCAAATCTCATATTAGGGCATGTAAATTACTGTTTATGTGCAGAGGTTTGTAAATTGGAGGATATCTGTGTTTGGTTTGGAGCTAATGTCAAAGGCAAGGGCCTGTGGTGCTTCAGTCTCAAAATTTCGCTTGCTGCAACAGTTCATGGCTTATGGAGAGAAAGAAAACGGCTTATGGAGGGGATTTTTCAAGGGAAGTTTTCTGTGCAAGAACAGGTTTTTCCTTAGAATTCAAACTGAAGTTAGGGAAGTCCTCAGTACCAGGAGGAATTTGTAGGCTTCCCCTCAAGAACAAAGCTTTTTGTACTAGATGGGATGTTTTTGAACGGCTTTTAAAATCTGTATAGTTGGGTGTATAGGTTTTGTTTTGGCTGATTTTCTTAGCCTTTTTTTTTTCCCCTGTTGTTGTAATAGGGGATGTGTGTGGCCCGTGATCCTTGTTCTTTGCTCCTCCGTTGGTGGTTCGATGGTCGTTGAGTCTTCTTCTCCTAGCCTGCACAGGGAACGCACGACTAAGACCTGGCCGGGGTTGTCCCGGCAAAGCCCTCCGGCTAGAGGATGAGTATAGTGCAGAGAGAGGAAGCAGAAAGCTTTAGAGAGAGTAAGTGTGAGTATTGAGTTGCGTGTACCTGTTAGGGTTACCATCACTTGGTATTTATAAGACCTCCTCTTTTGCTCTTCAAGTACGATCGCGTGTCTTCCACGGGCCGTGTGACATCATAGTGACATCAAGGAACAGATCTGATAACCGTTTTCAGGGCTGAGCTGGCACACTCATCTGCGCCCGTGATCATCTTCTGTTATAACCGCCTCTGCACGTGGGAGGACGCGTGGCTTAACAGCCAGCTGTCGTCGGTACCCAGCTATGCTCCGCGGGTGGCCGAGCACAGACCTGGCCGAACGTGGTCACGCGACCGACGAGGGAGGTAACGTCGCCGAGGACCTCGCCGAGGGCAGTGATCGAGCACAATCTTGTCTTCTGCCGAGCCCGTGGCAGGTGGGGTGTCGAAGAAGAACACCGACGGGAGCCGTGCACGAGGCTCATGTTCGGCACGAGGCTCACATTAGGCACTAGGCGGGTCCGGTCCGCATCACTGCGAACTTCTATGTTCGGCCTGATACAGGATGCTATCCCTATCTTTGTTGATTCTTTGGTTGTGCTTAATAAAGTCTGCACTTATCAACAAAAAATAATGCTGGAGTATTTGATTATGCATTTTGTAATGAATCAGAAACCAAATAGCAGTTACCAACAAACCATTCATATTGAACTTTCAACCACTTCATTCTATTACCATCCAAAAAATTTTACTGTTGCAATGATTCAGTCTCATGAATTAAAATTACAAAAAAAGAGAACAAATCCTCATCACAGAGAAATAGTCAACTGCCTACAAATACACTAGATCCCAAGATGTGGTGAATCTGTGATCTTTCCCAGAATCCCAACGAAACCTTAATGGCCAGAGGCTGTGATCCAAGCTAACTCTACGTGAGACCTTGGCGGATTTTGTTGTGAAGTTAATCTTGCTTGAAGTAGGGCATGAATTGTGGTTGAGGTATGCTGGATAGTGAATGTGAGTGGATTGAAGAAATCCAACTTGATTGGAAATGAACCTTGTTCTAACCTCTGCACATGAGAAGTCCTAATAGTAAGTAATCAAAGAAAATTCTGTTAAAAAAAAGTAATTAAAGAAAATACAATGCATTTTACAAACCTCTGCTCTGCACATGAACAATAATTTTACAAACCCTAATATGAGATTTGGGGGGTTTCAAAAAATTAGGACGAATTGGGTTGAGACTCTCCTCACTGGAGCTCAGGCGGCGACGGTGGGACGGTGAGAGTCAGGCAGGGGCAGTGGGACGAAGAGAGATAGGTGGCAACGGCGGGAGTCAAAGCAAGGCCAATGGGACGGCGAGAGATAGGTGGCGACCACTAACGGCGGCAATGATTGAGTTGAACCGGCGTGGTGACATGGGATGGGCGTTGATGGTGGTGGCGGTTGGCGTCGGTGGAGGTGGGGTGAAGATGAGAAGCAGCAGATTCAATTTAGGAGAGAGAAACAAAATTTCGTTGAGGGAGAGAGAGAAGCTGTAAAGATGTAGGCCTCAATTTCAAATCCCAAATTTTTTGAAATTCATCAATTCCACCGCCAATTATTTTGGGCCAAACAAAAGGGGTGAGAAAGTGTGGGACCCATTATATTGCCACGTCAATCTTTGTTGCCGGCCTTGCAACCTTCCTGGCAAATAGCATTTCTGTTGTTTCCCATTTTAGTTTTGTTTTGTTTTGTTTTGTTAGTAGATGGAAAGAGAAATAGGATAATGATTGAATATAGGAGTAATAAGTAGAAAGAGATAACAAAATAATAATTAGAGAAATAGAGCAGTAATGCTACACCTACAACATTTTTGTACAACATTGTTACAACATGTTGATGTGGCAACTCCAAGGGACCCACTGATTAACCCAGGCAAAAAAAAAAACAAAAAAAAATGACTCTCTCTCTCTCTCTCTCTCTCTCTCTCTCTCTCTCTCTCTCTCTCTCTCTCTCTCTCTCTCTCTCTCTCCCCGCCCAAACCCAAATCGTTCAACCCAAAATTATTTCCCCCAAATCGGCTCTCTCTCTCTCTCTCAAAATCCAAATTGTTCAATCCAAAATCAGTTCCCCCAAATCGTTACCAGTGAACAGAATCAAAAGTGAAAACAGTAAAATCTTGAATTGGGGTTTAGTAAAATATCCACTCAATTTATAAATTTACAGAGGTCCAAGAAAAGGAAAATCACCCACCACTGCCACTGCCACAGCCAACCCCCATTACCACCTCCGGCGACTACCTCCACCGAAGCTCCTCTGAAGCACGGTCATTGCGAAAATCGAATCGCCCACCTCCAAAGCTCCATTGCCAAGGTCTCTCCTGATTTTCTCCATTTCTCTAACATGGAGAAAACTGAAAAAGCTCTAAATCAAAGAACATAATACAGATCAAGAAGGAGGGAAAGTTCGAAGTTCGAGCTCGTCGTCGGTGTCGGTGCGGTGGTGGTGGTCGCCAAAGGGCAAAGGCCTAGGAGTGGTCGCCGGAGTGGAGAAGACAGTGGTGGTGGTCAGCGGTGGTGGGATGGTGGCTGGGTTGGTACAACCTGGAGGGTTTTCTGCTGCGTTTTTTTGATTTTTGAGTTTTCAATCAGTGTGTCCCCTGGAGTTGCCACATCAACATGTTGTAACAATGTTGTAAAAAAATATTGTAGGTGTAGCATTACTGGAGAGATTGTACAATCTTCACTCCTGCTCCTACGTACTATCAAATCAGGCATCAGCCATGCATGCATCACAAGGACGATTCCTACTATTCATCTGCACACCTCTCTCTCTCTCTCTTGAAGATAAGACGACCCAATATTTTCGGAGATTCATCCCCACTTTTTTTTTTTGGTCATTAGTGAAACTTTTATGTGCATTTTTCACTAAAAAACAAAAAAAGAGTGCCATAATAAAAAAATCTGTGCGAAAATTATTTTTCAAAAAAAAAGTGTAAAAAAAAAAGAGTGCCATAATAAAAAAAAAAAGTGTAAATTTTTTTTTTTCCCCTACTCAGTTTCCCTATGCATTAATTTGCCACTACCAGCTTCCTTCGTGGGAGCATCTCCAACCTTAGCTTCAAAAGTGGGGATATCAAATTTTTTTTAGAGGCTTATGTGGCAATTTGATATATTAGAATTTGATATCTCTAATGTCCAATCCAACCAATATGCCTAATTATTTATTTAGGATAGTTATTAAGTTACGGAAAGTAAAATAACTTAGGGAAAAAATTGACATCACATGACAAAGTTGACATGAGAGAAAAGATGTCAAATGACACCTAAACATTTGACAATTTGGTTAATTGGACTTACATGCCAATTCTTTCACTTGATGTGTCATGTCAGATAATTTGACAACCTAGTACTAACACGTTTTTTTTCCTTCAAAACAGTAGAATGATTTTATTGATATGTTATATTCAACCCAAAATATAAACAAAGAGGGTAATCTTTTCCGAAAGAAAATAGAAGTAATAATCAAATAGGAGGTCTAGTTTCTCAACAGTGGCTGAGCCAAGAAATGAAATAGTAGGTGGCCAAACTATGAAAGGAATTTTTGTTCAATGATATTTCAAGACTAAATCGAGTCATTCAAGTTTTTAATGAACGGTTTTGATAAATTGAAGAATTAATCTCGAGTATTGTAGCTATCATATCATTCGAAAACATGCAACGTCATTACCACACGATCTCATTTACATAATTTAGAGTGCATTTGTAATTCTTAAAACTATGGACTGTCATTTGTTAATTCTATGGATTAGCATATTCGTTAATTCATAAAACTATCATATTATTATGAAAGAATAAAATTTAAACTTTAGCCAAAATTTATAATTCCTGAATGCAAAATGTTTGGTATTTAAAACTTGGGGGCAACTATTCGCAGCCCAGTATTTTCTCTCATAACCCGTTAAAAATTTTCAAAGATTATATTTCGGTAACTACATGTCGAAAATATGTTCAACTTTCGGTAAACAACTGCCGAACATACATTTCGGTAAATAGTTGTTGAAAACAATATTATGTTTCGGTAATTACATGTCGGAAATGCACAAGAAACATATATTTAGGTAATTGGATGTTGAAAATGTATCTCAATTTTGGTAACTAACTGTCGAAAATATATCTCAATTTCGATAACTGTCGAAACATATTTCGGTAGTTGAAAATTTTTAATGGGCTAAGGAAGAAAATACGGGTTTGCGAATAGTCGCACCCTAAAACTTTATGTAGTCGACTAACTTTACTTTAGCCAAAACTTTATTTACTTTGTTGGGAAAATTTCATATTAACACATGACCTTTCACACAAATTACACATAGATACCTGACCTTACCGAAATATTACATAAACACTTGACATATTAAAGAACTCATCAATTAAACCCCTACAGTCAATCTCCGTCCAAAAACAAATGGAAAACATGTTTCTCTCTCCAATTTTCCTACATGCCCATTTTTGGGTCCCACACATTTTATCTGATCCATTGATTAAGTTAAAAATATTTTTTTTTGAGAACCCTTGCAAAAAATCAGCTCCATAGGATAAATGTAAGTGTATGATCCAATCGTACAACTTTTTATTCAGAATTTCGGATTAAAATTTTGCATAAAAAGTTGTAAGATTTGATCTAACACTTACATTTACCCCGTTGAGCTAATTTTTTATAGGGTTATGCAAAAAAAAAAAGATTAATGAGCGGATCTATTCACTTTTGGTTCCCCACAAAATAAATTGTAATACAGATTGGTATTACATAGACTTTTTTTGGGGCCCACTTTTGAGTCCCTAAAAATAATCTGATTATTTCATTAGCTTTAAAATATTTTTTGCGTGACCTATAAAAAAATTAGCTCAACGGGGTAAATGTAAGCATTTGATCAAATCTTACAAATTTTTATTCAAAAGTTTAAACCAGAATTATGAATGAAAAGCTGTATGATTGGATCATACACTTACATTTATTTTATGGAGCTAATTTTTTGCAAGATCACTTGAAAAAATACTTTAGAATTAGTTAACAGATCGGATAATTTGTGTGGGACCCTAAAATGGACCCCACAAAATTTTTGTGCAAAATATGTGAAAAAAAAGTCAGTGTGGGTAGCAAAATTGGAGAGAGAAACATGTTTTCCGTTAGTTTTTGGACAGAGGTTAACGGTAGGGGTTTAATTGATGAATTTTTTAATACGACAGGTGTTTATGTGATGTTTTATTAAAGTTAGGTGTTTATGTGTGATTTGCGTGAAAGGTCAAGTGCTAATATGAAATTTTCCCTACTTTGTTTTTTTATTGCTATGGATTTCTATTTTTCTCTTGCGAGAAAGGAGAGTAAATTTCAAGAACTATATATGCTGACCCTGCCAAAACTTCATTTACTTTGTTTTTTTTATTGGTGTGGATTTCTATTTTTCTTTTGCAAAAAAAGATAGTAAATTCCAAGAACCATATACGCTGACCCTCTAACGCACGGGAGAAAAGAGAGTAAATTCCAAGAACCATATACACTGATCCTCTGAAGCACAAGACAACATGGAAAAAGTTCTTATTGATTTTTTTTCCATCTCCATGCACCGATCGGACAATACGCTAATTTTTGTAGAAACAAAAGTATACTTAAAAAACAGGTTACCAGAAAGGGTAAAGCAAAAAACCCTCGCAGACTCGCTAAAAAAGGGTTGAAGAGTTCAGAAAGCAACTGTTTTTTAAGCTAAAAAGTGAAGTTCAAAGCTGGATTTTCCAGGGTGTCAACACCCACATTCAGATGATGAAGAAGAAGAATATCAAAATCAACATCAGGATCAATCATTAGTGGAAAACCAAGTAAACAGGAGGTTTCCCACACAATCCAAAGAAACCCATTTCCCCATACCACCTTCTTCTCAAAATTTGGCACCCAAACAACTCTGCCATGCCAAAACTACAGAGAGAATGAGGCTAAAGAGCACAAGAGGAGAGCGAGCAGACCTGCAAGGAGGCCGGATTCTCCGGTCCACCGGAAGAAAAGACCGGCACAGCAAAATCTGCACGGCCAAGGGTCCCAAGGACCGGCGGCTCCGTCTATCGGCTCACACCGCAATTCAGTTCTACGACGTCCAGGACAGGCTCGGCTGCGACCGACCGAGCGAAGCCATCGACTGGCTCATGAAGGAGGCCAAATCGGCCATCGATGCTCTCGAATCAGCTGGCCAAAACCCAGAGCAAGAACAGGGGAAAACAGAGCGTTTTTTCTACTCGGGGAATGGCATTGGGAATCAGAGTCAGCCCCATTTGAATGAAGAACAACAACAACAACCCCCCATTAACAGTTTCAGCTTTTTTCTACCATCATTTTCATCTGGGTTTCGAAACGAGGGAAATTCCAGTGAATTTCATCACCATTTGAGTGCCATTTCCCCAAGTGAGCCACCGCCACCGCCCATGAGATGGTCCCAAGCAGCGGAAAGTGGAAATTCCCAGAGAATGATCAGTTGGAATTCCAATTCCCACTCCAACTTGCTGCATAATACTACTAACATTGCAGGCCAAGACCAGTTGTTTTCTCGAGGGGGAACCCTTCAGTCCAGTTTTTCTCCATCATTTCTTGCTTTGATGGACTCTCCGATTTCCAACCTGGGAAATTATGATCAGATTCCTCAAGTGGGTCCGTCTTCGAATCCTTTCAGTACTGGAGATGGGTTTCCGGGGTATTTCGTTTCCCATGGGATTCAAGGAGGGGAGGAAAAGCGTAAGCCAGTTCCAAACAAGACTTCTCCTGCTGCCTCCTCACTGCTACATTATCAAAATTAGTGAAACAAGATGTTATTCCATTTCCCCATGGTACAACCTCAACTCTGATTTTTCTCTTGCCTCGATCTCTGTTTCAATTCATCTTCCCTTTTTTTCTTTTTCAATTTTTACCTCACCTAGTGCATATTTTAACTAAGGCTGTGTTTGGAACTTGTGGGAAAAATCTCTTTGTGAAGAGAAAATCCAAAAATAAAATAAAATAAAAAATTGTTCTAATTTCTCTCGAATTTTCCATACTATTTTCTTCTTAATTACGGAGTACTTCTCTTCTTCTCAATTTATTTCCTTAAGTTCCAAACATAACCTAAAGGTTTATAAGTAGTAATATTTGTTAGATTTGGGTTAATGTTTTTGGATAAATATTTAGTCTCAATGAGAATAATCTAAAACTTGTAAAATTATGTCCAAAAACACACACACACACAAATAAAGATGAAAAAAGTATGAAAAATCCAATTGTATTGTCTCTTTATTTGTATTATTTGGACTTTTTTCAACTTCGGCGGATATTTTTTTTATAAATTTTTAATTCTTCTTGTCGAGATGAATGATTAATCTAAAAAATATTAACGAAACACTCACAAAAGAATTTGTAAACATAAAAAATTCCAACTGTCGGCAAATAATTGTTTAGGCCGAACACCCTTTGATCACATTGTGAAATTTTCCAGGAAATTGGAGCTGTCGTATGCATTCATAACCAGTGGAAGGATCAGAAGATCTTGATTAATTCATGTTATTTGATTTTTCATTCTTTTCAAAATTTTCAGTAGATTTGGCTAGTTTGCTGAATCTTTGTTGGATTTTCTCCCCCTAGTACTCTTAATTCAAGTGTAATGTGGTTGGCTCTTTGGTCTCTTTGTTTAGTTTTTAAGATTTATGCTTTCTTTTTAATTTTTTTTTGTTTTTGCAGGAATGGAATAATTTTAAGGCACATCGATCAATTAAATTTGACCTAAATCTGTATTTAAATTATGAATTTGTAGAGGAATTTGAGGAGGAAAAATTAAATTTGATACTCAGACATATCAGTTGGTATGTGAACATCATGTCCCTCATTCATTCTAAGGGAATTTTTAGAAAAAATATTTTCCCATATTTTCATAGTGTCAGAGTCATTTCATTTGAGAGAGTACAAAACATTGGGAAATTCGACATAGCCATCGATTGTAGTGCTACTTCTGTGGCGTGTTCGATCAAGTAGTGATGGGAAATAAACGTCCCATGTGAACCATAAGCACCGTAGCAGGGACAACTCTGTCTTAATTAAGTAGTACAAAGTGTCATATTTGCCATCCCATTTTGGAGGAAGCTATGGTACACAAGGTATACCGTATGTCTACATTATGACAATTTGTGATTTTCATTATGCCGATTTTTGGTTTTCTAATGCATATTTATGATTCTAGTTACGACTTGTACTTTAAAATTTACCTGTTGAACAGGTCATTAGCAGGTTACCCATTAATTAAAAAATATTATTATTATGTAACCATAATTATTCGTACCGGAATCTATAATACTTTTACCATAACCAAATACATGCGTACAATATCAAAAATTAAATAATGCTACCCATAAATGTTATAACAAAATCATAAATTGGCATTATATTACCACAATGAGTTGTACCAAAAAAAATTTGACTCGTATGATATTCCGTAACAAAATCAAAATATGTCGTACCAGAATCAACAATTGTTATACCTAAGCCAAAAATATTTGTAAAATGCCACAAATTTTATAAAATAACCACAATTGTTTTGACAACACCTAAAATTGTCATTTTCTTAACACAGCGTGTCGTATCAAAAGAAAACATATTTAAATACCAAAAATTATATAACAAACCACAATTGTTATGACAATACCATAAATTGACGTTTTCTTACTACAATGTGTCGTACCAAATGAAATTAATTAAAATATTTTGTAATAACACATGTTTAAAATACCACAAATTCAGTAATATAACCAAATTTGTTATGACAACACCATAAATTGATATTTTCATACCCACAACATGTCATATAAAAAAATTCAATTATAATGTTCAATTAACGATAGTTATAATCAGCAAAATATCATACCACAAATTCAGTAATATAACCAAATTTGTTATGACAACACTATAAATTGACGTTTTCATACCCACAATGTGTCGTATAAAAAAATTCAATTAGAATGTTCAGTTAACGATAGTTATAATTAGCAAAATACCATACCACAAATTCAGTAATATAACCAAATTTGTTATGACAACATCATAAATTGACGTTTTCATACCCACAACGTGTCATATAAAAAAAATTCAATCGAAATGTTCAGTAAACGATAGTTCTAATCAACAAAATACCATACCACTAATTATTTTCAATTCCCGCCACATTATTTTTTCAAATTTTAAAATTTTCACCATATTATCTTAATTTTCGATTCCCTCCACACTATTTTTTCAAATTCTTATTTGTCCCTACACAATACCTCAATAATTTAAACTAAAAATGAAGTCCAACCTCAAAATTTTCATCCAAGAAATTCACCAAAAAGTAAGTACTATACCCAAATTTTCGAATACAACTACAATTTCCTCTCAAAATATTAGTCTAAATTAAATTCTTTCTCTACAAAATTTAATTCAAAAAATCAAAATTCCTTCAATTCTTCGTGGAAAATTGAGAGGTCACTTAATTGGATGAAAAATATCATTCTATTATTAAATTTGAGTGCCAATGATGGAGCTTCCAAAACCTGATCGAGCCATAAATTTACGTGAATGATTTTATTCAACAAATATAACGAAATCAACGGTTTTGATTGTTACAATTGTGTCACGGTGACAAGGCTACTCTACATCCAACTATAGAAGAGGACTAGGTTTCATATCAAATATAAATTGAACGTACATTCTAAATGTCATTAGCAAGTATATTTCTAAAATGATTGATCAAAACTGTTAGAATATCAAGTTATACGATATTCAGTATTGTCACCAAAATCAGAGATCATCAGATATCGACAACTGCATAATCGAAAAACATTTAAGGTATTCAGATACATTAAAGCCTAATAATGCACCACTCGAGCCCCATATAAGGCTTTTTTTTTCGATCGGAACCATCTCTCTTTTACATAATATATATGAATAAATCATATGTACCAAGAATGAAGTTGATCACTTATCGTTAGACCCTTAATCAAATGAAAATATCATTTTATGATTGAATTCGGGTGCCGATGAAAGGGCTTTCTAAACCCAATCAAGCAAAAAATTTACGTGAATTATTTAATCAACAAGCATAACGAAATCAAAGATTTTGGTCGTTATTATTGTGTCGTAGTCACAAGTCTACCGTATATTCAGCTACAACAGAGAAATTAGTTTCATATAAAGTATATTGAATGTACAAATTCTAAATGTTATTTTTTTTAAGAAAAAAATTCTAAATTTTGTTATCGAGTGTATTTATAAAATGATCGATCAGAACCGTTAGAATGTGAAATCCTACAAAATTCAAGATTGTCACCAAAATTAGAAATGATGGGATATTGACAAATATGTAGCCAAACGATATTTAACGTGTCCGAATGCATTAAAGTCTATCGTTAATTGTGGTACGACATATTTTAGTCTTGCTACAGAATATTTGGATTAGTTTCTTTTAGTACGACACATTGTGGTAAACAAATGCCAATTTTTGGTGTCGTTATAAAAGTTATGGTTATGTTATATAATTTGTTGTCATTTTTTGGAGAGGGAGAGGGAGAGAGAGTGAGGGAGGAGAGAACAATCGATTACTTGCTCAGCTCTTTTTTCATTTTATTAATTGATTTAATAAATCGGTGGTTCGTATCATTCACTTTTAAATCCAATGGTGTAAAATCATGGTGTGTACGATACTCCCCTTAATAAGAGGTGTGTACCATAGGACTTCCCTTTTGTTTTCCATTGATTTTCAGGTTTTCATCACAAAAAGTAACATTTTCTGACCATTTACTTTCTCAAAGGACACCTTCGCTTTCACATTTCCAAAATCTGGGTCCAAACACTCCACATATATACGACAATGGATGGAGCTTTTCAAATTGATGATTAAAGTGGCAACTGAAGTGAAATCACAACCCAAGGTCTAGGCTTATTGATATATCTTTGTCATTTTCAGTGTCCTAACTTCCTTTGACTGAGAAAGTCTTTTTTGAAGAATTCTTTATCAGGTGTAAATATTTGTTTACTCTAAATCAATTATATTACGCCACGTCGTCATGTTTTATTGATTGCGATTACTATTTTGCAACGTAGCGCAATATAATTAATTTGGAGGAAACAAATCTTTACACCGGCTATGTAAAGAATTTATTCTCTTTTTCGAATCGTCATTTTACCAAAAGAAGAAAGTCTTTTTTTCTAGGAAATTAAAAAGGGGTATTGGCTGATGCCTGATGGTGACTCCCGTATCAGTACGTGGATCTAGAAATTCTACTATCTAGTTGGAGGAAAATCATAGCTAGGAATAATATCAGTGAGTGCACAAAAACTTACATATGTGTATGTGTGGAGGTTCACTTAAAATTGATTGAAATCTAAGAAATTAAAGTTGTTAATTCAATAGCCATCAAGAAAAGATAGACAATGGTACAAAGAGAGTAATAATGATCGCAGTTATTGGGAAGTACGAACCAAGAGCAGAAAGATGACGATCAAGGAGGGAAAGATTATCATTTAATGAGTGGGAAAATGAATGTATGTAGGTCGGACTGCCGACCATACTTACCAAGCACTTCCAAGCCGAATAGAAAACTGACGCCATAGGTATTGCCCTCGACCGGGCTGAAGAGAAGCAAGATTGGTCACAAATCCATCCGACGGCTTGTCTAACGGGTTATCAGCAAAAAATGTCGAAGGGGTACGTACCAAGCCTGAGCAGGTCTTAAGGAAGGTTGTCAAAAAGAAGGGGAAAAAAGTTTAGTCCTAATTGGAAATGGTTGTTTTGCGCTACCATGGTAGTTGGCACTAGGGCATACAAGCTTGAGAATATGGACAATCGGTAGTCTCACGTTCTTAGAATGCCTTGAATTTGATAGGAAGTATATATTATCAGTAGAGTTGTATTATACGGTCATTGTAGTACTGTTTTAACTCCCCATATGTTTACTGATGTTATGACTGAAATCTCAATAGTTCTTGTTTTACTTTTTGGTATTTATGTTGTTATGCTTGTCGATGATAGGATCGAATGAAGTTAACGTCCCGATGGGAATGCTGAACGATCGAGGCATATTGGTTGATGGCCACATGCATATTAACCACTTTTGCTTGAGCACATGGATGAGGGTGACTCGTATAAGTCAATGGTCTTACTAAGCCTGCAAACTTCATGGTTCGGGGTAAAATTGACAAACGATAAGTCTCATTGGTATCTCGGCCAATGACTTTGCGCCCTTTGTACGGTGGGATTTTTTAGCACATTTTTTACAAAATATTGGGTAGACAAAGCCAAGTTGCAAAAAAATTATTTTTATTCCAAGTATGTTACTCAAGATTAGGCCGAGAGTATATCTTTGGCTTAACCAGAGTGGGAGCAGGGTAGTGGCTAAACACTAAGCAAAACAGGCAAATAGGATATTTAAGCAAATATAAAAGCATGTGTAAACTTGTGTAAACCACATTCACATAGAAAGTAAAAAGATTTACACGTTGGTGACCTAGCAGTGGTCAATTGTCGGCGCTAGCCGCACCATAAGAGAAGCCATGCATGTGAACCGGTAGATGCTAGCTAATTGTTTGGCACCGGTCAATCCAAAAATAATTACAGAGAGTGGTTCAACTTGATACGATTGTCTAGAGTCGACCACAAAATTCAAACAAAAGTCTAAAATAGTCTTTTGGAAGGGAGGGGAGTCGGCTACTGAGGAGCAACAATTCGATCTCGAAAGTTGGGGATCATCCCATGGAAAGCCAGTCGGCAGGCGCATTCATCACAACAACGGCATGCTTGAAGCCCTTCTTGTAGGCATCAATCCTCATTATTTCTTTGAAGTTCGCCACGAGCCCGTAAGATGTCAAGAATGGCCCTAACTACTTCTTAACCGTCAATTAACTTTTGTTAACGTATCTTGTTGTACGCGACAATCTACATAATAAGGGAGAAAGATTTTTGAATCTTATCTTTCTATAAATCCTAACCATTAATTTGATCCATAAATCTTACGGCTCTCCCTCTCCCTCTCAAACAATATTAATTGCACAATTGTCGCTAATTAGATCTCATATTGCACCGTGTCTTTAGCCACGGATAAACCCTAGTATGATCTATAAAATAAAAGGCAATGATGTGCAAAATGTATCACCAGTTCACCACACATTATTGGAGGTGGACATTCCTTTGAAAATCTGGTTTCGAAAGTGACTTTACAAAACGAACAAGATTTTGGGCCTTTTGGCACATGAAGATGTGGGTCAGTTGCCAATTGAGTATTTGCAGGTGACTGGCTTCCCTTCGCTCCCACCAAGATTGCCACCCATGTGGGGAATTGGGAATGGAGAAACGATGTTAATTAACCAGAAAAAAAGGTCCAATTATTGACTCCACCTTGCCCACATTGTGTCAGAACAACTGAGCGTAATAATAACTACAAGTACTCCCACGGTCCATATTTATTAATCCATTTTTGACATTTGTGTCATGTTTTAAATTGTTTATATCTTTTAATTTATAATAAATTTTATGATTTTAAAAATTTTATATAATAAAACTAATTGAGATCTATCAAATAAGATTCATATTATATATTTTTAGAGATTTGTATTAAAAAAAATATGTACAATATTTTATATTTTAAGGTGGGTGAAATAGTGAAATTGAACTAACAAACACGGACAGAGAGAGTATTTCATTAGCAAACGGAAACTCCAACCAAGACTGTAGACGGTGAAAAACGTGTAAAAAGTTTATACATTCGTTCCTTTTTTAGAATTCAGTATTTTATTTTGAATTATCCCTTAATAAGTGTCAATTTTGTAAAGTTAACGAATAAAAGTTGATACATTTTTTATTTTGCCCCTAAAAATATGTTAGTGAGTAAGAATGTAGTGATGTGTGCCTTAGTTTTTGAGGTGTGTTCCATCCAACTCTCTGTTGGATGGGCATTATATTATAAGGTGTATCTTTTTTTCTAATTTGAATGAGTAAGTATTGTACACTTACTGTGTTTCCTCTCGATGTATCCTTCCGAGTTTTATAAAAGTATCGTTTGCCGAGAAAAAAAAAGTTATAACTTTTAAGTGTAATGGCGATGTCTCTATAAAAAAGTTGAATTTACGAAGTGAGATTCTTAAAAAGGAACGGAGGGAGTATTTCGATATTTGGGAAAAAGTCTGTTAATAAATGTGAAAGTCTAATATCGATATACATAAAATATGTACTTAAATCTTAACTTACCATTACATACATATTTCTTGTTTTTGGGTCTTGGTTGGCGTACGCCTTCGTCTCCTTTCATTCAACCAACTGTATTAGTAATTTTCTAGTTCTCTGGAAAGGATAGTGAGACTGCTCAAGGTTTTGTTCCCCTTTTCCTTTTCATTTGTTTCTTTATTGATTGTTGGGAGGTAGGGAAACTTTGTGGTCCAAAAGAGCTGAATGGCCAGGTAAACATGTATAATCAAATGCCCCAATCACTAGCTTTTTGCTTTGGTTAGTTATTGTCGAGCGGCCAAGTAAACAAAATCAAATGCCCCAATCACTCGCTTTGATTGTCTGACTGGTCGGAGGCCAACCTCGTTGTGATACTTTATTCTTGTTATGATGCCGTTTTTCTCCTTATCAGTTTAATCTTTGTATCGCTTCAAAAACTAATAAAATTCTCTACATTTCTCGTTACTCGTAGCTTTGTATAAGAAATGCTATTCACAGCCCGGAGTAAAGTTATAGATAGATGGAAATGTTTTTTTGAAAGTATCATATATATGATCCTTATTCTCTGTTTGGTAAAAATTAAAATCTCCATTGTCACCCTAAGACCATCCAAACACGGTGGTAAGAACATAAAGCAACAACAGAGAAATCGGGTACAGAAGAAATGCCACAAAACTTGTCCAGATTGGAAATTTTGTGCACACACTGGTAAAAATGCCCATGGCCGTGCAGATAACCAGAACCACCAAAACCTCGGCCGAGACGTCCCATGAGAGGTTCCTTATGTACACGAGTGCTAAAAACATGGCCAATCCCATCATGTTGTTCATGAACACTGCACCGTAGATCTGTAAAAGTTATTCGAGTCATAAACAAAAATTAATCGGTTTTTTGTTTTATGAACACAGATTTAACATGAGAAATGGAAAGAAAATATTTGAATACCGGTAGTAAGACGAAGATAGAGACTCGAACGAAATTGTAGGAAAGTGTATAGAATGTTGTATTGGCAACACTATTCATTCTGAATGGAGGTCATCAGGATGAAGGAGAATTATTAGTTTTTAGGATTGCTACATGAAGTGGTGATAGATAGTTTGGCCAAAAACTTGCATCTTTTTAGTGTATTCTTTTCGAATTTGTTTGTTGGACTTGTGTCTTCTGTTAGGAACATGTGTGAAAGGTTGAGTACCACATCGGATAAATAGAAAAGGATTGAACCTTCATATACAATTGGATGGCTTACCGCTTACAAGGCGGCTTAGCCTTTTAAGTGGATTTGGGTTATTTAATGTATATTGGGTCCATGTGATGTGGTGTGGACCTCAGGTAGATCAGACTCCCAACATCATCTTTTTGAAACTAATCATTCGTACGTATTGATAGGCTGAATCTAAAAAGTACACAACTACGACCAAAAGAAAAAAGAAATCGCATTACTTTGTGTTATACTATTTCTGTGCGTATTATTTTGCAATGAAAATAAAAGGCTGTTAAAAAAAGAGAGAAATGAAACCTCAGACAACGTCAAAGAAATGGCCTTCTGAGTCTTCTTTCTTGCACTAGTGATTGTCGACAGCGCCTGTCTGTAGTTCAAAGCCAAGGGAATCACCACGTACGACACAGCGAACGAGGAGATGTTTGCAGCAGTAGCGAAGTCCGCAACCGCCTCCATCAGGGGCAATCCCAGTAGGGCTGTAATTGCAGTCCCAAGAATCAAGTAAAATGAGGCTTTCAAGTAATTCAACCATGATTTACCACTGCCACTCTGCGGGCTTTTGCTGCTGTCCTTCTTTTGGCTCACCAAGCTCTTCTCTTCTTCCTTACTACCACTCTGCATATATGTGCAATTCAAAAATCAGCAGACGGACGATGTTAGTTAGGGGTTAGTTCTTTAGTGGTTACAACGGGAGTCAAGCACTTCGTCCATAAGAACTCGAATTCGAGATCTCTCCCTTGGAAGGGAATGTAACGAACCAACTGCACTAAGTGTGGTGTTCAAAATTTATACATGTGTTTGGAGTGTGACTCGTGAGTATCTTACAAATTTATACGGAGTAATAGATATGTTATGACTTTGTGTTTGTAGGTAAACCAAAGGGTCCGTGGTTTGTGTTGTCCAATTTTTTTTTTTTTTATGAAGTAAGATGTTTGTGCAAATTATGTGCACCTCAGCTAATCCTAAAAGTGTCCACCATTAATTTACACTTAGGCATGCAGTGCATGTGTGCGTGAGCCCCTAATCAAGCCGACTCCTAGTCATGGTATTCGATGTGAATAGTTTATATATTCTCTATGTTTCCTTGTCTAAATGACTTATGCAAAATTTGGATTGATTTGATATTTAAGCATTTATATGATCGGAACACATTTGTTTTAAAAAAGAAGAAGAAGCTAAGAATGACGATGAAAACAAACTGTAAGCTAGGTAGATATACTCCGGTCATATAGCTATTAATATTCAATCAATCTAAATTTTGGCACATGAAACTTAACAAGGAAAAAAAAAATTAAAACTGTTCAAATCAAATAAACGGACCTAAGGTGGGCCTAATAAAGGTCTCATGCAACAAGTGTACTGTGTCTAAGTGCACAACAGTGACAACATACGCACAATTGACGCCAAATATCCAACAGGATACATGACACGCAATAAGATATAGTCTATATGAGCACTTAATTTTCACTCACGATTTGGGAAATATACGATGATAACTCCAATTAGGGCGGCAAACGAATTGAGCAAGTCGCGAGCATCTGGAGGCTTGACTCGTTAAGGCTAGACTTGGCTCGTTTAGTAATCGAGCCAAGCTCGAGTTTTAGGCTCGTATAGTAAACAAGCCGAGCTCAACCCTCCAAATCTTGGCTGGGCTCGGCTCGGCTTGAAGAAGCTTGACACATTTGTATAGGCTCGGCTCATTTACAGAGGCTCGTTAGTAAGTTAACTAGGCTCTGCTCGTTTACAAGTGACTGGAGCTCAAGCTCAAGTTTTATGCTCGTTTAGAAAGCAAACCAAGCTCGAACACTTCAAAGCTTGGCTCGGTTTTTGCACCCCTCACTCCCATGATCGAATGGTTGAATCAATTGGGACCTGCCTGTATTCTGATTATGAATAACTTAACTTACCTTAGCATGGCGACCAAAAAATTTAAAACCACTAGGCTCTTGGTCAGTTTTGGAAGATTGCACAGCATCTGAAATATATTTCACCATGCCATTGACGAACTCTGCCTCATCTATACGAGCATCCCCAGAGGTATCAAATGCTTCCATGACCTTGTCCGCAAAATCTTTCGTATTCGATCCCGATGCTTCTCCTCCTTCTTCTAATTGTATCCCCATAAGTAGCACTCTCAATTCTGGTGGCGATATGTATGCATTCTTATTCTTGTCCACGTCTTGAAACAGCCTATATTTTGTAAAATTGTAAAGAGAATAGAATTAGTTCGATATGCAGACATATTTGGCAGAGGAATGGGGTGTGTGAATGTCTTTGGCTCAACAACATCAAGAGTGCATTTAGGTGCCAGCAGTAGAGTAGACAGAAATCTTGCTTGGTGGGGACACCATAAAACATGGTCTTAGAGTTTTTCATCTTTTACTTATGCAGCTGAACAACAAATAATAAAAAGGTAGTGAACTTAAAACATAATATTTGCTAGAATATATGCATAGATAATGGGTCTTTATGTAAAACTATTGAGTTAAGAGACACTTTTTAGAAACTTGACAAAGATACTAAGGGATGTAAAAGAAAAATGTGTATAATTTTGAGATACCATTTGTCATGACTTCTATAATTCAGGGGTACCATTGAAATTACTGAAAAGTGCAGTAGGGCCCGTGCCCCCACTGGTCATGCATCGCCTCCGCCACTGGGTGCCAGGAGAGTTCATAAATTCAACTCATTTTAAAGGTGCTAATCTAATTATTCTATCAATACTGACTTGCGCCAATATATTTAAATTTGTACATATATTACAGTATTAATTTATAATAAATTGATTCCGTATTTTGCCCCCTCCAAATACTTGTTAATTTAACTCTAGTCCCTTCAAAATTGAACCTTTTCTTTAATCAAAATTCCTCCAAACGCAAAAGTATTATACAATTTAGCCACTGACGTCGGAGTAAGTGAAATTACGTACGTATAAATAAGGAATCTTACTCTTTCATGAATGTAATGTTAGGGTTGCCGTTGGTGACGAAGAGTCTTAGCAACTTGTCGTCGACGTATTTGTGCAACAAGTATTCGAATCTCCTGTTCTGAATCCATGGCTGGAAAACCTGCATAAAACCTCTAATGTGAAGAAGAAACAAGATAGCTAGTAATTCTTGTTCCCAATTTTGTTTTGGGCTTGTGCAATTTCATACACCTCTTGTGTAAGTTTAACTTTTAAAACAAGAGATATACCGTTGAAGGTTAATGAATAGAAGCACAAGCACGTATGTATATATACATTTGAGGATCTACTTGATATTGGAATGGTTGGATCGTCCCGTTGTGCAGTGTGGCAAAAGTCATATGAATTTAAATTATTTCCGCCAGTGGTGGAAATCGTGGATAGAAATTAAACTGGTTAGTATTTCAGAGCAACAATATTACAGATTCATGACGCCCTTATTTATCATTTTTAGCATTATACAAAGCAAAAGGCAATTTCACAAACCACATGAACTGACAAAACTCATGTGGTAGACTTTTCAGTTTGTTTTTTCATGAATCATATGGCAAGCTAGGCTATGTTATGCGATCTGGTGTCGTGTCTCCAAAATTACCTGATAGAAGCAGTAAGCAAAAAGGAGTACAATTGTAACAAGGAGAGAAACTAGGACTGTCACGCGTGTCCCCGCGGATGAACTGAGAACTTCGGGGAGTTGAAGGATGAGAAATGGGACCATGGATAGAATCATGATTCTTGCCGTGTAGCTAGTTTCAGCATCAGTGCTAACACCAAAATCTGCACAACATGCATATATAGTGAAGTAAATTTATTTGGATTTTTGAGTGAAAGGAAATATTTAATTGCCCTGGCCTAGCAACTATTTTTGATTGGGAGACTTGGTGAGAAAAGATAAGAAAACAAATGAGAAATCATCACTTGTTTCTCAAAATCCCTCTAATAATGGTAAGACTAGGGGAGAACCATGCAACAATTCTTTCTTCTCTTTTTTCTTTGATAACTCATATTATTTGAGCCAGCTTACACGCACCTAGCCTTGTATCTGGGAGATCAATTAATTCCACATACCACTAACAAGGGGCACAATTAAAGACGGAACAAAGTCCCGTATGTACGGGTATCGATCATAAGAGACGGTAGTACGTAGGAGATTTCGAACTTGATCGAAATCTAGGAGGGAGGACACCTTTAATTAAGTCTCCGGCTTGAGACAACCAAGCCAACCTCTTGCCTTGTATCCCGTCCATGAAAACTATGTAAACTTAGTAACTTACAACGACATCGTCGTTGATTGGGAAGAAATTTCAAAATTATATATATCTGGAAAACCTGTAAGGCTGAATGGCTTCTGATTCTGATTGTCTGATGAAAAAGTCTTTGAGAAATCAGTGCTGCCGAAAGCAATACAAGAGCCCCATACTAGAGTGAGAAGCATGACTGCTGATCCGGCTAGGAACCCCATTCCCATTTCTGCCTGCTCTTCAACACTTGTTGTGCTCGCTTTAAGTCCAGACGCTGAAAATAGAAAAAGAAACTTAAACATGTATTATATATCGACTCTTTCATTAAATTATTAAACTTATTCAATTTTGATGCTGCAATTATCAGAAATTAGTGATCTTGGATCATGTAGTGATTCTTGGTCCCTGAATTGATTGTTTTTTCTTACTAACAATTAACAAGCTACCGAAACGGCTCTCTTTATTAGGAAATTGAGAGGTAATAGTCGCGGAATAAAAAAGTTTTTATGCTTTCGTTTTTTTCTTTTGGTAAGAGAAGTTTTGGTTTTTTTACCCATCTTCCATCAAAGTTGCAACGCTTCATCCGGACCATCTGTTTCAGCAATCAATTGTCCGGATTTAAAAAAAAAAAACTCTTCTAGGGGTTAAACTCTTCCCTAGAAAAGTTTTTTTTAAAATCCAGACTGTCCAAAACACTTTTGGACGGTGAGATTGAGCGCTGCACGGTGCAGCACTTTTGACCCTCCCGCCCTCCCGAAAACACAGCCCAACTTTTTTTGCATGGCAGGTGTGTTGCGAAAAAAAATTCCTGTCGTTCAAAAAAAAAGGTACTCCATATATTGGGAAAAATAATATAGTTATGTTGATGCTGCTCCACCGCTGGATTTTATGGTCCTTGGCAAATCAACCCGACTACTTGCATGGCAATTGTGCAGTGTGGGGTCCACTTTGGGATCCACATAAATGATTGGAGTTTTTTATTAAATCTAAAATATTTTTTTCGAGGACCTCACGAAAAATCAGCTCAATTCGATATATATAAGTGTTTGATCCAATCATCTAAATTCTCATTTAAATTTCCGGATCCTGAAAAGTTAGATAATTGGATCAAGCACCTACAAATATCAGATTGAGCTGATTTTTCACGAGAACCTATGAAAAATATATTAGATTTAATGAACGGCTCAAATTTTTTGTGTAGATTCCGTAGTAAGCTCTACACCGTGATCTATGCACAATTGCTACGCAGTTAGACTTTCTATTGGCAAATTAATAGGGAAAATGACAGCTCATGACGTGTTTTGATAATTAATGCCTGCCAAGGACAAGTTAAGAACATTTGTTAATGCTGAAAATGTCCTTGGCGGATATTAATTATCAAAACACGTCATTGACCGTCATTTTCCCAAATTAAATATTATGTTCATCATTCTTCCAACGGGCCTGAACCCCCAAGCCCGCCAGGCGCCACCAGCCCATCAAACTTTAACCCGGCTCAATTTCGTGTGGCAGACGGGTTAGCCCAGCCCGAGTAGCGAATGGGCTTGTGCTAAAAATATTAATCCGTACTACAAGAAAGATGCTTACAGCTCATTAAGCTGTTGTTAAGATTGAAAAGGTGTAATGAAATGTGAAAGGCGTAATGAAATGTGTGAAAAATGTAACGAAATGTGAAAGTGTAAAAAGTATATTGAACTTTGTTTTTTTTCTGTTATATTTTTTAAAAGTTTATTGACAGTCCACTTACCTGTCATTAGAAGAACCCCAAAAACAAAGTTTAAATAAAAGGTTGTCAAGTGTTTTGAAACCCGCACTGCCCGCTAGCCCTAGTCCCATGGGATTGAGCTTATACTTTCTAGATGAAGCGTGGCCCGCCTGGCCCGTGTTGAAACTTTGCTACTTGTTTCCGCTAAGATAAATAAATACTTATTTTTTTTAATTAAAGGTAATATATTGTGAGAGAACGACTTGTCTCGTAAAACAAAAAATAAATACTTAAAAAATAAGAATCTTAACGGAACGGGACCTAATACTTTAATATACAAGGTCTGTTTGCTTAGAGCCGAACACAACTTTTAGATACCTAGGTTGAGACTTAAGCACGTGGATCCGGCTAAAATATACTACTTGTATACCCACTTTTAACTAACACTTTTGGGGAGCAGGAAAAAATACAAAAATTGGGAGCATTTTGGGCCCACGTTGATAATCAGCATTATTTATTTGTTGCAACTTGTCAATTAGACTAAAAGTTTCTATGGAATACCGATCTGACATGTTTTTTATAATATATTTATCTATTAAAAAACATATTGATACACTGAATTGAAACATAATTTATGAAGTTAATGTGTTCCAATCATATGTTGAGTGGTTTTAGACTTACGTAATTACTAATAATAAATAAAGCTACTTGATGAACTCTACCAGATGAATTTGATTTCAATCAAAATTAAATACTTGTACCCAAATTCATATACATCTAGGCTGACACTAGATAATAAGCATACAACATTGTCATCCGAAATAGAGGTATGAATTACCCCAGTAATCTATCATTTTCCCCGAAAAATACAAGTCATCTGATGGAAAATTTGGCATTATTTTTGGACTTTACATAGAGATTTGAACATTTCAAAGAGTTTTTCTTTAGTAAAATTCAAAACAAATATTCAATGATCGTTTCATTTAACCACCGGTCTTGATCACCGCATCTTCCTAAGCACAACAATTTGTTGAAGTACTAACCCCCAAAAAAAAATAAAAATCGTTTAAGTAAATTTAAGTATTTAGGTTATGTCTTGCCCTGGCTAAAGTCAAAATCTATACACTTTCTATCAAAAGTACTTGTATTAGTTATTTTGCTTTATTAAACTTCCAAACTAATCTTGTATTCTGATAATGTCAGGTGCCCGCCCTGCACTTTTTGAGACCATAGGCGAACTTGGAATATGGGCCCCGATGTACTTGATATAATCTAATTAAATTTATTTTTTCGAAATTATAAAAAGAAAATTCTAAAATCAGCCAACAATAATAAGTGTGTAAATGTATACATTAAATAGTGTAAAAAATATACAGAAATAAGTATTTCCCTTAATTTTTTAGTGGGCTGATTTTAGAATTGTCCAAATTGAAAAACATCTTCGGTGTTTTGCTAAGATAAGTCATGCATCCAAACAATTTTTGTGTGCTTACTGAAAATGGAAATGGAAAACAAAAACAAAAACATAACCGAAACCGAAACCGATTTCTTTCTAAAAAGATGGAAGTGCTAAAAAAATGCATATAGTAGTTAAAGAAGGCCAATTATAACTAGAAATTAAGGAGCATACCAAGCATTAAAACCACCATCGGGATAGTCCCAAGAATGTGGAACAAGCTAGCACCAAAAATCCCAGGTCCAATCATGTTGAAAAACAGCTCAGACCCCTCTGAAACATAGTTATTTCCGAGTGAGATCAAGTACTCATATGCCAAAATCAGAAAGAGTTGCCCCCATAGCTCAGTTGTGCAAGGCAAGAATCCATAAACGGGCTCACAAGTCACTGTCGTTGTTGCGAGGTTCAGTTTAAGAATGGCAGCTGTACTGGATCTGCTTGTAGAGTTGCTGTTTGCAGCACCATCAGATGTCAAACTAATGATTCTGCTAGAACCCAAGTGGGTGATTGAGAGGAGGAGGAGAAGAAGAGTGATAAATCTGGGTCTTGTCATGTTCTAATTGGAGAGCTTATTGGTTTGTGGAGATGGGTTAGCTAGCTAGTTTATAAAGAAATTAAGATGAAGAGAATAGTCTAACAAGTTATACTATATATATAAAAAAAAATTCGTAGTCGTCCCTCTAGTTTTACGGTTGTCTCAATTTCGTCCCTCAAGTTTCAATTGCAACCAAATAAATCCTATAGTTTGTTTTATGTTCCAAATTGGTAAAATCGTTAGCACCGTTAATGAAACTAACAGAAAAATTGGTTTTAGTTTCAGAGCTCTCTTAGGGTGCCTATTGAAAGACTTTAGAGCCAAAAATCCATTATGACCATTTAAGATAAAATGATCTAAAAAATAAGATCTTGGTACCGGTTCAAACAGATTGAAAATTTGAACACTATTTTTTAACTATATTTTTTAATTATATAAACCGTGTAAAAAAATAAGTGTTCTAATTTTCAATCCGTTTGAACCGATGCCTAGATCTTATTTTTCTGATTATTTTATCTTAAATGATCATAATGGATTTTTGGCTCTAAGGCCTTTCAATGAGCACCCTAAGAGAATCCTGAAACTAAATAAGAAGTCTTAGGGTGCTCGTTGAAAGGCCTTTGAGCCAAAAATTCATTATAACCATCTAAGATAAAATGATCAAAAAAATAAGATTTTCGCACCGGTTCAACCGGATTGATAATTTGAGCACTTATTTTTTTTAATCATATTTTTTAATATATAAACAGTTCGGAATGATGCCGTTTTGGGGCTGGCCATGCCTGGAGAGGAGGGTAATTTAGTAACTTTGCCCTAATGAAGACAAAGAGAGGAACGCCTCCGGAGAAAATTGGAGCGTGAAAATCATCCTCCTTTCATAAAAATTGGCAAGCGCTTGCGTTTTATCTTAAACTCATCCACCTTCCAATTTTCATCATTCTTCCATAAAATCATTCTCCTTCCAATTTTCAATCCGTTTGTAACAGTGTAAAAATCTTATTTTTCTGATTATTTTATCTTAAATAGTCATAATAGATTTTTACACCATTTATATATTAAAAAATATAGTTAAAAATTAAGTGTTTCAATTTTCAATCTGTTTGAACTGGTGTCAAGATCTTATTTTTCTGATCATTTTATCTTAAATGGTCATAATGGATTTTTGGCTCTAAGGCCTTTCAATGGGCACCCTAAGAGAGCCTTGAAACTAAAACCAATTTTTCCGTACGGTGTTAACGATTTTACCAATTTGAAACATAAAACAAACTGCAGGGTTTATTTGGTTGCAATTGAAACTGGAGGAACGAAATTGAGACAACCGTAAAACTAGAGGGACGACTACGTAAATTTGCCCTTATGCACATGTTGAATTGAGCGTTGACAAACTTAATTAGGTTTGTTTGGGGAAGGGATTTGATAAATGGAGAGAGCTATGATGGGGCACAAAGTTGTGTTGAGAGGGCTTTCAAATATTTGCGTAACCTAATCAAAACGGTTCATAACAAACACCAAATGTTTTCGAAACTAGTCAAAATAAAATATTTTAATGTGTACATTCATTTGTAATCAACGAGAATAATACACAACAAACATCATAAAAAGTCAGATGAAACGAAAAGTGCGTGACAAAGCGAACCACAAAAAACTGTAGAATACATGAACCCCAAAATTCATAACTTCACCATAAATATGCACAACTTTAGTATGCTACACACTTCTTCGCAATTAAAAAAAAAACATAAATGAAAATAACATATGCAACGTAAAGAATTCAAAGTCTGCACATGGTGATTACATAATTAGTTCGCAAATTTGGGGTGGGTGTGTTGTTCTACATATATTTCTAACCTTATCTCATGATTTTGGAGAGTTTTTTGCCCTGCCTAAGTGCGGAAGAAATATTGAGTAGAATGGATAAAAAAAAGTCACACATGGCTAGACTGAATGTTTGTACCAAGATGGCTTATCTTTGGAGTAATTCAATTGTCCTGACCAACGTTTAAAATACGGACACCTCAATTACTTCTTGGGGATCAATACCTCAACTACTTCTTGGGGATCAAATCCACATCTACTAGTACGGGCCAATTAAAGCTGGGGCCACTACAAGGAAAACGGTTTATAGCAACGGCCACAAGCACTAGTAAATGCTCTGCGAAATGCTGCTATAGACCTTTATGGCCTATACCAGTGTGTAAACGTCTAGCAGTGCTACGCGTAAATATTGTATTACTACACTAGGTATAACTTTATTCTTACTAGCACTTCTTTAGCAGCACTTTTGGCCGCTGGTGTTGACCTCCTTTACGCCTCGCCCCACAGTACTTCTCCAGCGATTTAATCTTCTACAAATGTCACTATAGACCAACCTTTAGTGACACCCTACACACTTTTAGCAACGGCTAAAAGTGTCAACCCTAGTACATACAGATTCAATTTCTTCTTCTTCTTCTTCTTCTTTTTTTTACAATTACTACAAATTCCATTCAGAACTACACCATTATGATTTATATTAGCCACTTTCCCATGCAAGTCTTGTACGAACTGACCTTATAAGAGTTGATCCAATCATTCACTACTGTATTTGATGATAGCCTAATAACGTCGTATTCAAACCTCTATTGTCTGAAGCCAAACACGCTGTAGTAGGATAGATTCATTTGTAATCTCTATGGTGAGGTTTGCGTGGTTTAGAAGTTCTCTCTATGGTGAGGTTTGCGTGGTTTAGAAGTTCCTACAACATGCAAGTAGAGATTTTTAGTACTAGTAGTATATTGAAACTCAAACGGGAAAATTAATAAGACCAAATAGCAAGCAACCTCTTTAAAGTCATCACTGGATCCCATGAATCAAGATCTAATAATGTCCCGGCCCCCGAGAATTGTGCATGCAAGTTGAACTTAATTAATTTCTTCCCTATGGTCATATAGGGATTGCGGCAGATCGAAGACTAGTAGTAATAATTTCAACTTCAACTTCAAGATCAACGTATTGTTCTAGGAATTAAATCTACTATCTTTTAACGGTTTGTTTGTCGACGGGATATAGATGGCGGATATATAATATCACCTTGAATAGAATATCTGAACTATTTATATTTGAAGTTTGTGATATCCCCGAATTGTATATCCGCCCGGAGCCGGAGATGATAACTGATAACATCACCTCCCCCTTATCATATCCGCCTTTGTAATTACGAAAATGCCACATTACCTTCTAATTCTATATCCACTCATATATATTTACCACAAAACAAACCAAGCATGCATATATATACATATCCCATTTTCTATAAATTACTCAAACAAACCATCTCGCCAACATGTCCCCCCACGTGATCTATATCCATAAAACTAATCCGGTCATAAGGGACTAGACCATTCTATTCGATTCAGTTGTGGGTTCTTCCTAGGCTCTCTTCGAGAATTCATTTTCTAGATCTCATCGAAAGTACATCAATCATGAAAAAAGTAATGCATATCAAATATCATTTCATATGGTTTCGAAACACATTTATATTGTAAAAAAAAGAAATAATAATAATTAAGTTTGAAGGTATTGGATCGAACCCAAAAATGCGCAACATAGATGTGGTCCAAAAAATATGTTATAATGATAATTGATCAGCATGATTTTTGGTATGCTAATGTACTCGATCGACAAGGTTTGAAAAATTAGTAGGCTCGATTATCAAAATGGGACTAGAGAAGGCCACAAATGAACCAGAACTTCCTTTAGGGAAGTAGCTAGAGTAGAGTGTACGTAATCTTGTATTACAGGTCAAATAAAGACGGCCAGACTCACTTCATAAATTTTTTATGAACAAAAGGATTTGCTCCTTTCCAATTTGATCTTCGGGCTGCAATGCATTTCAAGTCCGCTTTGATGATCGAAGTTGTTTACTTTGTAGGACTTGTTGAGAAAGTTAATCATGCCGACAATTATATTCATCGGGCTTTGACAAACAAATCATCAATGCATACTCGTCTCGAGAAAAATTAGTTTCCTTTCGGATACCGACCAACTTTATTTTTGAGTTGACTGAATTTCTCGACGAGCGAACGATTTTGATCAGTAACATGAGTCCTGAATGAGGGCCAGAAATTAAAACTGAAATGTCAAGTTTGATTGTAAAACTAGGGAGGATATACTTGAAGACTTAAGACTGTTAGACAGGACCTAACATTCAACAATAAAACAATATTTATGACTACCATCCACCACTCAACATTCACCGCTTCCTCCACCGCTCTCAATCTAATTGTCCATAAGTGTTTCGGGCAGTCCGGATTTTAACAAAGCTCTTCCCTGAAAAAGCTTTTTTTAATCCGAACCATTAATTGTTTAGACGGACGGTGAGAAATTGAACGGTGAGAGTAGTCTTGCTGTTGTTTTTGGGCCTGAAGTTTGTACAAAATTGACTTTACAGAATTGACTTTATATATGCGACGACAGTTGTATTGGCAATGTAGAGCCTCAGTCACATAACTCGTATGTGTGTGCGTGGGTAAAAGCGCAAGCATGAACGTGAAAGCATCTTTGAAATACATCATAAACTACTAAAATTCGCGACAATGAAAATTAAGAATGCAAACGCAGAGCAAAGATTACGAGCGGGAACAAATAGCATTTCAAAGATTATGTGACTGAAGGAAGAGCCCACTTTTCCACAGGCTTACTAGTCCATGAAATACCTCAGCAACGTTCAGCTCAACGTCAGGACACGTGTACAAAACCTTTAGGTACACATGCCACATGACCCACAGAGACTCACATAAATCGAATGGCTGCGAAAACATCTTTATCCGCATCTATGCCCAAATATCTGTGTCCAAGTTATTTCCGTTTTTCTAAAGCCCAGTTGATACAACTTATTTGCTTATTTTTCCCAAATCTTTAGCCTTTAATTGACTCTTTCATATCTGGATCAAAAATATTGAGAGGAAAATAAGGAGAAGGGGTCATCAACAGGTTAGTGGCAGTACCCTTGTAAAAACTTAAGTAAAATAGTACTTTAGAGAAAGCTCGTTTGGGATGCTTTTAGGACTAGATTTTAAAATCGAAGTAATTTGAAAGTTAATCTCCAACTCTAGATTTTAAAGCCAATTTTTGCTGCAAATCAATCATAGTTCTAATAAATTTATCCGCTTCGACTGTAATTCAGAATCAATAATCTAAAACATAATCTAAACCCATCCGTTAAAATCTATTTGTACAGCCATCCCAATCCCAAGCGGTACCGGTTATATACATCATACATGAGTTTATCAAGACAATAATCCGAAATACAATCTAAACATATCCTTCCTTCATTGCGTTTTGAAAAGCAAAATACTTCTTAGCTCGCTGTTTCTCTGAAAATGTCGGGCAGCCTCCATCGGTCAAGAAGAATCTGTCAATGAGGAATAGAATTGGGGTGGTGGTGCTGGTAATAATGCGGAGCAGCCTCTATCAGCCAAGAGGGGTCGATAGAGATGACATTTCGCATGTATTGACGATCAGTCGAGACAAGAGAATTGTATATAACCCACTTTGGATTAACCCTGCAAGTAAAAACTCGACCAAATAAGACTCTAAAGTTTACTTCTTTACAATGAGTTCCGTGATTTTCGTTCTTCTGTCTATAAGTATCAGACGTAAAATTTCACTGGAAAATTTCAGTCGTTGGTTTCATAACATTTTAGTTTCTACAAACAGTTTCTTTTTGGAAATGGCGTGCCTGTTCTATTCATCGATTTGTGGTTCTTTGTGGGGATGATATATTTATTTTTGGGGGGTGGGGGGTGGAAAAGAGAAGAAAATAATCAATCCTAAGTTAGGCTTACAAAAGACGTAAAAGAATCAGTGCTGTAACCTGAAGTGGTAAAATATGACCAGATATTTACACAAACAATGCATCCTTAAATCGCTTAAAAGATCCCAATTTTGAACAAATCTTGCACAGGAAATTTATTGCTCGGTGGCTACTAACAAAACCATCATATTCTTAGGATAGTAGAATACCAACCTGAATAAGACAGATGAGGGGTGAATATAAACTTCTTGGGAACTTCTTATAGTCTTGTACATGCCATTGTGACTGAATGCCTATTATCGTCCAAAGAATCATGAATGTACCCATTTAGAGAAAGATTTCATCAAGAAACTTCATGGTTCAAAAAATTAAACTTAATCAAGAAACAAAAACTTACTTCCAAATTACAAGCATTAGCAAAAAAGCCAGCAGTAACTGCCTTTCTTACCACCTGCAAGAAGGGAAAATATATATATGAACACTTCGAACATCTATACTAATTTCAACATCATGTGTGAAAAAGTGTTAAAGCTTTGGCCTAAATCGGTAAAAGAACTCCCAAACTAGTCTATAAACACTCTGAACATCTCTACAGTACTAATTCCCAATTGGTTTTTAGTTGAGCGCATTAACAATGCACTTGCATTACAATAGCCAATAATCGGAGCTAAAAAATGCACAAAATTTACTGATGCACAAATACGTATTATTCCAGCAGGCACCACATTACCTGCATATCACTTTCACAGGATTTTAAGACTATGCCTATCCGTTGCGCTATTCTTTTGAGTTGCTCTCTAATTTCAACAACCTTTCGCTGCGCATGAAACAAATCAAGGTCAACATATGACATTAATTAAACATATCCAATACCATGGGGAACACATATCCTACTTTTGGTTGGAACTTTTAACCCTCTCCTTGTCCAGCTCTTAACATTTAACCCTCTCCTTGTCCGGGAATAAAGAGGACACAGTAAGGTGGTCGATGCAGAAGAAATGTTGGAAAGGACATTCTCAAAGGTGCTACAGTCAGGTTTTGAGTTCCCTTGTCGTGTTAAGTCCTTCCAAATCTCCCATTTCCCATGGTCTGCTGCTTAGTAAGCATATTTGCAAAATCTACTACTCGTGGAAGAGCTGTCAAGTGCTACCTGCCTGTCTGATGGCAAAGGGATTTGGCTTTTCTCTTACGTGGTGTGATTGGAGGGCGAGGGATAGGCATGGCTGCGTGAAGGGAACTTCCGATTACACAATTTATGCTATTCTGTCCCTAGATTTTGGTGATTTGATAGTTTTGGAGTCTGAAGGCTTAGCTTCTGTACAGTTGACATGTACATAGATCATGTCTCCATTTTGGCGCGCTTAGTAGATCATTATCTATTGGATACAAAAGATATTCCATAAAACTGCGTAAAAATACAATTGCAAAGCAGCCCAGAAAGATACCATTGCCTGGTAGTTTACAAAGTTCTTATTACACCACTTCGGGGATTTGCCAGACCGAAGAAATCCTTTGTAAACATTTAGGAAGGTCACATGATCACCCTGCAAAGTATGGGAAAGTAAATCGTTCACACATGTATTTGCACGTACATCAGATTCAGATGGAAAATTTAAATATATTCAAACTCAAACCGTGTAGTTCCCTTGTGTACATTTAGGTATGTCAAAGAACAAATCATCTAAAAGACACTAAAAAAAACTGTTTTATAACACAATATATTAGGTTCCTACTTCATTTGAGCGCTGATGACAAGTTTAGAAACAACAATAATCAAGCATAGCATCATCAAAATTCACTAAGTTGTCAGCATAAATATGCTGATTTGCCGAGCAAAAAAAATAAATACGCTGATAAGGCTCGCTTTGTAAGCAAAGGAAACATTACTAGGGACTGATAGGAAAGGGGAAAAGGGAGGAAAAGCTAGCTCCATGTCATATGAAAGGCATTGCCGCCGCCAACACTACTTTCCATTTAGTAGAAATTCACACTAGAGCATGGTTTTCTCCTCAATATATGATAGGAAAATATGCATGCATGTAGCACATGCCAACTATGCCAAAGAAAATGTTGGTTAGAACTTCTCATTGAAAAACGATGTATATTATCCAACACTTGTTGATTAGAACATATCATTCCAACTTCTCCATCTCTTCTTCACCTAATTTTGTACTAAGAAGCAACCATATGTAGTCAGGGCACGGACATGACATGGACACTTGGATACATTATTTCTCTAAAAAGTAGGACACATACACATTTCGGGTATGTTGACCTATTTATATTCAACTATATAGTGTGGTATAAATATAACAATATTTTTGTGTCCCCAATTTATATAGATACAACAAATAATGAAGAATCTAGACGGACACAAAAGTCAAGAAATTCTTAAATGTATACTTTGCATTTAGGTGTACATTCTAATAGCATTTCATTATATTAGCCACAACCATAATATTTGAAATTTCTTAAATGTATTTGTATCATTATTATTAATGATATGGAAACCTTTCTTTGCTGATCAAAAAATAAATAAATAAAACTTCTCCATCTCTTCTTCATCTAATGCTGTACTAAGAAGCAACGATATAGAGTCAGGGCACGGACATGACACGGACACTTGGATACATTATTTCTCTAAAAAGTAGGACACATACACATTTCGGGTACGTTGACCTATTTATATTTAACTATATAGTGTGGTATAAATATAACAATATTTTTGTGTCCCCAATTTATATAGGTACAACAAATAATGAAGAATCTAGACGGACACAAAAGTCAAGAAATTCTTAAACGTATACTTTGCATTTAGGTTTACATTCTAACAGCATTTAATTATATTAGCCACAACCATAATATTTTCCAAACTTGTTTAAGATAGCCCACTTCAGAATTTGGCAATCACATGTTAGCATGCGTCAAACAAGTGTTGATTACGTATTAATTTCGTAGTCATAGAGACCTAAGAAATGTCGGACAAGTTGCAAAAAGAGTGGAGACAGGGGTCCAAACTTAAGACTTTTTATCTAATTATGGACACAAAGAAAAGAGTCTAGGTCCTAGGATATGTGTCCAAGAAATGTTGGATATGGACACGCCGCCTTCTTTGACGTGTTGATGCTCTATAGCATTGAAACGATAATTGAGGCATTGAACAGTACTCACTTGTATCTGATTTGATGTTACCATAAATATGAATTATTCTCGATTAATTTACTCTTTGTTTTGCAGTCAAAGTCGAGTCATAAATTTTATAAATGGGCAGAAAGATTAAAGGTGTAAAGGCTAACTATAAAGGTGTAAAAACTAAATAGAGACTATGCGAATACTAACCACGGATTCTTTTCTCTTGGGTGTCTTCCTAGATATGATTTTGTTCAAGTACAACCAAAATACCAATGTCCTAGCAAGGACCTTTGCCATACCCTTTTGGCAGAAGCAGGAGACAAAAAAACCTAACCATCGGAGTTGCTTTCTCTCTATTACTAGTAAAACATACTACCACGATCTGTGACCCACTCAGACATGGATGTAAGTACGTATATATACGAGACACCAAAACGAAAATGCACATGTATAGATTCTTCTCAATAAAAAGCAGAATGTAACTTCTGTGTAAGCCGCAAAATATTTCTAGCTGAAAGTATGATTTGTTGAATCAAGCTGAATTGAGTTCAGGCAAACTAATACGAAACTAAAATCAAACCTCAGCAGCAGCAAACCTCAACTTGGCTTCATCCAGATCCTTTTGTTGCCCCCTAACAGAAATCCAGATAGACTGGAAAACGCAATTAAGACATTAACTTTTGCTCAACAGAATATTTGGTATACTATTTCAGCATGTACAGTACTCGTTGATTTTTACAAAAGGAAAGTCTTAACCATATAATTCATACATGCGACTATACGAGTTATCTGGCTATCTTGCTCAAAATATTTATTCCATTAGATCAGGAGGGTTCTAAAGATATGGGAGAATTATACCCGCAAACAAACATTGAACAGAAAACCAATGAACCTGAATGGAAAGAATAGCAGCAATAGTGATGATTTCCTCAGAGCAGCCAAGCTGGTTTGAAGCTAGGATCATTTTTGAGACCATTGGGTCCTACAAAAATAAACATAGGTGCTAATAAGAACAATGGAATTCAGCTTTTCACGTTCCTAATACTTCCTATACTACACAAAGGCAGAACGAAATAATGTTAGCATAAGGACAAGAAGATAATCTCTCTGCTATCTTACAGGATTTCCGCTTTCAGTCTGAGTTAAAATATATAGGTCTCTTCGAAATCTAGTTGAGGACAAGGTGTGCGTGTAAACTACACTGTCCTCTTCTTATATAATGGTGGGGAACAAAATAGAAACCTGGAAGAAAGAGAGAACAAAGGGCAGGAGACGAAGGTCACAGCACATTATCCAACTCGAACATTAGTACAGAAGAGGAGGGAGGAAAGGAGAGGAGAAGAAGCAATGATTGAGAGTGATGCAAAAGCAGTTCCATATCTCTTTAAAAAAAAAGTAAGAAACGTAAAAATATGTACTATGTAGAATAGAAGAGGAATTAAGAGGAAAACTGACTCAAAGCTCAATATTAGTACAGCCTATCAAAAGAAGATAAAAAAAAAAAAAGGACAACAAAACAAACAACTAATACCACTCTTCCATCATGAAAAAGTGCAGCTCAATTTCCCCGAAGGCACCGTTCACAAGAATCAACATATCATGCCTGGGTATGAGAAGTCTAGGAATGTCATGGAATCAAATACTCGTACTACAAGGTTTAGACAAGTCAGCGATGTATACGGAAAGCAATTCATTTAGTACTAGTGGGAGCCCACTTAAGGGGAGCCCAATGCATTGGCATCTCTTTTTCTGTTATTTACACAGTAACATTTAAAAACTCCTAAAATAGAATGAAATACTCATTATAATAGTACAGGTGCAAGAGGGAGCTGGGTTCAAATTACCGACTCCACCTAGATGAATTCGATGTAGAATAGGAGATCTGTGGTGCAGGGGATGGGTTTCCTAAACAGGAGCAATAATTGCCTCTGGAGAGTAAAGAAACCACTCCCAATATGATCTTTGCGTGCGCAGCGAAAAGAAATAGGGAAAAAGAAAAATAAATTATGTACACCTTCTGACCCTATTGGAGCGAAAAGTTTATAAAATGAAAATCCTCCAGGCTCAGTGTTCTTAGGGAATCATACTCATTATCATGGGGGTCCAAGCACCCCATGTGAGAGAATTTGCACAATTTTTTGTGACAGTGTGTATGGTTATATCCTTTGTCTTAATGCGCAGACAAACAATACATTATTGTGAGAGATATATTGGCAGCGATTTGGTTTGAATGTGTTGAAGTTTATCCCACATCGGTTAATTATCTCCTCCAATACTAGTTTATGAGCCTGGGTTGTCTCTCCTCTCATTGCCAATTGGTTTTGAGTTGGATGCTTTAACATGGTATCAGAGCTAGGGTTTCGAAGAACTTGTTCCCCCTTGTTTGTGCCATAAGTGCTCCGTTGTTTGTTGTGATCCAAGTGTTATGGATCGTTTGTTTACCTTTCCACATGTGATCCAAGTGTTATGGATCATTTGTTTACCTTTTCATGTGCGAGTAGGGGGTTGCATGTGTGGGGGAGTGTTGAAGTTTATCCCAAATCGGTTAATTATCTCCTCCAAAACTAGTATATGAGCCTGGGCGGCCTCTCCTCTCACTGCCAATTGGTTTTGAGTTGGATGCTTTAACAGAATGTGCAATACTTTATCCAGATAAATGCTTGCAAAGGAAGACTCAAGGCCTTCATTGCTACCTGTTTGGTTTGAAATCCCTCCATATTGATGTTGCAAAATCAAGATGGGGAGGAGGTGTGGGGTGATGAGAGGGAGAACTGTAGTTAGAGCCAGTGAGGAGAGTCTGGAGAGACAAAAGGGAAGTGCACATTGGGGGTTTGGGGGAGGGAGAGAAAGAGAGTCGAAATGACCAATGGAAAAGAAAAAAAAAATCACATACTCCTTCAAGAGAGAGAAGTAGTTACGGCTGGAGAGGAGAGAGAAAAGGGAAGGGCACTTTGGTGAAGAGAGAGATAATCCACTGATCAGAGGAGAAGAGTTAAATTTACTTCCGTGTTAAAAGAGTAAATATCTATATAAGAATAAGGGAAATTTTAAAGCATAAAAGGGCACCTTCAAGATCTGTTAGCCAATTGTTAGAAACTTCAAGAGGTTGGTGTACTCTACCCATATTCATCTTACAGGTTACTTCCTTTAGAAAGAAAATCAGACAAAATCGACCGGCTGGGAAAGTAATTAGCTAACGAATTCAGTGCAAGAATATTCATAACAAGAGATGCGGAGAGATCACAATGATATCACATTAACCCAGGCCAAACCCAAAGTAGCAATAAACCAAACCAAACAGCTATTGCTAGAAGACTAGAAAGGGAATTGTACAAGTGAAAAACGGATAAACATGCATAGAGAATGAGGAAATAGCATAAAGCTGAAAGCAACGTACTAATGGTATCTCTGCAACTTGGAATCCAGCAGGTGAAGTAAGTTTGGCATCATCATCAAGGACTCCAAGTGAATATAGTACTTCAAGAGCTCTGATCATTGCTTCAGGCGATGGAGATGCAGGCCAATCAAAGCCTAGAATGTTGTCTATGCCTAAGGCCTTTAACTGGGAGATGAAAACAAATAGTCAGATCAGCAGTTATTGAGAAGGTTAGTTCTCAAGCTGGAAGTTCATAGGGCATTACCTAAAAAACCCAAAGAAAAACTACATACATATTGCTCCCACTTACACACAAATAAACTGCTATACAACAATGGTTTATAGAGGAAAGTAAATAGATCAGGAGGAAAGTACGCAACCCTAGCGATTGATGGGCATGCTAATATTTTGATTAATTTATTACTACGTTGCAGGGGGGAGGGGAACAGAACTGATCCATACTATGGATAACCCTCCCTAACACCCAAGAAGAAAAAATGGTGAGAGAGAAAAAAAAACATCTTAGCCCATTAGGGGTTTCTCTATACTATGAAAGGTCAATGTGAGCTAGCAACCACGCCTTCTGCCTCTACTTCCGTACCCAACCTCCCACCGTTTGGCGCAAAATACATCCATCCCATCTCTAGAGAATAAACCAATGCATGCCAAACAATGTAAAAACCAAACACGAATCCCTTGCCTCCATGCAATCAATTTCAGCCACCTTAAGGTAATAATGAGATGGGACATATCTCGCGACTCCTCGTCACTCTTAGAGCATCCACAGTGGTATAATCAAAACCAAAAAGTTGCTAAGGTTAGCAAAATTTGCTCCAAAAAGAGCTCACATTGGAATAACCAAACTTAGCAATCTCTTAGCAACTCATCAAATTTTTCTCTTGGATAATCAAAACTAGCAACCTTTTGCCAATAACCAAATTTAGTTGTCCCCACATTTCCTCAATCAAGTTTACCATCATTACACAAAAACATTCTCTCTTCCATTTTCAACATGTTTCTAAGAAAAATATAAACTTTTAAAAACAGTTTTTAGTTTTTTGCAAAAACTGTTTTTTTATTAAAACTGTTTTTCCCAAAACAATTTATTTCGAAACAGTTTTTGTATTAAAACTTTTTTTCCAAAAATTGTTCTTTTAAAAAAAAAAAACTTTTTTTTCAATTACTTTTTTTAATTCAAAAACTGCTTTTTAAAAACTTTTTCCCGAAAACTGTTTTTTTTTTAAATCAAAGTTTTCAAAAAACTATTTTCCCTTTTTCTAATAACCTGTGTTTATTATTTTGAAAACTATTTTTAAAAAATTGTTTTCTGTGCCACAATTTTTAGATTTTTATAAGTTGAAAAGGTGATGTGACAAGTTTTGATTATTCAATTTTTATTGTACCATTGTGGACCTCTACATTACTAACCTTAGCAACCCCTTAAATGGATAACCAAAAGATGATGTGGCAACTTTTGGTTATTCCACTATGGATGCTCTTAAGTCACTTGTAAAGGCAACACCAATTGACAATGATCACCAACAGTATCAAGTATTTCCTGGGCAGGATTCCAACAAAAGAAGCAATGTTAGCTGGGGCTCCAACAGAACCAAATTTCTTTCCATGGAAAGACCAACCCTCGAATCCCCGTCCATAAGAAGCATGAAAGGGGGAAACTATCGCTCATCACAACACCACTTGTAATGCCAACACATCACCTTATCCCTTCTCCCCACTCTAATATCAAGAATTCCTTCCATATTTAACAGATACCCCTCCAAAGCCCCCGAGCAACCCTGATGGAATTTAACATACTTCATCCCCAATAATTTATGATTGGCACCTGATGATAACAGAAAATAGAGGATGGGTTAAATGAAGTCTATACCCAGTGGATATCACACCAAGAAAGGGCCTAACCACAAGGGGAAGCGGAAGTGGGGATAGACATAGAGAACAAATATGATAGCATACTCACGGAGGACTAAATAATCCTGTTGCGCTGGTAAAATCTTTAACTTAGAGTGCCTTAAGCAGGGGTGCAACCAATCTGTACAATATAAACAAAAACTGTATGGCTCCTACATCTCTACTATACATCTACAGATGTGACCAACTCTTTCATCATGTCAAGAAAAGAGCCATGGAACTGGAAAGGCAGACATCATCGCAGAACAGATGAAAGACTATGTACAGAGATGCAATATCCAGCACAAATAGTTTTATCACCCTGGGAATCCAGGCCCACTAGTTAAACAGTTTGGTAAATGACAACCACTTGAACTACTCAAATTCAGTAAGATTGATAGAGATATGCATTAGAATTACTTCAACAAAATGCATACCTGAATCACACAAGAAACAAGATTTGATCTCTGCATCTCTGGTATCCCCTCAGCAGACATTTCTTTGACAAAATACTCTTCTGAATACAGCCTGGTAATGACCACCAACAGTTAACTTTGTCACTCAATAGCAAGAAAACAATAACTAAAAAACACAAAGCTAAACTGCCTGAACTTCCCCATAAATTCCTTGCACAAGAAAGCAACTTACTTGTCCCTAGAATATGAAGAATTCTGACAATATACATTAAAATGCAGAAAAAAGAACAGTTGGACAATAAAAATGGTTTTGGCAAAAGATCAATCTCTTTGAGAAAAAATTTACATCTAAGGAGAACTCAAAATAAATACGATCGAAAAAATGCCATAACAACTACTCAGACATAGGTATCTAAGAAAGCCAGTGTAAGGACCCATAATTTTAGAAATTATTAAAAGGTTTATTCGATATTAGAAATTGAAGGAAAATGTGGAATTTGTTGAGTTTATTTGATTTGGGGTCAATATGAGAGGATTGTTAGTGGAGGGAGTGCAAGTGTGAGTTGTGTGTGTGTGAGTATATATGTGATGATATGTGTGTGTCGGGGATTAAAATCCCAAATCTCTCTCTCTCTCATCCCCTCCCGATCTCTCTCTCTCGGCCCCACTCTCTCTCTCCCTCTCCCTCTTGCTCTCAACCAAAAACCCATCAAAATCACTTGAAACCTCCACAAACCAACCTCCAATTTGTCTTCTCTACGTGATTCAAGTCTTAAATTTCGTGGGTCAAGCTCGGGGAAGGATGAATCGGTTGGTTTCGAAGTTTCCGGAGTCTAGGGCTTGGGAAGTCTTGGGGTTTTGCTCTCCAAACGTGAGGTAGGGATTTCTTACTCTCTCTATATGTTTATGAGTTGATTTTGTACCTTGATTCGTGCCTATGATTGTCGATGTTGTTGTTGTAGTGGTTGTTGTTGTTGTTGTTGAACCCTTGAAACTCTGCAGAAAACCTACTCGAACAGCCCTTGTTATCGATAACATTGCATCCCAAAACCCAGAGAAAATCATTGTTGTCGATAACATTTGTCTATGTTATTGATACCCTTGCGTCTGGACTGATCCTGACCAAGAGTTATCGATACCTTCTTCTTTGGTATCGATAACATCAAGCCTTTGGACAGTTTTTCTGATCCTGATTCCTACTCCTCTATTTTGGGTTCCGATCACTTCTAACACCTCTAAAACACCTTTAAACCATATCTAAGCTTGGTTACTCGTTCTTTGACGATTCATAGGTCATTTCCATTCCTTAAACAATCGTTGAGTGTTATCTTAGTTTCGTTGTAAATGGGAAACGTACCGTAAGGCTGGTTAAGAGTACCATAGGCTATATGGATTGTCGTAGTGAGTATTATGGGTAGACGTGAGCATGTCTAGCAGGATCTCTTGTCCTCTTGATTCGTTGAACTATGAATTCCCAATGGCGTTCATTATCTAAGGTTTAAGTATCGATACAGGCGGGTCGTGCGTCATATAGTTATTATGGGTTGGTAGGTTACTTTGAGTATGGTGACATGCGTGAGGAATGGTATATGTTCATTCATTAGCCAATGTTATGATATAGTTGATTGTATAGAATGCTTGAAGTGAAATCGATGTTGAGAAAGAACTGTTTGAGATGATATAATAACTTGTGTCCTCACGACTCGTCGAATCTTTCAATTCTTTGGGCACTCGTCCTATGAGGTTCAAGCGTAGAAACAAATGGATAGAGTATTGTAGGATTATATATATATGGGCTTAATATGCTATGTAGGATGCGAATAGGTAAACTAATGAAAAGGCATGAACATGTACATTTGGGGAGTTATGTAATGGTTGGTTGAAGCTTTGTGGTACAATCGATAGATTGATGATGAAGTTGATTATGAAATGATGATGATATGAAAAATGTGAGAGGTGACCCAAGTGGTCGTTATTGAGGGAATAGACTCGGGGTGACCCTACGCTCAAAGGAACTAGACCCGAGGTGACCCAAGTGATCATTATTATTGAGGGAATAGACTCGGGGTGACCCTACGCTCGAGGAAACTAGACCCGAGGTGACCCTACGCTCGAGGGAACTAGACCCAAGGTGACCCAAGTGATTATTATTATTAAGGGAATAGACTCGGAGTGACCCTACGCTCGAGAGAAATAGACCCAAGGTGACCCAAGCGATTATTGATGGGAAATACCTGATTAAAAGGAAAGGTTTGTAAATAAAGGATTTGAGGATAAATATGGATACGAGAAAGATTGTAGTATCGTACAAAGTGTGGGTATACGGAACACCTCGCATCCAGACGCGCATCCTCCATAAACTCTTCCGGCAATCCATCCTGGGAGGAACAAGGTTCCCTCCATGGTCTGATTATGCCCGCACACACTCGCCTCGCGGCATGAGTATATGCGCGCAAGGGGACATTAATGTGGGTATATGACATGCCTCCTCCTACATCCCACATTATGGGAAGAGTACCTGAGGTCGCCCTCCGGGTATATGGCGGTTGCTACAATGGTGCTCGAGACCACCGGAGGTGGAGGAGGAGAGAGCTCGGGGCGGACTTAGAGAGAGAGAGGGATGGCAGTGGAGAGTAGGTCGGTGTATTGAATGCCTTGTTGAATGCTTTGTTGAATTTCCCTTATATATGAACCTTGGGGATGAGAGAGAGCCAGGTGTGAGGCTCCTCCCCATTGGTGGGCAGAGTGGAGGTTGACCTCCTTTCCTCTTTTAGTCCCGAGTCAGGCCTTGGGAGCCCGTAATCAAGGAACCGACAGAGGCTATTTCGGTGATATATGGAGACCCGCATCATCTGCTAAGTCAGGTGGTAAGCATGATACGGGCTCCGAGGTGCCAGGAGGTAGGTATGATACTTCTTCCGAGATGTCAGATGGTGGTTAATGCCCCCCCTCTCTCTCTAGGACCGGTCAAGTTAGAGCTTGCCGGAGGCAAGCTCGTCCTCCTTGACGAACCCTTTGCTCTAGCCTCCAAACCACATTCCTCCTTAGGTCCCGAGCGGGGTACCTAGGCCCTGCTCCCGGCCTAGGATGGTGTACAGAGTCGCCTTTAAGTATTTGTAGAATCTTTAAAGTGCTAAGTAGGAGGTGAGGTTCCCGGGGGTGACCTCCCTCCTCCGTAGGTGGAGAGTTCCTGGAGGAGGTCTTGTTCCTCCAGGGGCGGAGTTTGTGGAGGAAGCACTGCTCCTCCCGGAGGTGAGGATCATGGAGGAAGGCTTGCTCTTCGCAGGATGTAGCATTGCGGAAGAGGCCTCGCTACTCGTGGAGGTGAGTCTTGTGGAAGAGGCCTTGCTCCTCCTGGAGGTGAACTTGTGGATGAGGCATGCTCCTCCGGGAGATGGACCTTGTGGATGAGGCATGCTCCTCCCGGAGGTGGGACTTGTGGAGGAGGCATGCTCCTCCCGGAGGGGAACTTGTGGAGGAGGCATGCTCCCCCCGGAGGTGGAACTTTGTGGAGGAGGCATGCTCCCCCCGGAGGTGGAACTTGTGGAGGAGGCATGCTCCCCCCGGAGGTGAACTTGTGGAGGAGGCATGCTCCCCCCGGAGGTGGAACTTTGTGGAGGAGGCATGCTCCCCCGGAGGTGGAACTTGTGGAGGAGGGCATGCTCCTCCGAACTTCGTGGAGGAGGCATGTCATATACCCACATTAATGTCCCCTTGCGCGCATATACTCATGCCGCGAGGCGAGTGTGTGCGGGCATAATCAGACCATGGAGGGAACCTTGTTCCTCCCAGGATGGATTGCCGGAAGAGTTTATGGAGGATGCGCGGAGGTATGGACGATATTTGGGGGGATGAGGGCATAGTTGTCAAAGGCGCGCTTAGGCGCGCGCCTAGGCGAGCAAAAAAGCGACAAGGCGAGAAAAGCGACCAGGCGCAAAAAAGCGCGCTTCTTTCAAATCAGTAAAAAAAGCGAGTTTTTTTTCAAAAAAGCGAGTTTTTTTTCAAAAAAGTGAGTTTTTTTTTCAAAAAAGCACACATAACACAATTATTTTCAGAAATAATTATTTTTTTGCATAGTTGCGCCTCTCTTCAAAAAGGCGTGCGCCTCGCCTTGCGCTTCTCGCCTCAGGCCCAACAGAGCTTTGCGCCTTTCGCCCTTGACAACTATGGATGAGGGGGTGTCTTCCGGGGGAGTGGCCCCTCCGCGGAAGGGTGGTGAGGAGAGCTCGGAAGCGATGCGAACCGATGATGTGGAAGAAACGGTAAAAACACCACGGGCGGAGGCCTCGGCAACGGCGGCTGGAGGATGTTTGGCGGTGCCGTTGGATTCTTTGGAGACGATAGGTACTTTCGAGCAAAATGCAGCGGTGCATGGAGTTGTGAACGATATCTGGGAGGATGAGGGGGTGTCTTCCGGGGGGGTGTCTCATCCGTGGAAAGGTAAATCACTCCGTCACATGCGTCCATCAGACGGGGTGCTAAATGAGGAGGAGGAAGAGGAAGAAACGGAAGGGGAAGAAGAAGATGAGGGGAGTGAGGAGGATGACCGGGGCGATGAGGAAGGGGAAGAAGAGGAGGGTGAAGAAGAGGCCGGTTTGGTGGAGGGTCGGGGGGGGGGGGGAATCCGACCGTGTGGAGGAGGGCGGTGGTGGCGAGTCAAACTTGCAAGAGGAGGCGAATGGGAAAAGGATGCGCAGTAGTCGGCGTTGGTGGAAAGAGGGTAATTTTATGATAATGCGCTATCCCGATGGGAGTGTCGTCGTGACTTTGGAGACAAAGGAGACGGTGAAGCTAACGCCTAGTGTGCTGTTCGCCGAGGCTCGGGAGGAGCATCGACCTTTATTGTCCGACATCTTCTTTCAGTGGCCCAGTACTTTTGTTCGGCTTGGAAACATGAGTACTTTTTCCAGGAGGTTAGCATTGGTTTCCTTGGTATCATTTGTGGAATTGTTGGAAGATGTAAGCTTGCCCGAAGCTACTCCGGAAGACTTTGTATCTGTATACGGAGGCCTGTCTGCGTTGGGGAGTTATCAATTGGAGGTTGATTGGCTCCGTAAGAGGATAGATCAGATGGCTGTCCTTCTTGAGCTTCCGGCTTGGCGAGATCGGTTGGAGAAGGTAAATAAAGAATTGGAGGAGGTGGAAGCGACGGCGGCGCGGTTGAGGAAAAGGAAGGAGAAACTTGAGGGTGAAGTAGCTGGGCGCGAGAATGCCAGCTCGGGAGACTTTGATATGTCTAGTCATGCCGGTCAAGGGCTGCGGCGATGAAGGAAGACTAGGTGCCGGGTGGTTCACTTTTGTTTTGTTGATGCTTGTTTCCTTTTTGATGTTTTGAGCTATCATATGTAATGAGCATTAGCAATAGCAGTAATGATCTTCACATGTGGTGATCTTTTGGTAGCAAAATGTATAACAATTTGTAGGAAGAATCCGTTGGTAGTTTGCCTCTCTTTTGTTGTGCTTCCGCTTTCCTTCTTGTAAGAGACTATTGGTAATGAATGCATGGAACATCCCCGTCTTGCAATCTCTTGTTTGTGTATGCCGTTTTGCCTTTGAATATTTTTTTTTTTCAAACTGTGTAGGAGATTTTTGGCATTCTTCTCGGCGGAATTACGTGATTTTTGGAGCTTGTAAGAAAGCATTGCCCTTCGGCGAGGGGTGTATCTTCCAGATTTGTCTAGGAAGAAGCTGTGTCTTCCCTCTTTTTCGTTTTTTTTTTTTAAATGGCAGAATGGGGGCTATGAGGGGTGTGGGAGGGTGAGCATTATACGGCCGCGGAGAATGCCTCTATTGGCGATTAAAAAATAAGGCGCCGGTCGGTGTCGTTATGATCTCAATGGCGATTCGCGGATGGAGGGTGGGATGGTCGACAAGTCCCCCGGTTAGGCTAGGCTTGCGACTCCCATGGCGTGGTGATTGAGGATATTGGTAGACAATATCTCAATAGGCGATCGAGTGAGGTGATACGTGGCGTTGTTGTATTTCCGATGGTGATTCATGTATGGAGTCTGGCGGTGCTTTGGCAGTCAACCCATGCTAAGCAGGTTGGCCAGGCGCCGGGAGGGGGGTAATCAGCAAGCCCCCGATTAGGCTAGGCTTGTGAATCCCGCAGCGCGGTGGCGGAGAGTATTGGTAGACAATATCTCGGCTTCATTGTTGGAGCAATGAAAGTCGAGTTTGTAGGAGAGGTTGATCTTTCCTCCACTGGGGGCCGTCAGAACTACTCCAGCGCCTCCACCTTTAGCCGTGGATGATCCATCAAAACTTAGGCTCCACTCTCCCACCTCTGCTTGTGCTGCTTGGAAATCATCTCCTGGCAAATCTTCGGACGGGTGTTCGTATCGGCCACTTGGAAAATGAGCCAGGAGGTCGGCCAGAGCTTGGCTTTTTACCGCCCGAGGGGCTTTACAAATGATCTCATACTCCGCCAAAGAAAGCAGCCATCGGGCTGGCCTACCGGCCAGAGCTGGGCGGTTGAGGAGGTACCGGATTGGATCACATTTCGTGATGAGGTGGAGAGGATATGAAAGGAGATAGTGGCGAAGCTTCTGCGCGGCGAACACAAGGGCGAGGCAATGGCGCTCTATTGGTGAGTATCGCGATTCCGCTCCTTGTATAACCCTGCTTATGTAGTAAATTGGTCTTTCGGTTCCATCTACCTCTTGAGCCAGGAAGGCCCCAATGGAGCGGGGAGTGGAGGTGATGTACAGGAGGAGGGGTTTTCCTTGCTGAGGAGGAATCATGGTGAGTGGTGAGACCAACGCCGCCTTAATAGCCTCAAATGCCTTGTTGTGTTCCTCTGTCCAAATAAATTTGGCGTCCTTCTTAATCAAATTGCTGAACGGTTGGGTGATTTCCGCCATAGCGGGGATGAACCTCCGTAAATAAGATGTGCGCCCCAAGAATGTTCGGAGTTCATCCACATCGGCAGGCCGAGGCATTTCCCGAATTGCAACGACTTTGGCAGGGTCGGGATCAACCCCATGGCGGTGGACAATGCAGCCAAGGAACTTGCCGGCTGTGACTCCAAATGCGCATTTCAGCGGGTTCATCCGTAGCCGATACCTTTTGCATCTCTCAAATACTCTTCGGAGGTCCTCCAGATGGGTCTCCTGTTCTTTGGACTTAACCACCAGATCGTCTATGTAGAACTCAAGTATGTCGTGGAACATATCGTGGAAGATGGCGGTCATCACTCGCTGGTATGTGGCTCCTGCATTCTTCAAGCCGAATGGCATAACGGTGTAGAAAAAGTTGCCATTGGGAGTCCGGAAGGAGGTCTTAGTCGCATCGTCAGGAGCCATCTTGATTTGGTTGTATCCACTAAATCCGTCCATGAATGAGAACATGTGGTGCCCGGAGGCCGAATCCACGAGTGTGTCAATGCTAGGAAGCGGGAACTCATCCTTCGGGCAAGATTTGTTCAAGTCTCTAAAATCCACGCAAACGCGGATCTGCCCATTCTTCTTTAGCACCGGGACGATGCTAGAGAGCCAGGAGGGGTGTTGGATGGGCTTGATGAATCCGGCGTTGAGGAGTTTGACTACTTCATCCTTGATCTTTAACTCCACGTCAGGTTTGTAGAACCTAACACCTTGTTTCACCGGACGAGCCGAAGGCATCACATTGAGTTTATGCGTGGTGACTCCGGGATCCAATCCTGGCATTTCGTCATAGTTCCATGCAAAAACGTCAATGTACTCACGGAGGAGCGCAATGAAAGCCTTCTTTTTCTCTTCAGGAAGATCTTTGGCTAGGAAGATTGGCTTTGGAGGCATGCCCGGTGGAGCCAAGTTCACTTCCTCTAATTCTTGCTTTTGAGGCCGGGGCCCATCTTGCAAGCACTCCGGAGCCACCTGGACTTCCTGGAGGGCTGGGGGTTGCTCTTCCTGGCCTTCGTTTGGTGTTGTCAACTTTTGGATTGTGGGAGGTTTTTTCTTCTTGTTTTTCTTCTTCCTCGGCTTGTTTGGTCGTTTTTGGGTGAGATTGGACAAGGAGCAGCATTGAGTGAAGTGTTCCACGAGGTCCCCTTCATCCTTGTGGGCTTCGTGACATTCTGCTAGGGAGCCGGCTTCCCCAGGCAAGGAAGCTAGCTCCCCGCACCTTCACAAGCGGTAAACTTCCTTGCCATCTGGCCTCGTGTATCTCACCACTTTGGGGCCAACGTTGTCCTCCGCGGGTGCTCGGGCCTTGGCCAGAATGGTATCTCTAGCCCGCTTCTTCTCTTTGGGGTTACTGGTGGATGGAGAGCCTTCCTTGGAGATCTCATTCCATTTGGGGATTGGGGTGCCTCTGGGAGGAACCGGGGTCTCCTCCTCATTTGCATCATTGTAAAATATGGCATCCGCCATGTGAGACTCTTCTGGTTTGAAAGGCTTTTGAGAGCCGACGATGGTGACCAGACCGTTCTTGTATATTCCCTTCATGCACTGGTGGTACGTGGAGGGGACCGCGGCATATCGATGCATCCAAGTCCGGCCGAGGAGGGCTTGGTAACTCGTCTCGGAGTCGATCACATGGAACTTAGTGGCAGATCGTATCGGCCCCACGATTAGGTCCACTTGTACGAATCCCATGGATTGTTGGCTATGGTTTCCAAATCCGGAGATTGTGATGGGTTGGTGGACTAAATGGCTGGATGGGATACCTGCTGCCTTAAAAATGGAGTAAGGTAGGATGTTGAGCGAAGCTCCACCATCTAGAAACTCCATCCCATTTATGATGACTGGGACGTACAAGGGCCTGTTGTGGGGGAAGGGGAGTTGTCGGTCGGCCTCCGTGAATGTGATGGGAAGATGGTTGTCGCGGAGGATCTTTCTTACAGAGCCGGATAGGCCCATGCATTGCTCTCCGTGATCTTCCGCCACGCGGAGTATGGCCTTGGTTGCCTCGAATCTTGTTGCTTGGGAGAAGCCAAACTGATCAAATAACCATTTGAACTTCATGGAGTTTTGGAGGGAAGAGGCCCGCCTCTCCTCGAAATTTGGGCATTCCGGCCCTTCTGTGTTGGCTATTTCGCACACGGTTAGTTCTTCATTCTCTTCATGGTGGGAGATAGTCACCATCATAACAGCTTTCCCATTATCTTTGTGATTTGGTAGGGGGTTCCGGAGGACATCTTTGGTCGCCGTGAGCTCCACGGCCTCTTCGACCATAAATTTTTCAAACAAAGTTCGGGGCCCCAACAGTCTTTGGTAGGGTGGCGAACCATCCTCTGGTAAATACAATAGTCCGGATGTTCCATATCTCTCCGGGTAGGCTCCTTCCTGGCTTCTGGAAGTGTTGCCTTCCCGTCTTGTACCCAAGCATCCAGGAATGCTTGGGCCTCCGCCGCCGTCACCGGCAGAGGCGGAGGCTCATTGTACTTTGGGCGTTTTGCCGGGTACCCCCGGCTTCGAGTAGGTGGGGGGCCTGAGGCTGCGTAAGCCGTTTGTCTGGGACCCGGATGCCTTCCGCGGGAGGAATGTTGGTAGCGAGGTGGAGGAAGTGGGGGTTCCACTGTTTCATTCAAGTTCCGGGCTGCCTCATACAAGGCGGAGAAGTCCGGGAAGTGGTGAGTGACCAAATGGGGCTTAAAGGCCGGTTGCATTCCGTCCACACAAATCTTGGCTAGGCGATCTTCCGCTATCGGTTCTTGAACGTCCACCAATAGTTCGCGGAAGCGGCGGACATAAGCATTCAAGTCCTCGGAGGGCCTTTGAGTCACCTTCATCAGTTGGAGGGTTGTGAGGCGATCCTCCACGTAAAAGAACTTGGAGTAAAACTTCTTAACCAAGTCCTCCCAAGAGAGGACCGAGTTAGGAGCAAGATTGGCGTACCACGAGTACGCCTTGTCCGTCAAGGATTTGGAGAACTCTCGTAACCTCAAGTTACGGTCACCGCTGTGGACGTCGAGGCTGTCCACAAAACGAATGACGTGCTCTTTGGCGTTTCCTTTCCTTCCGTCAAAACGGATGAACTTAGGGACCGTGTATCCCTCCGGATATGGCATGTTTGCGACCGCTATGGGGTATGGAGGGCAGAGGTCCGTGTCGGGAGTAAAGGCGAGGGGTTGCTTTTCGGATTGAATGAGTGCTCGCACTTGCTCGAGCGTTACGGGGGTTGCGTTCACCGTGTTCTGGACCACAGCGGCTGAACCCACCCCCATGGAGGGGATCTTCTGAGAGCTAATCTCTGGGGGAGGAGTAGGTGTCTCTTTGGATTGGAGGTTTTGTGCTCCCTCGCCGGTTTGGTTGTCACGAGTTTCGGTTTGGGAGCCAATAGGATGGGTTCCCTCCGTCTCCGCTTGAGGCGGAGGAGGGGTAGTGCTTTTCTTCTGCAAGGCGAGTACGGTCTCCATCAAGAGACTCTGGTTCTGTTGCATCGTGGTGAGGGTATCGGTCACCGAACGTAACTGTTCGATGATAGCGGTTTGTGTGATGGGTTGTATTTCTTCTATGACGGGGTCGGAGGTAGCCTCCAAGCCCTCAATACCACTAAGTCCGGGAGCTCCTGTTGTTTTCTTTGGAGGCATTGTAGCAAGCACCACTCTTCCCCAGCAGAGTATAATGTGGGATGTAGGAGTGGGAAGAGTACCTGAGGTCGCCCTCCGGGTATATGGCGGTTGCTACAATGGTGCTCGAGACCACCGGAGGTGGAGGAGGAGAGAGCTCGGGGCGGACTTAGAGAGAGAGAGAGGGATGGCAGTAGAGAGTAGGTCGGTGTATTGAATGCCTTGTTGAATGCTTTGTTGAATTTCCCTTATATATGAACCTTGGGGATGAGAGAGAGCCAGGTGTGAGGCTCCTCCCCATTGGTGGGCAGAGTGGAGGTTGACCTCCTTTCCTCTTTTAGTCCCGAGTCAGGCCTTGGGAGCCCGTAATCAAGGAACCGACAGAGGCTATTTCGGTGATATATGGAGACCCGCATCATCTGCTAAGTCAGGTGGTAAGCATGATACGGGCTCCGAGGTGCCAGGAGGTAGGTATGAACCACATTCCTCCTTAGGTCCCGAGCATGGTACCTAGGCCCTGCTCCCGGCCTAGGATGGTGTACAGAGTCGCCTTTAAGTATTTGTAGAATCTTTAAAGTGCTAAGTAGGAGGTGAGGTTCCCGGGGGTGACCTCCCTCCTCCGTAGGTGGAGAGTTCCTGGAGGAGGTCTTGTTCCTCCAGGGGCGGAGTTTGTGGAGGAAGCACTGCTCCTCCCGGAGGTGAGGATCATGGAGGAAGGCTTGCTCTTCGCAGGATGTAGCATTGCGGAAGAGGCCTCGCTACTCGTGGAGGTGAGTCTTGTGGAGGAGGCCTTGCTCCTCCTGGAGGTGAACTTCGTGGAGGAGGCATGCTCCTCCTGGAGGTGAACTTGTGGATGAGGCATGCTCCTCCGGGAGATGGACCTTGTGGAGGAGGCATGCTCCTCCCGGAGGTGGGACTTGTGGAGGAGGCATACTCCTCCCGGAGGTGAACTTGTGGAGGAGGCATGCTCCCCCCGGAAGTGGAACTTTGTGGAGGAGGCATGCTCCCCCCGGAGGTGGAACTTGTGGAGGAGTCATGCTCCCCCCGGAGGTGGAACTTGTGGAGGAGGGCATGCTCCTCCGAACTTCGTGGAGGAGGCATGTCATATACCCACACAAAGAATAATAAGATGACATAAAATTGGTCATAGACTAATGTGGATTGATGTGAGTTTATTAATGTATATAGTCTGAGAAGTAAACATTTATGTGAAGTCTAGAACCCTTTGACCATAGCGTGTAGCTCGTTGGTAATCATTCGTACCTTGGACGTATCTGTCAACCCTCATTCATTCCTGGTGCATATTTCATCGCATTTTCATATAGCTTGAGTATAGATTTCTCTACTGGGCATGTATTTTGCTCAACCTATTATCATTTCAGGTGCATCCCAAGGACCTTGACGCGGAGTGTATGGTGTGCATGCTTGACTTCATATCTTTTGAAAGCCGTCATTGAGAAGTGGTTTTATCATCTCTTGTTCGTTCTCTTGAAAATATGTAATTGTAAATTCATTTGAACTCTTTAAACTTTTGATATCATGTAACTTCTAAATTTACCGTTTATGACTAACTATGCAATTTGGGCCATAGTGCCAATGTTGTAAATCTTTAAACTTGGGGACTTGATTTGTAAGTGGTCATTTGGGAACTCTCCTTGGGTACTATCGATATTATGCGAGGATCGTTTATTGAAATAGATTATTTATTTATGTTGAAAATCGAGGGCGTGACAGCCAGCAGCTAAGAACTCGAGAAGGAAGCACGAGCATCGTCAATAGAAGCAACTTATTCTCAATGAAACTACACAGACCTCCCCTGAGGTTACTGAAATCCAGCTTTCTGAATGGCACTAGCCTCCCTTATTATGCTAAACTTATCCACTCAAGTCATGACCACAAGTGCAAACTGATACACATTAATCCTAATACTGCAAACATTTAGCTAACTGAGCAATATTTTTTTAGTTGGCAAAAGACGCTTAAACTCCCCTTCCACTTGCTGTGGCTCATACCTCATTTTCCCAATTTACAAACCACCAAAGTTGTAGGATGGAAGAGGGATAAGACAAAGGAACAGGTGGATACGGTTGAGGCAAGTCCTCCACATTACTTACCTCTTTCTTCTGACATCTTTCAGTGATAGCTATAGGCCCACAGCTTAATTCACCTTTAAAATTTGCTCCCAATAGGAAAATCAACATGGTACAGGCAAAATTAAAATTGAACCAGCATACCCAGTATAAACTCCATCTTATCGCCAATACATATCAAAACTAATCCCCCCTACTGTTTCACCAAAAGTGAACACATTTGACCTCGAGTGTTAATCATCAACCAGCAGTAGTTCTTTCTAATGCTTTTCTGCCCCCCTGCTTTAACTGTAAGTCTGTGACCCTACTGACAGCCTACCGAACACGGACTAAGAAAGTGAGCACCAGATATATGACACTGATCTATAACAATAGCACAGGATAATGCTCTCTCTCATGAGCTCACACACACCCCCACAAAGAAAGAGATTAGAATCGAGATAACAGTTGAGCATTACCGTACTAAAAGGCCGACTTGAGGATAAAATGCTTTTCTGGTTACACAACCAAGGAAGTGTAACAGAATATGAATCAATCAAATACTCAAATGTAACTAAAATAGCCTCATGCCCCTGAACCAGAAAAAACATACAAAGGTTGTCCTAAACAAGACTTTGTCAACTAAATAATTGCTTTTGTTTGAGATCTAGAAAAAGTTTTAGCATATGGTTGCACCTTCTGAAGTGAAAAATAGTAAGATCAAAGGTTGTAAGTTAGGCACCTGTAGCACTTTCCAGGTCGTACTCTTCCAGCTCTACCAGCCCTTTGTCTAGCAGATGCTTTGGATATTGGTGCAACCACCAAGTTTTCAATATTGGATATCTGATACAAGATGTAATATTAATGTTAAAAATGGTAACACAATCACTAAAATGTAGCACCCCTTGAAGATATATCCAAGAACAAGAAATAAGTGAGGGAAATTGTGAAAGAGGTTGAATGTAAATCCTGGAAAGGACGTAGCATGTGCATAAAACGTAACCATGTGAAGTCATCAGAGTCAACACATATCTGATAGGTTCTAGATCATCCTGTATGACTTGCTACACACAAATTGATGCACAATTCTAACAACTCATAAGAGGCAGAAAATGCCACGTAGTAATGCATCAGTAATTGAATTCATGAGAGATCCATAACTTAACAAGAAAAGAATGATGAACTGAGACCCTGATACTGCTGTAGCTCTTAATGCTCTAAATAGGCTAAAATCTTAGGCCTTGTTCGGTTGAGGATTTGGATTTTGGATTCTAAATTAGTATTACCCTACTTCAAAATCCACTCATTACCCCTATCTCAAATCATTACTTTCATTTTTATCTCTATCTCTCTCCAATCATTACCCCTCTCTCCCTACCCTAATCATTACAGATTCAAATCCAAAATCCCCAAAACGAACAAGCCCTTAGAAGTCACGCAAATTGCATAAAATTCCATACGACATAGAAACCACTCATCGTTCGCATAAATCATTTGATTACCAAAAAACACAAGTAAAAGCCAACGTGTAGAAAAGTAAAGTTACCGGGTTGTAGAACCGCTGTTTGGAGAACCCACTGTCTACGACATAGGAAACACCCTGTACAGAGAGGAAAAACACAAAAGAATCAAACCTTTTACAGTACTTCCTGCTGAATGCCGATAGAAGTTCAAACAAATTCTCACGTGGGAAGGAAGCAAAACATCTTTGTGATTATGTTACCTCCAAAGTCAACGAGGTCTCTGCAATATTTGTTGATATCACCACTTTCCTTTTACCTCTGGGAATAGGGGAAAATACAAGGTCCTATAAGCAAAAAGAAAGGAAATGCAAGTCAGAAAATTAAGAGAAAGATCAGCACAATATAATTTGACTAAACCTGGGAAATATTAACCTGGTCTGCACGTGAAAGTCCTGAATACAAAGGTAAAACAACCAATCCTGTAGACAAAGATTGGGCAGAAAGATAGTCAAATCAGCCAACTAAATTAGGGAAGAGTACGCAGTAGGACAAGCTTTGTCATCCAACCACATAAAGAAACCAAAGTAAAAGAGGACATGTAGAAAAGAAGCACAAGTCTACATGAACAGCTACAAATACAGGGAAATTTAAGGTGGTCCGTGCAATAAATTTCAAAAACCTGCAACAACCAAAATCAGAAATGCATTATTCTTACTCAAGTAGTCCTGATTCAGATGTTCAAACCACATGTAATTCAAGGTAAGAAAAATATATGTCAAAAACATGGAGATCAATGAACCACCCTATTTTCACCCTTAAAAACCTGAAATAGTATCTTCAAGTAGGCTCCTAACATTACGCATTATGCAGATAAGCCTGGATAGTCCTCTATCAAGAATGTACCTGAGGAAGACTTTCTGTTATTTTGAGCTTCTTCTGTAAGCAACCGAACTGCGGCATCAATATCATCTTGACCAGTAAGGAATACAAGGATATCGCCCATTGGTTCCTACAACACAAACAGAATGTAACCCGATTAGTTTGTCTTTCTTAAGAACGCTACATCAAATTATTATGAACAAGAAGACACCCATCTATGGTAAGTGGTAACCGTCTGAAGAAACTAATAGCAAAAGGGTCAATACTTTCTAAAGGGAACCTCCACTATGGGAACAAGAAAATTTCAAATAACTAAATGCTTGTTCACTGGTTAGATGCAAAAGGGTTCTCTCCCGCTTTGTAACTTGACGCTTTGACCACAGTGCCAACCAATGACCCTTTTTATCCCCACCCAAAAAGCTGAAGTTAAAAAGAATGGAATCACTGGAATTGGTTCATGGTTCAGAAATTGGGTTGTTGAAGAACAATTTAATAACATAAACATAGGCTCAGGCAATAGGTTCCAATTCCAAGTACATGAAAAGACTGGAAAATTTGGATTGGACCTATTGCGAACAAATAGTTGGAGATATTTTAATCATGTCTAATTTGCTAAACAACTTGAAGTGGTACAAGTAAGGTATTACAAAGAGAACTCTAGAGGAAGCAAAAATCATTGATAGCATACCAATTTACCATTTGAAGAGGCTGTGATGCTTCCTAAGTCCTTTTCTGGCCTAAAAGAAACTTGCCTAAAACTACCTACAGGTGTTGGGGGTCGAGTTATTGATGTGAGATGGATCGAGAGTTCTATTGATAATCCAGAAACGATTCATGTATACAGAAACGTGAAATCAAAGTAGGCGATACAGTACAACCAATCACTTGTCCTGAACATTATGTTTTACTAGACTTGGAATCTCATAGTAGCCCACAAAACATAGAAGGTTTGTGTTAGCCATGAACGTGCATCAATAAATAAGGCCCTTGACCATAAACAAGGAGTTTCATTGAATATTTTTTCTTTGTTAAAGATTGAGCATGGGCTTCCAATTACCCTGAGTGCAGACCTCAGACAAGCCCTGCAAAGTAGTACACTTATCTCTCTCTTAGTATTCTTATTATCTAAACTTCTTCTGCTATGTAACGGCTCCTTTCAGTTATCTAAATTTCAGGATAACTCGTGAAATCCATCACTTTACAAGCATCCCCTTTTCCTCTCCTTCTCTTGGTTTACTACTATTCCATCACGGCCAGCAATAAAATACAGAAATTGTAAAGTATGTTGATTCACCAAGACATTTTTATTAAAAATGATATAGAATTTCAATAGCACTGCTACATCAGAAATATGAGAAAAAATAGTAACTATAGCTCTCATATTTTCGACATCAAAGAGAGAATTCCAGCCACTAATCATAGATTTCAACATACCTGATCATGAATTGACATTACTGTTGAAACGGCTGCTTGGATATAGTCAGAAACAGGCTCCTCTATGTAAAATATCTGGACGTTAAATCCTCTACCCTGGAAATTGTATTGGTAATAGCTCAACATTATCACCACCAACCATGACAAAGTCCTACTATGCCGCCAAGATCAACACTACTGCGCATATGTTAGTTGTCATGAAAGCACTAACATAATTATCATATCACAAGCTTAGCATACCTCAACTGACAATATGGCAGGCTCTGTCTTTGGTACACAATCTTCACCTTTCAATCCTCGGCGCTTTTTGCTAGTTTCAATTAAAAAAAAAATCAGGATGTTCAAATTCAAGATGGACATCGCATAATTACAAGCAAAGGCACCAATTGTTGATTTTTAAAGCATACATTTTACTAATATGTAGAAGTAGAACAAATAAAATAGTGTGCAAAATAAGTGGGAGTTGGGAAGGATTCCAAAACCACGTCCAGAAATTTGAGAGCAAGTATCAGAATGGCAATTGCCCAAACTTAGTAATTGTTATGAAGCCAAAGTTCAGCAAAATACACTAAAGATGAACCTGTCATTTTTTTTCCATAAAGATATAGCTGAATTATGTTTTGTGGCAAAAGGATTTTACGTATAAATGCAAACAAAAAAAATTAAAATAAAGAGCAACAGATAGTGGCAGAATTATCCCGGGTCCTGATGGGGACTTCCACATTTTTTTGAACTTTCCTGCGAGGTGGTTAGATTGGAGATCATGGGGATGACGCTCTATTCTTGAGGGAGATTATAGGTTGTTGGCAAAAGACTGGCTACTCAATTGAAGTGTGTGGTGGGAAAGCTAGTGTCCAAAACTCAAAATGCCTTTGTTGCAAGCAGACAAATTCTAGATGCATTAGTGGCAAATGAGTGTGTGGATTATAGACTAGTGACTGGGGTGCCCGGGGTCATGTTCAAGCTGGTTAGGGCAGCAAATTGGAATTTCTTGATATTGGGTAGAAAGAAGAGAGTCTCGGGCTCCTTGGGAGAAAATTGATTGAATTTTGCATCAGACTTGCCAATAAAAAGAAGGCGGGTCAAAGAGAACATTGAAATCTTCTTCAAATCGGCTATGTCAAACGGAGCCGACCCCAAATAACCATCTCGTCGGTGAGGATGTCGATGCATGGGAACCCAGTAGGTTCTTCCAAACCACCAAAGGCTTGCAGTATGGGGATCCTCCATATAGGTTATAGACCTTGATAGCAGCGAACAAAAATAAAACTTAAACCGTTGACAACCACAGGAAGTAATGCTATGTCAAACCGCATCCCAGAACCGTTCTTCTTATCTTCTGCACCTGTAGCCTAAGTCACAACTCACAAGTTCGCTATGCAAGGGTGGGAGCGAATGTGAGAGCAAGAGCTAAAAATAGAGAGGCTAGATATTATCCAAATAGAGAAGCTAAAAATAGAGAAGCTAGATATTATCCAAATAGAGAGAAGAAAAACCTGGTATGAAAAAAAGCAGCCATCGATTTTGCTTCGATAGTAGCAGACGAGATAATCAGACGCAGTTCAGGTCGACGCCGTTGGATCTAGAATGTCATTACTCATTAGTAGGTTCAAAAAGAACACAAAGGATTGATAAATAAAATAGCTACAGTTTTTTGTTTTGACTGAAACCATGATAGACGCCATTTCAAAAAAAAAACTGAAACCATGATAGATTGACAATGTTTTGATAGGGAAAAAAAAGGACACCTTTTTCAGGAGACCCAATAACACATCAGTCGAAATAGACCGCTCATGTGCTTCATCAACCATTATGACACTGGATGAATATGGAACAAGTTGTGAGAATGATACCAGAACAAGTTATCGTTACATTAAGTTAGCTGAGATATGCTCAAGAGAAATGCTCAATATTCATAAAAGAAAAGGAAATATCAAATGTTTGATGCAGTGGTCAAAGGTTCGAACAAATACAATCAGACGAAGACCCAAATAAGACTTGCTCAAAGATAAGATTTTAGGACTGGTTTATGTGAAGTCCAGCAAACAAGCTCAAAATCCAGCAACCAATATCTAAGAAGCAGTGATGGTTCAAGTAAATTTCCAAAATCTGAAATTTCAACTACAAGAATACCTTCTTCAAAGGAGTGAAATAAGCACTATAGTAATATATATATATATATGTAGCTAAGGAGATACAAATATGTCGTAAGGATTAACTACAAGTTTGGTTCCAAAACTTGATATCCGTAAAAAAAAAAAAAAACTGCAAGCAAATGCAACTTAATTTTCCATGATACACTCTCTGCTTGTTCTAAGATGAAGGGTAGTACGCAATGTAAATATTGAATTGATGGTAACTTTATTTCTAGTTGGGTATATAAAGCACTTAAGTTTTGAGTTATTTTATGGCCAATAATATTCCAGAAGTAAAAATCATTGAAACCAGGGGGATGGCACTCTTTCCTCTTTTGCATGGACTTTGCTTTGCTATCCACTCTTCTTACACCAATCCACCCTAACTATCAATTTGCACCTTTAGAATAGGGACCCTTCCAAGTTCAAGTCGGAATGTAACACTAAGATATTACAACAAACTTTTTTTATTAAGGACACAGAGAGATTAGTTAAGAATGGGAATAAATGCATTATTAGCAGATGAATCAATTGGTCCTGCTTGACTCGATGCACAAACACTCTATTCACTTCTTTCCAAGATAGCACATAATCCTTGGTTTATTATGTTTGAACTTCTTTTGCGAACCTCACACCAAAAGAATTTGCAGTTGATGCGTGACTTGCTTTACATTTGATTTCCCTTCAAACTCACCCAGAATATGACATGCGCATTGAAAGCACTTTCATTCATTATGAATTAACTATGTCAGCAACATTTGGAAAGAAAACAAGCCAAAAGCACTTTCCACTTAAGCCACCGTGCTTTTAACTCTTTAGGCTAAACTCTCAACCATATCACACCTCTTGGTCCTCTTCTAATGAATGATCCACTTCGGGATAACCGGAATTCAGTAGAACAACCTTGCAACTATGCCTGGTCATCAATTTCCAATCTAAGAAGCCCAAACACAGATACGGGATACAGACGCGTCGGGGACACATCGAATGTAAAATGTATTGTTGTTACAAAAGGTATGTTATGAATTCATTTTAAAGTCGAAAACATTACTTCTGCACAATTAAGAACAATATTGTGACAATGCAAATCAACGGTCCGCAAACGAATACATTTTAGTATGTCCTTAGCATATTCCAAGAGTGTCACCAAACGTGTCCGTGCTTCTCAGATTACAATAAGGGGAGAAAATAAGTTGTAGTGATGTATACATGTGTAAAGAGTGACTTACCTATACTTGGTCAGGAGAGGATCTTCCATCATCTCTCTCAGTAGCACCCCATCGGTGAGAAATTTGATCCTAGTCGAGTCCTGTGCTGCCAAAAAGAAAAGAACTCCCACCATTGAAGGTATTGAAATATGAACACGATAATAATGCAGAAAAATCTCATTTTAATATCTAACCTTCCAAATTATCCAAAGGCAGACTTTGTGGGAGATACTAGTAGAGATACCTTTGTCAAAGACAATAAATTACAACTCTAAAAGCTTAAAATTAAAGTGGGAACACTCACTCTATCCGTTAGATCTTCAAATCGAATTGTATAGCCAACTTCTTCCCCAAGCTTGACACCCATTTCTTCAGCCACCCTTGAAGCCACTGCCTGTACATCATCAAAACCTTGAGTTTGTAAGAAGTACATGATCATAAAAGTTGGTTATAGTTTGCAAAGTACAATGACTTGATATAAAAGAGAGCCAGGAAATAAGGGAAGGGGAATATACAAAACCAACGAGGCAAAAACAGCCATTCAATAAAATTGTGGATATCCTTTCCCCATCTCAGGTGATTAATTTGAAGGAATGATCCTTGGTTCTTTAGCAATTGAGAATCTAGTAAAGCACTCATCACGAAGCCATTTAACCAGTCTAAAGTGATTACAAATTACAAAAATGATAAGAATTTTCAATCATACTATGGAAAAGAAGAAATGATGCTGGTAGCACAGCTTAAGCTATGAAAACAACCTGGACAGCTAAGCGTCTCGGTTGAGTGCAAGCAATCACACGCCCACCATCAGCCCAACCTGCTTCTTTGAGGAACTGAAATTCATCAGAACAAACGTATTTTTATCAGAATCTACCAGCTAAACTACTTTCCATGAGCCCCAATTGGCATCAGACAAAAGATATTCATTCAAACAATTACATACATAAACAAAAACACGCCTGCATAAATCATCCGCTTTCTTCTGGTTGGTTCACACAGTTTTGGTTCTTCATGATAAACCCATTACATAAAATGAAGGCACACTCTCAAAGAAAATATAAATTTCCCATTCATGAGACAACAAAAATGAACATGGTTATTTACTAAGAAAGAAGCAGGAGTACGAGCACAGGTACGACACGGCGAAACCTAAAAAATGTAGGGTACAGCTACAACAGATGTACGTAATAATTACACGTCAAACAGAGGAAATAGCTAAATGACTTGGGACAAATAAGAATCCAACATCATATAACTATTTAACGCCAACCTTATGGTGGTGCAAATCAAAGTTTAATGTCATTGTACTAAAGAACCTATTGACCAAAACCTTAAATCCAAAATCGTGCTAAGCATAAAAACATGAACTTTTATCACTTAGCTTCATCTCTTTATTAACTATGCATTTCTACAGAAACTTAAAAAACACTAGATTTGGGTAAAAGTTAGGGTTTATCATTGGAGAAGGCATACCCAAATAGAGCTTTTGACCCAAATTTGCATTAAAAAAAAAAAAAGCGGGTCAGGGCTGGAGATGCTTAGCCCCCATTCCTCCTAGCTTTTTGGGCTTTTTTTTCTAGTTTTGTCCTTTCTTATTCAAATTTTTTTCGCGTTTGTTAGTTTTGCGCCAAACATTTGTCAGTTGTTAATTCGTCTCGACGAGAGGAATAGGAAAAGTAAAAAAGGGGAAGAGTGAACCTGAGGGATTTGGGTAGTCTTGCCGCTTCCAGTTTCGCCAACGACAATGGTGGTGGCGTGTGTCTCAACCAGGTACAGAATGGCCGTCCGGTACTTGAACACAGGGAGTCTCTGCCTTTGTTTCTCTATGCTAACATACCCATATCTGTAATAATAATAATAATAATAATACACCCCAACATTATACAAACAGAATACACTTTCTCCCAAACCCCTACACACAAATATCTATCTATTTATCTATCAATTTACGCATAAAGAAAAGAAGCACAGAATATGATCGAAAGGGGATAAAGAAAAGTACCCAGATGAGGAGGAAGACGCAGAATAGAGAAGAATGCCTCCGTCGTCGTCGTCGAGGAGAGGTGGCCTCTCAGTGCCTGGTTTCCAGAACTGAGCCATGTGTATCTATATGTGTATGTACGTAATTACTGATAGTATGATTGTTGTTAGGTCTCTGCTCTACTCGATTGTAATAAAAGGGGCACAGAAGAACTGAGACGCTGCACTGGAATCAGTAATTTTTTCTCTTGTTTTTTTTTGTTTTGGGGGTACAAGACACATGAATCGGTTGAATTGAATGGAAGAAACAGGGAACTGGGGAATTTTGAAGCTAACGAACCTTTTTGGGTAGGGCTTTAGCACTGGGTCATTGACTCATTGGTGGCGGGTTGACCCGGTTCCTTAACCGCCTTTTTCTTAGGTTTTTTGAAAATTTAACAAGATTCATAACGTGTTCAAGCTTTAGGAGCCGTTCCACTTTTGTGGAAAAAGTACTTTTTGAAAAAAAAAGGTAATTTTAAGTTCAAAAATCATATGTTTACGCAAATAATTTTTCTACCAATATGGATCTTGTTTGATAGATCTCTTTTAAACAGTGCAAAAAAAATTGAAAAATTATTTTTTATTTTTGTTATATTTAAGTTTGAAATTACCTTCTTTTTCAAAAAATTCTTTTTTTGAGAAAAGCTCTGTTTGGAACTTAATGAAAGGAAAGGAAAAGAAAGGAAAATTAAAATTTTCCCTCCTATTGTTTGGTTGGAAGAGAAAGTGAGATTAAAATAACAATTTTAAGTTTTGTGAATAGTAAATTTTCCTTCCTATTTTTCTCCCATTTTATTTTCTTTTCCTTTCCTTTCCTTTCTTTTCTTTAGGTTCCAAATAGAGCAATTTGAACTTCCTCCGTTACTAAACAGAAAGTCTAATGGTACAAATAAAAAATCTGTACCATTGGGTACAAACTCCTTTTTGGGTCCATTTTGAGTCTCAAAAAAATAATCGGAGTCGCTCATTTTGTTTGAAATACTTTGTTTATGGTCCCTGAAAAAAATAAGCTCAATCCAATATCGGTTAAGACACCTACAAAACGTCCAACTTTGTCCCAGAATTTAAGCCTGAATTCTAGAGCAAAGTTTGGATGTTTCGTAAATGCACTTACCGATACCGGATTGAGCTTATTTTTTGCAGGAACCATAAGCAAAGTATTTCAAACAAAATGAACGACTCCGATTATTTTTTGAGACCCAAAATGGGCCCAAAAAGGGGTTTGTACCCACTGGTACAGATTTTTCATCTATACCAGTAGCACCATTCGTTACTAAACAAGGGTCCCTCCTAAAAATTCTTCCTAAATGAGAGTCCCTTTTAAGAAATTCAATTTTTTTTAGGGGACATGTAATCATTATAACTACCTTTCATTATTACCCATATATTCTACCTATTTTGCACCATTTGTATTTTTCACATATAAGGGACACTTTTGAAATTTTATCAAATTTTTACTTCTGTTATTTGAAATGGACAATCATTTTGAAACAACCCAAAATGAAATAAGGGACTCTTAATTAGGAACGGATGGATTAATTTTTATACATTATAAATCGAACGAGCCAAATAGTACCTTGCTCGAACTTGGTTAAAATAACGACTTTCAAAAAAATGTTCAAACTTGATTTGTTTATATAACAAAATGATTTTAAACGAGCTTTTAATGAACAAACACAAGCTTGAACTCGAGTAGCTTGGTTTGTTTATCGGCCTTACAAAATAAATGTGTTTTTTCTTGAGTGCACTTGATCAGTTTACGCACATGTTAGACTAAACCTTGCAACTCCTCCCACATCTTTTTCACGTGGATAAGGAGGCCCAAAAATTGCTGATAAAAAAAAATCAAATCTGAGATCTTATGAGGATTCGAATATCTAAATCCGAGACCAAAACCATCAAGCCAACCATGGGGTGATTACACTACTCTTTTTTTTCCTCACAAGATTCTTATTTGGATATATTGGGGGTGAATCATGATATAATCTTTATCATCTAACAAAAACTGACCATGTTCTTTTCTTGTTGATAACCTTTCTCACAGATTTTTCACATGCTTCCAGAGGAATGCCGTAAGGTGGCCCCAATAATTGCTAATAAAAAGAATCAAATCTGCGAACTTAGGAAAATTCAAATCCCTAAAATTTGAGACAAAGGCCATCAAGCCAACCCATGAGTGATTAGTACTTTTTTTTTCTTCACTAGATTCTTAGTACAAAAATGATACTCACACAACAATCCAAACACAACAATTTACACAACCTCTTCTTAGTATTTGGATATTGACAGAGAATCTTGATATAAACCGTTGTCATCTAACAAAGACTAGCCATGTTCTTTTCTTGTTGAGATGTCTAGACTAGATGTTCGGCCATGAGTTCTATTGTATCATTCTCAAGTACAGATTGGAGGGCGAATGAGCTCGGAACACCCATTGTCACGACCTGGATTTTTAACATAGAAATAAATAACTTATTGAAATAAAGAACCATGCTTGCCATCGTATTCCCAAAATAATGTCCCGTCTGTTAAACCTTACATATAAGTCCCAGTTTCAAAAGAGTAAACACTTTGGCACTCCGGCCCCAAATAGAATACATTAGTTAGTACGGACAAATCGTTAAGTTACAACCTCATCTTTATCAAAAGAAAGTCTACTACAAAGATGACTATGTAACTAAATCAGAGTTAGCTTCCAAAAATCCTTTTCACTTCCAGGCACGCAAGTCATGCAAATCACTGTCCAGCATTTAATCCTGAAAAGAAAGAATAGGTTGAGCTATGCGAGCCCAGTAGGAAAATCTTTACTAGACTTATGTGCAAATAACATGCTCAGTGCAAAAGGAAACGAATGAGAAGACATGGTCCAATCAAGCATGACAATGATCAATGTATTCCCTCTAACTAGTCCGACAAGACTCGACAACATTAACCTCCACTATCTGTATTTCCACCCCTTGCGCTACAATACTACATCCCGTGAGTCACCGTGTTACCACCCCTCGCGTTACGGCAAACCCTAACACCTCAGACCATCGTAGTACCACCCCTTGCGTTACGAGGTCCACTAGAGTCCCCGTATTTCCACCCCTTGCGTTACGAGACTCCCTATACCGAACCAGACACAACAACTTCCTATTTAACCAACACGTAAACTAAAACTCTCTCATGTTCACACTCATGCGTGCAACATCTCACATCATGTCAACAATGCCACTGATATACCACAAATACTTGCAAACAAACTATCGAATGATAAATCTCATTTTAACAAGGTCTACTCGAATAAACTTAGAGAAAATCCTACTAACGAGAGGTCAATTGAATAAGGATTCACAAATCAATCATTGGGAGTCAATTGAATAGCTTGTGATAGTGTATGAGGTGTTACAAGGGTGTTAGAAGTGTCCGGGGTTCAAAGCAATCGAAGTAGAAGCAACGAAGGCAAAACTACCCATAAGGAACTGGTATCGATACGGCCAAAATGGCTGTATCGATACAGGATGCTTATCAGCAAAGTCCGTTCTGTGTTAATCGGGTATCGATACGGCAAGAATCCCGTATCGATACGGAGAGGTTTCGAGCAGATTTTTCTGCAGATTTCAGAAATTCAACTACAACACCAATACCAACAATTCCAAGCATGATTACACACCATAACAAGCTACTAACACATAAAAGTAGCAAAGAAATCCCTACCTCGGTCCAAGGAACGGAACCCAACACCTCGAACGAGCTCGAGCTCCCAACTTTCAAAATTTGCCGCGATCTCCTTCCCGAACCTCACCCAATGCGATACGAGCCCGGGGTTGCGTAGAGGAGGTGAAATGAGTGTGGGTTCTAGAGAGCTTGGAGGTGTTTTGGTGAGTTTTTGAGTGGGAGGAGAGGAGAGAGAGAGAACCGGCGGGGGAGAGAGAGAGAGCCGAGACTTGGGTTTTGGGGGAAAAATGATCCCATACTCACACACCACTCCTATTTATACTCTTAAATCAACAAATCACACCTTAACCCCTCAATCTTCTATTCTCTCATCTAAGTCCCCAATTCAAATATTCACAAATAAATCCGTATTTTCTCAATTAAACTTTTAATCGATATTTCAAACATTAAAATTATTCGGGTCTCTACACCCATCTTACCGAATTTTTAAGATACCTTCAAAATTTTAAAAGAAATAAAAAAAGTACCAAAATTACATATGTTCGTACCAAAATTACATTTGTTCGTCCATCTATTATCATTTCATTCAAGATTTTTTTTTAAAAGAATTCAATGGTTGTCCTAAAATTGTATTTATCTGGAAAAAAATTAACACTTCATTTAATATTTTATATTTGGACTAGTAGAAATGAATGCACAAGCCTGTATGAATCTGTAGTTGTATAAGACAACATCTTTTATAAGTTAGCGTAAATATTTGCTCTAACTTTTTGGTACTGTGTTATGGTATGTGTTGACAAAAATGTTTCTTGAGACAAAAAAAAATTGATATTCATCATATCCAAAGGTTATATAATAAGAAGGAGTTTTTGGCCTACCATTTTCCAATTTCGGATCAATTTACCCTTTAATTTCACCCATTTTACCAATTGCCCATGCCATGCCAAATTCTCCTTTACAATTTTGCCCCTCGATTTCGAAAAATTTATAAGGAGTTTTTGGCCTACCATTTTCCAATTTCGGACCAATTTACCCTTTAATTTCACCCATTTTACCAATTGCCCATGCCATGCCAAATTCTCCTTTACAATTTTGCCCCTCGATTTCGAAAAATTTACAAGATCCAAAGGTTTTATATTATTATTTTACTTTATTATTATTATTTTATTACTATTATATTCCAAAGGTTTTTTTTTTATTATTTTTTTCCCAAGCATTATATAATAAGGAGTTTTTGGCCTACCATTTTTCAATTTGGGACCAATTTACCCTTTGATTTGGCCCATTTTACACATTGCCCAGCCTTGCCAAATTCTCAATTACAAATTTTGCCCCTCGATTTTGGACAATTTACAGTTTGCCTAGGTTTTATAATGCGCCACAGTTTGCCTAGATTTTGGCCTGCCATTTTTAATTTGGGACAATTTTGCCCTTTAATTTCGTTCATTTTACCAATTGCCCAGGGATGCCATTTCCAATAATGCCCCTCCCCGCCTCCACCGTCACCTCCAGCCCAAGACCACCCAAAACACCCACCTCCCCTCTCCTCCGAGGCACCACCACCTTACTCTCCCCATACCACCGAGCTCCACCACCTGTCACCTCCTCTTCTTGGCCTCACCACCATCTCTTCCGTCCTTCGGCTCTCCGCCGAACCGCCACCAATAGTGGGTTTCACGCCCACGCCACTGCCGCGGGCACCGTCGGATGCCGCCTTAAGATTTCGGAACCACCACAGCGATCTACGAACACCGTGCAACACTTACCCGAGCTTAGAATCGCGTTTGAGGTAGTTTTTCGAAAACCCAAAACCTTAATCTGCATTTTAATGGAAATAGTACCGAAACTTAATTTTTGATGTAGATGGTGACCTAAATTTTATTAATTAATTAATGTTTAGTTCTGTTTCCATTAACTTTTAGTCCTATTTGTATGGAAAAGTTTTTGGCAGATTAAATTGGATGGTTTAATTGTTGCATAGATGAGAAGTTATGGTGGATTGTGGTATTGAAATTTATGTGTAGAAAAATTGTGCGATTAATAAATTTATCGCAATAATCATAGTTTATGTAGTAATTATTTAATAATTAAATACGTAACAATTTGGATTTAAAATGTAAATAAGGAGATATTAATTTATCGGAATAATCGTAGTTTTTGTTCATCCATTTTTTGAAACCGTTTAACCCAAAACTAATTGCCCATGTAGTTAAGAGACGAAAGCGTATCAAATTCTTACTGCAAGTGTAACGAAAATTAACCCAAAGCAACAAAATTTGTTGTCAAGTTCCCTTTCCTTTAATCGAACAGGAATAAAACCAAATTCTAGGAAAAGATTTCACCATACAACTGTTGGAATTGGTGAAATAAATTCAAAGACTTACGCTCTATGTGGTATGTATGTAAATCATCTAATGCTTTTGCTATTTTGATCAAACTATGTAATATATATTCCTAGCTATTTTCATACTCTTCTATTGCTTCCAGCTCTAAAATTACAAACAAGACATATCTAGCCTATATCAAAACTTATTCCTTTTGACGGGCATACATTCATGCTGGGCACGAAGGTGAATCTACCGTTTCCTAACACGCTCTCTTCAACGGGCAAAACATTCGTGCTGTGCACGAAGAAGGAACCTAGTTAATCATAAAAAATGTTTATATGATGAAATCTTCATGAGTCGGTTCATTGTTCTAATTATTGTGTACAAATTATTTATTACAAAAATCATCTTCTTCTAATAGTTGTAGTTGTACATTATCATCATATTTCATCTAGAAGATGAGCAAGAAGGAATCCTCAATCGCAAAGTCACTTTGTTTAATATTTTCTAGAAGTTTTAGCTATGATCATGTGATGCTCCCGTTGGAGCTCTCTAAAAGGAGGGGGCAGCACCACCCTTGACACTAGGTGGTGTGGTCTTTGTGGACTACACTTGACTAATTGCAGTTGGGAAGTCCCGAATTTTAGCTATCTTACTCAATTGATTTTAATTTTCTGCTATGAAGTCCCGAACTTTCTACTGTGGGGCGGGGTTCTCTGCAGCGGAATTGAGAGATTTGGTCTTTAAAATCAAAGATTGGTCCGGGAATTTACTATCATGAGTGAGAAGGTGTTAAGCACCCTGCCCTTTCGGTACTTATTTTCCAAAATTAGTACCCTATTTAAAATTTGTTCTCTGGCCGAGGAAAGAAAATTAAAACTGAATGGAGAATATATTTACAATTATGGTGAATTCGAGGGTATAAACGGCAAGGTGGCAGAGCCTACTTTTGTCGCAAATACCTTCGTTTCAATCTGCAAGTTGTAATAATTTTGGTGTAAATTTTCATTTCAATCTGCAAGTTGTAATAATTTTGGTGTAAACGTAATCGCATGTTAATAATAAGTCGGCATTCGTGCTATGTTTTCCATTCTCATTGCCATATATTGAACAACATCGAGAATCTCCGAAATGTAAGAATTCAAAACTGATTTGCATTGACTTGGATGAATGAGAGATGTATGTGGGCACAAATCTCATTTTTGTTTCTGACGACAATTTACTAACTTCAACTACGTTAAGGATTCTCTTTTATTTCTCTGTGCTAGAAAGGATTAATTCTGAAAAATAAGCACTAAAAGGGCGATATAGGGTGCCTAATACCTTCCTCATTCATAATACGGAGTAGTAAAAATTTAGAAAATTCCCAGACCCATCTATGATTTCGTATACCACAACTCAAAAGGAGTCATATTCAAATAAAAACATATTTTCAAGCAAATAATTTCATGAAGCCATTTCTATAGGAGATCAATGTCTTCAAGGGTGACTTAACACATCTGAACTCTTTGTTAAGTGGCAACTCTAATTTTTAAACAAATCACAGCTATCAAATTCATTTTTACATCGTCGCACAAAGTCGAGTCTTTTCTCCTACGTTAATTTCCCAATGGGACCGTCGCAGCAGAAAATTCGGTGCTCGACATCGGCCGTCCTCAAATATAAACGAAAGTATAAAAATAAACAAGAGAAGAACAAAAACTAACCCACCAAAAAAACAGAACCTATGGGCGCATCCACTTGGACAGTTGGACTTTTGGCAATAAGTTGGGTTGCTGTCTTTAACCTCAAATCTTTCCCTGAAAATTCAAAGTTTGACTTTTCAATTTAGGTCATTTTCAAGCTGAGATTGCAGCAGAAGTTAAACAATGTAAAATGGAAGTTCATGGGGGAATCTTAAGGCAGGAATTCATTCTGCTAATCATTCTGCCATGATATTTGTTGGATACCATGAATGGAAAAATAGCAAAGAGAAAATTATCTTACACCTGGTAACAAAACGCGATGGTCAAAAATACTAGCTTAAATATCCGGTTTGGTCACAGTTCAATCTGGTGGGTCAACCACTGGTCTCATGTCAAATAAAAATATATTCATCACAAACGGCTATAGCCCACGATCGAAGTATACCACCCGTCGTACGAGTGGAATAGCTTAGTATAGATGGTGCGTAATTTCTTCGCGGAGTTCCAAAAACCCAAGGACAATGTTCTGTTAAAATCATACTTGTAGTCTATTCTTTAAAACAACATGATTAAATGATGTGGTTAGGTTGGTATTGGAACAGTGAGAGAAAAATAGATTGTGTTCTGATCATGGATTTGCATCTAGAAATCTTTAGAGGGGAAAAGAAGCTGTAGGCATGAGAGAGTTAAAGTTCGAAATTTCTAAAGTGCGATCAGTTTTTGTAAGGTCGGTACATAAGCGGCTTTTTACAATTCATATTTGGGCCTCCTCCCTCTTGTGAACGGTAAAATTGATTCCGCAAAAGCTAACCTTATGAGATAGTGTAGAAAGAATCAATTAGTCCCCTATTTTTGTTAGTAGAAATTTCGATGTAAATTCAGATGAGAAAAGTTGGGAAACTGGATATTTGTCCCCCTATATATAGCAACTGTGACCACTGACTTTTCCTCCTGAGAATCCCAATTCTCAGCCAAACAGGTCAAAATTCACCAAAATCATGGTGGAATTTCCCTCACCCAAAGCGTGGGATTTGAATTTCCTGATCCAGTTTATTATATATAAAACTCCCATAAGCTTTTCCATAAACGGCATGAATGAGACACCTTGTTACCATGTCTAAGCCAAGAATTCTTTCCCAATTCTCCACCACTAACGGGACATCAAAATCCACCACCTTTTCATTCCCTCTGCTCTTCTCCTTCCTGCTTGTTCTGTCTCATGGATCCTTCACAACAGCTGAAACCGTAACCGTAAACATCGGTGCGGTTATTGATGCGGATTCTCGGGTTGGAAAAGAACAGAAAGTGGCCATGGAAATAGCAGTTGAGAATTTCAACAACACTTCAACACAGCACAAGCTATCCCTCCACTTCCAAGCAGCTTATGCTGGTTAGTTTTTTTTGTGTGGTGTAATACTTTCTATTTTTTTTTTATGTTATTGATTTGGATGAAATTTCTTCTTAATTGCCTTTTTTTTTCGGTGGTATAATATGATTCGGTGGCAGATTGGCAGCAACGGTTTCTAGATAGGAGTATATGTCCGTCCCAAATTAAGTGTCGCTTTTCACTATTTGGGAGGTGTCAAAATATTGTTTACATCTTTTTATCTATAATGTTTGGGAAATGATTTTGCCACACCCTTTTTTGATAATGCCACACCCTGCAAGTGTATTTTTTGGTGCAAAAATACACTTACAGGGTGTGGCATTATCAAAAAAGGGTGTGGCAAAATCACTACCCTAATGTTTTTTAGTTATAATCTTGTTTGATAAATTTCAATTAGTTCTACTATAAAAAAAAATTTAAAAATCTTAAATATAAGTTCAAAATATAAGAAATTTGTAAATGACACGACTGCCGAAAATGGACAATTATTTTGGGGACAGAGTATTGACGAGGCAGTCGTGCTTAATGTATGCTAAACGAACCGATCGAACTCGAACACCCCAATATTATATGAGCCATGCTCGAGCTCGATTGTCTGGGCTCAACTCGAGCTCGAGCTAGGATAATGCTAAACGAGTTGAGTTTGAACACTTCAAAACTCAGCTTGTATGCTGCCTTACTTTTAATGGACCAAAGTTCTAAACGTAATGTATTCCAAACATACCATTAAAGGAGCTCGGTCGAGCTCGAACAATTCAAAGCTCAACTTGTATGCAGCCTTACTTCCATTGGACCAATTTTACTAACGTAATGTATTCCAAGCATACCATCAAAGGTGGCTTGGGCTAACTTTGTAGTGTCATTTTGGCACTGTCTTTTTTCTTTGTATTTTTTTGTAATTTTTACTAAATTCGGATCAAGTTTCCACATCATGTCCTTCATCTAGACGAGAAGAATCGGAAATGTACAAGAGATTATAAAAGTTCAATACTTTTGTCTCTAATTGTGTTTGCAGCAGAAGAGCTGATCAAAGAGAAGCAAGTCCAAGCACTCCTCGCCGCAACAACATGGCACCAATCAGCTCTACTCGCCGACGTCAGCACCCGAGCCCAAGTCCCCGTCCTATCCCTCTCCGCCGCCGCCGTCACCCCGCCACTAGCCCAGCTCCGGTGGCCTTTCTTGGTTCAACTCGCCTCCAACGCCTCCCACCAAGTAAACTGCATTGCATCCATCCTAAAATCTTACAAGTGGAAAAGGGTCATCGCCATCTACGAAGACGATGCCTACGGCGGCGACTCCGGCATGCTCTCTCTCTTATCCGAAGCACTCCAGAGCTCTGGTACTGTTATCGAGCACAGTTTGGTTTTTCCACCGCTTTCTTCTGTTTCTAACCCAGATGGGTTTGTCCGTGACGAGGTTGCAAAGTTGTTGGTGAAAAAATCAAGGGTCTTTATTGTTCTTCAATCTTCTTTGTCGTTAGCAACTCATTTGTTCAGAGAAGCTAATGGGTTGGGTTTAGTGGGGAGGGACTCGGTGTGGGTAGTCACAGAATCAGTTTCTAGTTTCTTGGATTCAGTTGACACTTCTGTTATTTCCACTATGCAAGGTGCTCTAGGAATTGATCAGGTTTATTCTGAGAGTGGAGGGTCTTTTGACAAGTTTAGAGGTAAGTTCAAGGGAGTTTTCCGGGCGGAGTATCCGGAGGAGTTCAGTTACGAGCCGGGGATTCATGCTTTACGCGCGTATGATAGTGTTTACGCAATCGCACATGCTATAGAGAAAGCGGGTGGCAGTAACAGGACTCAGAAAGTGCTTCTTGAGAGCATTTTATCAAGCAATTTCGCGGGTTTGAGCGGTGAGATACGGTTTGATGGCGGGGAGTTAATATTGCAACGAATTCCAGTTTTCAGAATCGTAAATGTGATTGGGAAAAGGTATAACGAGCTCGGTTTTTGGTCATCTGATCTTGGTTTCAGAGAGGGAAACACGAGTAGTTATGGTAGTGAGAGCATGGAAGCGTGGAGTGATTCGGTGCATTGGCCTGGAAAACTAAGAGGGGTACCAAAGGGATGGGTAATGCCTACGGTAGCAACGCCGTTTAGGATTGTGATCCCTGGAAATTCTTCTTTTGAGAAATTTGTGAAGGTGGTATGGAGCGACGCTTTAGGGAAGGGGTATTCTCCACCTACCGGTTTCTGCATCGATGTTTTCCATGCGGCGTTAAGTGTTTTGCAGCGGAGTTATTCTCTTCCCTATGAGTTTTATCCGAAGAACGATACATATGAAGCGCTGGTCGAGAGCGTCATCAACAAGGTATTGACCAATTCCATCCTTGGTTTTCTTTGCTCTCAAGTCTTTATCTTCCAAATCTTCTTGTTGTGTTTTGGATCTTGGATTTCTGCAGGAATTTACTGAAGAAAATGAAGAGGATAGGGAACTGAAAATCGTTCTGTTGGATTTTTATCTTTTCTTTTCCCTCCATGAATTCTTCCAAGTATCCAACTACTGCTCCTATAGGGGCCACTCACGCTTGAAATTAGTGATAAATATGCATACATACATACATTTAGATTGTACATTTGCAACATACAATGAACAAATTGTTGGAAATTGTCCCACATCGGTTAATTACCACCTCGAAAACTGGAGTATATGAGCCTGGGCGGCCTCTCTTTTAATTGCCGATAGATTTTGAGTTGGATATATACTTTAACACCAATCATGTATGGACCTTTGCTAGATTATTTTAGGGTCATGAATATTTGAAAACTCATCTACATGTTGACCTCTCTGCATGATATATGTGTTTCTCGGGATGATATAGGCAAGGAAACATTTTTGCATTACGATTTTCACCTACCAAACAACTCCCTTTGATGTTAAGATAGAAGAGAGCTTTTTAAGTCAATATTATCCACGAGAAACGTTTGAACACATTCCAAGACAGTATAATTTTCTTGAGATATATATTCTGACTTCTCTCCAATGACTTTTCTTCAGCTGAATTTTCTGAGATGTTTTGGTATAAATTTGAATTGTTCCACATGAGAAACAGTAGGCAATCAGAAGATGTCTTTGTTGCGTGTGCAGAATTTGTGCACCAATAAAACATGCCAAAAAAAAAAATGATGATCAAGCAATGCTATGTACCCCGAAAGGAGAAATCAAATGGTCCAGATTCATTTGATTTCTCATTTCGGGGTATATATTTTCATAATATTCTTTTGGGATACCCTTTCGGGGTACATAGAATTATTGAAAAAAGATTTACAAGGTATGGATCCAATAGTTTCGGGGGGCTACACCCTGATGAGTATGTTGCGCACGAATTCTATGCATATGTACATGTGTTCTGTTAGTGATTTCAAACGATGATACAATTGTTTCTTCCTTTCTTTTGTGCTAAATGCACATAATTCGTGCACAAAAAATGCGTAGACTACTCACAACGGTTTGAGCATTGTTTTGGGCTCAACCTGGAGAGTGTTCTGTGCACCTAGGTTTATTGCTTATAATTTCTAGTATTGATATGCTTGCTTCTTTCTTTCTTGCACGCCCCGAAGACCTATGATGCAGTCGTTGGTGATATAACAATACTGGCTAACCGATCAAAATACGTGGAATTCACACAGCCTTTTGCTGAGTCTGGGTTGTCGATGGTAGTTCCGGCAAAACCCGATGAGTCTAAGGCATGGATGTTCATGAAGCCATTCACTAAGGAAATGTGGACAGTGACTTTTCTAGTGATGGTCTACACCATGGTCATTGTTTGGTTCTTGGAACATCAATCCAATCCAGAATTCAGAGGCCCCTGGAAGGATCAGCTCAGCACTGCCCTGTGGTTCACCTTCTCTTCCCTTTTCTTTGCTCACAGTAAGCATGATGGACAAATAAAGCAAACAACATTAATAAGTTTCAATAAACAGGAATTACATTTAGGGCCGTAAAACGAACCAAGCTTCTCTAATTTCTTTCGTCCGTGTTTGTCTGGCTAAAACTTTTTTCAAATCAACTCAATAATATCACTAACATAGGAATTAGGAACATGTAAATTGTAAAGGGAAACTGACAGAATGTCATCTTTTGGCTCTATTTGGAAAAGTTTTTATTTTTGTTTCCGATGTTTTTTGAAACAAGCACCATAATTTGTTTACAAAATATATAATCAATTCCACTAGTTTACAGAAATTCTAGAAACACAAAAATTGCATTTTTCATTTGTTTTGAAAACATTTTCGGTAAGCCCAAAAAATAAATAAACAAAAAGTATTATGGTCACCACACATGTTTTTTGTTTTGTGTTCCTCTTTTCAAAGCTGCACCTGTAACGCTGGTTTCAAATGTCACAACTGAACCTACCAACGAAATTGTTCCGGAAAGTGAAATTTTAAATCGCGAGGATCAGTCAGATTTTTATTTCTTAACATCTCTCTACCACTTAAATACTTTTTGTTTATGACAAAAAGTGCTTGAAATTGACTAAAGCTTATTTGAAATCGCCTCAAAACTTTTATACATTTTTAAAGCTCGTGTCATGCTTTCAATCCTTGTCGACCCACTACTGAACTCGACTCGTTTACGGCCCTTAATTTCCACTTAGTTTGGAAAATTTTCTCTATGGAGTCATTTTAGCACGTGGAATTACGCAGGAGAGAAGATTCAGAGCAACTACACAAAAGTGGTGGTGGTGGTGTGGCTCTTTGTTGTGTTTGTGGTGACTTCAAGCTACACAGCCAGTCTCACTTCCATGCTCACTGTCCCGCGTCTGCAGCCGACGGTGACGGACATCGAGTGGCTGAGGAGGAGCAATGCCACAGTCGGCTGCGATGGTGATTCGTTTGTGAAGGATTACCTGAGGAATGTACTTCTTTTCGAAAACGTAATTGAAGTTGGGAACCAAGAAAATTACCCCAAGAAGTTCAAGAGTGGCAATATCACAGCAGCATTTCTTGAACTACCATATGAAAAAGTTTTCCTCAAGGAGTACTGTGACGAGTACACTGCCACTGGACCAGTCTACAGATTTGGTGGATTTGGCTTTGTGAGTACTCACTTGAACTCTTCCCTCTCTTTTGGTTGCCTTGAAAATGAAATTCAAGGCAAAAAATACATTGTGATGGGGCAGTCTTCCTTAATGAACAACACTAATTTCCAATGGTCATACAGTGTGTTCTTGGATTTGAGATAGAGCAATTGTTAACAAGTCTTAATGCTATTCATGCAGGCATTCCAGAAAGGTTCTCCGATAGCCACCGATTTCTCTGAAGCCATTCTGACCATATCAGAAAATGGAGACCTGAAAAGGTTGGAGGAAAGGTTGTTCAACCAGTTAACAAGTTGTTCGAACTACAACTCCACCACCACAGAAGTTGATAGCTTAAGCCTCCAAAGCTTCTGGGGCCTATACCTCACCTCAGGCGCCATTTCCACCCTCTGTTTTCTGTTTTTCCTCATTCGGGCAATCAAGAAATATTGCGATAGCTTTCGAGGAAATCCAGGGACAATGACCCCAAGTAGAAAGGGAGCTTGGAACAGAATGGCGAGATTTGTGCGGTTTTTGCGTAACGGAGGAATTAGGTCTCCAGCGAGAGCTCCAAGCATTGGTCGGACACAGAATCTAGGTGCAAGGGACTCTATGAAGTGGGAATTGGTTAGCCCTTCGGAAATTTCAGATGATCATTTACAGGGCCCAAGACCACCTGAAATTGAAATTCCCACAAGGAGTGAATAATTTCTAGTGCCTGGATGAAGACTGGAAGGACTACGGAAATCGTAGAAAGACAAATTATTTCTGATGTTTATAGGTATTGTTGATCGCATACGGAATTGTTGTACTAAGTATATAACTGTATATACCTTGCTGATATTGTTGGTGTAATATATAGATCGTACCTTACGTAATGATATACAAGGATTTTTTGTACAGAATTTCCATACAAGATAATGTACCCTTTCATGGTCCATTCATTCAAAATAACATCCTTAACTAGTCTAGGTAATGGATCGATCTACGAGGAAAATCGGAAGTTGGGAAACCAAACCAAACAATACAGAAATTTATGACCCCAACGCCTAGCATCAAGCCCTCCACTTTTCCAGCAGGCATATTGTATGCTTCAGTCGCAATTGTCTAAATTAAATAGTACTAGATCACAGCTTCTCGGCAGTTGCTGATTTGGAATCCACATTGCACTTGGGTCCCAACCCGATCTTACTTTAACATCCGGTAGTTCATTTAATTGGACACAATGGGTATCTCGTCAACATCAAAAAAATCATAATTGTTAAATACTTGATCCGCACATTTATCTTGAAAATAATTGGGAATCAGAATGTGTTTGAATCAAGTTTTTGATGGATTCTCAGTGGACGAGGTAAACATTGTGTCCTATAAAATGAATAGCTTGAATCATTCAAGTAAGATCTGGGTGAGACCCACGCACCCAGACTACACCGTGCAGCTGGTTTGGCAACTGCCTAGAAGCCGTGTCTTATTAACTCAAGTTTTTCAAGGAAGCCCATTCAAACAAGCCACCTGAGAAGGAAAAAATTCTTGCTCCATAATCCAAAAAAAATCTGCCAACTGTATCAAAATTTGTTAAAAGTATACAAGACATACTAATAATCAATTTATCCCACTATTCTTTGCTCGTATCCTTCTGGTTAAAAACTCATAAAAATCCTCACCTTTTGTCAATCTGGTTTTGAACCAAAGCTTTACCAGTATCCTTCTGGTTAAAAACTCATACAAATCCTCACCTTTTGTCAATCTGGATTTGAACCAAAGCTTACCGGTAGCCTCTTCCTCTACCACGCCCACCCCAACCCCGGCCTCTGCCTCTCATACCACTTCTTCCCCCATATGATGCACCTTCAAATGCCCTGTTAACAAGCTGGTTCTGTGAACCACTGGCTCCACGACCCTTTTTTGATGCATTGTCGTTTGAACCATTAGCAGGATTTGCAGGACGTTTCCCTCTGCATAGAAATAAAAGAATATTAATAGTGCAACAACAATAATAAATTGAGAAAATAAGAATGCTGACAATAAAATATAATTCAAATAAAAATGTGCAGTCCTTTTGCTAACAAGCTTCATTATTTTGTTCTTTTACTCTTATTCATCTTCAGGAAGAGGGGCTCTTCAGGATGAGAATAAGTGGTTTTCAGCATACCGACTGCTTATCTATTTTTTTCCCAGAAAAAGACATAACATACCCAGCAGCAGTAGTGGCTGAAGGTGGCAAGACTTTCGGTATTTCTTTCCAAGAAAGGTTGATTCTCTTATCGCCAATGAATGAAGGTGATTTTGAATGCAAAGGCTGAGTTTCAGACATCATACGAAAAATCAGTACCGAGTACATGAACATTTCACAAGAAAAAATAAATAAATTGCTTTTCAGACCTGGGTCATTGCCAAAATGTTATTGCAGGTTCGCAGTCCAGTGGTAGTATTCTGTTTTTGAGCTTTCTGCAAATAGATTATATAGAACATCTATGTCAGTTACTTGTTAATAAGCTTAAGACTTTACAACAGACTAAGCAACCTATGCACTCACAATGCTAGCTTTTGCTTCATCAGATTTAGCAGAAGCCATTGCTTTGTTGTGCTCAGCCATACCCTGAGTTAATTTCTTGATAGTAGCCCTAGCTAGTTCTTCAACGCTACTTAACCTGTCTCACCAGCACATTTACAAATGTCAACTAATATCTCCAAATGCAAATAAAAACTATTGGAAATCCATGGTAGCAACGAGGAGTTATATAGAAAATAACCCAGAAGTGGTGCCTTGTTAGAAACGAAAAAAAGCTTTCAACTGCATTTAATCTTTGTTGCCATTTGCTGCATGAGTTGGTCACAAACATGTGCATGTTCTTAAGAATAACAAAAAAAATGTTGAACGTACTGTTAGTTAGGTCTCATAACCCCATTCACCCGTCACTCCATGTACTGGCTAGTAGACATTGTGACACTGAATGGATCGAGACAGGCCCATCCTTGTACCGACTGATTATAGACAACCCAAAAGGTAGAGATGATTCCACTTGGACAGAAGGAATACTAACTTCTGCTTCCCTTTTGCCTCAACCATCCGATATAAACACCGTAGCCTTACCGCTAATTTGCAAAATTAAAACCACACGATGATGTCCAACAATTGACGTTGCGCATTAGAAAGACCACTGATAACTTCAAACACGTTGCGCATTAGAAAGACCACTGATAACTTCAAACACGATCATCGATGAGTCTTCAATCATGCAAGATGAAGAGACCAATGGCAAGGATATTTCGGAGTCGACCATAACCACAGATTCCTTATCGGTTCACAATGATAACTCCTTCCCAATAAAACCACCATGAAAGTTTGGGAAGGTGAGAAACACCGCCAACTAGCAAGGATGGAGCGGAGGAATTGGAACCAAACCTACCTCTAGTCCTTTACAATCCAAATTCAGGCAGCCAAGAGTTTTAAGTTGATTGCACGGGGGCAGGATTATCGCTGCATACTGAAGCTGTACCAAATCAACCCGAAGTTGTGCTTTATGTTTTTTTCTCAAACCCACCCAGAGTTTAAAAATCACCTGAACTTTGCTAAGTTATGTCATTATCCTTCACAGAAGAAATCCATTGACATCCAAACTGGTGTCATTGAAGTCCTAAGGAACTTGTGAACGCGGTATCGGTAGTTCTCCCAGGTCTCAGTGCCTCCCCGTGCAAGCAGACGCACAAGTCATTATTGTTGCCCAAAGAACTATGAGATATCTGAATGCAATATTACTAAACATTGCAGCAGAAACACATCAATGGTAGGTAGAATAACGAAAGTTTTATTGGTGATAGATCCCGAGGTGGAGTGAGGAATAAGGGAAGAGAGACCCAGCATATGATAGAAAATGTGAATACCAAAAAGTTTGTATCATCCAAGTTTTAAGGTATCACAAAGACAAAGAGCTGCGGAGTAACATGGGTCAAGAGGAGAAGATCATACTTTGAATCACACGATGGACCTGAAATGCCAGATAGCATTCAGCCAACAACCAAACCACCCCAAGTAGCCCAAATAGAAGGCTTCACTTTGTTACCTGTGTGTGTTAGCACCAGTCGCACCGTTTGGCCTAGCCAAAGCAAGAGCACCGAGAACACACTAGTAATATGTGCAAGATTACCATGCTGCATTACAAATCAGTAGATCACTATGAATAACCTTTAAAAGCCGACCATGATAGCTTGACCACGAATTAAACTTGGGATTCCACATTTTCGGTTCACCCTGCCCATTTATTTTCCGTCTTTTCCGTCTGGAGCATCTTTGCATAGCTTGCTCTCATTGGGAGTTTGATACAGAAACCTCCAAACTGCGCTACCTTCCTAGCATGATAGACTTAACATGTATTCCAGGAACATGTATGTATCTTAGCTGACTGGTGGATTCAGTTCCAGGTCTCAAGAAACTTAATGGACTGAAACCAAGGAAGCAGATTGTGAAAGTGCCATGGTACAAGTCTTCTATTTAAGCGCATTGACGGCGACAGTAACATGAGCATGAAAGACACCACTCGCTTGTTTCCAGTTGTAGCTGAAATTCTGAACCTAGTACACCAGCCGAAGAAAGTTCTTTGCAAATTATTAATATTAGAAACACGAATTTTCAAAATTTTCATTTGAATAGGACAGGAGATCCAGATATGGAAAGCAACACACATTTAAATGTGCATCTGTGCCCATCCTCTTATCACAAACTATATGACCGGCTAATTATCCATCACAGGTCCGCAACTTTATGTTTGGTTTTTCAGTAACATATTACAACAAACTTGAGATGAGGATGAAGCGGATGATCTCATCCATCCAAAATTTGTAAAATTTTCAGTTAATACACCTCAAAAATATGTACTGAATTGGGACCTTCTATGGAAAACTAAAAGGCTAAACATCATATTTTCTAGCTCTTGATTTTGCCTAATCCCACGTAATTATTATATCTCACTCAATGGGATGAAATTGGTGAATTGAGCAGGAAGTTATTGCAACTAATAGCAATCATTTCAGCAGGTGAAAATGATAAGTGCAATTTTCAAGTTTCGAAGAGTGCAGTGTTGACCTAGATTTTAAGTATCAAGAAATTGTACAGTGTGAATTAGATCACCGCTGTGTACCACAGAGGTTTTAATTTGAAGTCCTTTAATTGAGTGCGCAAGATAACAACAGTGATGAAGGATGGTAAATTAATAAGAGACATAGGGCAAACACTCCGACTACAATAGGCATTCACAGGAATACTGAATCCAATCCTCTTCCACTGGAAAACATGGGCCGTGCTCAAATTGATTTACATAGAGTCACCACATGTTTAGTCGTCTCAGCCAAGAGCGAGAGCATGAACTGAAGTGAGGGACCTTAGTTGCAGGAATCGCCCAAACAGACGGCGTTTCTCACTCAGAAACGCGATTCCACGTTTCTCAATCGGGAGTGTGTTCCACTTGAGATGGGTTCACGCTCCAACAGGAGATGGGAGCTTACGGGGGAGAGAGAGAGAGAGAGTCAGAGACATACCAGAGAGAGGGAGACCTCTGGTATCAATCTAGGGTTTGAAACGAGATGACTCTAGGAGTAATCGACTGATGTGTACTAGATTTTTAAGTTTTAAAGGGTTAATTACATTATAACCCAAATATTTTGAGTCCTACCATGTTAAACCCCCCAAAAATAAAAACATTACAGTTATGGGAAGTACCAAAAATAAAATATAAAAGATATTTTGGTATTATTAGCTTCTGGGTACCTCCGCTCCCCCGCCCCGCCCCCGCTTCGTGCAACTGAGGGACACTGAGAAGTACAAATGCGTGTTGGCCAAGAAGGCAAGAATGGTGTTTATAAAGGAGAAGAGAGAAAGATGCATACGAAATCAGAGGACAGTGAAACAAAAAATGCGTATTCTTATGCTCGTAACTCCCGAGTAGTGCTTCATCATGGGACACAACCCAAGACATCATTTCGTTGTTACTATGGATTGCTCCTACCCCATGTCGTGACCTCACCTTTGTGTGGGTCCACACTGCTATAGTAGATCTCACACATATGGGGATGGACAGATGGGATGGGGCATGCCTGGAGGGAAAACTTACTTTCCCTCCCGCAGCAGGCAACAACACGTGGAGGAAGACGAACAGGATCTCATGCATGGCAACTGTTTGAAGTGCATGTTTTCTTTTCCTTTCATGATTATAATTTTCTTATAGTAAGTTGAGGCAACACAAACTTTAGTCTTCAGTTATAGGTATGCGACCTAAACCGATGGGGTGTCCTCACAGATGGTACATCTAAAAGCATAAAAAGACATTGAGGAGGTAAATTGTAACCATCACCTCTCAGTGAAATCTTTGTTAAACTCTGAGAAGTCTTCCCCAAGCCTATCTGATGGTTGGCCAGTCACTATCTTGTACCCACATAAACTATTAGTGGCATTTGGAGCCTGCACAATCAATAAGAAAAATTAGACATTCAACAGTAAAGACATGCATGAGATAGAGATGGAGAGGACTGTGCAGTAATAACAACTTACCTTGCTTGCTAAATGGTGAAAAGTGTACAGCAAGCACTCCACATAAGTAAAGTTAGTTTCTTCTCCAGATTTTCTCCGAGGCATGTATTTCTGAGAAGCAAAAGTCGATAAGGCAAAGTGTTAAATAAAATGTACAAATCTAAGAAGAAGAAGAAGACACACAACTTCTAACAGGGCCTACCTTATAGACGACATACTTACATAGGTATTACTATACATAATCATTTTAAGAGCTAAACGAATTCATTCTTGAGCTTTCTACAATCCATACAGTACATCTAAGAAAAGGGAGCACCTTTAACAGCTGAACAACAGAGAATGAAACAACACCACAACTTCTAACAGGGCCTACCTTATAGACGACATAGTTACATAGGTATTAAACCAAACCAAACCAAACCGAGCCTTATGTCCCAATCACTTGGGGACATGTCCCAATCACTTGGGGACATAGGTACTACTATACATAATCCTTTTAAGAGCTAAACGAACGAAAGAGCACTATGCACATCATTCTTGAGCTTTCTACAATCCATACAGCACATCTAAGAAAAGGGAGCACCTTTAAGAGCTGAACAACAGAGGGAAGAATCTGACGTGAATCCTGTGGAGTCGCGTAAGGTGAGCTTTCTGCAAGGTTTTTGAGCAAGTCAACTCTTCGTTCTTCTGGAAGCTGAGAGGTAAACAAAATGGATAGCACGAGTTGGATCAGTAACCCATATTTAGTTATCTGATACCACCCAATTTAAGATGGATTAAGGCATTGTTAACACAAATTTTGACCAACAAAATCTTTATATCAAGAACTCCTACAAGTTCTACAAATTTCCAAGAAACATAATTCTTGATAGTCGGCAAGGCTAACTTGCACAAGTAAACAAAACAGGCTTGGAGCATAAGCAGAAGTGTACATAAAATGGAAGTGAGTGTTTTGATCCCTATAAGCATCTCGGGACCAAACTGACTAGTGTGTGCCATGTGTTAATTTTTGGTGATTGATACCAGGTATACAATCTTCAAACAGAGACTCAAGGTGATAACAGGAAAGAAAATATTACTAGAAACTAACTGATCTGCACATGGGCCCTGAGCCAAGTTGTTTTACATGCAGGAAATCAAATTGATTTCCTTTCTCCCAGTTCAGGAGAAACAGGTTAGCAAGGACAACTTAATATTTCTAGCAGATTAGAATTAAAGGTGAGGGAAAAGACACACTTAAACCACAATTTCTCCTCGAAACCAAGATGTTAAATTGTTAATATATGCCTGTAACTATTTGGGATTTGACATTTATATTGTGCCAAATCAGTGACTCAAAAATATAGATCAGAAGTACAAATGCATACGAAAATAATCTGATGGGTTCGACTCCATCCACAAAATTGTTCTGAATAAGAAGTATGCCACTACTGTACATTCATCCATGCATGAGTATAGGTTTTCTGACCTCATAACACATTAGCTGAATCAGTGACTCAGAAGAATTCAACACTCATATAAGATTACATGCACTTAGGTTAGTGCGCACACTACCAGCAATAAGATTTTAAAAAAGGCCAATGGATTGCCTTCCGTTGTAAGTTTCCCTTGGCACAGAAGGATTGGAGGAAAAAAAATTACAAAAATGGAGAGTTTTTCCAAAATGAGCAAATATCAACAGCTATTGGAGCACATGATCACGTAAAGCATGCAATAAAGAAGAAAGAAGAATTGAAGTGGAGAAAGTAAGAAAGAAGCAAGATGTCAGAAGCATTGAAGATATCTAAGTTTTGACCTTTGTCATTTCGCTAAAAAATGAGGGAGATGCCCCGACTGTCACCTCCAAACATGGGCACTAAATACAAGATACTCAAAACACACATTAAACAAAGGCAAATAACTTAATCACATACTAATAAGAACATGGAGGGTTGGATGTTACCTCATCAAAAACAGGTAAAATGTGCTTGTTCAAATAATTGAGAAACTTGCTAGGCGATGCGCCCCGCTGTGTGCAAAACAAGGTTCAGTATAGTATAAAGACACAACATTTAGATATAAAAGGGAAAGCCAATATCAACAGAGATCATACCACAAAAAAAGGAAGAGCCATGAATAGGCAGGATATCAATCGATCAATGTGGTCACCATCTGAAACCTTCATATTGAAATCCATTTCAGAAAACACTGGATACCATAGCAACCACAACATGACAAGGAACTCATGCACTGGAAGTCTATAAGATCACACTCAAACTACAGATCCTCTGGACAGCAAGAATGGGTTCTCTATATCCTCATCGCTAAAAAATGACATCACTAAAGAGAATTAAAGAAAGAAGCCATGTATAAGCTATTACCCAGGAGGTCAACAAACCACCACCTAAACTCTAAAAGGGCTACACAACAATATTGTTTCTTTCCTTGGTAAGAAACTAAAAGTACATGCATCTGTAGTGAACCCACATTGTCAACCATAGTAAAACGGGAAGCATCAATAGTACAAGCTATCACCCAGAGTTCGACATAACCACCACCCAAGCTCTGAAAGCGGTTTATTTGCTACTAATAAACTTTAGGTACGTACATCTGACGCTTGAAGTGAACCTAAATAGTCTACAAGAGGAGAAACCCTGTCAAAACCAAAACGACAATATTTCAAGAAAATCAACTAGCCTATAGGTACAACCAATTGAATGAAGCCACCCTGTTAGACGTACATCTCTACTTACACTTGATTTCAGCATCATCCCAAAAACTATTAATAGAAGAAGTAGATATATAAATTATAAGGCAGCACACCCAATTATCCATCATAAATCCAAACAGCTATATCATCTCATCTGCCCTCTTGCATAAACAAAAGACATTCAAAAGCATTTTCCCACTAGTCCCCAGTTGTTAATGGCTCTTCCAAAGACTCAAATCTCCACAAAAGTTACATTTGAATGGAATCTTAGCACTCCAACCCCCTTAACATCCACTGGAAAGGGCAAAAAACAGTTTACAGCAGAATCCTATAAATATATACCGATATATATATATACAGTCAGGATCCTATGAGGGATCCCTTACGGCTTCGATCGGGAAAGGGGAGTCCCTTACGGTAAGGCCGTAAGGGATCCCTCATAGGATCCTGACTGTGTGTGTGTATATATATATATATATTCTGCAACCATAGTGTTAGCCCCAGTACCCAATATTTTGCAGGATGTGTCCCCTATAGAATCCATTGATAAATGCCCAAAGAGGTCAGAGAGCAATGAGAGAGACTGTCCAGCACAAGCTTTCTCACAATTCCCACCAAATAGCAGAATACTGCTTTTCTCTTTTTTTGATACAACTGAAAAAATGGTATCCAAAGCTTCTGGTGGTTCAAATAAATCTGGCACAGTTGCGTGTTATCTGATTGAACAAATTATTTACGGGTTAACATATATACAAAAAGCAGAGCAAATAAACCCAGTCGTAACTTGTCCGCAAACGTTCAATCAGACTGTAAATGAACTAGGAGTTAACATTTCTACTAAAGGAACCCTTGGGTGATCCTTAACTGTTTTCTGTAAGATCCATCTTAGATCTTAGTAACATCAAAGTTAGATTACCAGCTAGTTAGCAGAATGCCATTTTGTACTCGATGATGAAATAACCAAATTCCCGAACTTAAGAAAACGAAACAACACTCACATTGAACTGTGCATCTAGATCAGCTTGCCCTTCAATAATTTCAACGAGTTCTTGCACACGCTCTGGAGGAGCTTTCTCTCCAAATAAGCTCAAACTTTTTAAGAAATCTATGAACATTTTAAATTCTGCTCCCGTCACGTCTTGCAAACTCTGCAATAGCAGTCAATCAAATATCATGTCTCTATTATGGAAGTACAATCACTTGATATGCAACACATCATAGTCAGCGACCTAGAAGAACTAATGAGAAACACAATAGCAATCCACTAAAATCTAAATTAAGGAAAACAAAATCATAAGCTCACCTTCTTTATCAAATCAGTAATATGCCTCTCCATTTGCTCCTGAGGTTTCAATAGTTCAGCTTTTAGAGGAAAAACCTGCAGCAAAATTGTTCAATCATCCTTTACAACTGAAAGATAAATGATGTAATATGAAGATAACCGAGTTGATTTCTCACCTTATCTCTGACAAAACATAGAGTCCGCTCACGAAGATTTTCACGCAAATTTTCATCTGTGTTTGGCTCATCAACACTCTCAATGTGCTTAAATAAGGCAGTCAAAGAGGCTGCAAAACTAGGCCATTATTGTACTTTCTGACAGAATAAGAAGCAAAACAATGATTCATGAATCTTAACCGAATAAAAGGGCACTTTCAAACCAAAGCAAAATAAGTTTCGTCTCCCAATCGACCTTATTTCAAGTAATGAAAATGTACAACTCAAAAAGTGCCAGGAGGGGCGCAACCTTTGTATAAAAATTACAGCGAATTGAAAGGCTCAACACCAAAGTTGAGCTCACCAATGAAATCTACAAGGAGGATTAACTGATAAATTCTCTGACAAAATAAAAGCTAAGCAAAAAGCTCAAAATATAGCTTCTAGACATCTGAATGATACCCCTAAAACATTCGCCTATTTCTGCCATCCACAAGTATCACATAATGCACAAATGTGCTTTAATCCAAGCATGTTTCTTCCTTTTCCATTTACAGTTGTGCGGCTTGTGCCCCAAATGCAATGATGGTTGGCTAGAAGAATCTTGAAAGACGGTCGAGACGGCGACACCAAATCCCGAAACACTCACCACACAATGACGAAGCAAATGCTTCACAGACTCTAGCTCTTTAGTCTTTACTACACATACAACATCTGCTAGCCATCTGTAAACCCTCAACTTCTCAGATTTTATAATCAAATATTCAAATCCACACAAAAACACACAACCTTCCAAGGAGCACTCATTTCCCAATGCTCTTCCAAGGAAAAGAACATCCCCGCCCATCCAATGATGGTATGAAAAGATCTGACAGAGAAAACTCCATTCCATGCTTCCACCTCAAACATGCGCCAATGCCCTAGAGAAAATCATAAGAACTCAATTACAACCTCCCACTCTCAAACATGCGATGCTCTAGAATCTAAAGGCTCTGAATGATCCTTACCCATTCCTCCTGCGATAGTCCACCACCAAAGCCTTCACGTAGGTTGCTAAACATTGAAAGAGGAACATCCTTGCATCCTAAATCATGCCCAAAATGACTTACTGCCTCCAATCTCAAGTATGCCACGGTTGATAAAATTCAGTCTGAATTTTACTGCCATCTCCAAGCTCAAGTATGCCGTGGCTGCTAAAATCAGACCACCTATTTCTAATAGTAATAGACAACCAACCCATGTGGACATCAGAACTCTCCTTAGAAGTCCCCCCCTTTCGTCTCCACTCAAGACTTGCAGTCAATCACTCCCCTCCACAAATGGCCACCCTCCTCAACCCAACCCAAAAGCCACTTACCCATCAATCCTTGGTAGAACTGGCAAAACGGCTTGATACGCAAGCCCTCAACCACTATCAACGTACACACTACAGACATTCCAATTGACAAGATGATTTTTAAATTCGCATGCCAAGCCTCTCCACAAAAAGTTCTGTGGTAACTGATCCAATGGCTCCACCAGTGCCATAGGGAAAAGGGACATAGTTGGGAGAGAGACTAGACAAATGAGCTTTTGAAAAATGTGATTTTGCCACCCCATCAAGAATTATTTTTGCTTCCACCAAATAAGTCACTTAAGCCGCTCGATTGCCTGCCCCACACCACCTTAGCCTTAAAAGAAGAGCCAAGGTGTGGAGACTGGAGCCAAATACATAGCGGGCAGAGAACCTACTAGAAAGCCTAAGAATCAGCCAGCTCCTGCACATTTGGAACCTCTCCCAAAACAAAATATCTTGGCCTTCCACAAATCTTCCAAGCCCATGAAGCATATTGAGGAGATGTATCCTGAGATTCTCAACTCTGCTTTTTTCTTTTTGAGATGTACTTGTGCTTTGCTGCATATTGCATGTGCATGTTATGCATTATAGAACCAGAGCAAGCATGACACAATCCAAATATATAGCACTACAAATGCACTGTAGATTACTAGAAGAACAACAATCATGCTCTACAGGAATTGGCATTATAAATACCTTCATGCAATCAATGGCACCCTTTCAGAAAATAACCAGGATTGTTTGAAATGTTCAGGATACAAACCATCGAACATGATACAAACCAACTAACTTGAAGGGGAAAAACAATTACCTTTCACATCCTGCCTCAATAACGACAACAGGGCTTTGTGCACTGCGTCACGCTCCACATTTTCTTCTACAAGTGTCAACAAAACTAGAATTAGATGTGTACAAAGAACAGTACATGTCATCGACAGCACAGCCTGAAACACTAAATTTACCAGCTGTAAGGAGTTGTGCGAGAATGTCTATGATTTTAGAAAGGTGCTCTGGTGTATCCTTGCAAAAAAGAGGAAGACCACGAATTGCCTGCACCCTAACCTGTAAATTTTTATGAGCCACAAAACTTCAAGGCTGAAACAAGGAAAAATACACAATATACGTACAATAACAGAACAACGTAAACTAGTGTCAATTTCTATAACATTGTTCAGCAAAGAGTTACGTGATTTAGCCATCCTCCATTGATTAATCAGGTACAATCCTCATAACTGCATGTATCACTACATTGAAAAGCTCAAACCAAGGGGTACCTTAAGCTTGTAACAAATTAACTATACCACTAATCTCCTTGAAACTGATCTCCTGACGAATGGATGGTAAGCTCAAATATTTGAATAATGAAAAGCATCAAAAGCTCAAACCAAGGGGTACCTTAAGGTTGTAACAAATTAACTATACCACTAATCTCCTTGAAACTAATCTCCTGACGAATGGATGGTAAGCTCAAATATTTGAATAATGAAAAGCATCAAAAGGTAAAAACTGATCCTTTTCCCTTCAAAATTTGGATAACACTGAACAAAAGGAGTACGTAACAATTTTTTAATAAAATGAATTTTCAGAAGACCAGTGTAATGAGATGCAAAACCGCCAAAGACACGTGCTTCCATGCATGCACGAGTATGGATGTCAATCATATGTTGTTGCTTCAACAATAATTACCAAAATTGCATTCGAAACCCTAAATTCAGAGTTGGCACTATGGCTCCAAACCGGATGATATGCCCCAAGACATGGAGTATGCAGAACTTAAAAAAAACAATAAGCAGGTAAATAGAAAAACTAAAAACTATAAGCGAAATAAATGGCCACATGATCCTCTTTCTCAAAATTGCATTGCTTAACGCATCTGCCAAAATTGAATAGAGTCAATCATGTCCATGGCACCATCCTGACGGCATTAAATAAGTATTTTGCTTCTTCCCTTTCGAGTTATCAGCTAAACAAGCACTTTCAAGTCATGTCAACGAACATATCAATAGGAGAATTGGCATTGATGTGGATAAACCATCTTCAATAGCCTCCACTCATCAGGTTTTTCAAACAGCGTCAGTATTAACTTGCACAAACACGTTCACTTTCTCCTAATTTTTTACAGTATATCATCCATCTACTATTTCAACACCCACTTTAGCTACAATCTAATTCAACGTATTGTGTTTAACACCCTAAGTTATAACATGTAACCAACAGTCCTAAAGGCCGTGATAAGTAGGCACAGAATTCAATGAGAACATATCAAACTACATTCATGCCCAATAAAAATGATAAGATCAATTTATAATGCCTCAATTTTCTGACTAGGAAGATAAATGTCGTTTTGGCAGTCTCTAGAATGAAACTCAACCATCCACAATAACAAAGCCAAGTTACGCAATCGTAAAGAGAGACACTGACCCCAAGTTCATCCGCCTCGCACAAATCGATATGCGAATCGACAGCCAAGTCCGAGAGTTCAGGGAAGAACTTAAAGAATCTGGGAATGAGCTGGGCAGCTAACTGCATCGCCTTGATGCTGTCGCTGCCGGCCGCCTTAATTATACTCCGGTAGTCCTCCACATGCTGCAATCAAAAGCATTCCAATTTCCACAAAATTACAAACAACAAAAACACCAAATTCTTCTTAAACTTTCGTTTTGGTATTGTTGTTCATCTTTTCTAAATTTGCTTTAGATTTACGTCATACGTCTATACATTAATCATTTGTCTTCGAGGAGAGGAGAGGAGAGGAGTCTAAAGTGTAAAAATCATGACCAAAAGAAAAGAAATTCACTAAAGACGTATTCTTGTTTTAGTGTATGAACTAATTTCAACTCCGGTTTACATCTCTATACTTTTTTCTGATTGCTCTCGTCAAGACACGCGGTTAATTCTAGAAAATATAAAACGAAAGACCGAACACAAGTTTAGGAAAAGTAAAAAAAAGGGGGGGCCAAAATATTAGGGAGAGAGGGGCCTGAATATCAGTAACGAAACCCTAGAAATTGGACAGAGTTGTAAATAGGAGTGGAAAAATTGGGGGATTTAGGGGACCTGGGACTTGTCTTTGGCCTCGCTGAGACGCTCGCCGTACTCGTAGAGCTTCTCGATGCCAGCGGCGTCGTCGGTCATGGCGATTTGGAGACGACGATCGGCAACTTCTCACTAGAGCCAGCACTGTGTGTGTACATACGAAGTAGAGAGAGATACAGAAGAGAGACGATTTGGTCGTGGAAGATGGTGTTCGGTTCAATACGGCTCGACTGGTGAGGGTTGTGTACTTTGTGGTAAATTTGAGAGAGAGAACCGATTTCAGTGAATTGAAAAAGGAAATTGATTTTATCATTCTAAAAATTGATGGAGGGGTTTCAAAACGATGTCGTTTTATGTATCAAAACAGTTTAGTTTTGGAGCCCCTCCATTAATTTTTGAAGTTCCAAAATCACAATCCTTGAAAAATTGTATGCCCTGTGCGTTTTACGCTCTTTTGGCCAATTGATGATTTTTTTTTTTTTTGCCTTTATTTAAATTTTATGGCTTTGGTCAGTTTCGCATCAATTTTTTTGAATTATTAGTTCGAGAGAAAATAATAAAAGTAAAAAATTATAATTTAAATTTAAATAAAATAATCATGCCAAAATTGTTTTTTTTTTTTCAAAACTATACTGTTGCATATTGTAAAAAACTTGCAAACGGTTCAAAAAAATTTGACTTTAACAACACCCAAAAAAAAATAAAAGAGAAATATATTGGCAATGGTTAATGATCTGACTTATACTTCGATCCCTTACAATTTAGGCCTGTTAATAGAACAGATTAAATTCGAATATGATCTAACAAGATCCAAACTCAATTACTACTAAAATTTGATACGATAACATGTTTGATTTGGATCCGAAAATTAGAACTTAACGAATTTAATTTCGCCCACTTGCAAGATCCGTTTGTTTGATCTGTATTTTTAACATGCCTGAAATCCTACTTTTTATTGTAGCTAGTGAGAGAAACAGCCGCCTCTCTCTAGGAAAAACCTAATCCTGAACGCCGCTTGGGGGAGCCCCCCCCGTCCCTCCTCGCCTCTCTCCTCTCCCACCTTTGGTTTCAAGTTCTCAGTTTATTGGGGCAATGATTCGTTGGACGGCGAGGTCTCCTCAGAGTTGGCGCCGCCGGCTGATGGTGGATCTTTCGTCTGGTTCTCGTCCGTCGCCTCCGGATCTGATGGCCTTGGCCCTGAGGTGAGGTAATAAGGTGTGCGGTTGGGTTTTGGGGTATTTTTTTCTTTGTCTTTTAGATTCTTTTTCCGACGGTCTTTCTGTCTTCTACCGGCTGTTGTTCAGTCCGATCGTGTGCCGTTTCAGGTCTCCCTTGGATCTGGTGTGGTCGTGGTGGTGGGTAAATAACTTTTGCATTTTCTTTTCATTCTATTTTGGATGGGTTTCAACGGATGGATTTTTCTGCCGGTCGTTGGTCGTCGTGACCGTGTTTTCCTGCCGGATCTGGTTTGGATAGCGTGGTCAGAGCTCGCTGTGCCAGCAGGGGCTTGCTGCAGAGGTTACCTCTTCTTGGACAGGGCAACGGCGGAGAGACCTCCTCTTTTCCGTCGTCCCCTGTCCGTCGGCCGGCGTGCTAAAAGGACAATAGTCCATGGGATCGGTGGTCTGTTTGTCTGGTTGTTTTCTGTCTTTGGCCGGCCATGCACTGGCGGGGTCGGCTCAATTTTCAAGCGAATGCCCCAGTGCATTACTACGGGGGCGTAATGATTAGTGGTCCCTCAAGATCCCTACAACGAACCCTTCACGTTTGCTGGAATTTCAACTGTGCACGGATGAGTCGTCCTCCCTTGCTGTCTTGTTAGCAATCTTGTTAGCAATCCCTTCTGTTCGGAGATGTTTCTTTCGGCTAGGTTTTGTCTCTTTATTTGTTTACGGTGCGTTTGCAAATGTAAGTAGTCTTTGGTGGGCTGTTTGGTCCTTTCATTGTAAACTTGTGATTATTGTATCTCTGATTTGTTGGGATTTCTTAATGAAGATATGCCGTTCAAAAAAAAAACAAAAGACTAAAAAAAAAACATACTTGCTTTTTACTAAATGCAACACTAGTTCTCGCTGAAATTATAATTTTTTTTCCCTATTTGTAAACAAAAGCAACACCACAAGCAAGTTTATTGCACTTATTTTGAACAAATATAGTTGTAAACAAAAAGAAAATTGTAAACAGAACCTTATTAAAACAGAAGCCTCGTCGGGTTCTCTTTAGAACTTTTTTTTTTACCGAAAAACATACTACTACTATTTTTCCCAACAAAACTCAGAATGTATATGCTGAACTTTTATATCCCTGCTTTTCTAGAGGTTACGTGTGTAGAAGAACTTTGGTGATATGTCTCCTTTAGTGTAATTGCCTTTAATCTGCCTGATATATGCAACGTTGTCTTCATACAATATTATCGAGTTATCTTTTTACTTTTTTTTAAACCAGAATTAAACTTGATTTACAATATTATCGAGTTATCTTTGATTGAAGACAATTCACATTTTTCCCAAATGTGCTTAATTATACGCCGATCTCAACCAGATTGAAGATAATCAGCATATTAATTTCCTCAATTGCCTCATTGAAACTTTGCCAAGTAAAAACCCGGTGAAATAAAATCTTAGACGAAAAAAAAGGGAGTATAATCTGTTTACCATGTTCAAGTCACTGACCTCCCCTCAACACTGTATGACAAATTTTTAAGCTGACGCATCCCAATATTATGAATCAACTTCTTCAAGGTTGCGTTTGGTAATGCCTTGGTGGATAACTTTTTCTTCTTCGATTAAAGACCTACTATATTTGTTTTCTTAAAATTTTCTTCAACCCAGGGAAACTTATAAAAGTACAACTCCACTTCTATTAGCTAAAATATGGCATGATTTTTGTCAAAGATACTGTTGGGAGTTTCACCGATACATTGATCCGCCCTTGCGTGCTCAAGGTTAAATCCGTTAGGGAGGAACTATTAAAGTACAAATCACATCACTTAGACCTAATACAAATTAAATGAACAACCACTTAAAATCAGGGCCGGCTCATAAGTTTTGGAGGCCGGAAGCGAACCTCTTGAATGAGGACTCCCTATATTTTCCATACAAAAGTTGGTGGTCTACAAAGAGTTTCATAAAAAAACCATTACAAAATATAAGCATATAGTTATTCCAAAAAATGCAACCATTATAATATCTCAAAATCCATTCTTCGAAAATTAATCTTCTCAATTCCATTCCATTGTCTATTCCATTCTATCGAACCAAATGTACCCTAATGAGTTATGGCCTATGGGAGTTGATAATCAGTGTATTCCACCATTGGGCCTATTTTGTGGTTCCTAAAATTCAATTGGGCCTATTTTTGTGTAAAGGAGACTTAAAGCAATATATATATTTTTTTTTGGGGGGGCATATATACATACATATATATGTAGGGGTCCTAGAATTTTTTGGGCTCTCAATTTTAGATTTTTTTTGGAGCCCGAAGCGCATGCTTCTCTCTCCTATCCTCTAAGCCAGCCCTGCTTAAAACTTAATCCTGTAAGTAGTAAGACACTCAATAAAATACTCAGAGCTAATGTTTAAACGATATAAGACTTAACATTCATACATGCTCTAATAAAGATAGTCGGAGTGTTAACAACACACCAGAGCTCTCAAATTACTGGCTTCAAAAAGGAAAAGAGTCTCACCAGCACGCAAACTCAATGGGACAAGCCAAAATCAGAAAGGAACACAATTTACAAATTAAACTAGATTTTCTTGGCTGGTATGAGCAGGTCATTCTGAACTTAGGAAGTAGCCCACACAGAGAGAGAGAGAGAGAGAGAGAGAGAGAGAGAGAGAGAGAGAGAGAGAGAGAGAGAGAGAGAGAGAGAGAGAGAGAGAGAGAGCTTATGCCCATCTCCAGTTGCTAGACGTCCAGTCCAATGATTTCTCCACGGGAGATTGGTCTTTCTGATAGAAACTACAAAATTGGACCGACCAGTGACGCAAGAGAAACTGAATCCAACAAGAAATTAGAACCCTATAATCCCCTCAAAGCATATCACTTGAACATACAAGCACAAACGCTCAAGATACATGAAATTTGACAATTTAACTTCACTTGATGAAAGTTCCACAATCCTGAATGTATTTCATATAGGCATTGCAGGCAGGTTTCAAAATTGCAGCAAAACAAACCAAGTAGCAAAAACTCAAACATTTGAATCCATTTTCAACATGAACAGAGGGAATATAGCGCAAAAATCCCAAAGAACTGTGAAAATCAATCTTCAGACTTGTATTCCGAATCTAGTGCTTGTGGACCTGTTGTTCTCCTACGAATACAGCACATAAATCCCATAGAATGAAGAAAATCAATCGTCACTCTTGTATTGGAGTATTAGCGCTTGTGATTCTACTTAACTGAGATACGACCAAAAGTTTATTCACTCAGAAAATCTACAAGATGGGCATGTCGAGTGCTTTTAAAACGTCCTTGAACTCAAAGTCCCGAGTCTCTCTGTTGAACCGTTCAACCAGTTTGTACCTGTTATCATTCAAGTAGAAAGATTGCATTGTCTCCAAAAGCCATTGTGCCTCCGAGTCACTGATCTTGCTTGTGAACACGACATCCCCCCGAATAAGCACTAAGTCCTTTTCTGCAAATTCTGTGTAGTAAGAAACAGTGAAATAGGGAGCAGCTTGGGTCCCTCTTGCTTTGTAATCTTCAAGACCAGTGAAAAGCACGTGTGGCATCTGCACTACAAAAAAGCACAAATTATATAGGTGACGGAAAATAATATAGTAGTAGTTCATAAAACGAACATATGCTCAAATAAATTACGACTGTGAATAAAGATAAAGAAGTCGTCTCCTGAATTGACAAATATCCCTGCATATTATGCCATGTAAATCAAGTGTGAATCTAGAAATCAACAAAGAAAAGATAAAGAAAGTGGAACTATGTAATATTGAAGAAAACGAATATTATACTATTGCGTGAAGGGTTTCTCTTTTAGAAAGGCGGGAAGCCTCCATATGAAAATTGATGTAGCAACTTCCAACAATTAAGTGTATGGTTGAAGAAACGAAATCATTAGAGACCAACCTTGAGCAAACATTGTTGTATAACCACTTCCTCTCCACAAAGGAATCACGAAGTACCGGCTATAAGAAAAAGAGAAGTTAGAACAAGAAAGTATGAGGAGAAAACACTTATCTAAAAGAAAATTCAGGTAATGGCATACCAATTTGCCGCTCTTTGCTCCAGCAGATGATACAATTTTGCTTTCATGAAAGTGCCAATGTGACCTCTTCCCAAGTGAAACTGATGTGACAAATGCCGCCCCAAAGGAATAGGCATAAATGAGTTGATTATCCAAGGTAACGATTAAATCTCAGTCATCGAATATATTAAGTAGAACCGCTTCCACAAATCAAGCTAATATGATCCATTGACGATGACAAGATTAATATGAATGTGCAATGATCTATGATGCACTGACACTCCTAGAGGTTGCTATATCGGCGTGTCCGGACATGGGGACACGGCTAGAAACTTGTCTGACACGCCATGTAGCATGTTCAATAATTTAATTTAATTTTTGGAGTGGGACGCAAATGGGGACACGGGATGACACATGTGAGACACGGCTGGGACACCGATGGGACACAACGGGGGTGCATCTGTAATTGTTTTTAATTTTTTTGGAGGTAAATATGTTATTATTTAAAAGTTTTGGGTTAAAACGTATTTTAACCTATTCTAAAACATATATCGACCAATTAAAATTTCAAAACCCTACATCGGCAGCTCCTCTCCTCTCTCTCTAACGGTTGACAACCCTCTCTCCTTCTCTCTCACGATCGACAGCCCTCTCTCCTCTCTCAGAGATGCGACAGCAGCTCCTCTCTCCTCTCTCACTCTCGCAAGATCTCTCTCACTCGGTATGCCTCTCTCTCTCTCTCTCTATCGGTATCTATGTCTCTCTCTCTCTCTCTGTATATGTATATGTGTGTGTATTTGATGTCTTGTCTCTCACTCTCTCTCTTTTGGTATAGATATGGTATACTGGTATGTGTATATATATGTAGTATACTGGTTTTTTTTTTTTTTTTAACGGCACAGCAGTTTATGAATCAATTTAATTATACATCCATATAGGCATGTCTTCCTCAACGGGTGCTAGTAGCACACCCAATGTCGGGGATGAGGCAGCAGGAGGAGCACTTTGGAATTCGCAACTAAATTGGAAAAATTACCTGGAACAGGAGGAAATTTCAAATGGAAGTGCCACTTTTGCAGTGCAACAAAAAATGGGTCATACATAAGGGTGAAAGCTCACTTGTTGAAAATTGAAGGTGACGGGGCAGGGCCGTGTTCTACGGTAACAAGTAAAGATACTTCGTCATTTAAGAGATTATTGGAAGAGGAGGAAGAGAATATATATGTGTGTGTATTATAAATAAATAAATATACACGTGGCATGTCCCCGTATCCCCATTTTTTTAAAATCCCTGTGTCCGTGTCCATATCTGTATCCATGTCTTTACCATTTCATCATGGTAAAGGGATAGAAGTTTTCGCAATATAGATCAACAGCGGAGAAAATTTCAGAGGAGTTAAAGGGTGAATTCCGCAGGTGTGGTCAAAGTATGAAGAAATGATTTCAAAATATAAGCATCATTTCTTTGTTCCTGTTTAACTTCGTCAACTCCTTTCTCTACATGGAATGAAACTGGCACCTTATGATCGGAAGTTTGTAATCTCATTTGTCTATGGTAATAACAACTACTTGTAAAACAGTACTTCCATTCAGGATATCCGGTTTTTAGTGTGTTCCAATGCATTTGAGAAATCCTAGCATCTCTCAAACGAGTACTAACATGCATCATTTCCAACTAAAGCAATAATGAAAGCTACAGCTTTTAATCATTCCATTGCAGATTTTTCTTAATTGCCTCTGGGCATGAGGTGAAGTAGTTACAGAAAGCATGGATAATAGCCGTTACTTTGAAAAAGGTAATATTGCCCAAGAAGTTTGTTATTTACGCTCTCACCCACAAACTCCTTTTGAGGAATATATGTTATCAATTGGAAGCTCCCTCTAACTTCATTTCTCTCTCTGTGTCTGATATAACTACATCCTTTTATTCTTCAACCTCCTTTGGTCCCATGCCAGCACACTAGCTGACTTGCTATCTAATACTAAGAAGCACGGATACGGTACACGGACACGATCACGACACGGATAAGCGGACACGTGATTTTTTCAAAAACTAGACATGGACACGTTGGAGGAGACGTTAAGTACATATATAAATAGATATATTTATATACATAAATTCAATAACATGTAAAAAAAAAAAAACTTATTTTTTTCCAAATTAAAGATGAAAAGTCCAATGAAAAAATAAGAACAGCAGATTGTATTTTCATTGTTAAGTTATTTGATATTGGCTTTAAATTTGGTTCATATCTCAAATAGTACATTGTTACTCCATTTCAACTTTTAAAAATTAAAAATTCCATAACGACCCAAAACGTGTCCGATACGTGTCCAGTACGTGTTGGGTACGCATAGGAGCGTGTCCACAATGTGTCCGACTCAGAAAAAATAATTACATATTCGGACACATAATTTCACGTGTCGGACACATGTCCGACACGGATATGGACGGCCTGTAAACGTGTATGTGCTTCTTAGATCTACCATCTTCAATTCCTGTAAGTGTTGATAATTGTGAAAACACTTCTTCCAGTCTTTTGATGCACCTATTTATCATACATAAATGTTGATAATTGTGAAAACACTTCTTCCACTCTTTTGATGAACCTATTTATCAAACATAAATCTATACATCACTCGCTCTCGCTGTCAGATCACCTCATCTCTTGTCCCTTCCACCTCCTTTGGTCCCATGCCAGCTCAATTTCTACCACACTAGCTGACTTTTAATCTATCATCTCCAATTCCAATGACTGATAACACGTGTGAAAACAACTCTGGTCTTTCGATGGACCTATTAGACAAACATAAATCTAAGCAACACATGCACTATGCAAAAACCAATCCTATAAACCACAAGTACAACACAATTTAACTCTGAATGAGAATCACAAGCAAAAGTTGGGAGAAATTACATCATCCCAAATGTTAATGAGGTCCTCAACTGGTCGATCCTTCGTCCTCTCAAGGTCGATAATCGAATTCAGTGGCTTACGTTGCAAAGGCGTGAAACCGGCAGCAAATCTCGATGTTCTACAGAAACCAAGCGAACCCCATGTTACTAAATCACCAGGAATAGAATGCTTTCGTGATTTCTGGAGTTCTTGCGGTGAGTAGGTAGTGAAAGACTGCCTTGGGACATCACAAGGACACAAAGCATTGCCTAACAAAGTTGCCACAGAAGACAATACCCTCCTTGAGGAGACTCTTGTTGTTTGCTGCATTCTGCATGATCTAAAAACAAGGATAAGAAAAATCTGAGTTTTGCAAAGCAGCCCAATTACCCAACTTCACCCAATCAAAACTCCTATTCTCAAAGAAGCAAAGAAAAAGTCATGCTTTCATGAAAGATCTTTAACTAATTTACATGAAAAGACCCATAAATTCAATTTAATTCGATATCTACACATGTCAAAATCCTGGCAAAGATCTAACCTGGCTTTGGTAGGCACTATTTGAATCACTTAGTGAACAAATTCATGTGGTTCTCCCAAAATTAGATGAAGGCTTTTCATATATGTCTTTCTAATTAGACGTCACTGAATTCAATTAGACGTAAATGTAAATGAACAGCACTATGTAGCCCTATTCATAGAAGATTGACACCCCAAAAATAGCATATCCAAGCTATAGAAAAGGTTAAAAGGTCGAGTGGGTACTTAATAGAGAGCTTCTTATAAGTAGGGACACAGCCAATGTTTTAATCTAGGGGTGGCAACCAAATATAGGTTGTTGACGATGAGAGCTGTTGCACGCCACTGGAATCCGACCTCCTATTTGAGCCTAAAGTACTATGTTTTCTCAAATTTGTAAATAAGGTCAATAACAATGTTAAACCTTCATAAAGGGTAATACAAGATTTTCTAACTCTACAAGTCATGTAACACCATCCCTAAATCATCTACTCTGATAGGTGTTTTAAACCAAAAGAATTGTGACCGAACCTCAGTTCACCCAAGGAGCCATTATTAGGGTACCCTGCTTCCAAGTCCGGATTCGTTAACATTGAAGGGTTACTATTTAATTTTCTATTGTGAAAAGTCTAGAGGAAGCGGCCGCATATAGTTTGGCCGTAAATGGTAAAAAGAATATTGGACTAAGGGAGTATTTGCATCCAGAAATCAGCTTCTCTGCAGGCCCATTTTGGACTGCACGGAGCAGTTTGCATAAGCTCGCATACCACCTCGACAGTCCAAACCGTTCATAATGTAGTACTCCTCGCATGGTATGTTCACTCAAAAAAATTCAAGTTGGTCGAATAACTGTAACCACTTGATCGGGACAGTTTAATGCTTTAAAAAATGGTTAGCTTGCCTATTTTTTTCCAAACAAAAGTGCTTACATGAATTAGATGCAGGTGTCCATTAACTTGAACCATTGCGTGAGCATACTATTTAACAAGTCCTACACCATGAACGGCTTGGGTCGTCGAAAAGGTATGCGGGCATATGCAAACTGCTCCGTGCAGTCCCAAACAGGACTGCAGAGAAGCTGATTCCTTAGCATCCTTGTATACAAACCTTCTTAACCTATGAATTAAGCTCCTTTAAAAAAACTACCTTGGAATTAAGCTCATGGTCAAATGGGTACAGGGCCGGCACAGGGTAGAAGCCTAGAACACAAAAAATGCTAAGAAGGCGGCCCCCGTAAGAGAATGTACTACCGCATCTGCATTAAATTAGCAAACACAAAGGCGGCCCCCGTAAGAGAATGTACTACCGCATCTGCATTAAATTAGCAAACACAGAGAGAGAGAGAGAGAGAGAGAGAGAGAGAGAGAGGGTACCTGCTCGATTATGGCCTGGTTCTTTTTTGTTTGATGAAGTTTGAACTGAATTTTGGCCTGGTTCTGACTTCTGATCGAGTGGAAATGGGATGTATGTGGCAACCCTAGAATTTGGTCCTTATCACAAATTACACCCGTTAATTGTATTCTTTTCAATCCAGAGTCGAAAGACTTTTAATTTAACAAAAATGGCGACCCTCTGTGTAATATACTGGAGTATATTGCATAATAGCATATACTCTACTACTCAAACTTCTCCAACGGACCTTGTTGTAAATTGCAAGTTTCCGCTACCACACAGTATCATAACTAATCTATGATCACTATGCACTTCCCTAATTTTAATTTTAATGTTCATGTGGTTGAATGGGAGTGATTTCCGCACTCATCCATTTTGTTTTCCTTGCGTGAAGTTGCCAAAACACCTTTTTTATTTTTTCAAATTGCCTTGTTTCGTTATTCAAATGAAATTATTTGTGTAAAACGTTTAAGGACATTTTGATAATGTCACATACTGCAAACAAAAAGGGAAGTGTGGTTAGTAAAAAAAAAAAGGTGCGGAAATCACTCCCTATACTAAAATTAATATATATAATTCAACCCGACCAACCTTATTTTAATAGACATCCATAACAAAGTCAGCTTGCGAATCACGCATTTCGCTCAAAGGATTGAAGGGAGATAGTGCATCAAGCTTCGCAAGGGCCAACTTGATCTGCTAGTATCCCATTTTTTATTCTACGTGCATTTGTTCTCTCTTGCTCTCTTCGTAACTGTTGTCCAAATTGGTATGGAGAATATTGTCTTTCATTTATTGTAGGTTCTTTTTGTTCAACTTCGCGTTCTCATCAGTACGACTTGTGAGTCAAAGAAAAAAGAAAAGGAAGAAAAGATCTTTTGAATTTCAAGTATTCAGTTTTACTGTAAACACCCCAATTTGGCCTAACGATTATTTCAAATCCCACCTTGGAGACCATCCCGATGATGAAATGGATACAGTGATTGCTGATTGACTTCTTGTGAACCCATGGACTTATGGTAAGAACTTTGAGCCACTTAGAGGACCCAATCCAGAGCTAAATAGCCTTTCAGACAGAAATACAGTATCATATGAGAATCCATTTGTCGGCCGTAACATTGATTTCATGGCCCCAACATCCATTCTTCACCCGTGAAGTCCATTGCTTGAAAATCTCCCTGAGAGATCAATCACTCGGCCGCAAGATCTATCTTTCGGCTACAACATCTATTCCTCGGCCGCCAGATCCTTTCTACGACCGCAAGATTCTGGAATGTTCTGTCAAACGTTTGATCCGTTCACAAAACCCTAGTAGCCAAATCCCGATGCGTTTGGGCTACGTTAGAGGATTACCATAAAGAGTTTGTGTTGCCCTATAATTCCAATTCTAATCGTGCATTGAGATTGGTTGGAGTGAGTCATCCGGTGCCTATATAAAGGGGCCTTTACCCCACAAAATTAAGATACTTCACACCCTCTCAAGCCACGAAACTCTGTCAATATACACTCTCAAACCTCCCAAGCCCTAACCTCCCGAAGGCAGCCACCAATCCGACGATCAAACCCCGAAGTTCAAACCCTAACCCTAGGGTTTTCAAGAAGCAATCAGTCAATCCCATTCAATCCAAAGCAATCAAGCAACTGAGGGATCAAGGTGGTGAGGCCCAACGGCCTCTGGTTTGATTTATTTTCTGTCCATATACTTTAATCATAGCGTTTTAGTTATCTGCTAATTATTCTGTCTGGTGTGAGGAAGAACATCGGCTGGGGAATCGATCCCTCGGCCGATACATTGAACCAGGAGGATTGCTCGGCCGTGACATCAATTCACCGGCCGAGAGATCCATCTCCCTGGCACCGTTTTGTTTTGTTCTGTTTTCTGATGCATGATTTACTTATCGTCTCGGCTCACCATTAACTGTTTAAAGGCTTAATTAAACAGACTACGTGTTTGAATTAAATAAAGCATGAATTAATCATATGTCGAATGACTATGGGCCAGTCTCACGACTGGACAAAGAGGGGTGCCTAACACCTTCCCCTTATTGTACTTTTGGCTCCCGTACCCAGAATCTCTATCTATTTTCCTAGTTTTAATATACTGGGTGGTGACTCTGTTTTGATGATAACTGCTATCGTGTGGCGATGTTCCTAGCCATGAAAATGTCCATGATCTTGGTTTATGAAGCAAGCAACCAAAACGAGCAAACAACGATCAATCTGTATGGCGATGCCTCGCTTCAGGGAGGTGTCTACATTTACCAATAAGATACATAGACTTTCCTTACATCTGGATTTACACAAAAAAGTACTATTTACCTAAACAAAATTTGCAAAAAATTGTTGGACTCGACGTTTCATGTACTTCATATACAAATAGAGAAGAGTGTTATCGATAAGAAGAATCCGTCTTTGTTTACTAGGAAGAGTGGGACTCGCAGTATCTAAACTTTTTGCGTTTCAGTCTCTCTCTCTAGAAATACTCTCTCTTCTCTCTCTTTCCCTCTAGAAACACAACCAGTTAGGGCTTTTGTGGGGGGCAGGGGGGAGGGGCATCTCTCCCTCCTCCCTCAGGCTCTTGATCTTCTTCGTGCCCTTGCCTTAAATGTAGCAGATATGTTCCTCGCTACTCCTTTGCCGCTGCTTTTCCTTCGTTTCGCCTCTTCCTGGTCCATCGATTGTCCATCAGTTTCTTTCCCTTGGCTAAAATCAGACGGCGAGGTACGGCTTGGCGGCAAGGATCGTGAGGCCTCACACCGTTTATTACTCCTGAGTATATTCGGTTTCGCTGAACGGCAAAGTGGAGGCCTCGCGACGGGCGTTCGGCATGACCGTTGACCAGGGCGGTTCTTTCACTCAGAGCTTCATTGGGTGACCTCGTAGCGGTGGTATGTGGCGGCGGATAAAGCCTCGGCGACGTGTTTTCAAACCGTTTGTGAGAGTCATTTTTTACGGGTCCTTGGCGGTCATATGTGGGATCTGGGAATGGGAGAGGCTCACGGCGGCGTTGCCATCATCTTCGGGTCTGGTGGTTTGGGTGTGCGGTCCAAGTGGCTGTTTCCAGGGGCGGACCCAGGATTTAGTTACAGTGGGGTCAAATATCTACAACACATGTAATTTTGTGAGACCTTCTGGGCAAAAATATATCTTTTGGGGCAAAATTACATATCTTTTGGGGCAAAATTACAAAATACTTCTCAAAACTATACCTGCTCTAAAGGTATTTTGGAACTCAGCGGGGTCAAGTGACCCGCTTGCCCTATATTGGTTCCGCCCATGGCTGTTTCGTTGGTGATTCGTGGCCTGGGCTGGTGGTCGGCAATGTGTAGCGGCGGAATGAGATATATTAGGTTAAGGTTTGGTTTGGGCTAGGGATGGGGTTTATTTTTTGGATCTGGGCAGTTTTGGCCTCTGGTTTGTTTTTGGGCTTTGCCCACAGGCTTATTTGAGCTGTATTTGACTGATCCAGGCATTTGAGGCCCTTAGGTGTTTGGGTTTTTGTCCCCTCAGGTGTTTATCCAACCTTTGGTTGGACCCCCTCCCCTCTGAAATTGCACAAAAGGGACTATTTATCTCAGAGAAGTTTGCGAAAAATTGTTGGACCCGACGTTTCATGTATTTTATATAAAAGATAATGCTATGGTGTCTACCCTTACGGTGTCTCCATTAAGCCTCTTGTGGTTCCATGGCATGCCTCTTATGGTTTCGGTTATGCCTCTTATGGTATTATATTTCACCATGTGTGGTTTCATGTATGCCTCGTATGTTTTATAACGTGGAACCACAAGAGGTATAACATAAAATCACAAAAACAAAAAGTGTGTTATGATAAGAAGAATCCGTCCTTGTTTGTAGGGAAGAGGGGACTCGTAACTCTTTATAAGGTCACCCCTAACTCCATTCCCTCCTTTCATAGGGCATATTTGGCCAGTATAGCCTTTCATATAACCTTATTATTTGAGCCCCTCAAGAACGAATATTGCATTTTAGTTAGGTGAATATTTTAGGGGTTTTTTTTTTTTTTCATTTTAACTCGTTGAACATCGCATACATTTTTATTTTTCTGTTGAGAGCTAGTAATAATCTTTCTTTTCCTTCTCATTTTCATTGTGCAGTTATCTTATTTAGCCTTTTCTTTCTGCATGAGCTTCTTTTTTGGGCGAAAGCAAGAATTTCATTATATCATAACAACAGTTACAAGTTAAAATAAATACTACAAAAGACAAGACATGACTAAGTAAGCTCGTGATGACCACTATCCTATCTTGAAGATTGAAAAAATATGCCGATCTCCTATATCTGGAACTGGATTAAAATCTACTAGGGCAATAGCAGTTAAGCCCACCATTTGAACAACTTTGAAGGAAACTTTTGAGATCCTACAAAAAGACAAATTAGATATCTCCTTTGAAATTTTAAACTATGGCTCCATTTGTTTCGATGTAAAATGTTTTTTCAGAAAACAAATTTCAAACTTTTATTTTCTGGTGTTTGGTTGGCACTTGAAAATATTTTCAGAAATCGACAAAATAGTGTAAAGAGAAAGATGAGAGCTTAAACGGTGGAGAGATATGAGAATATTGGAATTGAACATGGGTCAGGACTGACGATTGAGGAAACCGAGCAGTGAGCAGCTAGTTCATTTCGGAAAATAACTTACGGAAGATTTAAGGGTAAGTTATTTTCATCCAATTGATGAAAAATGTTATACATGTAAAATATTTTCCTATTTTTTACACAACCAAACACCAATATTTTACTGTAAAACATTTTATGTCCAAACAAACGGGAGCCTATACTTTCAAAGTGACCCTCAGAGCTGAGCTCCCTCTTATCAGCAAGAAGGAATTGAGACGATCAATATTGAGCAGACAACTTTAAAATTATGAAAAATAGACCATCTAATTCATTGCCATTAATTAAGATAGATAGCCATGAGCTCAGATTGCATGGGGCTAGAGCTGAAGCAAGGTTATGAATTTCTGCTGTTAATGGAAACATTCGGTCGGATGACTGGCCACAAAATTCACTACAACATTAACAAAACTCACACCGGATCAAAAAAAAAAAACAAAAAAAACAAAACTCACACCACTCCAAAAGTAATCCTTTTTCCAGGCTCCCATCAACATGCAGAGTAATTATCTTGAGGTTGTGGTGATCGAACGGGTTGAATCACTCACCGAAAAAAGCCCACAAACAGCGAAAGTGGACCGTTCAATCCGTTTCGTGGACCGGAGAGGATTCATATCCTCCTCCTATATAAAACTCTTTTTCTAATAGCCTTACTATATCCATCCACACACATAAACAAAGAAATCTGATCAATAACAAACTTAGCTCAACTTTCTGTGCAGTTTCAATGATTCCAAAAGGCTTTGTTTTTCTCTTTGAGAATAAATCGCAAATAAATGTGTTCATGTTTTTCTTCCCCTCTCTCTCTCACACACACACTCTCTCTCTCTCTCTCTCACTTTAATAGTACTACATATCTCAGGCATTCACGGGTGTTGATTCTCCCTTTTAAATTTTCATGGTCACCAAGTGTCCACTTTTTAATATAAAATTATCCTCCAGTAGTACAACTACTTGTCTCAAAGAAAGCTCCACTATTCTATATAGGAATAAACTTATTTACGGAGGAGCTATGAAGCTGTGAATTCCTTACGGAGGAGTCATGAATAAGTTTTATGGAGCTCAGTCTTGCGCGTTTAAAAGTGTTTTGGATGATTCAGATTAAAAACAAGCTATTACGGGTCAGAAAAATTTATTACTGGTCAAAGTTTAAAAATATATTTCAACCATTAATTTCCGAGATAGACGTGTGAGACTCCATGAATAACTTATTCTCCTCTATATATAGCTACCTATAACCAACAAACAAACAACATGGCTCTGTTTCTCACTTCTGACTTTTCCCCTGTTTCCATCACTATGCTCTTATACTTCTTCCTCCTTACCCTACGCACCTCCCACTGTATCCCCAATCCCAGCAAAGCCAATCCCACCGCTGCCCGCCTGCCCCGCCAGCTCTCCGACGACTTCTACGCCAAGTCCTGCCCTCAGCTCGACCAGCTCGTCGGCTCCGTCACTGCCCAGCAATTCAGGGAAGCACCGGTCTCCGGGCCGGCCACAATTCGCCTATTCTTCCATGACTGTTTCGTAGAAGTAATTCCCCCACAATTCACTCTGAACTCACTCTCTTCGAATGCTGGTTGGTGCACGTTAGCAGATCAGGGCATATCATGTGTACTAGTTTGTGCCTGCTACAATTTAGTCAATAAAGCTCGTAAATAGAAAAATGGATCACAATTTTTGTGCAGAGATTCTACATGCCACTTCCATTTTTAAACAACTATGTCACTAATTTGAAGTGTTTTTTTTTTTTTTTTTCTATTTACCGGATGTCTGTGTCAACTTGTGCGTACTTCAATTAATTATAGAGAGCCCTGAAGTTAACATTCGGAAAATTCTCCATTGGCCCCGTGCTTGGAATGTTTATTCAATTAAACGCAGACGTTGTCGCATCATTCTATATTGATTTTTCTGTATATAATTGAGTGGAATTAAATTGAATTGATTAGTTTTCTACTTCTCTCATATACTTATAAATTAAATTAATGTTGGTGAAAATTAAAGGGGTGTGATGGGTCCATACTGATAAAGACAAGAGCAGGGAGCAAAGAATTGGCAGAGAGGGATGCGCAGGATAACAAGGACCTAGCAAAAGAGGCGTTTGATAGCATAATGAAGGCCAAGGAAGTGGTGGAGAGCAAGTGCCCTGGGGTTGTATCTTGTGCGGACATACTTGCAGTTGCAGCTAGAGATTTTGTTCACTTGGTAAGTAATAACCAAAGCCTCTTCTTTGGTCACATAAATCTTTCAAAAACGGTCTCCGCTCTCGTTCTTAATTTTCATACTTACGACTTTTAATTATTTATTTGAGTTTTTTTAAAAGACGTTTTCACACGTGCGCTCGCTTTCCAACACCCGCACCCGACTGCTTACGATGTGACTTACGTTACAGTACTTACACACCTAAAGGAGTGTATTTCGTACTTCAAGTCACGAAAATTCACATCTCATCACAATATCTCATAAATTGGTAGTCGGACACCATAAATTTGTACTACTACTATATTGGGCCATAAAATTTAATAACTAACACCACAAAAATTCACATTCTGGCTCTGACTTTTGACTTTTCCGTTGACTTTTTTGAACCACCAAATTCACGGGTTAGACCACAAAAAATTATATGTTGAATCACAAAATTAAGTTCATCTGCATGTTGGACCACAAAATCTCGTAACACATGCCACAAATATCTAGTAGTTATCAACTTTTGAGTCACTTTAATTTGACATTCAACGTGACAAGTATTTCTTTTTTCAATAATCTGTTAGCAATTTATCTTTGATACAGTATTTTTCACGCGAATCTTCACATAACATTACATAATATGGTGCAGGCAGGGGGTCCTTATTACCAAGTGAAGAAAGGAAGGTGGGATGGAAAAATATCAATGGCGTCCCGGGTGCAACCGAATCTACCCCGGGCAAATTCCACCATTGATGAGATCCTTAAGCTCTTCGCTTCCAAAGGGCTAACGCTCAATGACCTAGTTGTCCTCTCGGGCGCCCACACGATCGGATTCTCCCACTGTGAACATTTTGTGACCAGATTATACGATTACCGGGGAACCAGCCACTCCGACCCGTCCATCGACCCGAGGCTCCTAAAAGCCCTGAGCATGTCTTGTCCGAAATCCGGTGGAAACTCAGATATTGTCGCACCATTTGATGTGACCACCCCGTTTTCATTTGACAATGCCTATTTTGGGAATTTGGAGGCTAGATTGGGTTTGTTGGAAGCGGATCAAGCTTTGGGTCTGGACCCAAGAACTAAGCCCATGGTTCAAGATTTGGCAAAGGACAAGCAGAAGTTTTTCCAGGCATTCGCAGTGGCTATGGACAAAATGGGTGGAATTGGTGTGAAAATGGGGCGAATACAGGGGGAGAAAAGGAAGGATTGCAGCATGCATTCACTGTGATTCTATTTTTTGGCCTGGTTTTGTTTAATAACCCGGTTGGCTCTTCTTCTATTTTTTTTCAGTATTTATTAGTTTCGCGTCAAACTCTTATGAATTATTGGTTTGTCTTGACAACATGAATCGAAAATGTAAATTTTTGTTTATCCAAACTCAATTTTTTTAATAAAGACAAAAAATTGACTTATTTTTTTCTTTTTTCAAAAAATACTGAGTTCCGATCATAACTTTTACTTTTCTGATTCTTCTCGTTGAGGCGAATTAATAAACCATAATAATTTAATGCAAAACTAATAAAAAAAAATTAAATAAAGACGAAAAAGCCGTATGAGTTATTTAAGCCAAACCAGGCCTTTATTAGAGGTTTTTTTTGACTTCGTATATTGACAGGTTAGACTATGAGAAACGTTTAGGAAATTCAGAGGATTCTATTGTTACATTTTTACTTGATATGTAGATGAAGTTACGTATGTGGTTCAGTGGTTGCAGAAACAGATAAAAGCTCATTTCTCAAAGTTGTTAATAACTTTTTTGGAAAAGTCTACAATATACACCTATTATATGATTTATTCATAACACTTTAGTGTGTTTATGGTAACTTTTGTTTTAGAACTCATAACCATTTAGCAATACGATTCGTAACATTTTCATTATGATTCATACCATTTTGGTGCATCATCTCGTAACTTTCATACTAAAAAATCATAACTTTTTAGCAATACATTCGTAACGTTTAGGATTCGTAACATTAATTTTCTCTATGAATTAATCATTACATTTTGGGAGTGCATATGATACACACCCAAATAAAAGGGGTGCATTGTAGTCTTTCCAAACAATGCATGGAAGTAAAATGCATGATTTTAAGCTTAGGCAAAAAATGTGGTCCTTAGGCCATCCACAGTGGTATAATCAAAAGCTAATTGTTTTTAAAGTTAACAACGTTGGTGCAAAAAATGACTCACAATGGTATAATCAAACTTAGCAACATCCTTAGAAATAATCAAATTTTGAGCTTTGGATAACCAAAATTAGCAACCTTTTTCAATAATCAAAATTTGTGGACCCCGCACCACATAAGTTAACTAGTTTCAAAATTTGTATACACGCGTGTTTCAACTGATATTTTCTTCTTCTATTTTTCGCTTACTCTATATCTTCTTCACTTCACCCAAAAACTATTTCTTTTTATTTCACTCCAAAAGTGAAACTCATATCTCTCGATCATCTACAATTCAACCCATCGTCGTCAGATTAAGGTATTTCACTATTCTTTCTCGTTTTTATTTTTCCCCCCCAAGAAAAATCATAATAGGAGGTAATAAAGTCACTAATTTTTTTCCAAAATTAAAAGAGGGAATCGATATATTTTTGCCTAAAAAAAACGTAAATGGAGGAAAGTGAATGGCGAGAAATAAAGGGGGAGAGAGATAGAGAGAGAGATTGTAGTGGACCCCTTATTTTGGTTATGGATTAGAAGTGACCATTGCAAAGCTCAACGTTGTTAAGCTTAACAACCTCTTAAGTGAATAATCAAAAGCTGATGTGTCAACTTTTGGTTATCATTTTTTGATTATACTACTGTGGATGGCCTTACACGTTATTTAGCCATAATTGAATTTTTGCCATTTATTAATATTTATATTTTTTGAGCTCTTTTTTTTTTTTTTACCATTTGCTAATCATAATCTACACTATTCTAGGGGTTTGGGAGAGGAGAATGAGGCTTACGGAGATCAAATCATGCCCATGTGCATGTGAGTATGTAAGGGAGGCCAACTCCACTCCACATGCGCTCAAAGACACCGCACCTTCTGTAATCAAACATAAAGACAAGTGTTCTGCATGATTACTAAAATACCCCTTATGCAAAACTAGTGAAAGTTCACTAATAATTGAAAATTCATTATTTAGCACAAAACATTAAAAATCAACCAACTATCAGCGACCAACTCCGGCAACCCTCACCCCCGCCGGTGACCCCACCCAAAGTTAGTGAAATTTCACTAATAATGGAAAGTTTTAATTATGTACGGAAAATTTAAAAAATCGACCAACTACAAACTACAAACTCTGGCGACCCCCAAGCTGGCCGATGATATTAACTAAATGGGAAAATCTTCAATACACACCCCTTTAAGGTGTGTATCATATGCACCTATTGTGTGGTCCATATTGTGCCACCTCATATAAAATTACCTGCTGAACCGGTCATTCATAACATTTTAGGTCTATCATAACTTTTATACCAAAAATTCGTAACTTTTCATTCATAATATTTTTCGTACAAATCATAACCTTTTAGTACATATCGTAACTTTTACACTAATCAATCGTAACTTTATAGCAACAGATTCATAACATTTTTAGAATCATAATATTTTGGTGTATTTCATAACTTTATAAAAAAATCGTAACATTTTCAATTCGTAACATTTTTACTATGGAATTGTAACATTTTAGTCCATTTCATAACTTTTTAATAACGTATAATCAATTGTGCAATCGATTACTTAATCAATTTTTTTAACGGTAGTTAATCAAATATGTAATCTATTATGTCAATGTTCAATTCCATAATCGATTAGACTTTATAATTGATTAGACATCATAATCAAATATCTAATTGATTTTGCAATTTTGCAAATAGAAATTATAATAAATTAGACATCATAATCGAATATGTAATCAATTCTGTTATGTTCAATTATGTAATCGATTAGACAAGATAATCGATTTTGTAATTGAATTGAGTACGATTGGAAAACAATGTGAAGTCGATTACTCAATTGATTTGCTAGTTGATGGGTCTCAGTAAGTCCTCTAATCAATTGCGAACTAATTAAGTTAAGAACAACATTGCAATAGATTTCAAAATCAATTGTTCTGAATAACACGTACAAATAATTGATTACATGATAGATTATATTTCTCTGCGGTTTCAATTGCGTAATTGATTGGTATCGATAACACCTGTAATCGATTACATTATCAAATATGAGTATTAGTTATTTGTAATTCGGATACGAGCACTAATTTACAAAAGTCTAGTAGTATGTCTATTGACCAAAAAATAAATAGCACGTCCTAAATATTGTTGTCTTTTACACATAACTCTAAAATGTATTGGTAAATTTATCTCATCACCATCACTCTCTTGATCACCCATTAACTTTGTTAGTGTTTCCTACTTGATTAATACGGATGATCAACTTCGGTATTCCTTTTAATTGGACTATTTGTGTGAAATATATATATTTTTTATTTGCATGTGAAAATTCACTATGCAATTGAAGGTATTGTGAAAAATGTTAAACATCATAATATTTCAAAAAATTCCAAAAAAAAAAATTGGCTACATATATGAAACACTTTAAAAAGGGTGTTGATTTTGGCACTACCCTTGGGAGTGTCATTAACAAAATGGGGAGTGTCAAAATCATTGGCCTTTAAAAATCCTGAAAAAAAAATGCCTTAACTTGACTTTTTATTACATTATAATAATGATAGTATTTTTTTCTTTAATAATTATCGAGAACAACGTACTTTAAAGAAGTAAATTATTTTCACTTGAAATAATTTTAGCTTCAAAGTTTTTAAAAAATAAAATTATTATTTTTAACATAAATTAATTATCAAAAATAATATTAGGCCTAATTTTTCGAAGGAAAAGAAAGATATACGCTGGTTGGGAAGAGAGTGAGAGGCTTGAGGGGATTTTCTTTCCATTTTGGTTAATTCATAGGGTTTACCCGTTGCACTGGTAACAGATTATTTGTTAGTAACCTATCGTAACATTTTAAAAGGTCCAGATCATTTTTCAAACATCCAATGGTAATCAATGAGGGTGCATATGATACACACCCAAATAAAGGGTGTGTATTGTAGCACTTCCCTAACTAAATTTCACTAATAATGGAAAAGCTTAATTTGGAAGACTTAGCCACGAGATTACAGATTGACGAATTTGACCGCCTTCCAAGGTTTTGCATCTCCTAACCTTTTAGCTTTTCTTTGAAAGTTAGTGAGCACATACTAATTTTTTGGTTAATTAAGATCTAGCTATACGAAAATTGGAGAAATTGGTGTTCATTCACTAACTAGTATATGCTTAGAAAGGAAAGGAATGGGAATGATAGTGTATATGCTTAGGAAAGAATGAGAATGACATTCACTAATGTTCTGGCTTTGCTTTGAAATTTAGTGAATGTACACTAAAGTTAGTAAGCACACATATTTTCAAACAGATTATAAGGACAAGTGTGGCAAGATTACTAAAATACCCTCATGCAAAATTAGTGAAAATTCACTAATAACTAAATAATTTCACAAAATCCATCAACCACCAACTCCGGTCAACCCCCACCTCCAGTCGGCGACTAGGTGAGCGCGCGACTGCAAAATTAGTGAAATGTCACTAATATTAGGAAGTCTAATTTAGTAATAACAAAGAAGAACAAGCAAGAACAAGGCAAGAATACAAGACTTTCTAGAGAGAAAAGTTGAAGAATGGAAGGTGTGAGTTGAATGGCAAGCATAGGGTGCTATTTATAGCCAAAGATTGGCTCTCCCTCCCTCTCTCATGGCCGGCCCTCTCTCTCTCCTCTTCTCCCATGGATTTTGCTCCATTGAGTTGTCATTTCGTACTTTGAAAGCATGCCAAGCCTTCCATGACTTGTCTTTTCTACTTTAGGCCATACCTTAGGTTATTATAAGGGGTTTTTAGTCTTGTCTTGTACTAGGAGGGCTTGCTTGCATGAAAGGGCAAAAGAAAGTCTAGATATGGTTGTCATGTTGTACTTAGGTTGAGTGTGAGGTTGGCTAAAAAGGTGACTTGTTTGAGTGAGCAAAACACATGCACACACTCACACACCCCCTCTCTCTCTCTCTCTCTCTCTCTCGGCCTCCCCTCTCTCTCTCCCTCTCGGCTTCTCTCTCCCTCTCCCTAGTACTATGTATATATTTATGTCTATGTGTGTGTGTATATATATATATATATATATAGAAGTACACTTCAAGGGTCAAGAAGTCTAGTCTAAGGTTATGGGCTTTCAAGTGACAACTCAACAAAGATATGGTCTAGGATTTCTTAGAATAATAATAATAGGCTATGAGGTACATATACCTATATATAAACATACATGTGTACTTAGCAAATCTAGGAAAGTATATTTGGTGGGAAATTTAGGTATAAGTCTAGGGTTTCTATTTTCCAAGGGATAAAAGTTGGGAAATGATATTGGCACTCCAAAATCAATGTAACTCCAAAGCTACTTTCCTTTGTATTTTGGAGTGCCTGCATCAATTTTTGGAGTGCCAATATCATTTCCCTAAAAGTTTCCCTAAGATTTATTATCCAATGGGTAGGAGATAAAGGTGACAAGTATGGTTTTGAAATGACTAGTCAAGTGAATATAATAATCACTACTTTGGTCCAAAGGGTTCCATTAGGGTTTGGAAGGTTCATAAGGTTCATCTAGGGTTAGGAGTATGTAATTAAGTGAAATGGTAGTTAGGTTTCTTCAACTAGTTGGTTAGGAGATAACTAGACTTGCCAAGTAGGATTTCAAGCCAAGAAAATATAATTTAAAAATATTATTTACTCACTTAGGAAAATACACAAGTGCTTTTACAAGCATACTTGTCTTTAGAAAATGACTATTGTAGACACCCCAATTTGGACTCATCGAGTTTCCTTGATTTGTGGCCCTGAGGCTCCCCGATGATGATTTCGGATTAAAACAAGCCTCGTACCAATCAGAGCAATGCTTCTTGAGGGACTTTTGAAAGGAAAATAAATGGTCAAAATCATTCCCAAGCGCTTGGAAGCAGTCCCAAGCGCTCGAAACTGTTTTTCAAAACCTTTGGCCTTGCTCACTCCCGAGCGCTCGAGAGTGAAGTCCCAAGCGCTCGAGACCACTCTCGAGCGCTTGAGTCTTCTGTGCTGCCCAATGGATGGCAGGGCTTCCCACTACCCATGCAACTCATCATGACAACCACCTTGAGCCGGCTGAGAGTTAAGTCAGCACTCAACCTCAGTCAGAGAAAATCAGGCCAGAAGATTTTCCCTCTTTAAAAATGTTTATGTCATTTGAAAACTATAGGTTATTTTGGCCTATAAATACAACCTGTTTTCAGCTGAGAAAGGGGACGAAATCTCTCTCTCTCTCTCTAAACCCCCCTCCCTCTCCCCTCTCTCTTGTTGAAGGCAAAAAGCTTTCAAACTCAAACTTGATTTTCAACTTCAAAGGTTTTGAAAATCATCAAGGAAAAGGGAAGAAATCCAGAACACTCCTAGCTTCTGATCTCTTGTGTTTTTCACTGTGCATTCACCTTTCAAAGCCAGTCAAGAAGCAAAGTTCAAACCAAAGGTAGAAAAATCTTTCTACTTTGATCTCAAAACAAAGAGGCTGTTTTTCCCTTCTGAGGGGGGTCTCTCAGCCTGACCCAGTCTTCAATACTGGGTGCATGGTTGGGAGACCTTGGTGTAAAAACAAGAGCAAAGGGTCCACAAAAACGTTTTCTTATAAAACCCCTACTGGAAACACTCTCGAGCGCTCGAGAGTGCTCCCGAGCGCTCGGGACTGTTTCCAGCTCCATGCATGGCATTTTGGTAAACATCAGACTGGGGTGAGGTGCATTCTGAAATAAAATGGTTTCATCATGGCATGCATACACAGAAAATCAGTTTTCCTAAAACAGAAATATTTCTCACAAACTTTCAAGTAAGAACAATGTTTTCCAAAGATAAGAAGAAGGTTTTCTCCTGGGAGAGATCAAAACAGGGTGTTTGCATGTCAAGGTAGTGTCATTTCCTGTTTGAAACTAAGCTCACATGCAGCTCACTCCCAAGCGCTTGGAACCATTCCCGAGCGCTCGGGAGTGCATGCATGCCACTGTAATCCATTTTTCCCCCAGTCTGCTGTGTTGTCTGATGTTCTGCATGCATATATGTCTCCATTTGCTCTTTTAAAGTTGTAGATCTGACCATGCAAAGGCAAGGATGCATGATTTGAAAGATTGAGGGCCTATCTCAGTCTATCAAGTCCTCTGCTGAGCCTGTGATATACTTAAAAGCATTTCAATTTACTGTCGTTAGTATTATTTCCTGTTTGTACTAACAAAATTTGCAGGTTGGGCCTCAACACTCCCAAGCGCTCGGGACCACTCCCGAGCGCTCGAGAGTGAATCCAGTGACAGGGCTTCATTTTCTGTTATTTCGTATATCATGCATGGCCATTTCATCACCCCCTGTACATATGCACCAGTATACACCTCTTATGTGTTATAACTGTGGATACCTGCTAGTTGGTTTAATGAAACAAAATCCCTTTTGAAAAATCCCACAAACGTTTAGTAGAGACCGACATCGCGTCGGGCGAGGGGGGTACCGTAAAACCCTTCCCCCCTCGTAATGTGGCTTCCGAACCCTCAAAACAATCTCTGGTTTTCATTTCAATCAATCATTTTCAAATCAAAACGGTTTCTGGGGTGATAGGCCATAAATCCGGGTGGCGACTCTTCAAACATTTTCGAATCGATCCAAGAGAGGCGCGCGATATTTTATTGGGCCGCCCCGATCCACCCGGGGCTGTGGTAGCCCACAACTATATTGTCCGGGGTTAAAAGATTCAATTTTTACAAGTTTCAAATCTAATTATGACGGATTATTTAAAAGAAATTTTCTATGAAATCCAAGTAATTAAAACAAAATTCAAATTTTTAACGAAAATTTTATTTACCAAAAATCAGGATCGTTACAATTTTTAACCTTGTTTTGGCTTAACAATTAAGTTGGAATATTTTTTGTCTTTATTTTTTTCGCGTTTATTAGTTTTACGTAATTTGTCTATAAATAGCTTGGTCAGGCTGGTTGATAATTGAAACGTTCTGCTTATGTCTGACATGGTGAAAGAACTACCCTTGCTAATTGTAGTAATAAGTTAAGCTGTGTTGATAGACAATGAAATAAAATTAGAGAATGTTGTATGGTAAGATTAAAACTACAACTACTGTTTTGGTGGTTCTCATGAACTTCATTACGGGGTTACGGGTATGTTTGATTGTGGTAAGTTAGAATGTTTACTATTTATTCTAATCCAACCATGACTGCTTGTGATACTTGAACTTATGAAGAAATGAGTTTTGGTGTTGAATAATAACTACAAGATTATATATGTTATGCCTATGCCTATATTTTTTCGTGGTAAGAAGAATAATTAGTTGATGTGACTTTTGGTACCTTTATAGTTATTGGGATGACTTACATGTTAAGCTTGCAGATGGTTGGTGTAAAGTTAGTACTTGGGGAATTCTTGAGTTAGCTAGAACGTTGATGGGTCATAGGAAGAAATTGGAAATGAGAATAATTGGTAAGATTGTTTGATTAGAGAGGTTATAGAGGTTACAGTACCAAAGAGAACAAGTTGGGCTTAGCGAGCTCTACGGTGAAAGACCGGAAAAGAGGAAATTTGGGTTGGTACATGTACGCGATTACCTCAGAATGGGGTGATACTTGTACCCGGTTACCCAAGATATCACTACAAGAAATCAGGTAATAGGTGACGAAATTCGTTTTCGTCGCAAGTAGTTGGTGACTGTAGGGAGGTATTCCCGAAAAGGTACAAATGAAGCCCGAACACGTGGTATGTGGGACCATGGTTTGAGTAGGATAGGATAAATCGCCGTGCAAGACAGTGGTCGGAGATATGGGCCAATGACATGAGAAGACATTGGTCCAGGGAGTCTGAACGGGGCAAGGGTCAGTGAACATGAGATGTTATTGGTCTAGGAGAATTGAACCAGTAACATGTGAAGTCATTGGTCCAGGTAGTTTGTTCGGCAACGAGAGGGCCGAACAGGAGCAGAATCCTGGGGGAAGCAGCCTCAGTAGCAAGGAACGCTCTGGAAGGTTCCAGAACAGTGATATCCCGTAAGGAAATAGGATCTCGATGAAATAGGATCTAGAGAAGATACCCAACGGGAATGGGATGTTCGGCCAGCTATGGAAAAGAGTCCTAAAAGGACTAAGATAATGAACAGATAAGGGAATGAGAATCCAAGATATTCTGGGTTTCCTATACGAGGTAGGAAACCTAGGGCTACCCGGATACTTGGGCAACAAGCATCTGTGAATCTATAAATATGAGCTAAACCTAGAGGCAAAAGGTACGCAAGACGTTGCATAATTCAATACTTCCTACTGATAATTGGGGTTTACTGCTAGTATGTGATACTAACTTAGGTATCGGAGGGCCTTTGCCACGAGAGGCAAAGGTGCGCTCACTCTTTCCCTGTTTTGCAGATTAAGGTTCCGACGACGTGTTAGGGTTCAGGCGAGGAGTCACGAGTAGCCATTACATTCTCGTGCTGCTAAGAACCTCTCTCGTTTTTCTCCATTTATTATAGTGACGAAAAATTAATTTCGTCGCCAGAAACCAATTTCGTCGCCTATTTCTACATACTTGGTGACGAAATTACAATTCCATCGCAAAACATTACATATTGGCGACGACTTTACAATTTCCTCCCCAATTTGTAATGCTTAAGAACAATACTCAGTAATCGGCAACATGCAGCAAATAGGTCAATCAAGAACCGTTGGTCCACAACACAAGAACTTATAACTTCTACAATCTTAGTATGAGTTCCTGTGTTGTGGACCAACGGCTCTTGATTGACCTATTTGCTGCATCTCGACAATAAACACTCACACTCACCCTCTCTCTCTAAAAAACAGCGACGGCTAGGTTTTTCGGTCCCCCCTCTCTCCTCCTTTCCCCCTTCCTCGTTCTCGTCCATTTTGGATTCCGACCTGGTTGTCAAGTGAGTTTGTCTGGCGTGCTGGTTACTGGCCGTGGGTTGGTTGGCCGGTTTGGTCTGGCTCCTCCTTGTCCTCTGTTCATCCTCGGCCGGCGGTGGTTTTGGGTGGCAATAATCTTCGAGGGTGGGTGAGGGTTTTCTTTTTTCTGCATTTTTTTTTCATTCTTACCAGCTAGTGTATGGGTTTCTCCGGTCTAGGTCTCCCCTAGATTCGGTATGTACCTGTCTAGGTCTCCCCCAGATCTGGTGGTTTGTGATGGTGGGCAATAAAGTTTGAGTAGAAGTGGTGTTTGGTCGGATTTGAGGGTTGCTGTGGTTAGCGGCTGTACGGTGGTGTTATGGGGGTTTTCCGGTAGCGACAACAATGGTGCCTTTGTTGGGGGTCTTCGTATCGGCTCCGTTTTGGCTTTCTAGCTCGAGTTGCTCTTTTCTGGGCCGTCAGTGGTAGCGGCAGATCGAGGGTGTAGGGGGGTCTGGTCTCGACCGCCGTGGTCGCTTGGGCCTATTGGAGTTTTCTCCGGCATTGCCTTGGTTCTCGTGTCTGGAGCTTCGCGTGCCAGCAGAGGCTTGCCATGGAATTTCTTAAGAGTTTTCCCCTTGCTGGAATGGTTCTCCACTCTAGTCCGGCTGGCGGTCATTGTGGACTGTCCATGGGAGCAATTTTTCCTTTACGCTTGTATTTGTTCGTTGTTTCGATTACATCTGTTTTTATTATGTAATGGTTTGTGCTGAGATTTTGTTTGAGATCTCTCCGCCTTGTCCCGGACATGATTCTCATATTGGCACCTCGTGTTGATTTGCTTTTTGCAGGGTGTCCTAAGGCCCCGGATTAGGTAGTTTGGTGCATTCATGTGTTTTGAGAGGTAATCTTTGCCTTTGGGCTTGAATGAATTGACTGAATTCAAAAAAAAAAAAAAATATCTCGACCATCCAAGAACATCAGAGAATTAGGTGCAGATTCTGCAGAAGGAGCTTCAGAAATTCTAAGCAGGAAAAAATTCTGAAATAAAGCCGCTGGTATTCGCAAGGACTGCCCAACTTGCGAGGAATCCAATTAGTACATAGCATGTCTTCCAAAAACCTTTGTTAATACCTCAACACATACGAGAATGACCGATCCTAGATCAGGATCAGCATCAGCTTTACTAGTGATGATATTTGAACAGGCAGGCAACTAAGCTCCGAACGTGACTTTTAACAACACTCGAACGTTTGCGTCCTGAAAGGCAAGTAAGCAATCAGAACAGTGGTGCAGTAAACAAACGATAAAGATCACAATTTTCAAAGAATGATTGCCTTTATATTAGGTTCAGAATATATAATATATCCCACATTTGAACTCCAAAATGTGATCGGGTCAAAAGCATTGTAAATGTAACAAAGAATTTATAGAAGCATCAAATTCATTTGCAACAAACTCCACCTACAAAAGGCAACAAAATAATACCTGTAACAAATTCAGGAACCAAATCCGTGCGGTCAATGCGAGCTGCCACAGTTGAGGAAACCTTTCCCCCATCTGAACTTCCTGTACATATCTCATAGTATATTGTGCATCCTAACCGCACTCCAACTAGTGCTCTCTCCAATGACTGAATACAACTCTGATGGTTCCTTGACAAACCCTTTAAATACGTCCTCAACCTAGCTTTTAATTCGTCTAAGCAGTATGGCCCACAGGAAAGTGTGTATTCAGATAATCCCATGCGGCCACTTAATGTCTTGGCACTTGACTCTGCATCATGAGACGCTAAACTGGCTCTCTTTCCTTGTAAAACAATGCATTTTCCTATGGCCACTAAGGGTAATTCTACCATCTTGACATACAAATCCCTAGAAACGGTGGGATTGGTTAGATGAAAATGACTCCCAATCTCTTCAAGAAACTTAACGATGCCATCTAAGCAAACAAGGGACAATGGCGACGGAACTTCGACCTTGTTTACCAATTCCGCTAACAAAACCTGGGAAATGCCCACAAAAATTGGAACTGAGCTTATTGACGAGGAAGCACATTTGATCTGCAAATTTAGCCTCAGAAGTGCTGAAGAAGCAATAAAAAGCTGTCTGAGAAAAAATGCAGCTTCGGGATTTTCACCTCTTAAAAAGCCATTCAACATAGACTTATTTAACCCACAGAGATCAAAGGAATCACACTTGGCAAGAATACTGTCCCCAAAATCTGCATTTTCTGAGTGGAACCTTTTCTTCCGAACACTTTTATCAGAGCAATCGTTGTTGTCGAATGAAGATGCAGAACACTTCCTCACAGCTCCACAATTCTGATTCTCTTTTTCATACAAAAAGGACTCCTTCACTATCATCACTGCTAGCTGACATGGGAAGATTCTGACCATCGCAGAAATTACCTGGCAATTGGCCATCCTCAATAAGCAACGCATCTATGCAACAGATTAGTTTGTCCATAGGTTCATGTTTCTGTCTCGATTTTTGCTTTAACTTTTCTATTATTTATATCTATGTGGTCCAAGGCAGCTGCCGATAGGGGTGTAAACGAGACGAGTCGAGCCGAGCTTCAGCGAGCTCGAGCCGAGCTTAGTAATTTACTAAACGAGCCTCTCTTAATCGAGCCGAGCCTCCTTTTACGAGCCGAGTTTTTGTCAAACGAGCCGAGCCGAGCTCGGCTCGTTTAGTAAACGAGCCGGATACTCGAGCTCGACTCGTTTACTAAACGAGCCGAGCCGAGCCGAGCTCGCGAGTAGCTCGGCTCACTTACAGCCCTAGCTGCCGACCACATAGATATAAGTGAAGATAAGTTCATAAGTTCAAGAAAACTTAGATGAACTTGCATTTATGCATCACAAAGGCCTTTTTTAGACAAGTTCTCTCTTCATCCGATCCTTCAAAGTCTCAGTTATAAGGACCAGAGTTTTCCATGCATCGATGCCCTTCAGGTCCGAAGTACACCCTTCGTGGACAACAGGACAATTATTTTGTTCTTCGCAATGCTTCTCCACATTCATAGGTAAGTGAACTGCTACAGTGATTTCGGAGACAGCTACAGTGATTTCGAGCACAGCTACAGTAATTTCAAGTCAGATCCGTGGGTTTTAAGGGTTTTCAGACTGATTTCAACCCATTTTTTTTGCTGATTTCGGACCAGATCTAAGGTGGGTAAGTGTCGAATCCTTATTTTCTTTGCTGGGTTGTTGCTAGATTGCTCCGTAGTTGTCGATTCAAGTATGATTACTGTTGATTAAGTGTTTTGGGGGTTGTTTCTGTTGAAATTGGTGGCTGAGTTGACTGGGTTTTTATTCTTTAGGGTTGATTTGCTTGTTTGAAATTGATTGTGGGTATTGTGATGGCTCATGGAGATAGAGTTAGAAGAGGAGGTAGAGGTAGAGGTAGAGATATGGGAAATTTTGGTGATGAAATTGATACTTATGGCAATTCAAATTGCGAGAGGAATGAGATTAAAGAGTTGAGTAAAGAAGTAGCTACCTTGGTTGAAAAGGTGCAACGTTTGCAACTTCCGACCAAAGGTGTGGATTCTTTTAAGTATAACCATCGTGTTGGTGCTCCGCATTGGCATAGAGCATGTTCAAACAACATTGAAAAGGTGCAACGTTTGCAACTTCCGACCAAAGGTATGGATTCTTTTAAGTATAACCATCGTGTTGGTGCTCCGCATTGGCATAGAGCATGTTCAAACAACATTGTGGTTAAACTTCCCATGTTTGATGGAAGCCTCACTCCTAAGGAGTTTGTAGATTGTTGAATACTCTTGAGAGAGTATTTGAATGCCATGTTATCTTGGATGAAATGAGAGTGAAGTAAGTTTCTAAACATCTTCGAGGAAGAGCCTTTGATTGGTGGGAACAATTACAAGATAGTAGAAAAAAGAGAGGTAAGGGAAAGATTAGAAAGTGGAAGAAGATGAAGAAAATGTTCGAGGAACGATTCTTATCTTTCTCTCACTTTGCCAATGTTGGTTCTTTGACTAATGTTGCTAAGTATAGGACTTGTGGGAAGTCTTTTGGAGTTGGAGTACGAAGCACAGTATCCCAATACAAAATCAACCTTTATTAGACACTTTGAAGTTGGATTGCTTATTCACACCTAAGTATGGCTGCGGTGGATGTATACGAGAAGAAGCTCATATTGAAGATTGGTTGTGATGAGGGAGATGTGATCGAGGAAGTGCAGCCACATGCCGAATCCGAAGCTGTTTAATAAAGACTTTGTTTTGTTCTTACTTAAGTAGTAGTCTTGAGTCTTGTTGTCCAACCAACTTGTCGACAACAAGACTCAAGACTACTACTTAAGTAAGAACAAAACAAAGTCTTTATTAAACAGCTTCGGATTCGGCATGTGGCTGCACTTCCTCGATCACATCTCCCTCATCACAACATGGCTCCACTGACGAAACAATTGACGAAACTCTCTCTCTCTCTCTAACCTAGCCTCCAGCGCCGCCAGTTCTAGGGTTTGGGGGGGAGGCCTCCGCCGCCTCCTCCCCCTCCGCTCCCCCTCCCTTCTCTTCCTTCTCTACCACCCCTCTCTCGCCCTTCTCCTCCAGTCCTCTATTTTCTGTTTCGCCCCTCAGGTTTGTGTTCCTTTTTGTGGGGACGGCGGGAGGGACCTTGGCCGGCGGCCTCCATTTCTCTCTCGACCTCGGGTCCCTCTGGGTTTCCAGATCTGTTGGTTTGCGTTCGGCGGTGGAGGTGCTTGGTTTCAGGAAGTGGTGCGGCGTGGGTGGGTGCAATAACAGTGGTGTAGGTGTGGGGGTTGCGGTTTTTTTCTTCCGATTTTCTGTTTTCCTTTTCCTCCGGCGAGTTTCGGTTGTGTTACCGGTCTGGGTCTCCCCTAGATCCGGTGGGTGTCCGGTCTGGGTCTCCCCCAAGATCCGGCGGGTGGTGGGTAATAACGGTGGTTTTGTTTTGGTTAAATCCGGGTTTTACTGTGCCTGGTTTGGTTGGGTTGCTGCCTCTGGTCAGTGGTCTGCCCGCCGTGGCTTCGGAGCTGCGTTGGACTGTCAACGGCTACCCTTCCGTGGCCAGAACTCCGCGTGCCAGCGGGAGTTTTCTCTTTGGAGTGGCGTCCTCACCGGCGAAGGAAAATCTCTTAGTTTTTCTTCGCGGTTTCGCCGGAGATTTGGCTTTTGGATTACTGAATTGGGGAAGACAGATTTCTCTGTGCTGCATTGTTCACTTCGATTAGGGTTTTGATTCTCGAAGGGAATTGTTTGTCTGGATGCATACTCCACGTGTCTCGACCCTGCCTTTGAGTATGTGGCGGTGTGAAGAGGTCCCTGCTCTCAGGCTTCAATTAGTCCTTCCGGTTATTCTTGTTGTACCCTTTCGTGGTTTTTGATTGAAATCTGTAGATGCCGTATGGCGTTTTTTATTATGAATGACTTTCGAGCGGATCAAAAAAAAAAAAAACTTGAGGACAAGTTGTTTTCTTTAGAGGGGGTGTATGATGCAGTAGGATTTAGGGGTATTGTTGTCATTTTATTGTCTTTAGTGTGTGTAGGGTTTTGAGTCTATAAATAGGTGTCTTGTGCCCTCATCAGGTAGCTTTTTGATTATTAAGAATATTGAATATATTGATTGAGACATAGTTTCTCTCTCTACCCTTTGGGGTTTATCCCCTTGAATGGGATTTTGCTCATTTCTTTGAATCTTGGATTCCCTTTCATATTTTGGTTGCATCAACTTTTCTCACAAACGAGAAATCAAAAAAAGAAAACAACAGCAGGTCAGAAATCCTTAAATCCGTACCAGCCTAAAACATAAAACCAAAAACAGAATAAGTAGAATCTTGACCAAGAGACATGTAAAGACAATACTTTTTTTTTTGTTGTCAAAACACCAAAAATGACTAGTGCTTTTACAATGAGCTTAGCTAATGTTTAGAAGTTTTAACCAATAAAAGGGTTCTCCTACTTACTTGATAGAGTGTTCAAAACTGATCCCGAGTGTTTTGTACTTTCACCTCCTCATTTTGAACTCCCCTAGAATTACTACAGAGAAAACCTAAAAATCATTACAAAAATTCATATGGATATTCCTAAATCTTTCAAAAATCATCATAAACACCTCAAAATGCTTGTTTGGTTGCTGTTTCAGATTTAGTATCGGTATTTTAGAAAAATTATTTCCGAAACATGAACAAAGAAGGCTTACATGCTTTACCTTTACCATTTTCGATAATCTTCCTATGTAGTTGTCGTGCCTTCCAGCATCAAACCTTATGGTGAGAAACATCAGTTATGGCCGAGACTAGATTGGTTTAGGTTCCCCTTGCAATAACGACGCAACGTTGGCGATTTTGCAATTTTCGGCCACGGATTCCATCATTGCCAATAATTGAACACTACAACGGCCATGGATCTACAGAACTACGTAGAGAACAAACAAAATACACATGAAAGAAAGAAAATGAAAAAAGGAAGAATAGAAAAACGTTATATGACAAAAAGATTGATGCTATTTTCAACTCACCAAAGAGGCAGGGAGTTAGGAAAGATAAACATGAGAGGTCAAGAAAAGCGAGATTTATTGGTGGAGAGCATTGGGTCTCTGATAAAATAAAATAAAAAGCATTGGGTCTATCTACTGCAAAAGAGAGTTGTCACAGTTTTGCTGCAGAAAACTCGAGAACAATGATAATGGAAAAGGCAAAGGACAAATCTGATTTTCCATTATGAACACAACCTTGCAAATTTAAGTATTCCACAAAAATCCAACCCAAAACTGGCTTGCACATGTCTTCAAGTGAACTACTGAAGGTTATTATTTTGGTCTAAATGGGAAACACAAAGACATGGCACAAAGAGCAGTCAAAATTGCATGTACCAAGCTGTAAAATACAAAGTATGGTTCAGTAGTCAAACATAGAGAACAATCCCAAAAATACCCTCAAAGAACACAAAACGATGGAGAAGCTCAAAATAGTAGAATCACAATGGACGAAACTCACTATTCTATGGATCTTCATGTTTTATACTCCCTCCATCCAATTTTTTAGTCCTTTTTGGGAGTCCGTACCACTTTTCAATTGATTATATCTTATAATCTATAATGTTTTAGGTGATGTTGAAAACTTTGTTTAATAGTAAAAATTGAGAGCTATCAAACAAGATCAATATTATTTATAAAAAGTATTACCAATTGACAAATTTAACCAATTTAAAATCCAGTTAGGATGGAATGAGAGACTAAAAAATGGGGAGAAATGGAGTATATAGGGAAGGAAGTGGGCCAATGCAAGAAATTATGATGGAATCCAAAGAGAGGGAGACTTGAAAGCGGGAAAGAGAGAGACTAAAAAATGTCACCAAATATTGCACATTCTCAAATATTGTAAGAATAAAGAATGTCACAAAACTCACAAAGTGAAAAAGTCACCAAGAGAGTCAAAATAGAGCGACAACAACATAGCAGACAAAAAAACATTGGACTTAGAACATCAAACGCGTGACAAAACAACATCTATGTGAGGAAATAAAAGAAAAAATGTTGACAACAAGCTAAAATATAAGCCTGTCAAATTTTAAAAGTGGAAGTGACATAATCACACAGATAACCACAAATGTTAAAAGTAACACAGGAGTAAGGACAATTAGAAACCTTAAAACCTAGGTTCCATCCATAGATAATATTTATTTTCTCAAGTTCTACCATTCTATAAAAGTAAACCAGGGGTCTGGACAATTAGAAACCTCAAAACCTAACTTCCATCGATAGATTATATTTATGAATTCAAGTTTTGCCATTCTTTTATTTTCCCTTCCATATTTCATTTAATAGGTTCTTATAGTAAATGGGCAAGCATATTTTTAAAGCGATTTTCCCTCCATGTTGAGTGTTATTCATATCAGTTTTGACAACATACTACATTTGCATAGGGGAAATACTTTAATGTAACTAATTAACTTCAAAACAATAAATAGAACAGGGACATAGTTTCTTCACGTCATTCAAGATAAATTCGTGAAATATGAAAAATGTTCACGACATCAAAGTAGAAAGCCTGGCATCAAGTCATACAAGCAATGTTTGATCTACCTCCTGGAGCACAACTTGTATTTCCAAAAGTTTCATGATTACCTTTTGTTGAGCTTGCACCTCCTCAAAGTTCCTGAGCTTGTCTCTCATCTTCCTCAGCCCTTGGCCCACTCTAGAAAAAGCAGGTGCATGATGTTTCACCCATCCAGTTAAGCCCAAATCGAACTTACTTTGTATGGACTCCTACTGCTTTATGACATCCCTTTGCTTGGTCATTAGGCATGGATATCCTACATTTAACAAAGAAAAGGAAAGGGAGAGTAAATACTCCTAAACACTTTAAAAAAACCTTGTGAAGCATCCTAAGATTCTAGTATGTACCTCGAGAGATTGACATCTATCTAACGAACATCTTCCAAAAATGGGATCTCTTCGGAAGTATAGAAACTAAATTCCCTCTCCCAAGCAATCCAAGTATGCATCGCTTATACATTTCATAAGATAGTCAATGAGTTTTGTATGGCCCGTGATCTTCAATCTGAGTCCTTCCTCCGTTGGTTCAGGAATCGTTTAGCCTCTCAACCTAGCCTGCACAGTGAACGCATGACTAAGACCTGGTCGGGGTTCCCCCAGCAAGGCCCTCCGGCGAGAGGATAAGTATGTGCAGAGAGAAAGGTAAGAGACTAGAGTTTTCTAGTGAGTATGAGTGTGTTGAAGCCATAGTTGTCAAATCGTGAATCGAATCGAGAATCGAAAAGGCTCGGTGGCGAATCGTGAATCGAATCGAATCGTGAATCGTTCCGATTCGGTCAAAAATTTTAAAATGCATAAAAAATGTAGATTTCAAGTTTGAATCAACAAAATTATTGTTTTCAAAGATAAATAGATGATCACAATGTCTAAATAAGCAAGACACTTGCTTTTATTGCAAAAATGTGGATCTGAAATCTGAGTTGGGAGTGGGAGTGAATATAATATCATATATTTGGGAGTGGAGAATATAATAACATATAGTTGGGAGTGGGAGTGAATATAATATCATATAAGTTGGGAGTGGAGAATATAAAAGTTGTAGTGGGGAATCTAATAGCATATAGTGGAGAATATAATAGTATAAATGGTGGGAAGGGGACAATATAAGCCTCATTTTCTGTTTACTCTGCCTATTTGATGGACGATGGCAAACAAATTCGGTGGAAGAGATTATCGATGGGCCGGTGGCTAAGCTCTTCCTGATCGATGGCCAACAGTTCGACGGTCGACGATGTCTTTTATTCTGTTAGAGATGCTGCGTGAAGCTCTGTTCTCTGAGCTCTGTTCTTCCGGAACCCACAAGTATGTAAAACCCAAAATTTTTTGGATTACGACTGTGGAGAACCAAATTGATCCTCTTAAAATCTTCCTAAAAGGGTTTCGACCCTTCGTATGGCAGAAAAAACTATTACAAAACCTGAAATTCAACTTTAATTTCATTTTCGGTGGCAAAAATTCGACCCCACATGCCGGGCTCGAAAACAAACTGAATCGTACGATTCGTACGATTCACCGATTCTCGAATCGATTCGTCGATTCTGTCTACGATTCTCCCCATTTTCGATTCTTTGTATCGGTTCGAATCGATGATACCCTGAATCGAACCGAATCGTACGATTCGAATCGCGAATCGTACGATTTCGACAACTATGGTTGAAGCATGTACCTCTTAGGGTTGCTATCCTTTGATATTTATAGGGTCTCCTTGACTTGCTCTCCAAGTACAGGCATGCACCTTGCACATGTCGAGTGACGTCGTTGCGACGTCACGGAATAGATCTGGTAATCGTTTGAGTGTGAGTTGGCACTCCCATGTGCGCTCATCGTTATCCTTTGGTGTAACCGTTTCTGCATGTGGAGAGAGCACGTGACTCAGCAGGTGGCCGAGCCCCAAGCTTGGTCGAGCCTAGCGATCGTCACGCGAGAGGAAGTACATCGACGGAGCTTCCTTCCTGAGGGTGGCTGAACCTGAGTTACTACCGCCTTCTGCCGAACGTAAGGTGAAAGCAACATTTGAGGACCGACGGGACTCGGCTAGGTGCCGAGCCCAATCCCACGTTCGGCTACGGGCTGACTTGATGAAACTATTTAGACTAAGTACGGACAGCCATGTTCGGCCCGCTACAATAGCCCCTCAATCTCTGCCGACGCCGAACGCGTGGTAGGGATTGATGTCGAACTTGGCCGAACACGCTTGCCACTGAGCGTGGATCATCGACGAGCTTTGGTCGTGCCTCGTCCATCCTTATCTTCAAGAGTAGCAGCAACTGCCAGAGTCGAACACCAATGACAGCATGCCAGGTGTCACCTCCTATTTGGGTACGGCTGGCTGAAAGGACACCAGGAGCGTGGAGTTCTGTCAGGTTGTCCTATCAATGCCACGTGTCAAGCGCTGAATGGATGTAGGTTCGGCGGTGCAGCGTTTGGGCAGAAATTTCGAATCCCTAACCCTCCCCTATATAAGGAACGGTTTGGAGGAGAGAGAAACATTACAAGCGTTCTCTCTCTAAACCTCCATTGTAGAGCTTCTTTCTCCTCTCTCTCGCTGCAGAATCACTCTAAATCCAAGCTTCATAGTGAAACCTCCTTCGAGATCGTCAGGTATGCTTCGATCTCCATTTCTCTTTACATTTCTGCAGTTTGTTGCACTTTTTGCCTTTCTTTTCTGGGTTTTTGAGAGTTTTTTTTGTCTTAAATGAACAGTACATGCCTGGAGATGAACGACCTATTCATTTTCATCTTCAACCTGTTCTTCCGAGCCCCAGCCTGATGCTGGTGGGCTTGGCCGATGCCGAAGTTGGTCGAGCCCCATGACTCGAGTCTCTTGTGTTTCCTAAGCTTGAGTTTTGATAGTGAAGTAGGGTGGGCCAATAGGGTAGCCGAGCGTAGTGAGATCCTTGCCTTCTAGCCGACAACGAGGTTCCTTATTATTTTTTCCTTTGTTTTGTTAGGTCTGGCTCACCCAGTCATTGTCATTTCATCCGACTCTGAAAGTTCGGGGGACGACTACGGAGATTTAGTTATCCGAGAGTACTTAGAGAGGTGCAAGAGCCGACACCAGATCTCTTCAATTGCTTCAAACATGTCGGGCTCCAGTGACTCCAACGCCGAGCGTGATCATGAATACGACGACGGGTTCAACACCGAGCCTGAAATATCCTTTACCCCTTCCACTCATTCCGACGCCGAGCCCGAGTTGGGGCCTGAAGCCGAATCCAGGTTTCGTTCACAGGCCGAAGCCACTACCTTTTCGCGATCCAGGCTTAGTGAAACCTCGTCCAAGAATAGGGAGGTTGCCGACCTTTACGAGAGGGGCCAGGTTTGTCCTCACGCCCACTATTTTAGTGGGAATCCTAATGAGTATGAGAATTTTCGCCGAGAGTACAACATCCCTGGCGATGTTGTTATTAGTCAGGTGGCCAGCCACCGTATAAGAGATAAGAGAGAGCACCACCCCGAGCACATAACGGTTCCCCTCATGGCCATCTGTGAGACCGGGCTCCGGTTCCCTCTTCACCCATTTTTAAGGGAGTTGCTTGCTCGGTTTGGCCTGGTACCTCATTACTTTGCCATCAACAGCTATAGGATAGTGATGGCTGTGATTAAGTTGAAGGAACTCCATAACCTTGAGTTCACGGTTGCCGGCCTTTTCCATACGTACCTAATGTCCAGGCACGGGAAGACCGGGCGTAGGTACCTATCGACGCGTAGTAACAAGGAGCCGTTGATAGGGGGCTGCCCGACACTGACAAATGGGCTAACTTTTACGTCGAAGTAAATGGTAATTACGAGTTCGGTGATCAGACAATGCAGCTACACACAGTGCCAAAGATAAAAGATTTCCGAGGTTGTCTAATTTCCTGTATTCCGCTGAGCCTGACTTTTACCTTGTATTTGAGCCTCCAGTGTTGATTAGTTTACACTTTTTGCAGATCATCGAGCAATAACTAAGAGAGAGCAATCTCTGGCCGTTGAGAAGAATGTTGAAATTCTGAAGGCCCAAATCTGTCGTGACGCGCCGATTCTGCTGGGCTATATTCCCTCGTACAAGGGGAAGTTGAAGAGGAGGGAGAAGGAAAGTGTGCCGAGCGCAAAAATTGGAGGTGACAAGAAGGCTGCTGAGCAACAGGCAGGGGAAAGCAAGCAGCCGAAGCCGAGCAAGAAGGTAAAGGAGCCGAGGGTCAAATACCCAACTTTCAGGAAGCCAGTAGAATTCTGGTTCCGAGAGAGCCAGCCGTCCGAGCTCCCAAGTATAAACGTTCCTCTTCGAACCCTTGTACTCGAGTTTGCAGAAAAGATGGGAAGAAGGAATGTCGTGCGAGTGAACATCAGGGACGATGCCGCGGTTCGGCAGAAAGACGCTGATGTGACCGAGCCTGCTGAGAAGAGGCAAAAGGTTACTCGTGACTTCTTCCCGGCGAGGCCGTCGACGCCTCATCCAAGGGAGAAAGACCAAACTGAGTCATCAACTGCTGGTGCATCAAAGGCTGCGGAGAAGTCGGTGGGCTCGGCTGGCCCAGTTGCTACTCTTGAGTTTGCCTCCTCCTTTGCCATGGCCGACGGGAAGGTGGTGAATATCGGGGATAGCGTTAAGCTTGAGCCCAGGCTAGCCACTACCATGCTCCGAGGCCTGGAGCTGCCGAATGACATGGAGAAGGTGCCGGAGGACCTTCAGCTGAGCTTGGTTCATGCTAGTGCTTACCTAGTTCAGGTTTGTCCGAACGTAGCTCGTTTTGATTTTTTGGCTTTGTCTGTAACTATTAACTTCTGCCGAGCTTATAACCTTCTGTCTTGCAGGCTGGGCAGGCTTTGCTGCGGGCGTCTAGCAAAGCCGAACTTGTCACCGCCAAGAGGTCCCGTTATCGTGACGACCTCTTAACCGAATGTGATAAGGTGAAGTCATTGAAGACTAGCCTCAAGACGGCAAAGGCTCGGATAGCTCAGTTGGAGAAGGAAAGAGACGAGGCCGCAGAGAAAGCGAAGAATGCCGAGCGAGAGGTTGGCCGGATGCAGAGGGGGAAAAAAAGAAAGATGAAGGAAGTCGATGAGAAGGCCTATCAAGCTGGATATGACCAAGCCGGCGCCGAGTATATGAGGGATGCTCGGTCAATGGTAAATGACGAGATCAAAATGAGGATCCCTATCTCGTACCGAACGGGATACAAGGACGGGGTGAGGGCTGCTTGTGGAGTTTTACAGCTGGAGGCCGATATGAACTTGACATAATCGATTCTTGCCCCAGTTACTCCCGAGCTTGTCCTCCCTTATACTGAAGAAGAGTGTGACCCCTTCCTCCAGAAGAGTTTCCCAAGAGTGAGGAGGATATTGATGATCTCACTGATGCTGACACCAAAGGTGGAGATGGCTCAGGTCAAAAGCAAAATGGTGAGGGTGCTGCGAAGGTAGCCGAGGACGCCGAGCAGGAGCCTATTGACAAAAGTGCCGAGGCCGAGGCTGAAATTGTTGCTGATGTTGCAGCAGAGGACACTACTCAAGCTTGAGTAGATGTGATGATTAACTTTCTCAAGTCTTTGTTAATTTTTTGAACTCTTGTTGGACTAGACGGCTCCGAGCTTGGAGTTTACCGTCCCAGATGTAATAGTTTGTGGGAGGTCGGCACGAATGGTTTACCACGCCGTACCTCCCAGCTTGGAGATTTTCATCAACACTTGTTTTCTCTTGAATGGATGACTTGACTTTTTGTTTGCAATGTTTTCTTGCTTTGCCAAATTTGATTGATTGTTTCCGTGCCTTAGAAAATTTTGAAAGGCTTGCTTGTTTGGATGGTAGTTATTCGTAGCCCCCATTTTGGTCTAGGTTCGGCTAAGTAATGTAGAAATTGCTAACTGTTGTTCTGACAATTGCCGAGCCTTGACCAAAGTAGAATAGAGTTGATACGTCGCCAAGTGTGGCATTGTCTGGTTGTTTGAGCCAATTTTCATGGATTTTCACTAAGGGGAATAACCAAAAGTTTTGTTGGGTGCCCCCTACCGAAGGTTTGGACTCGGCCAAAGTGCCAACCCTAGCCAAGGTATCAAGGACAATTTGTTGAGTGGGTGGTTTACTCACCAAAGTGTGAGTTTAACCGGGCTGTGGCCGACCTTAGTGTCTTGCGAAGCCGAACTGGAGCCTAAGTTCTAGCCATAATGTGTTTCTTAGGCTCGGTTGGACCATATGTCCTATTTGTGCTTCTTGGGGCAGTAATAGTGGCCGAAGCAAGGGCATGAAAGCCGTTTGTGGGTGTGACCGAAGTTAACGTTTGTGGTTGGCAGAATATGCTGAGGGTAGATTTAAAGTAAGGAAGACAATTAAAACAAGTTGAATACATCAATTGCCAAACAAGACTTTTCTTAGGATTGAGAAATGTGGGGAGTACAAGAGGGAAATAAAAACTTAGGGCCGAAGCCATTCTTGAAATGAAGTACAATAGATAAAGAGGCCGAAGCCAAGATGTTGATAGTATGTGGCCGAGCACGAAGTGGATCAAAAAAAGATCCGTCACATGTATGTCTTCTTCAGATTCTGTGCATTCCACGGGTTGGTAAGGACTTTCCCATTCATGTCTTCCAGCACGTATGCACCTTCACCAGCAATCTTGACAATACGAAAAGGTCCCTCCCAGTTGGGCTTGAATTTCGTTTTCTTGCTAGCTTGCACCACTTTTCGCCAAACCAAATCGTCTGGCTTGAATTTCTTGGTTCGCACACTTCGGTTGTATCCCTTGGCAACTTGTTGCTGATACTCGGCAAGTTTCAGCCGAGCGTCGTCACGCTTCTCTTCGGCCAGGATTAGCTCTTGTTCCACAGCTTCATCATTTGTCTTTGGGTCGAAAGTTTCCGTTCTGAGGGTGGGGAACTTGGATTCCAGTGGGATGACGGCCTCCATGCCGAATGCAATGGAGAAGGGAGTCTGGCCGGTAGAGCGCCGTGGTGTGGAACGGTAAGCCCATAGGACGCATGGTAGTTCCTCTGCCCACTTGCCTCTTTTTGGAGTTAAGCCGACGTTTGATCCCAGCACAGACGGTCTTGTTCATGGCCTCGGCTTGGCTGTTTCCCTGGGGGTATGCTAGAGTAGAATTGAAGAAGCGTATGCCAAATTCTTCCAAGAGGCTGGAGAGGCCGTTGCCAACAAACTAAGTGCCATTGTCAGAGACGATGGGGTATGGGACGCCGAACCGGGTGATTATATTTCTCCAGACGAATCTTTGGACGTTGGCCTCGGTCGTGGTGACGAGAGGTTCGGTTTCCACCCATTTGGAGAAGTAGTCCGTTGCTGTGAATAAAAACTTGAAGCCCCCTGGGGCTGTTGGGAGCTTGCCCACGATGTCGAGCCCCCATTGCGCAAAGGGCCAGGGACTTGTGATGGGGGATAGATTTTGGGCGAGTTGCTTCGGAATTGGGGAGAACATTTGGCACGGTCGGCATTTGCGGACGACTTCTTCATAGTCTTTCTTCATGTTCCTCCAAAAGTATCCCTGACTCAAGGCACGTTGGCATAGTGAACGGCCACCAGAGTGGTAGCCGCAGCTTCCTGAGTGAAATTCATTGAGAATCTCGGGTACTTGGGTTGGGTGGACGATGATTAGATAAGGGCCGGAGATGGATTTTCTGTAGAGTTGGCCGCTTTCGGAGAGCCAATAGTAAGCAGCCTTGTTCTTGATGCGGAAAGTTTCCTTCCTGTCGGCTGGTAAGGTGTCGTTTCTGAGGAAAGCCACGATCTCGTCCATCCAACTTGGACCGAGTTCAACATTGAGCACTTCTGGAGTGGTGTCATAACTTGGGTGGTCGACGCTGCCAAAGTTGATAGTTCTGAACTCAGAGGCTTTGGAAGCCGAGGCAAGGCCGGCAAGTGAGTCCTCGTGCGCGTTGTGTTCGCGGTTGATCTGTTCAATCTTGAAATTCTTGAAGTGCTTGATGAGTTCGGCTGCGGTTGCTTGGTACTTCATCATTCTGAGGTCCCGAGCTTCGTAGTCCCCTAACACCTGGTTGACGATGAGTTGAGAGTCACAAAAAACAGCTAACTCATCGACCTTCATTGCTATTGCAGAGCGTAGGCCAGCAAGGAGGGCTTCGTATTCGGCTTCATTGTTTGTGGCAGGGAAGTCAATGCTGATGGTGCTTTCATGTAGAGTCCCACAAGGGGAAACTAAGACGACTCCTGCGCCGGCTCCATTGCTGTTAGAGGCACCATCAACTTGAAGTCGCCAAGTATCTCCTTGAAAAAAGAGCCAAGGTTTCATGTCTGCTGTGTGCTCGGCCACGGGTTAAGGTGGGGTGGGAGTGTTGAGAGTCTCAGTATCTTCTGGAGTCAACTCGGTGATGAAGTTGGCGAGAATCTGCCCCTTGATTGTCGTCCGTGGCTCGAAACGAATGTCAAAGTTTGCTAACTCGACTGCCCACTTGGAGACCCTGTTGGAAAGATCAGCTTTCCAGAAGAGGACTTTGAGAGGGTACTCCGTTAATACAGTGATCATATGTGCTTGGAAGTATGGAAGGAGTTTCCTTGCTACTGAGACGAGAGCAAGTGCTAACTTTTTGAGAGGAAGATAGCGTGTTTGTGTGGGTAAGAGGGTCTTACTTTTGAAGTAAATCGGCAAGTCGTTGGTGCCCTCTCGCTGAACAAGAGCGGAACTAACAGCATGAGCCGAAACTGCCAGATATTGGTAGAGAGTTTCGAATTCTTTTGGTTTGACCATCAGGGGAGCCGAGCTCAGGTAGTCCTTAAGTTCGGCCAGTGCTGCCACTAAAAACTCCGTCGGCTTTTGCCCTTCAAAGCGTGAAAGAAGGCATGGCATTTGTCAGAGGATTTGGTGATGAAGCAGTTTAGAGTAGCTGCCATACCTGTGAGCCTCTGAACTTCGCGGATTGTGCGTGCTGGCCGCAAGTGGGCCAACTGCTTTGATTTGGTTGGGATCGGCCTTAATGCCGCGCCTTGTGACCAAATGCCCCATAAATTTTCCCATGCTTACACCAAATGCGCATTTCTCAGGGTTTAAGCGAAGTTTGTGGAGTTTGAGAATTTCGAAAACTTCAGCAAGCTCTGTGAGGTGGTTGTACTCCTTCTGACTTTTGACTACAAGGTTGTCAATGTAAGCTTCGACCGTGTGACCTATCTGAACGTGAAGCATCTTGAATATGGCTGGTTGAAGGTGGCGCTTGAGTTTTTTAGCCCGAAGGGCATGACTCGGTAGCAGAAGATGCCATTTGGTGTGATGAAGGCCATTTTTTCCATATCTTCTGGATCCATGGCTATCTGATGATAGCCACGGTATGCGTCTAGGAAACTCAGCCGTGCGTGCCCTGCAATTGCGTCTACCAGTTGATCGATCTTTGGGAGTGGGAACCAATCTTTTGAACAGGCGTCGTTAAGATTGGTGTAGTCAACGCAGACCCGCCATTTGCCATTTTTCTTCTTAACGACCACCGTGTTGGATATTGCACTACTTGGATAGCGTCGGCTTCCAACAGGCGGGTGACTTCTTCAACTACAGCGTCGGCGTGCTCTGGTGCCGAGTGTCGAGCCTTTTGTACCACTAGCTTTGAATCCTTCTTGATGTTGAAAGAATGGCAGATGAAATCGGGATCGACACCAGGCATCTCATTAGGGGTCCATGCGAAGACTTCCATGTTGTCTTTGAGGAATTGGAACATTTCTTCATGCTCGGCGTCGTTGAGGGAAGAGCCGAGTAGAAAGAAACGGGAGCCATCGTCATTGATGAGCATTTTGACTAAGTCTTCCTCTGCTTTGTCCTCAGCCTTCTTACCAACGTCGTCAATTACGGCCATGTCTGGGACTTCAACCCATTGCACTTGCTTGGCCTTGGTGGAGTTGTGGATGGCCGAGACGTAGCATTTCTTGGAAGTTACCTGATCACCTCGCAGATCTTCTTGCCTCCCATTGGCGCCGATGAAGCGAACGACCTGGTGATAAGTTGAGGCGATGGCTTACCTGCCGTGGAGCCAGGTTCGGCCAAGGATGGCGTTGTACGGGCTCGGCACATTGACGATGATGAATTCGACAGACAATGTTTTCGAGCCAATGACGATGGGGAGAAAGATGCGGCCAAGTGGTCAAACAGGTGCTCCGTTGAAGCCGATGAGAGGTACTTCGGCTGGTTGTAACGCTAACTCTGGAAGATCCAGCTTCTTGAAAAGGTCGTAATACATGACCTCTGCCGAGCTTCCTTGATCGATGAGGACGCGCTTGACGTCGTGGACGCCGATTTGGACGGTGACGACGAGGGCGTCGAAGTGTGGAGTTTGCACATTTTCAAGGTCGCGTTTGGTAAAGGTTATTGTCCACTTGGGTGCATCTTGTGGGCGTTGACGTTTGGATCCGCAACCAACTGAGAGTATCTGTTTTGACGTGGAGGTGAGATCGAGGTCGGCCCGGAGTGTGGTTTCGGAATCCTTCGTCACTGGCCCGTGAATAACATGTATTAACGGTCGTTGTTCATTGGGATTGGGATTTAGGTTGACGGGTGGGTGTTTTACTTCAGTCAATGTATTGGTAGAGGTGACCTTGGGCCGCTAAACGCTCAAGGAGTGCCTTGTATGGTGCGCAAGCAGTTGTATAGTGACCGAGTTCATTGTGGTAGGAGCATTTCTTTCTTTGGTTTTGATCTAGCTGGCCAGTGTCTGTACTGAGCTTGCCTGTTGGCCACTCGAACCATGGTTGCCTCATGATCTCTTTTAAGAAAGACCAAATGGGCTCTTTGAAATATGTGGTCTCGGCCACGTAGTCGTGCACTTTCGGCGGACGTTTCTTTCCTTCCTTGATGTTATTGACGTGTTTCTTTGGCTGCGACTACTGGGTGATGATGGGTGCTAGCAGCTGGGGTGTCACCGTGGTTATGGTTGAAGTTGGGTTCGGGATCCCCTGAGCCGCTCGATCCGCATAAAATTCTTCAAGAGCGCAAAATCACTCTACGATACGCATTAACTCGCCCATGCCGTGGGGTGGGCGGATGGCAAGTTCGTCCAAGATCTTCCTTACATAAAAGTAATATCAAATTAGCTAGAAAAGTGATATTTCGAGTATTTCACATAGACAAGGAAAAAAGGAAACAAAAAAACATAATTTTCTTAACCCTTTTTGGTTTAAATACATTTATAAACATAGTTTACGGTACATAATCTGAGAAAATTATGCAATACATATATATATATATATATATATATGTATAATACAAATAAGAGTTCAGGACGTGTCCCCGTACCTATACCCAAGTTGGGGACACATATCCACGTATCCCAAGATTTAAGTTTACGAAGGTCTGACGCTTGGACTTGCACTCACACCCGATACTCGCACCCGAGTCCATGTAACATAGCCTTTCACTATAGCTAACGTGTTAGTCAGTCTACTTAACTCTAAAAGTCCACACCCGGGTGCTGAAGAAGGGACATAATAGCACAATTAAACTGAAAACATCATACTAATGCCAAGAAAAGAAAGTCAGCTCCTCAATCATTCAAAGGGCGCAGATCAAAGTTGTTTAATAGGCTTATAGGCTATTTTAAATTACTCGGACTATCCACTTTCCAATGGGAGCTAAAACAACACCACCCAAATGAGACACAAAGATAGTGGCAAATAGAAGAAACCTGAATGGAACTTAAACAAATTGCAAAACCATGAAAAAAAAGGAGGGTAAGAAATGAACACCACCATCTATGAGATATTAGCAAAACAAGTCAAATGCAAAAGAAATTATCAATAGGCTTAGGAAAGAGAAAACCCTTTTTGATTTTTAATCGGTCAGGAAGGAGAAAACTTGAAGGACCAAATTAGTAAGTTATATGCGTTAATCCAAGTATATGATGAACCAAATGAAATTTTTTTTTTTTGCTCGGCAAACTAAACTTTTTGTAAAACTCGAAAGGGGTACAACGAGGGGAACATCGAAAGCACACAATGCTTACAAGGTTAAACAAAAGAAGAACAAAACAAACATCCAACAGAGAGTTGGATGGAACCACTCCTCAGTCATACACTACACATTCACCTTTCTAATTCCATCAAGAAAGCCTTTAAAATCCTCCACTGTGTATACCTTAATATCAAACTTCACCTTAATCCACATCGCAACTCTGGTTTTTATCAGCTCACCTACTTGCCCTACTTTTGTCAAAACATTATTGAACACACATTCGTTCCTTACCAACCACAAGGACCAAATTGTAGCAAAGAAAGAACCAAATGAATTTTGCATTAAAAAAAAAACCTGAACAGAGAACTATAACAAATTGCAAGAACATGAAAAAAAAAATAAGAGCAAGAAGTTAACACCACCACCGATGAAATATTAGGAAATAAATTCAAAGGCAAAAGAAAATATCTACAGGAAAGACATTATTACCTAAGGAAGGAGAACACCGACAAATCCTTAAGTCACATGCGTTAGCCCAAATATATGACGAACCAAAAGTTTGCACAAAAAGAAAACGGGTATTCTGCAATTTTCTCACCAAGAAGTTTGGATTGGCCATAATCGAACCCCTAGATCAAACCCTCCATATTGGGTATGTAGAGACCCGGATAATTTTAATTATTGAAATGCTTATTAAATGCCTAATTGGGAAAATAGGATTTTATTTGGTGGTTATTTGAATTGAGGATTGAAGTGAGAGAATAGAAACTTGAGGGTGTGTGTGTGTGATTTAAAAATATAGGAGTATATAAGGGGTGGGTGTGTGTGTAGGAGATTATTCATCTCCTATTCTCTCTCTCACTACCGATCTCTCCCTCTCCCTCTCCCAGCCGAATCTCTCTCCCTCTCTTGCTCTCACTCAAAACTCCACTCCATCTCATAAAACCTCAAAGAATCAACCTCCCTTCAGCCTTCCAAGCATGTTCATGAGCTCGAAAATCCTTGGGTCAAGCTTGGAGAAGAGTTTTTCTTTGATTTTGAAGTTCAAGGAGGCTAGGGCTTGCTCAAATCTCGTAGATCTTGGTTTTCGTCGCAAGGTAGGGACTTTTTTTTACCTCTTTTATGTGTGTTATATGTTGATATGGTGTGAGGATCGAGCTTTGATCGTCTCCCTTTGTTCATTTGAAAGCTGTCAGAAAATTGCAAAAATCGCCCAAAATCGCCTAGGGATCGATCCCTAGACTTGGGGGATCGATCCCCCTTTGTTCTGTTTTCTTCCAGTGACTGCAAGGATCGATCCCTGATGGAGGAGGGATCGATCCCCCTCCCCTCTGGACAGCAGTTTTGCTGTTTTGTTCTCTTTCGACTGTTTCAACCCCCGATCGTTTCTAAACCCTTTCGGACACTTCCAAACCTATTCTTTGCATGTTCAATTGACTTCCTACGAATAATCGAAGTTGTCCTTGATCCGTTGGCCTCCCATTAGTATGGAACGAATAATAGTTTACTCGGTTAAAATGTCAATAAGATGCAACTTGTGATTGACTGATTACTTGCGAACGTTTGTGGCATGTTGTGACATTGTTGGCTTATTGTAAGATGTTCTATGTATGAATATGATTTTGGAAAAGTCTTGACTTGCATATGGAGTGAGAATTTGTGTTTGAGTCGGAAGTTGGTTTAGAAGGTCTCGTAACACAAGGGGTGGTAATACGAAAACTTAGGTAGGTCCCATAACGCAAGGGGTGGTAATACGGGGACCCAAGTTGTTGGGGATCCCGTGACACAAGGGGTGGTAACACGGTAACCCTCGTGGTGTATATGGTAACACAAGGGGTGGAAATACCTATCACTACAAGAAAAATGGGCTTTCCCAGCACTAGATTACCGGCATTTGTACAAAACCCCGGTAAAGGTCCAAAAACTACTGTAGCGGAACGGAGAGCTCCACGATAAAATTACACCTATTCCCCTTTTATCTATCTAAAGCCTCCCAACCGGAACAAAAAGAACAAGCGATCTACTCTCAATCTAGGGTTCCTCTTCGTCCCTTCGCCTCCTCTCGATCTGCGGCTCCCTCCTCTTGGTACGCTCTCTCTCTCTCTCTCTCTCTGTGTATCTCCCTCTGTATCTCTCTCTGGTATTTATGCGAGGAAGTTGGGGTCGCTGGGTCGTTGCCTTCAACCGTGGTTGGGTTCAGAGGGAGGTGATCAGGTTAAGGGCGGGGAAGGGGAATGGGATATGGGTTGAGTTAGGGTTTGTGGGATTGGACAGATTTAGGGATTTTTGGTTATATTGTAGTTAAATCTGGGGCTAATATCTTACTCTATTTTGTATTTGCCTCTCCTTGTTCGATTCCACATGGTTTCCCCCCTCCTGTGTATTCTCAGAGTAACACAGGTGCAAGATTTGAAGTTTATCTGCCTAACTTAGGTGGATATAATGGAATCGGCGTACAGGACATGTGAAAGAGAGAAGAGAGAAGGACTAATATCTGAGAGAAGTCGGTTGAACTTTGTAGGGAGCTCCAGACTGCTTTAGGCACCGCAAAATGGCAGGTTTGTTTCTGAGATTTTGTGTCTGTTTTTTTTAGGATGGGTTAGGCTTATGTTTCTATGAAGTATGTGATTTGATAATTTTCATGGTTTACAGAAAGAGAAATCGGGTACACCAAAAGAAAAAGGGTCCAAACCACTAAAGCAAAAAATGAACAAAAGGTTGCACAATTCGTGGAACAACATTCACATTCATAGGTAAGCAGCAAGTTTATATAGTCTTATGTGGTATTATAGATATGTGAATTTGAACATAGTCCATTCGTTATCACTTATAAGTCATGTTATAAGTTTTTTTAATTACTTACTATAAAAAAATTGAACTAAGTTATGAATTACACGGTCGTACAACTTTTTAAAAGCTTAAACAAATGTTCCAAGTAAGTGTATAAAGCGCTCATGGATCATGCAAACTTTATAGTTTCGTATTTTAGATTGTGTTTCTGACCTTTATTTTCTTGCCCAATACCGTGTTTTGATAACATCGGTTTGTTTACCCAAAGCAAATTTAGCACATTTCATCTTTTGGATCTATATAGGCTGCTTTGAAGTATGTGATTTGTTTAACTTTGTTGTTATATGCTCTGATTTCTAAATGGAATTGCTTCTTTAACATGCCTGGTCTTTGTTCATTGATGATGCACTCACGTTTGACGTTTGTAGTTCAAAATTTTCAGTTTGGTTGTACTGATCTTTATCAGGGTTTGGCACCTAACAGGAGGAGCGCAATGTATTGTGCAACTGCAGCAACTTTAGCTGATTTGGATGTTGTTGGTCTAATAAAATATGGGTGTCGGGACAACTACTGTAAGCAACAGGTGTGTGTAACATTCCTAGAGATAACATTATGCCGTCTCTTATTCTCTTTTCTAAACCTTGCAAGGGCTAAGCGAAACACTCAAACACAATATCGAGTTTTTTGGAGGAAAGCCCATATTTTGATTTGATCCATCAGAGGTTTGTATTAGTTGTGCTCGATTGGTGTCTTGAGTACAAGATTTTCATAAATCACAATATCCAAGCTCGGTTTGTGATATAATTTCAAAGTTCAATAGAGATTAGGTTGAAAAACAAACAAGACCATTGTAGTTTTACCTATTACATCAGTCCCTTTTGGAAGGAGTGTTTCTTCAGTTCAATAGTCATATGCCTTTAGTTCTTGGGGTTCAATTTAGAGTTTCTTTATCACGCACAATAGCAAAACGTGCTTGGAGTACTCCAAATACTTGCTCAACATCCTTACTTGCACCTTGCCAACTCTTGAGTAGTCTATTGCTTGTATACATATTTTTTCTCAAAAGAAAAGAATAAACTCTGGGAATAAACTTAGAATGATAGATAGTTGAGACTGGTGAAAAAGAGAAGGGGAGATCTTATTTATTGATATGTTAAAGAATATAGCCGTTGCAGCTTTAAAGCTTTCGACTGATATAAAAGCTTAAAGTTTTGGACTTATATAAAGAATATAACTGTTTGAGTTTATAGCCGTTCTTTACCTTGGTTGCTATTGATATCACTTTGGGATTTAAAGCTTTGGATCATGCTACTGATGCTACTACTTTTTGCTACTCATCTTTCATTGGTGTTCTATAACTCATCAAGGCACCATTTAGTTTGTTGTATACCTTGGTAGTAAAGGTTGCAGGTAAGCCTATTCAAAGGCAAAACATGTTTCCGTATGGTTCATCTCCCCTTTTAGTATGACTTTCCAATGCAGAATAATGAATAGTTTGGCTTAGGAATTCTCATGTTTGACTTGTGCGATCAGATTTATATAGCACGGCGTTCGACGAGTATAGTTAATCTTATATTGCCATGTGAACTATTTACTGTATTGTTTTCAGAGAAATATAGGATTTACCTGATGCCAAATGTGAAGCCACGAATATTTACGTTTGACTACTATCAGCATCTGCACTTTAGCATTTTGTATGTGGAGAATTATCAAATCATGGTCTTAACATGCTGGATTTGTTGATGTTTTTTGGTGAATAGAACTGATTTGTTGAATACGCTAAAAAGATCTCAGTTTTGGGCACTTAGTTGGTGCATTGAATTCTCAAATGTTCCCAAGTCATTCCCTCCTCTCCTACCTTTTTATTATTCAACTACAATCATTCCCTACTTAATACTTGATCTATTCTGATTGTGGACAAGACTTCAAATGAGCTGGGTTGGTTGGTTGCATGCGTTGGGCACTGTTTGTACCAAACTTAGATTAAAATGGTTCCAGTAGAATAGATCAAATTGAGGTTCAAGATGATTGCATGCTTTTTTACTTCCTTTGTACTTCTAGTATAGAATTTGCCTTAGGAAGTTGACGGTGATAGTATATTGGAGCATGCTACGTTTGATAGGGAATTGGATACTTTCATCTATTAGAATCTCATACTTTGGTTTATGCTTTTCTTGACTGTAAGTTTGGAGGCTTGAATTTGCAGCAATGAAATTGGTTTTGAATCTTTTGATTACACAATATTGACATGCTTCTTGATCCCTTAATACTTTTGGCAGTCAAATCTCATTCATAATTTATCATCAGAATCATGCACTTTGATGACTTGCGGATTAGTTGGGAAGACTAGGTTCTCTAATGTGAATTCGGAATTGTGTGTGCTTAATGGTGTGAGTTTTACTTTTTCTAATACCGTTCAATGATTTCCCAGGTTCTAGCACAGGTGGAGGTTGATGGACGCTGATCTCGTTGGGGTGCGAAAGATGTAATACTTGGTATTGTCTATCTTCTCTCTATAGATTTTTAGTGTACTTAGAGTAATTGACTTGTGTCGTTCTCGAATTGCTTTGTTCCTTTCACATATCATCATAGAGGTTTTCAGTTTGGCTTAGTTGAAGATTATATCCTTAATGTGTTGCATGTCTTATTCAATCATCCCTCCACTAGAGTATATTCTACTATTAAAGCAATCTGATCATGTAGAGAAAAATATTTATCACAATCCCACATTTTTCTTTTTTCATGTCATTGACTAGAAAAGCCTGTTAGTTGAAGTGAAGTCCATTAAATAAATGAGGGACAATTAGAGTCAAAGTTTATACTAATGGTACCCAAAGCAACCATGTATCTTGTGATTTTGAGAGTTATGTTTTGTTCTTCAATATGTAGTTCTCAGAGCTCATGGTATGCAACAGATACATATGGATGTGCTGATTTGTTTATGGATATATCACTTCATATTTAAACTGCATTTTGTGAGTTTTTAGGTTGGAGTGTTGTGAGATAGGATCTGCATTTTGTTGCTTTACTTACTCTGCCTGTTGTGGTCTTCTTTTGTTATTGTTCCTTTTGCGGGTTGATTCCAGTTAGTAAGCATGATTTGAGGTCTACTATTATTCATTTATGTGATTGTCTATTTTCCAGACTTAATAAGCACGAACTACAGATACTTGCCACATTTACAGACCATGTCCGTGGTTGATCAGTACTGAGGGTGGAGTCCAATGCACAGTGATATGCCTTGCCCAAGAAACAAATGTCTTTCACTCCCTGCATATTTAGGTACTTTTTGGGTTGGTTTTATGAATACAAAGCACTTTTGATATGAAAAAGAAATCCAGACTATCACGTGCTTATTTGATATGGGCACCTAAAAATCATGAAAGGCAGTAAGCATATATTCTGTTAACTTTTTTTCTATTATTTCTCCTCCATCAGTTTAAACTAATTTCTCTTTTCTATATGATTCTTAGGGTGTCCGGGACTCTCATCCATGTTTGGCAGAAGCAATACTATAGTTCCATGGTTGAAGAATTTTTTTTCTTTACCCTAGTTGTGCTTTGTGTGAATGTAGATTGTGGACGTGATGTAATATGACGTTGGGATGTTGCCAAAATTTTTGTTAGATGTTTCAATCCTATGGATTATTAATGAATTTGAATGTGTGTATTTGTTATTTATTACTTATATGTTTGTTACCTTGGACGTGAGCGGGTGTTAATGAATTATGAATATATAGGTGAAAATAATAGTAAATGGGTAAAATTGGTATCTGTATTTTTTTTTTTTTAAAAAAAGACTATTTCCGGCGTTTACTAAACGCGGGGAATTCCCTCGCCGGAGCGGTATGTTTTCTAACCGGAAAACTTTTCCCGGGGTTTATTAAACGCCGGAAAAAACGCCTTGCCGGAGCGGTAAGTTTTCTAACCGGAAATCACGGTTTTCTAACCGGAAATCACGGAAATCACGATTTTCAATCCTCAATCCTCTGCCGGTGGAATTTGATGTTAGTGAGTCGTGTCGAAATTGTTGAATTGCTTGAGTATTGTGAGCTATATGGTATAATGTGACTATAGCATATCATAGAACGATCATCTTGAATGATTGGCATATCCTTGAGTTGATTGTATTTCGTCGTTTGAGCTATAACCTCTTGTTTTCATTCCTTTGCATTTATCACCATGTTTTCATATGAAGTTGGTAAAGATTTTCCTGCTGGGCTAGTGTAGCTCAACCTAATCTTTCTTTTCAGGTTCAAATGTGGTGCAATAGCTAGTATACATCGTGTGCTTGGAAGTGAAGGGTTTTTGGAAGCTAACTGCTTTAGTTACTTAATCATCTACGTCATTGACTTTCTTTTGAATTAAGATGGGTTTGTAACTAAATATTCTTGGATTCCTTTTGACTAAAACGTTTGTGATATTCTAAACAGATTTGTACTTGTAAGTAAGTTTATTTTGTGGCCGGTGTGCCAATGTTGTAATTCCTTTAATCTTGGGGATTTGTTTGTAAACTCAAACAGGTGGGAACTCTTTTGGGTATTTATCTATGATGTGAAGAACTTTTATCGAAATGGATTATTTATTTATGTTGAAAATCGAGGGCGTGACAGGGTAAGCGTGGGTGAGACTGCAGCTGCACTGATGGCAGAGGATTGAGGTGGCCTGGGGTTGATTGTTGCGAAGGAAAGGACGATGGAGAATCAGATATGTGGAGAAAAAGAGAGAGCAAACTATGAAGTATCATTCTGGAATGCACTTGAGATCTACCTTCCAACTCAGTTAATTGCTGATCTCTTCACAACCTGAAGGGCTAAAATTGAATCACAACAGAAACAACTTGTTGCATTTGGACAGAATCTTGAATTGTGGGATCCAAGTTTTGACCTTCGGACCAAAAACCAAATCCAATCTTTGGCCTCAGCTATCAATATATTTGATAGAAATTGAAAATTATTGGTTCCAAACTTCCAATATATTTGATAGAACTTCCTCATTGTCTTCCTATAAATGATCTGAGTACCAGTTGTCGAGGAATTTAGCAATATTTCCTTGTGATGTGCTCTACATTCACGTTTAAGGCTGTAAACGAGCCAAGCGAGCTTTGTCTAGCTCGAGTTTGGCTCGTTACTAAACGAGCCAAAAACTTGAGCTCGAGCCTTAATGAGTCGAGCCCTTAACGTGTCGAGCTTAGTCATTTACCAAACGAGCCTCTTAAATCGAACTGAACCTCCCTTAATGAGCCGAGCTTTTGTCGAAGGAGCCGAACTCCACTCGGCTCGTTTACTAAAAGAGCTGAAAACTCGAGCTTGAGCTTGGAACGAGCCAAGCCGAGCGTTAACGAGCTGGGCCGAGCTCGCAAGCTGCTCGGTTCGTTAACCGCCCTATTCACGTTACAAAAAGTGCGTGGTACTAAGAGTGCCTTGGCTGCTTGGCAAACAAAATAAGCGGACCAACTAAAGTATGAGTATTTGTACTGTAAAGTCAATAGTTCTAACTCCTGAAATGGAAATAAAAATGAAAGAAATAAAATCATACCTCCATTGAGTTACCAAAACATACCTGGATAGGACAAAAAAAAATTAAAATTACTTTATCACAAAGTTAGATTTCTAATCTAATCTAAAGAAGAACTAACTATAAGAGCGAACTTTTTTTTACAATTCTCAATTTGTGAAAACAGCAAAATAAGTGGTGGTGGTGGTGGCCGATGAAATTGAAAACCACAACAATGAACTGATCAAATGGGATTCAAAGATTTGAAATAGAGTTTCTACTGTTTTCAATCTCCAAAAGAACTTGAACAAAGGTTTCCCTCTGATTGGACTAATGATGTAAGCTATGATGCAAATTGGTGGCAATTAGGCCAAACAGCCCCCTTTAAAAACCTGGAATTTGGAAACTATTTGGTGGCTTAAGGCCTCAAACCCAAATCCTCATGAGAATTTTCTTGTGAGAATCGTGTCACGGTTTTAATGAGAGAGTGTCATCTCATAAATTAGGGATCCAATGACAGAAAAGAATACACCCAAGCGCAGAAGCAGAGGAACAGCAAATATGAATAGAGGAAACCATTGCACACTCATTGACTACCAGATGGCCTTTACGAGAAACAACACGCAGAAGAAGACGAAAGCAGATGAAAGAACAAAAGGCCAACAGGACACAGCCGGAAAATGGCAAAAGTCTGGGAAGGCATAACGGTTATTGATACAAATGCCACGAAAAGACAACTCTTGTAATCCTTGTTCAGAAAGAGTAAGTTGTACATTTTCATTAAAGCTACACAACCTTTTTTCTGTCGATTTTTGTTTGGAGATTGAGATATAGTGTTTGGTTCCGCTAAACTTGACAGAAAATCAAATATTGTGAGCGACTACCACACACAAAATGCTAAAAATTTGTACGAGAGCTAGAATGTCTCATTCAAAATGCAAAAGCAGGTCAATATTATAGTGCTTCTAAATAACCATGACAAACTGCATTTAAACATGAAGTGAAATATGACAAGAAACTATTGAATACGAATCAACTTAAAGGGTTGCAAGATTGACATACTGTGGAAAAAACAGATCCAAGGATGGTACAGCAAGAGAAATGTCCATGTCTCTGATGAAGCACTTGAAGAATATGCTGAACACTGGAAAGGTATAGAATGATATTCAGAATATCCATCATGAGTTGTTCATGATGTGCAAAATAAAGCATGCAAAAGCATAACTAAACAATGACAAGCAACGGTACGACCGTCCCTAAAGCTGGTGTGGGCCACTTTCAATACCTTGTTGACTGCTAGAAAAGTCCCAAGTACGAGGGAAGTTAGTAATGAGTGCCTGAAGAGAGGTGCATTAGAGGGAAGTCGACCTTTCCAACAAGCCCTAGTACCACCAAAGAGGAAAAAAATTATTGCGCGGCATATACGATCAAGAAAAATGGAAGGAGATGTTAAACGAGAATTCCAACAAAATGCGTCTGGCCAAGAAGACACCCCTTCGTTACCATATAAAATAGAAACTATTACATGGTCTTGGGTAGAACTCAACCCCAAAAGCTAGCTATTGAAGTGAGGGTTTCCTCACGCTTATATTCTGCATATTACTTTGGTACCCAAGCGATGTGGGACTTTGCTTCATAGAAACTTCTACAACACTTTCTCAAAGTACGTTATCATAGCTGCCCCTGGCTCTGCAATGAATGTTGTAATCTAAAATAAACCACAACACAAACTACATTTCCTATACTATTTTCAGCTTAATTTGTTTCGATTGAGGACGTAATGCCATACAAATAAATACTCAACAAAGTTTCATATACTGTGAAGAGTGATCAGCTTTTGGATGTTGAATGAATGAAAAGAGAAGGTCCCAATGGAAGGCAAGCAATGCCAACACAGCCAATTCTGGTAGGACTGTAAAGGGCCAACAGAAAATAATGAAATTCTTGCGAAAAGGACACACGTAGTTAAAGACTATCCAGGTAACACAGTTTATAAGGACTGGGTGAAAGGTACAAGCACAACACATTGTGCCCGTTGGTTTGTAATTGCAGAGAATAAGTTTTGATTACTTGATAGTTGTGTAATGTCGTATTTACCAGAAAACATTGAGGAGGAATTAAAGGAAAGCAAATCTCTTTTCATGTTTCAGCACTAAAGGAAAATGATATATCAACGGGGGTATTTTTTATGTAATATAAATGTAAACAATTCACCACTTCATAGGGGGGAAAGAGGATGAACTCTTCTTCCATGAACAATAGCAAATAGTAGTGCACATTTCCAAAAGCAGACAATGTCAGTAGTCCATTAAGCTTTGCTATAAGACAAGGCACAACATGACTTGGCAAAAAGATAATCAATTTGCAAACAATTCACCACTTCACCTTGTCGATGTCGAAGGTGACTTCTATCTGAGGTAGGCCTCTAGGAGCCGGTGGAATGCCCACGAGCTCGAATTCACCAAGCATTTTGTTGTTTGATGCCATCTCACGCTCGCCTTGAAGAACTTTAATACCCATGCGAGTTGGATTGTCAGCTGCTGTAGAGAACACCTGAGGTAACAAGTCCCAGTCAAAAACTCAGAAACTACCTCAAATATCACAGCAGATTCATACCAGGCAACAAAAACTCTGGCGGTTAATGCACTTCTACTATTCTTACTCTTTAATTGTTTTATTCAATGAGGATGTAGCTATGTGTGAACAGCAAAAGTGTATTGGAAGAGGTGACTATACATTCAATGTGCGAGAAAGGCAATGGCAATCCCACTGCCATAGCATTTTCCTACCATATCGGCAACCCAGCAAACTGTTGAAATCAACACCCTCGTATCGTTAGTATACTTTATCTGCAGTCATATTTTACGCATGGATACAGGTGCACGTGTGTGGGCACCAACATGTCTAGGTGTCAGACACCCCCAAACCCTCCATATCACGAAATGGGATAAGCATAAGTTGGCCACAAGCATGTGGATGCATTGAGAAAATTTACAGAACCATGGGTACAATAATCAACCATAGGATGTTGGACTTGTTAACGAATGTACTTGGACACTCTATAATGTATGTTACATTTTCATAAATATAAGCTGTTTCTTTTTTGAAACGGTGGGAGATTAAAGAATCAAGCTGTCCATTTTAGTTCAAGCTGTCCATTTTAGTTTGCCTTATCATATCCGGCAGACCCATGTACATTGGCAACAACCAAAGATTCCACATAACATTTGCTTCAACCAATGAGATACATTGCTGTTAAAAAAGAGCCCATGAGATATTCTATTGGACCACAAATACCCGTATCAGGAAATGCGATCCCTAAAAAAATAAAATAAAATCAAAGGTTGAAGACTGAAGTGTCACCTGGCCTTTCTTCGTTGGAATGGTTGTGTTCCTGTTGATCAATCTGGTGAAAATACCCCCAAGTGTCTCAATACCGCCTCATCCGGATTTACTCCTTTACTTGGAGTCTTACCAAATATTTCTTGTACCACTTCTTGCACTTTTGGAATGTGAGTCATTCCTCCAACAAGAAGAACCTCATCCACCTCCTTGGTTGTTATCCCTGCATTCTTCAAACAGCTCTTGCATGGATTCCTAGTCCTCTCAATCAAGTCATTAACCAAGGCCTCGAATTTTGACCTGCTCAATGTGATATTCAAGTGCTTTGCACCAGAGGAATCGGCAGTGACGAACGGAAGGTTGATATCCGTCTGAGATGTAGACGACAGCTCAATTTTAGCCTTTTCAGCCACTTCCCTAAGCCTCTGGAGGGCAAGCCTGTCTTTTGACAGAACAATACCCTCTGTTCTTTTGAACTCGCTCACTAAGAATTCTAGCAGAATATTGTCAAAGTCTTCTCCTCCCAAAAATTTATCACCGTTCATTGCTTTTACCTGCAATGGAGTTAATTGTGAATACACCTGAGTACAATTGAAGACTACGGAGAATAAGCCTCTGCTCATTTCAATGTAAAAAGTTTTACCACGAAAATTGATTTTTACGGAGATTTTATTGGTACATCTGTTGTTTGGACGGTTGGTTGTAGCTTTTATGGATTACTGGATTGGCAGCAGCTGATGCCTGGCATCAAGCTAGAATGCTATTTCCGAAGAAATCTATTTGTACTTGTACTACCCGTCAAAATGGTGGCCTTATCAAATCCTCCCAGGACCTTAAAGCACATTAGCGCGCACAACAAATATCAAAATTTCAGCACATGCACCATAATGGCTTATGGTTCTGTACCCGATAAGCTGATTTCAAACCATTATGCATAACACATTTTCTTGGGGAAAATATTTTGCCATATTTTATGCAACATAACAACAAAAATTCAAGAAATCATATTTCGAGAAAAATATTTAACATGCAAACAAATAGAGCCTAAATGAAAATCTACCACCATACCTCAAAAACACCACAGATATTTCCAGAAACATCTAAGGTTCAACCACCGATATCAAAAACCGCTACAAGACCCTCCTTGTTGTTCAAACCATATGAAAGTGCAACAGTAGTAGGCTCATTAATGATTCTCTGCACATCAAGGCCAGGAATTCGCCCAGCATCCTTTGTTGCTTATCTCTGGGCATCACTGAAATAATCTGGTACAGTGATAACAGCTTTTGTGACCGTCTTTCCTAAATATGATTCTGCAGTCTCTTCCATCTTGGTGAGAATAAATGCTCCAATTTGGCTAGGAGAATATTGCTGCCCATTGACTTCAGCCCAAGTGTCTCCATTAGGAGCCCTGACTATCTTGTATGGAATGAACATTTTTGTTTTAGTTTTTCAATCCACGAAACCAAAATGATTGATTGAACACACTTTAGATACATGTCAAGCGCGGTAAAACACAACCGTGTAATTCAGCAAGCCAACCGGATCAATATATTGATTAAAAACACATAAAAGGAAGAAAATGGCAGCTTAGAACTCAAATCATTCTCACGATCTTATGCTTTTGATCAAAAGAACCCTTGCCAGTAAACAAATAAAACACAATGTACACACTCGTATTCACATAAGAAACAAGTTTTCTGGTTCGGAAGAGACCTGTAGTGAGAGATCTTACCGACTGAAGCACTGCAGGGGATGTTCGGCCTGTCAAAGGGAAAACAAAAAAGAAAATTGGTAAAAGGAACAAATGGAAAAAAAACATAGCTGCTTGTAATATTTTTTGCAACCTAGAACCGACTTTTCTCCATGGCCAGTGAATAACCATGAAATCAGGCCCATGAGATGAAATAGCGGTGGGATATTTTAGTTCCTTACTTCATACCTTTATGTTGGAAATGAAATGCCAACAAAGAAGTGAAACTATGTTACCAGGTATAATATCAAACATCTAGACCATTTCACCATTAGAAAAACATTTCCCTACGATCATCCTCACATATTAGCAAACTTCACCATTTTGATTGAAATAAAGGTCAAAAGCAACAGAAAGTGAAGTATAAAAATTTCCATCATGTTAGTGTTGCCCAAGAATGGTTATGAATTGGTTGATTCTAGCTGCCTCATAAGACTACTCAAATTTACACTGCACTACTGCGACATGATTACACTATGAGAGTGAAATTGAGTTACCTACTCATGAATGGACCATTAATCCCAATGTAGAAGTAGTTAGATTTCTCATAGTGGAGATGATTTTAGGCACAATTAATAATCAAATGGGAAGTAGATGACTACTGTGATGATAGGCGATTTGGGCGATTGAGCTACGCTCTGTGTATTCGTCCATTACAAGCAGTCATTCATGGCAGATGGTACTATCTCTCTCGCAGATGGGTTAGGTCTCAAAGCCTTGGGCTCTAATGAAGTCTGGAGAAGACAACAGATCTCCGATCTTACAAAATCCCCTCAGTCTCATCCTTCCCTGACGGAGGAAGAAATCCAACAGATGAGCAACTCAGGGAATTTCAACTCAGGATTCACTCTCGGAAATGAAGTACACGCAACATCTTCAGCTGGGTTTGGGGCTTTCAGCCCTAAAACGTCTAAGAACCCAAGCCCTTCAAGGAAGTTACAGCAAGTCTTCGAAGAGGCATTGGTGAGAGAGGCGGAGGATCGAGCGTCCAAATTGTTTGGCAGTAACACCAAGATCGAGAACATCTCGGATCATCTCATTATGCAGTCTAAAAACCCTAAGAGCACAAACCCTACGGAGCTGGGAAAGTCCATCCGAACATCATCAGCTACGTTTGCGACCCACAAACCCTTTGGTCTCTGCATTGGGGCGCTAAACCCATCAGTTTCAACAACTCATCCATCTTCTTCAACTGGATTTGGGGCTAACAGTCCAGATTCAAACAAGAAGCCTAGTCCCTCTAGGAAGCTTCACCAAGCACTTGTTGAGGAAGGTTTGATTCTGGAGGCTGAAGACCGGGCGCGCCATGCTCTGCAACAAGAGATAAAAATCTTGAACCCTACCCCAAAAACCCTAAACAACGCCAGAGGTGTCCCGTACTTGGAAGGGGATCCCAATATGGGATATAGTGAGGCTGACACTAAACCTAGGCGTCCTACCTCTCCCAAAAACCAGCCACACCAGTCGTTACCTACACATTCTAAACCGATTCAAAATTTACCTAAACCCAAGCCTAAAAACTGGGCTTCCTTACTACAATCCCAAAGTCCTTCAATGAACATGAAACTTGAATTCTTTCCTGATCTTTTAAGAGGGAAAGAAGCTCAGGTTGAGATTGACATCGAACTTACTGATGTCGGTAAGTGGAACAAATACTTAATGGGTCATTTCCTTGCCGGGAAAATGCCTTACCCCTTAGTTGTTTCTACAGCCAGGTATCAGTGGAAAGAACTGTTTGTGGCTGTTAAGCCAGTTGTTGGAGGATGCTATCTGTTTGAATTTAGAGATGAACAGGCCAAGCAACAAGTATTGGATGGTGGTCCATACTTTTTTTCACAAAAATACCTAGTCCTCAAGGACTGGCATCGAATGATGAAACCGGTTAAAGATCAACCTTCTCATATTCCAGCATGGGTTAGATTGCGTAATCAACCTCTAGAGTTATGGAATCAGGAGTGTTTGAGTAGGGTAGCTAGCACTATAGGTAAACCATTACATGTGGACCAAGCGACAGCTAAAACCTCAAGGCAACCAGGTCTCCTCCAAACTAAGTCAACCAGTGCTAGAATTTGCATCGAGATTAGTGCTGAACATGAACTTCCTGAAGATGTGAAAATTACTGTCGAGGGAGAATCAGTTGTGGTGCCTATTGAATATCAAGTGTTACCTTTAATGTGCAAGGAGTGCCAAGTATTTGGCCACTCCACTGCCCAATGCTCTAAGAAGTCAGTCTTAACATCCAGTCAGCCTACTCAAGATTGGACCATAGTGGGTAATGGCAAACACAGGAATCACTCTACTCAGTTAAACCCTTGTACTACGTCATCTACCACTCCTGCTGTAGTGATTGATGATTCAGAAGATGAATTGGAAAAGGTGCTTGAGAGTATCGTGAGCAGCTTTCAAGAGACATTGATCTTGTCCCAAAATGAAGTTCCAATCCCTCAACATGAGGAGGCTGTCAACACTCAGAAGGAACTAGATACATTGTCTCAGCAAAAGCTTCCGGTCCCCCATGTGCACAATGGCACCTTAGAAGAGGAGGATGGCAACATTAAGGGGACAACTTCCCTCAGTGAGCAGAATGCAGCTGTAAGCCCTAATCTTGCAGCTCCAGTGTCCAGATCAGCAGCAAAAAAAGCTGCCAAAATTGCTGCTAAACTTAAGGATAAAGAACCTCCTGACTCTAGTGCCATTTCGGACATCAAACTAATGTTAGGGGTTCTAACAAAGCAGGGCAGTTTGGAAGGCAGAAGAACTCTCATAAAAGTTCTTCTAACAAATCAGGGAAGTAACTCTATATTGCCTATTTTTTGTCCAGAAAGTTATATCAGTGCTATTGCTTTTCACTCTCATCTAAACTGAACTGTAACTATTTGGTTAGTTAGAATTGTTAGATGGATTGCTCACCTTTACATTTTGGATTTTGGAACTTGAGGGGTCTTAATGACCCTCTTAAGCAGAGGGAGGCAAAAAATTGGGTCTTTCATAATATAAAAAATTGATGGGAGGTCCACTATAGCATGTTTCTAACCCATTAAGTCCACTGATCAAGTTTCTAACCCACTAAGTCCACTAATATGTATTTGGTAAAGCCTAAAGTCCACTGCATTTAAAAAGGGAAATAGTGCCTGACAAAATTACCCTTTCCATTCAAATCCCATAAGTTTAGCCCATTATCCCCCATTATCCGTTCTACGTTTGAAATCCCAGCAGTTACGTTGGAATAGAGTGACAGAAGATTCTCCTTTTCTGGTACACTGTATATAACGTTATATACTCGTTCATCAGTTCACATTTAACGTGAAATACTTACATGAAGATTCTCCTTTTCTGATACATTGTATATAACGTTATATACTCGTTCATCAGTTCACATTTAACATGAAATACTTACATTTTACGTTATATACTCATTCATCAGCTCGCATTTAACGTTATATACTCATTCACTCATGACAGAAGACCACATATAACGATATTAAGGATGCAAACCTAAAATGATTTTGGTTGTTTAGGTTGAACCTTATATAATGTCAACATAACGTCTTGTACATATATAACGTTATATAACGTTAAATACTTTATTGAATTGGTCCGCGCAGCGGCCTCATTGACTTGCTTCTGATAACCGTATATGTATGAGCTTCTGGAATCTTTTTTATTACAATGCAAGAACATATAAATAATCTTTTATATGTTTACAATGCAAAAACAAACAAAGAACCTTATATGTATTACTTTGCCACATAAATAATACACATACAAAAATGTAATACGTGTGACAAAAAATAAACATATAACCTTATAACGTTATACATGAGATTTTGTCCTTTCTAACTCTAAAAGAAAAAAAAAGAAGAGGAGATCTCGTAACTTCTGCCCCTTCGTTGCCGTCGCCTTCTTCACAGTCGACTTCACAGGTAACTTAATACTCTTCACCCATTGAACAACTGCACAAATAATAACAAGTCAGTGAGGCCGCTACGTCAATAAAGTAGAACATGTAATGTTATATGTGAGTTTCTGTGTTGTGAAACTCCAAAAAAAACACATCTGCTCGTATAATTTGTGGATCAAGAAATTCTGATGTCACATTCATATAACCCTTCACAGAAAAGAATAAAGAAAGGAAGAGAAGGATTCTTATACTTTTACTAGTGTATAAACCAATCTAAAAATTCTAAATATATGTATTATGTATAAGTACAGGCCTGAACATATAACCATATATATTACTCAACAGCAGCTTAACAAAAATACAAAAAATATTCCAAAGCCAGCAAAAAAACCAGTTAACCCTACTCTGTTGTCCATTACCTATATTGAATTGGTCCGCGCAGCGGCTTATAGACCTGAACATATAACCATATATATTCACAGAACAAAATGACAACCGAACAAAATGATAAAATACCATACATCTTCACAGAATAAAATGACATTTTATAAACAACAACAGGAGAATATATAACGTTATATAATGTTACACAATAACATATGACATTACAATGTTATATGTTTACATCCGGGGGTGCGACTTTAGGAGCATCCCGAACTGCAGCGAAAACGATATTTTCAAGAACTTGGGGTGTAATTTCAGCCATAGAACCCGACCTAATTATATTGCAGTCGGTATGTAACTAGGGTTATATATATATAACCACATATAACCTTATATGAATTGGTCCGCGCAGCGGCCTAACAGATCTGAGTATATAACCATATATGTACCAAACAGCAACTAACGAAAGTACAAAAAATAAAACCCTAACAGATCTTAACGTTATATACAACGTAACTCCAAACAGAGAATATATAATGTTATATAACGTTATATAAGTATAATAACGTTAGAGCATGAATCTGATCCAGTCTTAACATGGAACTCTCATATGTACAATAACAACTTCAAAAAAACCAACAACAACGAATTGAAAATCAGATTTGATATCAACATCAAAATTAACATCAGCAGATCAATAGAGAGAGACGAGAGAGAGAGAGAGATATTTCTCTCGTTCTTCATATTCGGAACGAACTGTACCTTGGGCTAGGTCGACGATCGACGACGAAGAAAGTCTGGGACGTGGGTTGATCTTTGTTGTTCGTCGGTAGATCTCAATGTTGGAGTGACGACGGCAATCGTGGGCTTGACGACGGCAATCGTGGACTTGACGACGGCAATCGTGGGCTTGACGACGGCAATCGTGGGCTTGACGACGGCGACAGAGACGACGCCGGTATTTGAGCGCTCGAGGACGGCGACGACGATCGAGTGGTTGGAGACGATCGCGACTGAAGAAGGGCCGACCTAGCAAACTGTCTGGTTCGTTTTCGGTCGAAGAACGCCGACGAGTGGGGATGGGGTGAGGGAGGGGGTGAGGGGTTTTGAAAGGGGAGACGAAGTAGGCTGATTTTCTCGTTCTCGGTCGAAGAAAATCTGCTCCGTCTGGAAAAGGGGGGAAGGGGGGGAGGGGGGGAGTGGGGAGGGGTTTTGTAAGCGGGTGAAATGGAGGAATTAGTGGATTTGGATTTGTTTGAAAACGGAAATGGAGGAATTAGTGGGTTTGGATTTGTTTGAAAACGGAAATGGAGGAAATTACGGGTCAAAGAATTTTTTGAAAGCAGGGGTATATTAGACTACCCAGGTTATAGAATTTAGGAGTGGACTTAGGGGGTTATAGAATTTAGAAGTGGACTTAGTGGGTTTGAAAAATGGTATAGTGAACCTGGGAAAAATTCTCCCTTCATAATAAATTATCCTTAATTGGATTTCTTGAACATAAACTCAAAGAACCCAAGGTCTCAAGAATTGTCAATTCTATGCTCCCTAGATGGAATTTTGTTAGCAATCGCTCAAGTTCTCCCATGGGGAGAATTTCGATTTGTTGGAACCCTTTAGTGTTTAATATACAAGTTCTGTACCAATCTAGTCAGGCTATTCATTGTAAAGTACAATCCTGTGATGGTAAGTACTCTTTTGTAGCCACCTTTATCTATGGGGCTAATTGTTACTTGGATAGGCAACAATTGTGGGCAGATTTGCAACAGCTTTGTGTTGTTACCCCATGGGTGGTTTTAGGGGATTTCAATGCCATCAAGAATCCCACTGAAAAAGTAGGGGGAGATAGATCTTGGATGCATTGGATGGAGGAGTTTAATTCCTGCCTTCAGTCAACTGAATTAGTTGATCTTAGATACTCTGGTTGCCACTACACTTGGTCTAATAAACAACTAGGGGATGCCCACATCAGCACCAAGATTGATAGGGTTCTGGTAAATGAAAGTTGGATCACAGACTTTTGTTGGTCCAATGCTCATTTTCTCAATCCTGGAGTGTCTGATCATTCTCCTGCTGTTGTGTATTTAACAGCTGCCTCACCTGCAAGGAAAAAACCTTTCAGGTTCTTTAATTTTTTGGCTGAACATCCTAAGTTCCTTGATACTGTCCAGCAGGCCTGGAGGAAAATAATCATTGGCAATCCTATGTACTGTGTCTGTGAGAAGCTTAAGCGCTTGCAGGTGGATCTTAATGAGTTCAGTGAATTGTCATCAAGGGTGGCCTCCTATAAACAACGTTTGGAAGCCATCCAAAGAGAGTTAGGATCTAATCCCAATGATCCTTCTAAGCAGGCCACTGAAAGGGAATTGTGTAAGCAGTACCTTGTTTATGCCAGGGCTGAAGAAAGTTTTGCTAAGCAAAAGTCGAGAATTTAGTGGCTTAAATTGGGGGATCAATGTACCTCTTTTTTCTTCAAAACCATTAGTAATTCAAGGAACAGGAACATAATTTCTAGTTTGGTTTTGGAGGATGGATCTGTTACCCAAGACATTGAGTTGGTTAAGCAAACCTTCATCAATTACTACACTAACCTGTTAGGCACCAAGCATCTGAATATGTACTCGGGATCCTCTAGGGTACATCAACTCATCACTAAGAAACTCTCTCCTTCTCAAAGTTTGACCATGGTCATGGAGGTGACAGATAAAGAGATCAAGGACACGTTTTAGTCTCTTAATCCCCAAAAAGCACCTGGCCCAGATGGGTACAATGCTGCTTTCTTCCAAAAAGCTTGGCCTGTAATAGGCCATGAGGTGACCTTAGCCGTTAAACTCTTCTTTAGATTTGGCCAGTTATTGAAGAAAGTGAATGCTACTTTAGTCGCTTTGGTTCCTAAGATCCCCAACCCTTCCAAGGTTGGGGACTTTAGACCCATTTCGTGCTGCAATGTAGTCTATAAATGTATTGCCAAAATCCTAGCCAACAAAATCAAGCCTGTCCTGCCATCACTCATTGATCCTGCCCAATCAGGATTTGTACAAGGTAGGAGGATAGCTGATAACATCTTCCTCACACAGGAATTAATGAGAGTTACCATAAACATTCTTCATCCCCTAGATGTGCCATGAAGGTGGATATCATGAAGGCATATGACAATGTCCGATGGGATTTCCTTTGGGATGTCCTAGCCTCCATGAATTTCCATCCCAAGATGATCCAATGGTTGAAGGCTTGTGTCTCCACAGCTAACTACTCTTTGTGCTTTAATGGGGAGGCTATAGGGTACATTCCTGGACATAAAAGTTTAAGACAAGGAGATCCCTTGTCTTCTTACCTGTTTGTGATAGTTATGGAAGTCTTGACTTGTATCCTTAAGGAAAAGTCTCTTCTTCCTGATTTCAAGTTTCATTGGAAATGTGGTTCCACCAAACTTGTCAACCTCTGCTTTGCAGATGATCTTATGATCTTTTTGTAAAGGGGAGGTGAACTCCATTACACACATCCAAAATGCCTTGACAGAGTTTGAGGCTTTGTCTGGACTCTCACCTAGTCCTACCAAGAGTAACATCTTCTTCTCTGGTGTTAACCCTTCCATCAAAACCTCCATATTGAGTATATTGGGTTTCCAGGAAGGGTCCTTACCTGTTAGATATTTGGGAGTACCTCTTCTATCCACCAAACTCAAGCACACAGACTGTAAAGTCATGGTCGATAGGATTGTAGCCAAGACTAAATCGTGGACCCATAGATACCTGTCTTATGCTGGTAGGATACAACTGATAAAGTCAATCCTCTTCTCTATGCAAACCTATTGGTCATCTCTCTTTATTATCCCTAAAAAGGTAATTAAGGAGATTGAATCAATTCTTAGAGCTTTTTTTTGGTCAAGTCCTGATCTTAAGAAGACTGGTGCAAAGGTCTCATGGGAACACCTTTGCACTCCTATCAAGGAAGGTGTAGCCTAGCACATTTGGTTCCTTGTCTCGGGAGCAATCTATGTGGTGCCAATGGGTTAAGTCTTACTTAATGGTAAGAGTTTCTGGAGTGTAAAAACTCCTAGTGATCCATCCTGGGTTTGGAGGAAGCTTTTCAACCTTAGATCATGTGTCCAGCCTCATATTAAGTATAACATTGGGGATGGCCAATTAACCTGTCTGTGGTTTGATAAATGGCATCCCCTTGGTCCCCTCTTGCCAAGATTTGGGCCTAGAATTGTCTATGATTCAGGCCTTCCCAAGGATGTCACTGTGAAGGCGATTATTAGGAACAATCAATGGGCCTTCCCAATCTAAGAAGCACGGATACCGATACGGGATACGGATACGATACGATACGGATACGCGGATACATGATTTTTCCAAAAAGAAGGATACGACACGTTGGGGGATACGTTGAATATAAAAGTAAATAAAAAATATATTCACTGTGTTCGGAAGGCCACTTTGAGTTTTGTTTCAAAAAGTTATTTTTGAAAGCTAAAAGATGTGGGGCGAAGACAGCCTTTTGACTTTAAAATGTGACTACAGTAAAGTGGCCCCCACCACTCCCAGGGTCCTTTGTCTCCCCAGCTTTGCAATCTGTTCTTCGAAAACTTTGGAAAAAATCTAAGGGGTCGTTCGGCTAAATAAGCCAAGTTGCTTATTTTTTTGTCCTTATTTAAATTTTTTTCGTATCAGTTGGCTTATCATCAATTTTTTTGGGATTATTGCATTCTCATGACGAGAAATCTAAAAAGTAAAAAAATTTGACCGAAATCCAATTTTTTTTGAATAAAGACGAAAATAAGCCAATAAGACAATTTTTTTCGTCTTTATTCAAAAAAAAATTGGGTTTTGATCAAAAAATTTTACTTTTTAGATTTCTCTTGTCATGAGGATGCAATAATCCCAAAAAAATTGATGATAAACCAAGTGATTAAAAAAAAAATTTAGAAGGACAAAAAAATAAGCCACTTGGCTTATTTAGCAGAGATTCGTTCTCTGTATCCCCAGCCATAAAAGAGAGCTGTACATGGGGATGAATTTCCAAGAGAGATTGAGTGGTTGGGATGAAGTTTGAAGAGAGAGATGAGTGGTTGGGAACTTGGGATGAATTAAAGAGTGGTTGGGATGAATTGAGGAGCGAGAGTCTGGAATCGACAAACTGAACTTGTCAACTCAGGGTTTTTATCGGTCCCTTTTTCTTTTTTACTTTTCTGTTAAGTGGGTCCCACTTATTTTTCAAATAACTCATCCAATCACATATTTTTACATTTTAACTCAAAATTTTCAATCCAAAATTGTCATCCAAACACAGTGATTATATATAATTCCTAAAATTTCATTAATAAGTTTTCCATTACACAAGTTCACCATTTCACATGCCGAGAGAGATATATTCACGTATAGTTATATATAGTTACTATGACCGGGAAGTGCTCATTTTGAGCAGTTTTTAATTGAACCGTTCATTAAATCTAAGTTCAAAACTGCTCAGATCAAGTCTTTTTCGGTCATTTTTTTTGCTAATTTCTCGCAGGTACCCTTACAATCATGTTCTGATCATATTGAGCGGATCGGATCATCAAAATTTGATTGGAAACTATGAGGTGTTTTTTTAGGTGTCTAATTAGTTGTCTCCGGAACCGCCCCGATATATGTATATCAGTCCGGATCAAGTCCACACCCTTACGGTCCGCACCTCCCCTTTCCCGATCGGATTTCGATGATCCGAGCCGCTCAATGTGATCAGAACGTGATTTTAAGGGTACTCGCGAGAAATCAGCAAAAATAATAATCGGGAAGGGCTTCATCCGAACAGTTTTTTATTGAACGGTTCAATAAAAAATTGCTCAAATCAAGCCCTTCCCGGTGTTTTTTTTTTTGCCGATTTCTCGCAAGTACCCTTAAAATCACGTTCTGAACACATTGAGCGGCTTGAATCATCGAAATTCGATCAGGAAAGGGGAGGTGCGGACGGGTGTGGACCGTAAGGGTGTGGACTTGAACCGGACTATATATATTTACATACACACAACGAGAGAGAGACAAGAGACTTACAAGGTTATCGAGGGAGAGGATATCGTCGGTGTATTTACGGTGTCGATTGGTGAGGGAAAAAGAAAAAAATAGTCCTACTTGCAATTTTAACCCATATATTTTAAGTAATAACATATTTACCCTCGCGCGTATCCGAAACATATCCAAGCGTATCCAACACGTATCCGCACGTATCAGATACGTATCCGGAGTGTATCTGCGCGTATCCAAAACGTATCGGGATACCCAAAAATAATTCTAAAAGCAGGATACTTTAAAAAGCGTATCGGATACGTATCCGGAGAGTATCCGAGAGTATCAGTATCCGATACGGATACGATATGTGATACGGAGGCCAAAATAGAGTATCTGTGCTTCATAGTTCCCAATGACTCAAATCTCCTGATCTTAATGAAGTGAGATCTAACCTACATTTAGTCCCATCAATGACACCATTGGGGACACTTGCACTTGGACTCTCAATGCCTCTGGGAAGTTTACTATCTCCTCCCTTTGGGAACACTTGAGATCACACTACCCTGCCATCACTTGGTCTAAGGTGGTCTGGTTTCCCGGGCACATTCCTAGGTGTAGTGTGATCTCATGGTTGGCTATTCAGAATAGGATATCTACGGAGGATAGACTAGTTCTGTTTGGCATGAAAGCTACCTCCTTTTGTAGTTTGTGTATGGGTGTAAAATCGCGCAATCATCTATTCTTTGAGTGCCCCGTAGCTACTCAGATTAGGGGAATACTATCCTCTAAGACCCCCTACATGGTTGGATTGACCTCTTAGCAGCAGTGGGTAAGTAATCTATCCACCTTAAGGGGTAAAGCCTTAGCAGTCACAATTGCTAAGCTTGTTTTTACAGTCTATGTGCACCAAGTTTGGCTTGAAAGAAATTATAGGAAGTTTCAGAACATTAGTTGCCCTCCTGGAGTGGTTGCTACCAAAATTTCAAATGAGGTTAGGAGCAGGTTGCTGTCCTTAGAGTCCAAGGGGCCTACTCAGCTACTTTCTATGTGGAACATTCACTCGTGATTAATCTACATATAATTGTTAGTCTGAATCTATACTCACATCATTTCATTGGCAGGTCATAGTTGAGATTTGGACTCACAGTTGGTCACAGTCTGAACATTCACTGTGTTGGCATCCTTCAAGGTGGCTAGCAAGTTACAAAGGGTGGCTAGCCATCCAGCTCTCATCACCGGAGGTTTGGACTCACATGATCCAGTTATCAAAGCATTCAGATCAGCCAAATTCAGAGGTCACTATTCAAAAGGTCTATACTGCTATTACTTCTATCCTAACAGCTACTGATTCTATTGGATGCAAGGCTGTTTTGGCATGTGCTGAATTTGTTTCAAGGTCGTTCAGTTCTGAAGCTGTCACAATACTGTATCACATGGTTTTGCTGTTTTGCTGTCACAAATGGGCTGTTGTGCTATTGCTCAGTGAGGCGTTGCTCATTGCTACTCTACTGCCTGCTGTTACCTCATTGCTTCCTGTCCGGATTGGTGCTTTGCTTACTGCTGCTGCTGCTGATTGTTTCCGGCAGATTCTCCCATCTCTTAGATGGAAGTGAAGTGAAACATGTGGTTTTTTATGTTTGTTTACACTTATCTAGCTTTATAGTGTAGCTAAGTTGGTTGGGTTAGATCGGTGTGTGTTACAGCCCATTCGATCCCTACTCATTATAACCCTTGGATTAGATCAATGTAGCTACTTGGCTTAGTTCAATTTTCTCAATCTTTAATTTTCCTTTTTTCCTCCTGGGGTATGCCCCTTGTAGGCTGTACATTCGCTTTTCCTCTTTTTCTATTTCAAGCTAAATTACCCAAAATAATAATAATAATAATCAAATGGAGCAGAGGCCAGAAAACCTTACACATTTTCCCAGAAACTGATGCAGTTAAGGTCTTAGGCAATTACCTCAGTTCTTCCTCCTTAAGGATGGGTTTCTCAACAAGAAGTTGAGCAATACACAGCTTACACTCCATAGATCAACAGAAGCTCCATAATCCATGGAGCCCCACAGAAGTTATGGAGGTCGGTACCACAAAGTGACAACTCTACTGGTTAGGGGTTGCATATTCGCAGACGGGCCGGAATTACAGAAGTTTAACGCCAGTCCAAAATCAGCTATCTTCAAAACTCATTATTTACCAGAAAATTTGCACCTTTAATGTCGCGATGCATTACACTTCGCGAGTGGCAGTGCTCAAGTCCATATAACAACTGTTTCATGTAGCATTTAACATGCAGAACACGAGAAATAGAATCTTATAACGTGGAAGTAACAAAAATCAATTCAACCAGTCGAAGAAAGGGAGTGCACACAACACACACACAACAATAGAACCCATGTAGTCCCCAATCATTGGGGGTATGGGCGGGGGAGAATTGGAGACAGACCTAACCTTTGGCAATATGCACAAAGTGGCTGCTCTCAAAATACCACCAAAACAGTGGCCCCTTATACCTGTTTTGCTGCGGAACCATGCCCCCAAATCAAAGCCAAATGGCATCAGAGAGGGCAGGCCTAGAGACCCAATTCAATTTATGTGCACAAAATTCAATTGGAATTAAGCAAAATATTGCCAGAAACCTATTTATCAAGTGTGTAACAAAGAATCGAATACTTCAGAATCCAACCATCCAATTATTACAATGACTCCTCCGAGGCATATTTAGATGCATCAAGTAATGGAGCACATGTTGAAGTCAGCCATGACCTGGTTCAAAGTTTCATATCGTGCTTGGAGGGTTAAAATTGAATTTCCCGTGTCGCCTGAGACTCATAATGATGATAAGATGGAGATGTCGCGAGTGTGGTAAAGGCATTGGAGGTCAATATCGAATGCATACACATTTAATTCATGGAGGACAATTTACTTTCCAACTCTTGCCCCAGATACAATTAGATTCCCTTTCTAGCAGTAGAACTTATGGACATGGAGATGCTAAAAAGGAAAAGAAACTGAGAAAATAAGATGCATAAATATAAGTAGAGCATAGTTCATGTTGGAAATTGTAAGTAATAACACAGAATCAACCTGCATATTAAAGGCAACCATTTAAGCTCCATGCATCCAGATTTGAGGCTTATAATTGGAGGATTGAACCGAGTACCTTTAGGGTACACTCTCAGATCATTCTTCTGTGTGAACCTAGATTACAAAGAGCATCCAAAGTGGAAATCCATTGTCAAATAAAAGAATAACCACAATCACCCTTCAGGTACATATAATGGCAAATCATATAGATGAATCTGATTAGTATCGACCTTACAACATCCACTCCATGTGCTTCAGCAGCCTTTTCAAGCTCTTGTTTGCTCAAACTAAGGCATACGGGTTATTATTTCCATTTTTAGCAGAAATTTCTTGTATTTCTCTATATTCCCTCCATCAGGAAACCAAACAATGCACTAAAAACATTAAGTGTCAAAGCAAGCAATTAGTTGAGACACAATGGGGAAAATAAGGTGCTCAAAAGAAAAGCAGAGAAAGATACCCATTTTCCCTAATGGAACACCCCAAAACAGCCCTTGCTTCTCCAGCTTTCCCTCCTTTCTTTTGTCCATCTCTCGGGCTTGGCAAGATACAATATGATGGATGGAAAAACTAAAAACAGAACTAATACCATTAGAACTTTGACAAATTGAATGAAGAAAATAGAAACATGTACTGACCTTCCACTGAAATCTATCATCTAACATGCTCCTTTGAGCATCTGTCAGCTTCCCAACACATCTCCATATGTCATCACCTGCGAAAAAAGAATAAAACAACCCCCGGTAAGACTTGTCAATGGATACTAGTCTAATGCCTGTGCTTTGCATGTTTTCTCGTGCTCATTGGATGAATTGCTCTGTGTCATCAGAAGACACAAATCACGAATGTTAGAAGAAACAATGCCCATCCAAAAAAAAAAGAAGAAGAAACAATCAACTCAAAGGGATAACTGAAGTGCAAAGGGACTTTCAGTTGGGAAGAAAAATCATACTGTAACAACTGTATTTCAAATTCTCTCTACATAATCTTCCTCTAAGTCTAATTTAGGAGCCATAACTAAACAAAATCAAACACAATCACCTTAACTACATTTCTAAAACCTTTCTGACAACAAACTTCCACTCAAATGGGTTTTCCCGGCCCTTCAAGACACCACCAACTGCAACTGCCAATCAATCATCCATCGCCACATTTCACACATGCCATGCAAGTTTGGCTATGTGCAAATCACCACTGTCAAGAAAGTTTTGCACATAAGCGAGGTCTAGTTTGGAACATTGCCTTAATTTTGCTAATCCCAAGCAGTGGAGATTGAGAGTCCAAGTTGAATAAGGCTCGACTTTCAATCCATATTACCTCTCCTAAACCAACAAACAGGCAAAGATAAAACCATTGCCCTAGCCCACCATGGGAAATGATAGAGCTGCACCATCTCATTTGAGGCATGGCATGCTAGAAGCAGATAGTTGCGAGGTTGTACCATCCATGCAAACCTCATAGACAATGCAGAATATATGCACATTGCTGAAACACATGATCAATGTTAACCAAAACTGCAAAGATGCTATCTCTACCAGTATTTGTACATTCTTTTTGAAACCAGTAGTTTCTAACCTCCAGTCATGTTGCCAGAGATCATTTCAGGGGATTTCTTCATTTCCACCAGCCCCTGCCGAATCCACCAATTACAACTACTATAAATCAAACCGAGCCGTAAAGCCATCCAAATAGAAGTTATACTGTCATGTGACAATTGACCTTACAGCAATTACACATCCCCAGTTAGCAACAGGACCCCAAAAATGAGTTGTTTTAGGGCCAATTGGACTGTTCAAGAACGATCCAAAGGAAGCCATATAGGACAGCTGCAACTCAATAACTCTTTGCCCAGCTTTTCGTTGCTTACGTCCACTATCTGCAATGCACAAAATCGGCACGTCAGGTACAAACATCATGCAAAATTTTGTAAAAGCATTGCAATAGACAAAATCAAGAATGCAAAACCTTGTAATAAACAAACTTAAGCTGTTCAAAAAAAAAAACAAACAAACAAACTTAAGAATGCATAGTGAAAGGCTGAATTTTGACCCTTGCAGAAAACAAAAAGTCTGGGACCAAAACTTTGGGACACAGTCGTGTCTAGAGTTGTGTTCATATTGTTGGTTTGCAGAGAAACAGTTCTCCGTTCTCCAGGGTTTGTATGTGCGTAAAAACAATCTCATTAACAAGAATTCAGAAAAATGGACCATCAAAGATATTTTTCATACACTTATTTAGAAATTGACGAGGACAAAGCAGAAGAATTACTGAAAGTGCAGAACATAAGTACCTCATATTAATGTGTAACAAAAATGATATCAAATTTTAAACCCCTTTCTCCAAAGAAACCTACTCCTGTTAGATAGAACGAAGGTAAAAGAATTTGGGCACACCCTACATTCTCATTTATTTATTACCAAAAGATGGAGGTGCCAAGATAAATGGCCAACTGGCCCAACTCAATATAACAATCCAGTTTAACATCACAAATAATTTTCATCAAATATTTCCCCCTTCTCTTAATTAGGTGATAAACTGCCAACAAGCTCAACTCAATAAAACAATCCAGTTCAACAGTGAAAATAATTTTTATCAAATCTTTCCCCTTCTCTTAATTAGGTCTAAGACTTTCAAGAAAAATGAAATTTCAACCTAGGCTACATAGAATGAGAAAGATTTAAATATAAACACCGAGACAACTCCTACACTTTCTTAGACAATTTTCAAGTATGATGAAGAACTATCTACAAATCAATGCAACAGTTCGTACCGCAATCCAGCTCCAAAGGAACTATGAACCAAGCCTCCCACCAAGGGAAGATAAAATGAAATACGTAGGGTTCATATAAATATCCCACAAGTCCATGACTTAATGGAGAAGTTTTCCACATGGGAAAAAAAAGTTTCTTCTCTGAATAAATCAAAACAATCCATATAGCATAAATCTCACAAAGTAAGAGCCCAAATAGTTGCACAAAATAACAGCACCATTAGCGAGCAATTCATCATTACTTGTTCCTGATAAGAAGTCATTGACATAAAAATCTCTTTTTAGTTTGGGCTCATGCTTCAACTGAATGAGCACCTTTTGCTGCATGAAAATTGAAAATCAATAATTCCATTTCACCGATCACAAACGGTTGCCTTTTGAAAATTAACAAATGGTAGAAGTGGGAAGAGATGACAAAATGTAAAGCACAAGGGCGGTTACCTCCTCCTCATACTCATTCATATATTTCTTTAGCTCTGATTCAACATTCTTCTTTTTCAGAGCTGCAAGCTCTTCCTTCTTCTTTAAAGCCCACTATTCACTCCTCTTCTCTGTCTTCAGCATTGACTCTGGAACCATAGACCCTGGTTTGGCTTGTGCTTCAGACATCTCTCTGCAAACGACCTAATCAGACTTACAATCAAATAACTATTTTCATATTTTTTATGACAAATTGAGACCCCTAACCAATCCATCTCCACTAAAAATGCAATCAAACCAGCTGTCTAAGGACCTTTGCATTATTGTTAAAACCAGTATAATGAACACCAATATTTCCAAGAAAATCTCTCAATTGCTGCCAAATCAAGGTTTTTTGCCGAAACGAAGGAGGCGATTCTAGGAACGGAGTAGCATCGCCTGCGATGTGGATGTTGATGCAGGTACTGGGTTTCCCTCTCTCGTCGGTTCTAAAAGGTATTCTCCTCCATCCCTTGAATTCATTATTCTTCTGTACTTGATCTCTCCATAGTAAGGTACGTAGATATGGACGTATGTAGTAATCTTTCCAGGAGATTATGGCATTTGTTTTTATCTTTTTTCTCCTTGCAGTAAGCATCAGATTGAATTCTGTATCGGATTCCTGATAACTTGTGTTGATAACTTGTTTATACAAATCTATGGGAACGGGTTACGTTTCATACCTCAAATGAAGTCTTAATAGGACCATTCAATATAGCTCAACTGAGAAGCCTTAAAGTATAAACAAACTAAGATTTGAAGCCAAGTGAGAAGGGCAAGTTATTTTACTAATTTACTCCATTATTAAACTACCAATTATTGTTTAGAGTTGTAGGACCATAGTCTTCTCCTATGGAGTAGGCCTTATTAACCAAAAAGAGAGAAAAAACCACACACTTGCTCATACACTTGTCACTTGAACAAAAATGCTCACATGGGGCGTGTGGTCCCATAGTGGAACAGAATAGAAACAACCCCACACAAACTTGCACATACACTCCTACAAATGAGGTTCCATGTGAGGGTTTGTACAAAGTGTATGTGCAAGCATGCATGGTTGTAGCAAAACTGTCAAGGATTTATGCCAACTATATTATGAGAGTTGGAACGATGTGAGGGTTTGTACAAAGTGTATGTGCAAGCATGCGCGGTTGTAGCAAAACTGTCAAGGATTTATGCCAACTATATTATGAGAGTTGGAACGTATCTCAAGTGCAGAAGGACCACAATATTACATGTTTTGACAGATAGGTGGTTGAGTGATGGGCATAACAAAGATAAATTTCCTTGGTGGCCCTATGTAGCACGGATATGGAAATGGACCCGGATATGAACACGGACATGGGAATGCTAAATAAATGGGGACACAAACATGGCAGGGGACACACCAAAATTAAATGAATAGATAATTTGTATTTATCTTAAACCAGTGGAAATTGATTATATGTATAAACATGAACATCAATTTGTATTACACTTTAAACCCAAAATATTTGAAGTACATAACGATAAAAGTCAAACGGGGGGGGGGGGGGGGGGGGAAATAAAATAAACTTACCTTTTATTTTAAAAAGGTTTGTTCAGATCTTTTGATGAGATGATTTACTGGAACTTATAACGAAAATACAATAGAAGTTGTCAACATTAAGACCAATAAAGCCAGATCCTATGAGTTGCCTCGCACAGAACCAGCTCTACCAGTAGAGTTAGAACAAGAGAAAATTGAAACCTATAAAGAGGAAAAGATATATGGTAAACAAAACATCTATTGACATACAGGCGAAGCAAGGGGTTTGGTTCAAACACATCACGCACCTAGGATTCTAAGTAGCATCACTCGGCCAAAAGCCACAATTCCATAATTGCTACTGTGTTTAAGGATTGATACAAAGTTTTGAAGAATGAATAGGTGTTTTAGCATACATTACATATGGAACAAAGGCATATGTGGGTAAGCAAAACTATAACTTATGAAGTCATGAAAATAGAAGCTAGAGGAAAACTAACCTTTGCGGTACAAGCTGATCAAAGCGTCGTAGCTTCCTCAAACATCTGCAACAACAAATAAATATTACTACTAAAGAACCATTTTTTTAGAAAATACAAGTAGCTGATTGCATCTATTATACCTCAGGCTACAAAATCTGGAAATACAAGTAGTTGATTGTATCTATGTATTGTACGTGAGTAAGTGTATATTCAGAGAGATCTTTCAACTATCACAACAAAAACAGAGGATAAATAGATCAGAAAAGGCTAGGTCTGAAAAATAAACCATCTTTGATCCGGACTCCAACCAAACCTTTTAATCTATCTAGTTCGAAGAAGCAGAGAGAATGAACAAAAGGAATAGCTGTGTAAAAGCAATGAATTTAAGGCTCCGTTTGTTTCGATGTAAAATGTTTTTTCAGAAAACAAACTTCAAACTTTTTATTTTTCGGTGTTTGGTTGGCACTTAAAAATATTTTCAGCAATCAACAAAATAGTGTAGAGAGAGAGATGGAGAGCTTAAACGGTGGAGAGATATGAGATTATTGGAATTGAACGTGGGTCAGGACTAACGATCGAAGAAACTTACCAGTGAGAATTACAGTAGAAGGCAGCGGGTTCATTTCGGAAAATAACTTACGGAAGATTTAAAGGTAAGTCATTTTCATCCAATTAATGGAAAATGTTTTACATTTAAAATGTTTTCTTCATTTTTTACACAACCAAACGCCGGAAAATAGGTAAAACATTTTACCGGAAAATATTTTACGTCCAAACAAACGGAGCCTAAATGCCAGAACTTGAAAAATAAAAGGAATTTGACACTAAAAAGTACACAATTGAAGAACACGAACTAACCTAGCAAATCGCATGACTGCTTCTCTCTATCCTTCCCAAAAATCTTTCATCCACAGCCGCTAGAACAATTCTTCAATCAGAAGAGAACTTTGTGACGCCGTTCGAAGCAGAAACAGTTCTTAGAGTACTCTGTGAAGCCGCTCAAACAGTAACCTGTCTCTCTCTCTCTCTAACGACAATAACCTAAATAGGCTGAGGAATTACAATTGTGAAAGCCATATTTGAAGGAATTCCTTGTCGACAAAGAAACGGAAAACATGGGTAAAGCGAGGTAAGAGGCCAGAAAAGACGCCGGAAAATAAGGAAACAGTCCTCTACATGGAATGGAAAACTCTAAAATACCCCAACAACTAAGAACAAACAGTACTCAAATAAAAGGGCAAAATGGCAAAATCTGGGCAAAAGAGTACACAATTTCAGCAAAATCCGGAAAAAACGTTACACGCTCCGTCCCAAAAAGTTGGACACTTTTGGGACTGCATGTCATTTTTAATAGCTTATATCTTTCGATCTATGAAGTTTTATGTGATTTTGAAAACTTTGTTTAATAGAATTAATTAAGATCTATCAAACAAGATCTATATAACATATTTTTTGACATTCACATTGAATAATATAGGCGATTGAAAATGGCACACTATCTCGAAAGTGCCCAACTTTTTGGGACGGAGGTAGTAGCTTTTTTCAATAAAAAATACGGAAAGACATAGCTTTTACCCAAAAACAAGGCAAAATGACGACCCTACCCTCCAACTCAAACTACAAAGGTAATCCTATAAGGGGTATTTTTGTATTTTTGCAGCGTGGCTTGGCAAACAACGTTCACTGTTTTATTACAAGAGTATTGATACTTGTACAAAATGGCAGGTCTTGCCAAAATTTGAAAGTGTAAGTGGTAACCATAGCATAGCCAACAAAAAAAACTAAGTCAAGCACAACCAATAAACAAACACAATACACGACATAGGATTCTAATGTTTAATAGTACTGCATCACAAAACCATGTTCAAATGGACAAATATCTAGAGTGTTCAAATGATACAATTCAAGTGCGACGCATGTCACAAACTGTTTGAAATCCTCCCCTTTTTTTCATAATCCCATCTATAAGAGCCTTCCACGTCAGCCAACATATATAGAATTTAAACTATTTTGGATGCCATTAATCCTCTTACCTCATAACCCATTGCTGGGCATTTAGTCAAACACCTAGTAGGCGCTATCTTCTAATGTTTTTCCACTCTTTAATTCCCTAACCAATGGGTTATGGCTTAACTCAGTTTAACAAAAACTATATAATAGTGCACGATTAGGAGAAAGTGCTAGAAAGTAAATTTAGGAATAAATTCAATGCAACTCATTTTCTCTACTTTTATTAACACAAAGTATTAATTACACAATCATCAAAACAACCAAGACAGTTGTGACATGAGCAAATTGAAAGAAGCCTATCTCTTGACCAAGAAGGTTATCAGTGAGAAATCAAATTGAATGAATAAACAAAAAAGAAACGGACATGTTCATTATGCTCTGAAAATCACAGAAAGATAACTTTACCAGAGAGAGAGAGGAGGGGGTTTCGTGTGTGGGTGTGGCCGTTGTGTATGAGAGAGAGAGAGAATATAAAGAGATCACTAATTACTAATGGTTTGTAAATTTGAATTCTTGATCGATGAGAATTAGGGCTACCAAGCTACGAATCCCCAAAATCCTAACCCTAGGTTTTCATACACATCAGTGCATTACTACGTTTCCTATGAAAAGCAAGAAGAATCAGATGAGCTTAAAAAGGCAGAGCCAAGGGGTGGACCGGCACATCTGACCTTGTCTTTAATTCGCTCCATCATCTTCTCCTTCGGCCTCAAGTTTCCGTAAGATCCCTTGAACCTCTTCCATTTCTTCGTCCTCTTGTCCCCGCGTCCGCAGAGGATCGGCGCCCCCCGCAGCCAGGGGGTTGACTGGTGACTGGCGAGTGAAAGAGAGAAGGGGTTCGACCTATCGACTGAGAGAGAGATGGGGGTATGATCGTCTGAGAGAGAGAGAGAGAGAGAGAGAGAGAGAGGAGGGAGCGTCTGAGAGAGAATAGGGTTTCGTGTGTGAGGGGTTTGTATTGTGGGTGTGGCGGTGAGATCACTTCACTAACGGTTAGAAATTTGAATGCTTGATGATCACCTTTTGCGATGAGAACAGAGGTTTCCACCCGCGAATCTCAACCGTTTATAATGCAGTTCATGTTCGATGCACGGGATAAAAAAAACACATCAACGAGATTTAGCTAAAAATCTTTCATACTCTCTTCGTTTTATATTGAGAATCCATTACAAAAAGTCGCGTCATTTTTCAAATCAAAAAATCAACTTCTTCCAAGTATAATTTTTTGAATTTTTTCGTATCAAATTGAAGTACTAATCGAGATTTTTTATACGATTCGAAAAATTATATATGAAAGTAGTTGATTTTTTTATTTGAAAAATGGCAAGAGAGAGAAAATGAGACTCTTAATATGGAACGAATGGAGTATTTACTAGTGAAAGTTTATTACTCCCTCCGTCCCTTTATTACAGTCCAGTATTCCATTTTGGGCTGTCCCTTAATAAGTGTCCATTTTGTAGAGTTAGTGGGTAAAAGTTGGTGAATTGTCTATTTTGTCCCTAAAAGTATATTTTATTTTGAAAAGTTAGTGAGTAAAAATGTAATGATGATGGGTAAGTAGGGAAAGTGGAGGAAAAAGTTGATGTGAAAGGTATAATGATGATGTCTTTTTAATAAGTTGGAGTTACGAAGCAGGACATTTAAAAAGGGACGGATGGAGTAATAATTTAAAATTTAAAATTTAGCACAAAACATTAAAAATCAACCAACTCTCGCAACCCCCAAAATTAGTGAAAATTCACTAATATTGAAAAGTTCTAATTTACTACTAAAAATTCAAAAACAAAAATGTCCAACTATCAACTCTAGTGAACCCTCACTTCCGGCAACCAACTCTGGTCGGCGACACACGAAGTTAGTGAAATATCACTAATATTTGAAAGTTTATAATTTAGTACTGAAAATTACAAAAATCAATCAACAACCAGCTCTAGTGAAACTTCACTAATCATCATAAAACAAGGTCTACTTTGGGTTTTGACTTAAAAAGTCAAGTGACTTTTTTACAATGGCAGAACCGGGATTTTGACTCCAAAGGGGCCGGCTTAATAGATTTTTGTTTTCCAATACATTATATTTGTGCATTGAATGATTCTAGCCTAATGAAGTATACCAATTTAATTTATTTTTTTTATTTAGGCTACTTTAACTGTCACATTCTTATTTTTTATTTATGAAAAAAAAAATGAGCCATGAGAATGTAGAATAATTAGTTTTTTTTATCAAATTAAACCAAATTAACAAGATTGTAAGTAGTTTATACACGGATAATTATCATTAATATACAAAATAAAAATTTTAAAACTCAGATGCTCGGGGAGCCGGGGCCCCCACATAACTCTGCCCCTGTTTTTTTGTTTTGACTTTATTCAAAAAAATTCGTGTTTGTTAATTTTGCGTCGAATTTTTGTGACTTATTAATTCGTCTCAATAAGAGGAATCGAAAAAATATAAAATCATGATCGAAACTCATAATTTTTTTAATAAACATAAAAATAAGTCAGAAAGACACTCTTTTTCACTTTTTTATTTTTTTGTCTTTTTGAAAAAATTATGAGTTTTGATTATGATTTTTTACTTTTTTTATTTTTCTCATCGAGACGAATTAATAAGTTACAAAAATTTGACGCAAAACTAATAAATGCAAAAAAAATTTGAATAAAGACACAAAAAAAGAGAGTAAAAGTGACTTTTTAAGCCAAACGACAAAGTTGAACATTTTGAAATTAATAAATGTGTTGGATTAATTTAGTTCATATCCAATTTGAAGATTTCTGATATAATCTGAACGAGCAACGAATTCGTGCGTAGCACGGGAACAAAAAATTGAAATTCTTATATAGTTATATATTTTTGTGACCTATTAATTCGTCTCAATAAGAGGAATCAAAAAAATATAAAATCATGATCGAAACTCATAATTTTTTTAATAAACATAAAAATAAGTCAGAAAGACACTACACTTTTTCACTTTTTTATTTTTTGTCTTTTTGAAAAAATTATGAGTTTTGATTATGATTTTTTAATTTTTCAATTTTTCTCGTCGAGACGAATCAATAAGTTAAAAAAGTTTGACGCAAAATTAATAAATGCGAAAAAAATTGAATAAAGACACAAAAAAGTGAGTAAAAGTGACTTTTTAAGCCAAACCACAAAGTCGAACATTTTGAATTAATAAATGTGTTGGATTAATTTAGTTCATATCTAACCTGAAGGTTCTGATATAATCTGAACGAGCAACGAATCCGTGCTACTTACGGGAACAAAAAATTGAAATTCTTTTAAATCATAAAAATAGTTGTTATCCGACAACTCAACTCCACTCCCACTCAACTCCACTTTTTAAGGTTTGGGCCAAACATAAGGTAAAGAAAGAATAGAAAGAAAGATAGAATGGGCTTCTAGTTGCATGCTCTGCTTGGATTGGCATGGCTGTGAGTCTGTGCCCCTTTGCTGGTTGAGGCTCGGCCTCTAACACCGCTCGCCTCTATTGGGCTTGGCCCACAATCTAGATCACACATGGGTCAAACTAGGCCGCGATGCGCCGACAAACTGGAACGGGAGTGGAGAGGCCTGGAACTCGCGAGCCTAACCCGTGGAAGGATGGGGTGTTGTGAGGCCATATATGAAGTGCAAACCTAGTCAGTCTTATTCTCTTATTATGCGAAGTGCAACAGATATATTTTTCAGCAGGCTTGCAAATATGTTCAACTTTAAAATGGTTGTGTATATAGTCGTTGTTGAAACTTTGGTGTGTATTTGTAAAACATTGTGTTTTTCTCTAGTCCCACATTGGCTAGTCACAAAACCTCTACCAGTATCTACTTTAAATACGACTTTGCACACTAGTGGGTTTGTGAATGAGGACCCAGGGAGAGATCTCGCGCGCTCAGGAAAATGAGCGGCAATTTGGAAAACTGATTCGGAAACCAATTAACCGGGTGCGCATCACGAGTTATTCGCGCGCAGGGGGGGTGCAAATTCGGGAAAGGTTACAGAATTTTCAGTCAATCATATCTTTTTCAAAATGGAAATTCTTGCTGGTTAAGAACGTGTAAAAAACGTGTGCTAAATCAAAGGATTGTGATTTGATTTGATTTCTGCTGATTAAGAAAAACGTGTGCATAATTAGTGGGATCTGATTTGTTTTCCAAAACTAACGCCACAACCCGCTCCTCCTGCACCTATAAATACAGCATTTCGGAAATTGGTTTCTATATAGAAAAAAAAAAAAAAAAAACTCTCTCTTCCTCCTCTAAAAATATTTTCTGAATTCGAGCAATAGGTTGATTGTGTGTTTTGTTTCCGGTTTTCTTCTGTGCAGAGAAGGCCGAGCAGAGGAGGTGTATTCTGGGCTGTTTTATCCTGGGGACGGCGTGGTACTCAACGAACTGCTTGCACAATCTGGGCAGAGCCGCGAAACGTCTTAAAGAGAGCGACCTAGTCCGCGACTCAACCCAGCAGTTGTTCTTCGATTGGTAATCTGTTCCATATTTACAGCAGTTATTTCAACAGTCGTCATCTTTCGAAATGACACAAAAATGTGCTACGAATGAACAACTCCATTTTATTCATCAAGCAACGTAGTTACTAACTAGTGAGGAGTTGGTTCCAATAGAAATAACGACAAAAGACCACAACATATATGTTTAGGAATTCTGACAAATTCCGTTTGTAGCACATATTTCCCTTACACAAATGCCCCCCAAAATGCCACTGCCGTGACATAATAGAATTGGTATTATATGTACGCACGCTTTTTTAAAAAAAAAATTAACGAGTTTAAATATATTCTTTTTGAATTTTTGGTGAAAGAGCTTAAACATATGACTATTTATGCATTGAGAAAGAAATCAATGGTGGGAACTAGAGACTTGAAGATGATGGAGTAGGTAGTCTCAGTTGGGTGTATTGCATCCCAAAATGCATACTTGGAGGCATCAGTGCAAGTAGGTGATTTTGGATTGCACGCGTACGAGGCTTCTAATAGACCAGTCCCACAACAGCCTCTGTCCACCACATCAAACCCTAACAACAACAACAAAAAGAATAGATGAAAGAAATTGTATGTCAAACAAAAATGTTAGAACCACACCCATTTACATACCCACACTCACAAAGTTGTGGGCCCTATACACACTGCGCAAATTTAGTGTGTGCGGAGCCCACACCCTTGTGAGTATGGGTGTGTAAGAGCATCTCCACTCCTTACTCAATTGTTTACCCAATGTTGAGTAAAAATTTCGGTAAAAACTTGATTTGGTATGAAGCAATCCAATCGACAAATACAAATCTAGGCATAAATTTGAGTAAAGATTTCATTAATGGCATAGTTGTAAATTTGAGGGGGAGAAAATAGCCTTCAAAATTTGAGTAAAACTCAAATTTGTTATGAGTTTGAGTAAGGAGTGGAGTGGTGTTTTGGGTGATTTTTACTCAAATGAGTGTGGTTGTAGAATGATGGTATGTTTTTCAGCATTAATATGTATGAGTCGTATGACTACTAGTTACATAGCAAAAGGTGAATGGTAATATTTCGAATGAAAAGCTTACAAAAAATAGGAGTGGAAATAATTTTCGACACGACACGAGAATCCAACACGAAGTTTAGCTGGTTAGGACCAATTATTCGGAACATGAATATGACACGACACAATAACACGAAAAGCTAAACTGGTCAAGTTAGGATTGAGAGAATTTTGACACAAATACGAGATTACACGACACCCAGAATCAAATTAAACCACATGCTTTGAATTTGGTTAGGACATTTGGGAAATTAAAGCTTTAACATAATCTAAACATTTTCCCTTGAAATTTTCGCATGTGAAGGAATTATTTTTCTCCAAAAATAAAATAAAATAAAAGTAGAGCAACTCTACGCAATTAACTTTAAAACACAACTCCGAATACAACTGTATCCGGACACAATTATGGTTAAAAGTTGTGGGCATAGGTAGGCTTTCTGGAAAAAATATTGGACGAGTTAATGAAATGAAATCATCCACTCACCAAACTTGCGGCGTTGGATGATATCGACCATCGGTGTGTATATGTCGGCATAAAAGATCTGGTGTCCACTAGTCTGCTGCAAGGCTTTCAACTGATTTTGAAGCAGTTGATTGTAGTCTCTGGCGACGGAGGATAATGATTCAATACAACCACGTTTACGGGAACCACCAGAGTTAAGGGTGATAACAGCAGGCACGCAGCCCATTGGAGGTAAGCCAACGATGACGATTCTTTGAACCCCCTCATCCGCCAGATCCTATATTTGAGCAAATGTCACCAACTGATTGAAATTGTGGGAAAATATTTAATATCACCGATCAAATATGGATGGGATGATTTAAGTTTTGAATCTGGCTTCTCTGAATTATGTTGTTAGACTGCATAGTGCCGTCTGCGTAATTTTTACCGTCTAAAAGTATTTTTAACGGTTCAAATTTGATTCATTTGAGTTAACTCTTTCCTGAAAGAGTTTTTCAAAATCTGGACAATTGAATACAGAGATGATCAAATGACTACGATGAAACGGCGGAGGTCTCTCTAGAATCCAATTGCAGATCAACTGCGTCCTAAGTTTTTTATTTTTACTTATCCAGTTCAGTCTTCAGCAAGAGAGAGTGATAGAATCGGTACAATCAATTTTCGTCCACACCCCTCCATACTTTAGATTTTTGTCCACATCTCAGGCTTAAAACTATGATCCGAACCGTTTACCTTGTAAATACGTAAAATAATTATATACGAGTATAATATGATCGTATACCAATATTCAATAGATATGTAAATAAGTTACACTTTGTTCTGTAAATTGAAAGGTTAAACTGTAGAGTATATTTACCATTCATATTGCATAACAATTTGCAACATGTTCACTCATTTATCAATAGCAAATAATTTGAGCAAAACATATGTGCTCTGTATGTTTTACGAGGTGAACGGTTTGGATTATAAGTTTGGGCCCGAGATATGGGAAAAAATCGAAAGTATTGAAGGGTATGGAGATGAGCTCAACCCAATTCGTTGTGTCTTAACTCCTTTATTCTCACACTTGACTAACGACTAAGTTCATATTAGGGGTGGTCGCGGTCCGGTTCGGTTCGGATTCATAGGAATCCGAGGACCGAACCGCTAGTCACGGTTTTTACAAAATGAAATCCGTGTCCGGACCAAAAGTCCTACGGTTCGGTTCCAATCCAATCCGTGACTCGCGGATCGGTTACGGTTTTATCCACGGATTTTAACAAAAATAAAGCTCAAACTTATATCCCACACTAAAAGGGAAGAAGGTTACATTCAGAATTAAGTTTAACACCAGCAACCAGAAAGTACTTGTTACTTTGAAGAAACGGGGAGAGAGAGGAGGAGGAGGAGAAGTAAGTACGGTGCGGTGGCGGCTTGAACAAGGAATGGAAATTAGAAAAACTAGAAAAGAAACGAACTAATGAAATTAAACTAGGGTTATTTGTAACTTATATAAAAAAAAATTATGATTTACCCCTTATATTTTATGTACATTTATACTATATCACATTATTAAGATAAAATACTAAAATTGGTGGAAAAAAGTTTTAACATTACTAACAATTAATTATATGAATACACATATATTTATATATTTATTTATTATTTATATAAAATAAATATTTCACGGTCCGGTTCGGTTAATCCACGGTTTCATAATGAAAATCCGTGGACCGAACCGCGAGTCACGGTTTTCTAATTTTTCAATCCGTGTCCGGACCATTAATCCACGGACAAAATCCAAAAGGTACGGATCAGTTCGGTCCGAACCGATTTCACGGTTCACCGAATTTTTTGAGCAGCCCTAGTTCATATGTTTTGCTCTCCAAAAAGAGTGAGGCGAGGAGGTGACCAGACATAAGAGCATCTCTTAAGGGGCTAACAAATTGAACCCATTGGCAATAATAGACAGCCAAGGGCACTATTCATTTTTTTTTTCTCTCAATAATCCCCTTGGTACTTTGCCTTCATCCACTGTTACTGGCTACTAGTGTCGAGCAAAACCCACTTGGTACTCTCTCTCTCTCTATGTGTGTGCGAGCGCGCACGTGCGAGCGTTGTCGTATATATATATCTTGAGTATGAATTTTACTCAAGATTTTTTGAAAACATCTAAGAAAAACTCAACTATTCAATTTTTTGCGTATAGTCAGGCGCACTAGAGTCCCTAATAAATTTCTTCTTTTTATCTCTCTCTACTCATTACTCCAAAAACCTCCCTCAAAATCCAACCGAACAAGCCCTGAGTTTTTTCTATTCCTTTCGTGGATCAAATTAATAGTTATTGAAGACGGTGGGTATAATTGGGTTCATCGATTTTTATTTCAATTGTTAAACTGGATAGGATTAATTATTTGGCTTGGCGTCTCAATGAAAAAATATTTAAGTATGAAAACAAGGATTAAGGTTCAGGAATATCATATAAAACAATGCTAAAAAAAATTAAAACTATTGAAAAACCATCTCTTAAATGAATAATTTTCTATTTTATTTTTTAAATGAATAGTTAATTCTAAAAAAAAAATTGACATGAATTTGATAAACATTTAAGAAAACACAATAAGAGAACACATCATAAAAACAAATGTGACGAAGTTGGTGAGGGAGCTAGGGGAACCGAAAGACATCAAAAAAATACACGGAAATTATTTTTTAGTTTTTTTTAATGAGCACTAATTTGTTCCCAAAAAAAATGAGGACTAAGGCTCCGTTCCGGAACCTTAAATAAGTTCTTATTTTTTAATAAGGCAATTTCAAGCTCAAAAATAATGTGTTTACGCAAATAATTTTCCTACCAATATGGATCTAGTTTGATAGATCTCATCAAGTTCTTTAATACGGTGCAAAAAAAATCAAAAAATTATTTTTCATTTACATTATTTTTGAGTTTAAAAATATGAAATAAGCTGCTTATTTTTTAAGAAAGTTTCTGGAACGGAGCCTAATAATTCTTTGGCGTGAAGGCCCACTTTAGATGGGGAAAAATAGTGATAGGGTCAATTTTGTCAATTCCCTTTATAGCATCCATCACTTTAGCAGGGGGGAGAGAAAGGCTGCCGGTTGCAGAAAGATTGGCAGTAAAGGACTGTTGCCACTTCCCTATAAAGCACGTGAAAGCCACCATGGACCCTTTATACGTACTCAGACCTATAGGTTGATTTTAGCTTTTGCCTTTGTGGGTTTCCACCCATTGTATGTTAGCTTTCACGGTAATGTACGGTAGGAGAGCGTCTGGAGCATTGCTCCAAGAGCGTAGAATAATCCCTCTAAATGAAGAATATCCATTCTTCCAAAAAAAAAAAATCGTCTATTACGAGAACTTTTTTTTCGATGTTTTCTACTCTGTGTAATTTTTTATTTAGTTTTTCGTCGTAAATTTTGGAGTTAATCATTCGTCTTGACGAGAGAAATCATAAAAATATAAAATTATGAAGCGAAGTTGAAAAAAATTCATATGACACATTTTAAACAAAAAGACAGATGTCATATTTTTCCGTCTCTAATGAGCTTTTTATTTGGTTTTTGTAATAATCTTTTTTAGACTCCTCTTCGAGACGAATGATTAATCAACAAATCTAACACAATCAAAAAAGACACACAAAACACACAAAAACCAATAAAACAAAAAAAAATAAGGAGAATATATGAAGCCTAAGACTTAAGAGGGGGTGAGTCAAGCCAATAATTGACCCTATTCGATTTGGGTTTTGAGGGAGGTTTTAAAGTGTAATGAGCTAATGTAAAGAGATAGATAGAGAAAATGTATTGAAGACCATGTGCAGCTATATTTATGTGGGATTTATCCAGTAGTAGTGAGACCCACGTGACGACCTAAGGAGCACAACATTATTTTTCAAGTCAAAGTCCCATCGATCTACCAAGTACTTCCCTCTAGGTCATATATCTCTAGCACCTTTCGCCCCATCTCTCAATCAGTGCTCCTCGCTCTAGCTTCCGCTGCCTTTAATATTTTAAAATATTATTGAAATACGCTTTCACGTTTATACTCATATTTTTGCGCACACCAGGTCTTGCACTCGAGTAATGTGCCTCACTATCAACCTTCCACATGCACCTACCTCCGTTAGCTATTTGGTGCTTCGACAGTTAATTAAGGATCTGCAACATAGTACGGGTTTAGGTGCATGCTTTCAATGAATTTACACACTGCAGCTGCAGCTGTGGTTAAAATTTCCCCATTAATTGGACGGCGACGTACAAGGACCCCATGTGATGGCTCAGAGCTAGGTAGAACAAGGGCTTAATTCTACATACCCTTTTGGTTGGACGTCGTCAACTTAAAGAGGACCATCTACCGTAATAAATACAGTAGGTTTGATGACCCGTCCAACTCAACTTCTTAATTACCACAAAGCAACCTAATTTTAAGTAATTGCATGTTTTTGGTATCCTTATATACGGAGTATTATTTAAAAAGAATTGTATTTAAATATCATTCAGACTAATTATAGTAAAATGTTGTTTCATGGCTCGAAAAATCTTAAAGTTGTTACTATTAACTTTTTTTATTCAAGGTAATAGTAGGGTTTTTCTAAATTTTAGGGTTGCACCCTACTAGCCCTCCTCTGGCTCCATCCTTGCTTCAATACACCTTTCACAGATCTTAATACATTTTCACACATTTTAAACTTCAAAGAAAGCCCAGTGAATTGTTTTTAATTAGCATTTCATTTCCCTATTTTGAATAATGAGATGTCTTTAATTAAATAAGAAATACTGTAGTACTTTGTTGGAGGGTGGGTGATGAGAGAGACAAACCTTGATAAAATGTTGGAGGTTCTGAAGCAAGAAGAGTTGGTAGCTTGAAACGGTGTAGCTTTGACGTCTAATTGGTGGGCCAAAATAGTTGACAATGAAGTCATTGGTACCGGCGCTTATTACGACCCCGGCCTTACTGATTAGGGTTTGGGCTCTTTGTTTTCCAATGGCAAGCTCCAGTCTATTTTTGTACTCTCTAAAGTATTCCATTTGCTTTGGCATTGGAATTGCACCCTGGAGGGAAAAAATGAACACTAAATTATTTATAAACTCGAAATAAATTAAACTCTACCGCCATCACATGAATTAATTTCGTTAATATTTTGTAGGGAATATATGTAAATTTTCATCATATATATTAAGTACTTTACTGTCACCCATTTTATGGATCTACATACATACAACTCATCGATGGTATGACACGAGAGCTTTTACTATATTTGTATTTAGTAACAAGCATGCACAATTATCAATCTTTTTCGAATAACTATCGATCCCTATATATATATTTCGAAGTGTATGATAGGAAATTCAAACCTGGTCAGTCGATAGGTCACATGTAAAACGAATGAAAGTATGCAAATTTGGGTTTGAATTCGATGCACTTTACGGAAGTAATTTTACTGCATACATACATATATATAGCATTTCTACACTAAAGCACGTGGATTTTTCTAGTATAATAATTGCACGCCCAGATACCGCCACTCATAACAGTAAATAAATAAATAAATTGATCGGCAAAAGTAACATTTTATTAAGATAACAATAAAAAAAAATTCATAAGTACTATTAAAGAAAATTTGGGATTTGTCGGGATCCGACAACCCAGCTACCGCCACTTCTATAACACCCCCATTGTTCTTTCAAGTTTAATTAGAGAGAAGTCGGTTCCAAATATATATTTGTGAAATAAAGATTTTGCCATGCTTAATTACATGCATATAGAAAGATGCATGTAACCTGTGGTCCTCCATGCTTACATGCATGCATATACAGAAAACTAGACGATGACGTTTCAGGGGTCAAATACCTCAGAACTTGCTTAAAAGTGTGGTACGAGATCGTGTGGTAGATATATCTTCCTTTAATTTTATACCCAAAAAAAAAAATGGTGTTGGTGACGTTCTTAAATACAGTATATGCAAACCAGGCCATTTATTTCAAACAACAAGACAAGATGGTACTGGTACTGTAGTTGGTGAGAGAGAGAGAGAGAGGGAGAGACGGGTATTTGTGCTGTGAGGGGGTCAAATCCAGAGCCGGCAGATGCGAAACTAACTCCGGTCATCAGCTCCCCGATGCTAAGACTTTGATCCAAATATGCTGGCACATTCTCTTTGATACCCACATATGAAGCTGTTCCAGACACATATATATTAAGAGACAAAAAAACAAAACAAAACAAAAAAGAATGGTAATTAGCTAGGGTTGGTCCGTAATTTGGAAGGAAAGTGCGTGTGTGGAAAAATGTAGTGTTCTCGAAACTATGTTATTCATATTTTCCTCTCAATTTCTTTCCAGTAGTTCAAGTTTTTGTCCAATAACATGTACTCCCACAATTTTCAAAAAGAGACCAACAAAAAAGACAAGCGAAATATACTGTATATAATTCTACTACAACCTTTGTATATAACAAATTTCATTCTCTTTTTTGGACTAACCTACAAAATCTGTAACGAGGCGGCCATTGCAAAACCTTCCCGTGGGAATGTGATTCGGAAAGTCCCTCCCATAAGGTCGGAAATTGCTCTTGAAGATAGTTTGAATGTAGTTGTTGTTGCCGGGGTCGACCGTGGAGTCTCCGAACACCAAAATAGCTGAAAACGAGTTGTTTGAAGGCTTCTTGGTTAGAGCTTGAGCTCCTCCAGCTTTGAACACAAACGGAAGAAGAAATAGAATGGAGAAGAACAGAAGTACAAAATGCGGCCTCATATTTGCTTAAAGCTCGCCTTTAAACTGAAACACTACATACACAGGATATATGTAATGCTGGTACTTTGGACTTTTTATAACCATCTACTTATCTACCACCGAGTGCATCTTGCAATTATGATCCTCAACTTAAAATGTACTCCCTCCGTCCCAATTTGTTTGTCTAATATTGGGAATCAAACTTATTTAGGAAGTATAATGATTACACTTAAAAGTAGTTTACTTTCCACTATTTACTCTTCACCTTTTTTGAAAAATTACTTTATTTCAAAAAAGTAAGGGCAAAAAGAGAATTTTATCCATTTAAAGGTCAAACAAACAAACAAATTGGGACAAAACAAAGTCAAAAAGTGGACAAACAAATTGGGACGGAGGGAGTAGCTAGTATCCGTCACATTTTAATAGTACCCCTGCAAAGGCCATATGGAATGATCTGGGACCGATAGTGTCCCTTTATTGCACTCTTTATGTTTTGGCTGGGTTTGTTAATAATATTGGAATGATCTGGTTTGCTCGGGAAAAAAAAAAAAAATAGTACCCTGCAAAAAGGCGTGTAATTTTTGCATCAAAAAATTAATCACTTCTGTTCATGATTTTTTGAATTAATTCTTTCGCCCCAAATTAAATAAGTAATCATGATCTTTAATTTGGTGTGAAGATACTTGAAAATCATGTACAGTAATTTTTTTTAATTCTAAAAATTGCACGTCTTTTCGTAAGATACAATATTTTGGAACAAAGCGAGTATTTACTTTGTGTTGAATCCAAATACAAATTAGAGCTATTCATCTTGTACCACCAATCCCACAAAAAATCAACTGATCAACCTCATATTAGTAAGTATTTGGTTAAAAAATACTTGTCTTGTTTCAAAATTTATACCAAAAGATAAATGTTTGGCTTGCAACATTCACCCATATACATCCAACTGTGATCTTTCGTAGGTATTGTGAAAATATCAAGTTGTGCAAATTTAACGACTGTAATCATTGAAGTCATATGCAAAGTGCAAAGACAGATCGAACTATGGGTTGGCTTATGGGGGCAAGGGCCATCCCTATTTGGGAAACCCCATAATTATCTTGTATTTTTTTGTATCACATTTAAATCTTACATGTTGCCCCCATAATGATTTGGTATGAAAAAGTATGACTTAATAAAGAGTTGCTCATGTATTCTTTTTATCGGCAAGAGCTTTTCATGTTTGTGGCCCCCTCATAAATGAAATCACGATTATGTCTCTGAACGTATGCATATGTGTATCTGTATGCATATCTATATAATAAGATAGGATTGGGTTTGAATCCAAAAGACAACCAACGGTCTAGAATTGTCTCCTGCATATTTTCCACCTTTGATTCTACAATGGCATTTTTGTAGATACCTGATCCATCCAAGGGCTATCCTAAATTTTGATTAGATTTCCAAAATTTGAAACGACCATTTTGTGGAAACCCTAATCGACCATTATTTCCATCGACTCTGCCTCCCTCAATCCCCCTCTCCCTCGCGACTCTCTATCTCTCTTCAATCGACCCACCGAAGTGATTTCAATTTTCGGTTTAATCATCTGTCAATGATATTGCAAACCCATCTGCAGTTTCTGAAGACAACATTCAAGCTTTCCGAACACAGCATTCAAGTTTCGAATTCGCAGCAACGGTTCCCCTTGAAAAAAACGGTACGACATCGAAATAGATTTCAAAGAACTTCCTTCCCTGAAAAAACATAAATGCTTCACTGCATCCCATGTGTTCGATAAAATGATTCACTCAAGTATGACTCCAAGCCTCCAAGGTAATTAATTTGACTTTTGTCCTGTTATTTGTGTGTTTACTCTTTGTTTGCTTTCAAATCCTTTAGATTAGAAATTGGATGATTGGATCTTAAATTGGTGTAAATTTGTTCAAGACAATTATGTACAAGAAATGATAGGAAGTGGGGATTTGCAATGAAAAGCATTTTCGATAGAACAAGTGTTGCAAATACGTTTGGTATGGTGTTGGTCTTTCTCTATCACATATATGCTCATTTGAAAACGTTGTATATTTGCCGGGTTGGGTTTAGGCCGGAGAAAGTCAGATTTGGATTAAATCTGACCACATCAAGACCTTGAAAACAATGAAGATGATATTCATTTGGTACCAAGACACAAGTGGAATGGTATTTCTTTATTGCTTATGTTAAACATTGTTACCCAAACTACTTGGCAGTAATGTTTTTAGATGGTGGATTGATTATATATGGGATAGGGTTAGTGGAAATTGGATGATTGGATCTTAAATTGGTGTAAATTTGTTCAAGACAATTATGTACAAGAAATGACAGGAAGTGGGGATTTGCAATGAAAAGCATTTTCGATAGAACAAGTGTTGCAAATACGTTTGGTATGGTGTTGGTCTTTCTCTATCACATATATGCTCATTTGAAAATGTTGTATATTTGCCGGGTTGGGTTTAGGCCGGAGAAAGTCAAATTTGGATTAAATCTGACCACATCAAGACCTTGAAAACAATGAAGATGATATTCATTTGGTACCAAGACACATGTGGAATGGTATTTCTTTATTGCTTATGTTAAACATTGTTACCCAAACTACTTGGCTGTAATGTTTTTGGATGGTGGATTGATTATATAGGTTATTATGGGATAGGGTTAGTGGAAATTGAGGCCTGCCTTTGGTTTTGGTTTTTCTTACATGAAATGGGTATGAATTGAGTGAACTGTGTCTAGGATTAGAGTGACCATCAATTTTTCACTCTATTCTCTTCTAACCAGATTTTTCATTCTATTCTCTTCACAATCAATGCTATCAGAAAGTGGTAACAAAAAACCATTTCAGAAATACAAATTGTGGCAAACTCGATTTAATTATATTGGTCTCTCTCTAGGATTTACACTGATCTAATCCGTATTCTCCTTTTTGGTTTGAGTGACTTTGGTGCCATGGGTTGAAGCTTTGTCTCTGATTGATGTTGGAATGAGTTTTATTTACAGGTTATGGATAGTCAAGGAAAACATTGGTATTCCAAAGGCACAGCCGCCGCATAGGCATGTGGAAGTTTCCTACTGGTGCCTTCAATGAATGTGAGCTTTTCTTTTTTGGTATGTTATTGGTTTGATGTCTTTCTTTTTTGGTATGTTATTGGTTTGATGGCTTTAGTTTAACACAAAGATATGTTGTTTCTATCATTTTACCAGCAATTGTGTTATTACTCACAGGTCCACGAACCACGACATATATATGGCTGCAATTAGAGAAGTGAAAGAAGTGAAAGAAGGGGCCAGAGTAAGTTATTGGTACGAAGATTTATATCCGTTTAGGGTGAATGCTATGGTACACTTAGGTGTATGATGAAAATGCATGTGAAACAGGGGTTAACATAATTGCTTTTCTAATTTTGGCTTTACTGCCTTCTTTGCTTCACTCAATTTTCAACGCAGCCCTCACAATTACACAAATAAACATTTTTAGCTAAAACTGTAGCAATGCTGTGGTTTTGAAAGGAGATTTAGTTAAGGAAATGGTAGTTCCATGTTAGTTGCGCAGAAGTTTGAGTTAAATTGCTTTATTTGATTTGGAACTCCGTTATTGAGGAACTCAGAATTTCAGTAAGATTGGTATGCTTTAATTGATGGTAGTAATCTTGAGGGTAGTAATTTCTGTAATATTGGTAGTTAGATTGGTATGCTTTAAAATGCCTCAACTAGGTTTCACCATTTTTGGTGTACTGTGACTACTGTCTCACCATTTTTTCCCATGCTAACTGCCACCCGAAAACCAATTCCCATTAGAAATTAAAAAAATGCAACAGGTAATCTTGGCATCTTCACTTCAATGCCATGTTGAGTTTTCTCAGCTTTTGAGTAGAGAACCGTGGGTTTCTTGATTCCAAATGGAATAATCGGTAATGGGTCTCTTTTTTTCCTGGTAGAAGGTCCGAATGTGATTGCTAAGAAAAAAAAGAAAGTATGAAATAGACCAAAAAAAGTATATGATACTTAAATCCTTTTTTTTTTGTTCTTCCTTCCTAGATATCTATATACTTAAATCAATTTTTTTTTTTAATATAAGTTACTGTAAGTTCAAGCGGTAGTCTTCAGGCAAAAGTTTTCCACCGGTGAAGAAGCAAACCGGATGTAGGTTTGGTTTTTTTAATTTTTGTTTCATGGTTGTTAGGATGTTGTTAGTGGCGAAAGTTGTGATGGCAATACTAATTTAGTTCCATGACATGAGCCTCAAAACTATTATTCAATATATGATGCAGTTTTGTGGTTTTTATGGATGAGAAATGTTAAAAGCTGAAAACTATGACCACGTTTAGATATGCATATCAAATATGTGGTTCATGTATTGTAATTGGTTCTCCTTCATTCATTTTGTGACAGATTTGTAGATGTATTGTAATAATATACTTGGTCATGTCCCCTTTGAAGTGTAAGCTAAAATGGGCATGTGTTTTTTTTATTCTTATTGTGTTTAATTAGTTACTTCTTGCTATGGTCATTGGCATCAAAATGGGAAGGAGAATGGTTAATAGAACACGTTTGTCATTGGTGGTTCTTTTTTTATAGGCAATGTTATTGATTTTTAACGTCATGTAGTCTCAAGGGAGAGCCCGGTGGAATCAAGTGGTACTTTTTCCACTCTCATGTACATAATTTGAATAAATGGACCCTATTTGAAGTTTATTTAAGAAAACGACTTATGGGAGATTTTGTCTTTATCGGTGGGGTGGTAAATTCTAGAAAAATGGCAATTCGATTTTGTTTTTTCCAAAACGTGTCGCGCCGTGCTTAAAAATGGCAATTCGATTTAGTTTTTTTCAAAACGTGTTGCGCCGTGCCTTCAGGCACGGGCATTTGCTAGTATGTACATATTACATATATATTGAAAAATAGATAGTGTAGGGGGCCAAATTTCCCTCAGTTCATAAAGTCCAAAAGGGGTACTGTCATATCTCGGAAGAATCATAAGGTGTTGTCTTTGTTCATATTTAAGTTTCGGGACTTTCATTTATTATCTTGCTAAAGCCACATCATTACAGCCGAACGATTTCAACAAGTATTATCCCACAAGTATCGCCGAACATTTGTCTTGAGTACGCTCAGCAGTTCTTATTATTACTCGGCTATTGCTCGGCAGTTCTTATTATTGCTCGGCAATTCTTAGTATCGTTCGGCAACTCTTTGTATCGCTCGAAGGTTCTTTATGTTGCTCGGAGTACTTCACAGCTCGGCAGACATCTTTATCGTTCGGTAAAATATACGGTCGCTCGCTATTGCTCGGGACGTACTGCTATTACTCGGTATGTGGATGCGGTAAGTTGTGATCTTCTAGAAATTTCTAAAAACTTCCTTTGCACTTTTTACATAACTTACTCCCTAAGTTTCCTAACTTTCCATTTATAGTAACTTTCTATTAATAGTATTTACTTAGTCATTAAGTTTCACTCATTTTTCTCTATATATATAAGCAAAGCTCTTCCCCTCGCCTAAGGGACACAACACTCCTTTCCTACAAAAATGGCTTATATTCTCTTCTTTATGTTTTTCGATTTATCTTCCCTAGGTACTAATTTGCTCGTCGGAGGCTCTACCCAGAGGAACCCCCCTCCGGTTTGCAGGTACCAAGCTCGGTGGCAACCTCTACCATTCGGCAGCAACCTCTCCAAGCTCGGTAAAAAACTCTCCAGACTCAGCGAGCTCCCACACCGTTCAACAAAAGAAGGAAATGATTTAAATGAAATTCACCCCACAGATACTATTAAAACACCATCTCTATCCCCTTACATCGTTTACATATCAAATACCATATCCCCGGCCATAATATAAAGGCTGTGATAAGAACTCAATCAAAGAAGCTATTGGGTTATAAAAAAAAAGAAAAAAAAAACCCATTGGGTACCCCTTGTGTCACGCATCCCATGCGCGCTGGTGGTAAAGAGCACTTTGGACAAATATGATTTTTTTTTTTTTTTTAAGGAACCCCAAACGTAATTCGTTCATACTAATTTAGGAACGAGATTTGGACAGAGCATGAGCAGCTCCAAGAGCCTCCAACCACTTGTATAGGAGCCTTGGTTACAGCTACATATATAATGGAAAACATTAAATACAACAGTAATATCTGACAAACAGACCTAACCATAACATTAGCCTTCTCCAAACAAAAATGTTAGGATACATGACACTCGAATCATGAAAATGCCCATGAAAAGAAACGTATGGTCCAGACTGTCTGGACTGTACGTTTCTTTTCTTGTGAGTCTGGACCGTTCGTTTCTTTTTATGGACATTTTCATGGTTCAAGTGTCGACATACATTGTACTACCTCTCTTCTCCAAATAACAAAGGCCATCTACTAATGGCAAGCAATCCCAAATATAGCTCAGTCCTGCATCTCCAATCAAGCCTTCATTTTCATTTTGAAAAATTGTTGGACTCCAACCAACCATACTTTATTTTCTTCCTTTAAAATGAAAAATCACTTTGATTCTTCATATATGAAAAATGTTTGACAAATGAAGAACATTCATTTTTTTTATTTCTACTCTATAAATGTTGAAAAGGTATTCATGATATTTTTTAAAACAGGACCTCTAGTCATTCATATATTCTGTAATATTCCAAAATCTAAAAGTTCAAAATTCGGACGAAAAATTGAGTTTTGGAGAGAAGTAAATGAGATTTTAAGAAGTAAAGATTAGTGTTATTTCTTACTGGTACGGAACGTATCGGTACCGGTGAGATACTGGGTAATGTTTCGGATTTATTGTTATTAGTGTTTACCCACATGTACAATATATTTACTTCGGTATTGACTAGTACCATCTGGTATTTGACCGATATCGAAAATCACGTTAAAATTATGTTCATGTGTCATCTGACTTATGAGTAAATTTAAGATCAAATTTGTGTTAAAATTAGAGGTGTAAACGGTTCGGTTCGGTTTGATTTAGGCATATTTTCAAATCAAACCAAACATTTCGGTTTGAACTTTTTGTGGGGGCGTGATTTATCCTCGAACCTCCTGAACCCTTTCTCATTGCTTGAACCGTGGAGATCTTGACCGGCGACGCCGTGTACCTGCAAATCAGAGGGTGGTGTTCCTCCGGGTAGAAGCTCCGACGATCTAGTTAGAACCGGAGGGAAGAAGAAGAAGAAGTTTTGGTAGGAAAAATAGCTTAGGGGGAGAGAATATCTGACCCTTGCCCTAGAAGAGGTACTTCGCTATTTATAGGCCCAGACTTGGAGTGCTGAGCAAGGTGGACGTATACTGCACGCGCGCTTGCCACGCTCGGATGACATCACGTGTCAGAGGCACTCAAGTGATTCAGCCCTTCGAGACCTGCAGACCCATGTGGACCCACGTGGGCCAGTGTCAGATACGTCCCATCGGTTATCAGAGAGGTGAACGTGCTTATCTTTGCTTCTATCAGCAGAAGCTTCTAGAATGTTCCACAACCGCCTTAGCCGAGGGCTTCCTCCGAACGTATGATACTGCCGAGCATAGTACTCCTTCGTCGAGCATTTACCACTCGGACGGGAGAGACACCCATCCGAGTAAATACTTCCTTCGCCGAACGAGAACGTTGCTCGAAGCTCGGAGGTTAACAGTCAGGACGCCGATTAATGCTCGGTGGGAGACTGGGATGACATGTTACGTTTGACTTTTCTCATACAGACGAATTGAGACAACTGGACTTGGGCCCGGAAGGTTATCCCACTGAACCTTCTGAACCTTTGGATATTTTGGCCCACTACACTTTTTACAAACAAGCCAAACCAAACTAACGGTTCAGTTTGGCTCGGTTTGACCGATTTATTCAAGTTTTCGGTTTGTTAGTTATATCGCGTATTATAACCAAGTAAAACAACTAAATTTTGGATTGCATGCAACAATCAATAGAACATTTTCCCTACTAAATTTTTTTCAGTACTACTGAAAAAATAACTAGATTTTAGATCACATGCAAACTTAATAGGATAACCCCAAGATCGATCGAAGCACAAATCCGTTTCAAGCCATACTTGCGTTCAACAAACCACAAATCGATTGCACTCTCCAAATCGCCACAAAACCTGTAGAGACTCGCAAATATGTTTTAATTTCGGAAATCGATTATTTCGTTAAGTAGTTGTATTGTTAGTAAAATCGCTCGTACGTTGTGGGGTGTACGGAGATACGTATCCGGATGTGTATCGGACTCTCGGAGGATGGTAAAATGTTAGTTTTGATGTTGTATTGATGTTTGGAAGTGTTTGTACCAAGTCGGGTTTGTTTCGGTGTCCGTGGAAAAAATTTCTTTTTTCTGCCCTTCATGAACCGGTACAGCTTTTCCCCGTACCGGTACATGGTGTCCAGAAGTTGTGCTTTCTGACAGTTTGAAGGTTCATGAACCGGTACAGCTTTTCCCCGTACCGGTACATGCTCTGTTTTCTGCACTTTTTCAGCACGCTTTTTGGACCACTATAAATACCTCCTTTTTGTCATTTCTCACTCCAAACCCACGAAAAACACTTGGAAACACCCCCCTCTCACCTACCCAACTCCAATCTCACCCAAGATCCTTGATTTCAAGTTCAAATCTTCAAGATCCAAGGGTTTTCTTCCTCAAAATCACAAGATTCTTGCATTTGGTGAACCAAGGGTGAGTTCTATGTACTTGTTCTCACTCCTAGAGGCTTACCCACGTTTTTCTCTCTCTCCTCTCAATTATTGGTTGATCTTTGTTTGTTCTTCGTGTTTATGGACTTTATTCACTCTAGATCTTGTACCCAAGCTCGGGTGAGGCTTGTTTTTGAAGGATTCAAGTGTTTGGCTCTCGATAGACCTAGGGTTTTGCTCAAAACCCACTTTGGTAGGGATTTCTCTCATTCTCTACATGTTCTAAGTTGACTAAGTATGCTTTGGGTGTTTGAATGCTACTTTATTGTTGAATAGAGTGAATGTGGCTTGGTGATTGCATATTCCATTGAAGATGGACATAATAGTCTTGATTGTTATGGTTCATGAGCTTGTTGTAACGTATTTGATAATGTCAGCGTGCGTTAAATGTGGATGAGGCACATATTTTGATTGTGGTGATAATAGAGTCGTTGTTGTGAGATGAATATGGAGTATATCGTGACGCAAGGGGTGGAGACACTAGAATCGCAAGGGGTGGGTTATAATGTGACGCAAGGGGTGGAAACACAACTCGCAAGGGGTGGAAATGAGTTGGAGGTCGAGTGTGCGCGTGTGTGTGTGAATGTGTGTGGGATTTGGCATATTACTTGAAAAGATATTGACGTGCATTGTTTGGACCGTGTTAGTTAATTCAAATCATCGCATTCATGCTTGCCATCTTATTACATATAGATTTTGTAGAGAATTTCCTACTGGGCTCTAGTAGCTCAACAAAATCCTTCTTTTCAGGTTTAAACGCCGGTCAGTAGCAAGCATGTTTCGAGCATAGTGGTATGAAGACCCCTTTTGGAAGCTAAATATATCTTAGTTACGTAACCATCTTTGTAATGACTCCTTTTGATTAAAGATGGCTCTGTAACTAATCTTGCACTTGTACTATCTTTTGGTAACGGTTTGTAATAGTCTAAACGTTCCGTACTTGTAATTAGATTAGTATGGGCTGGAGTGCCAAGGTTGTATTTCTTTTAAACTTGGGGACTTGATTTGTAATTGAACAGGTGGGAACTCTCTTTTGGGGTATTATTTACTTAATGCGAGGATCGTTTATTGAAATGGTTTAATTATTTGTGTTGAAAATTGAAGGCGTGACAAATTGGTATCAGAGCGTCTAGGTTTAGAATACCTAGAGACCGTGGGGAGACTTCAAGTCTCATGGGTTCAAAATGTCACGAAATTTTCATAACATGTGTGTGCTTGTGTGCATCGATATTACTTGACTTAGGTGGCATAGCTTTTCAATACAGTAGAGTGGTGTAGAGTTGTTTTTGACCCGTGTTGGGATAGTCGGAGGTTTTCACCTCATTAAATGATTTTGTTATTGATGAACTCTCTCTTTCTTATAATTGTTGTTAGACACCTTTCATATGAGCTGGAAAGCTATGAAGGATTATGGTGATTGTGTGTGGTGCCGAGGCCGATATGTGAAAGCTGCTATTTGTTAGTACATAATAGAAGTGTTAGACTGTTAGTAAGACTTGTGAGCTAAGTGTTTGATGTGTTTTGTTTGAATTGCGCAGATTACAAGTTGAGTTTTAAATATATTTAGTAAATATTATGAGATGTGAGGTGCATTGAGTGTAAACATACAAAGGGTAGTATGTTTGTTAGGATCGAAGAAGGAAGAAGAAAAGATAATGCATGTTGAGGTGTGACAGGAACCATAGTTTGTCTAGGAATTGAGTGAGATATATCATAGCTAGACGGTTGAACTAGTGAGTGATTTGAATATGTTAGAAGGGATGATATTTTGTTGTGGTAGTGATTGTGGTTTATTATCGTTATGGTAGTCATTAGAGTAGTGATTTTAAGTAAAGGTAAGACAAGTTGAGCTTTCGTTGAGAGTTGGAAGTATTTGAGGTTGACATAGGAAGATGAGAGTTATAGGTAGGGTGTCTAGATACAGTATGTGTCTTCTGGACACCCAGGCGACTACCGATGAGATCCAGTTGGAAGAGGCGTTTGATCACCGCCCCTTCTAGATGGAAGTCTCGGAAAGTCAATTGGACACTAGGATTATGTATAGGGGCTAGATCTCTAGGCTTGAGAAAAGCTATAATGTTGTAGTCGTCATTACTAAGGTGAATGTCGTGTTGGTGTCGTTATGGTAGATTGATAGAAAATGGTGATAGCATTGTGTGGTGAAAAGAGTAATAATAATAATAATAAAAACAATAGATAGAACGAGAGACAAGGCTTGAGGTGTACTATATCGATGTGACTTGAGACGAGTGATTGATGTCAGTGTGTAGTGAAAGACCTGTCTGAAGTGAGGGCAATATGAATGAGGACTGTTGCGAATTGAAAGATTGGAGTGTACTAGAGATTGTATGTGAGGTGAAATTGGCGACGTAGACTAGACTAATGACAGTATAGGATGCATTGAGGTATGCCATTGAGGTGATAGATTTGTGAGGGACTAGGGCTTAAATAGTGGTAGTGATAGCAGTGTTGGTGCTGGGAATGGTGTGGTTGATATTATTGAGGTTGAATGCAACTGTGGTAAATATCTTTGAGGAAAAATTTATGTCTTTATAATTACATAGTTAAGAGGAGAAGTTTGTGAGCTGTGAAACTTGTGGTGAGCGGAACTATTAGAAGTTATAGGTGCGAGAAAATTAATTCCTAAGTGATGAGGTACTTGGAGTCTTAGAACATAATGAGAAGTATGGACTTGTGTTTGAAATCCCAGAGTTCTGTGGGTATTTAGGGAATCTTTTTTTTATCAACTGGTTTGTATTGGTGACTAGATATTAGCATAGAGATATTCGAGATTAATGGATGTTTGTTGGTGCAGCCATGGCACCTATTATGTGTAACTATTTGAGTAATGAGATATTGTCATGTTGTATTGCTGTCGAGTCATGGATTTGATTAAGTGTTAAAGAGTACATATGTTTGGTGTGTATATTATATTTGCAGTAATGCTTAAAGTTGTGAGTATATTGAATACCTAGCTTAACTAGAGCAACCGAATGTGAGTATTCGAGATTGATGGGCGAAGGGAAGACATGAAAGGTATTGCGAGGATGAGATGAAATTATTACTACTGGGCTTGCTAGAGCAAGGGAATTGTGATGTAATGGATACTGAGTGAGTTTGTTGATATGTGGATAAATTTAGCGTTGTGTAAGTCAGCAATTCGTACGAATAGTTTGTTGATATACTTCATGTACGAAACTTGTCGTTGTTTAGCATTAGCATGCATGTTTAATTTGATGTGTAATCCCGATGAGTGCGATTTGCCTTAATGTATGGTGCGGAGTAGACACTGATGGGTATGTGGGTACGAATAGAGGATTCTCAATTAGAATCTGGCATATGCCTCTGTTATCTTTTGTATGAAACGATTAGAAGGTTAGATATGGAAGGTATCAGCAGGTTGTCAACCTATAGTTGGAAATTTATTAGAACAAATTTTAAAGTGCCCTGTGTTGAGTTATATAGCAAAGATGTAATTCCATAGAAACGAGTTTGGGTTTTCAAAAGTAGAAACCAGTAATAATTTTGAGAGGGCTAAGGAAAGTGGAGTAGTGTTAGACTTTTGATGGTATTGGAATGTTAGAAGAAAAAAAAAATTGGCATTTGAGGTTTATGTAGAATTTATATGAGAGTTGTATGGGTAATAGAGATGTGAAATGGAGATAATGACTGGCAGTTTTGTGTTATAAGTGTATTGATGTACTGATGGAGGTTAATTGTGTCCTTATGAGAGGGAGGTAAGTGTCACAAGGCAAGGGTCAATTGAGAAATGTTAAGGGAAATGGTGTTACAATCGGTTAATGGTAATATTAATATTGTGAATCAGTTGTGAGGTGTGTTTATTCTTGATGTCGAGAGATAGACCAATATCTTGAAGCGTAAAAGGCTTGACTGTGGTGAGTGGATGTCTATAATTAATCCAAGGGTGATGAGGCATTAAGTGGTTTAAGGATTCGAGGCTTATTAGTTTTGTTTCAATGGAGATTATTAAGATTCTTTGGATTGGTGAGTGAAGTCATTCGTTGATTGATATTGGTTAGGAAAGATAGAACTTGGAGTTTAGAATTTGAGTTTTTATGAGCAGTTTAATTTGTCCTTTTAGGAAGTTCGAGGAGTACTTGGTGGAATAAGGCGCATGGAACGAAAATGTAGAATTCGAAATTTGGGAAAATGTGAGGTTATTATCTGTCGGGTTGCGGTCTGACTGTCATGATTGGTGTGTGGGGACTAGGATTCTTGTACAGATGTTGGGATTTGAGGATGTGATAAAAATGATAGAGGTTCAAGATGGAGTGTTGAGTGGTAGAACCATACCGGAAGAGAGAGTTTTGTGGAGTAATCAGGATAAGAAAAGTCTACGTAGAAAAGAGTGGATGATGTGATGATTATGAGGTTGCAATATGAGATTTGATATTATGGGTGGTGGCTCGATTGGAGTGGGGTTAGCAAATTTTGAGGACGATTCAAATTTTAGAAGATATACTTCGGGCTTGTGTTATGGAGTTTTCGGGGTAGTTAGGAAGATCACTTGTTGTTAGTCGAATTCGCTGACAATAATAGTTACCAATCTAGTATCGAGATGGCACCGTATGAGGCTTTGTATGGGAGACCGTGTCGATCACCCGTTTGTTGGACCGAGTTGGGCGAGGCTACATTGGTTGGGCCGGAATTGATTCAAGAGACTTCCGAAAGCATGAGAGCGATTCGCCTACGTCTTCTTGAAGCACAAAAGAGAACCACCGAGCAAGTCAAAGTGATTCGTCAACGATTGTTAACCGCGCAAAGTAGGCAAAAGAGTTACGCTGATCGCCGTCGCCGACTGTTATCTTTCGAAGTGGGGTATCACGTGTTTCTTAAGGTATCGCCACGTCGGGGACTATCTCGTTTTGGGCAAAAAGGGAAGCTTTCACCGCATTTCATTGGACCATTCGACATTATCGAGAAGATTGGGGAAGTTGCATATCGATTGGCCTTGCCACCGAGGTTATCGGGAGTTCACGACGTATTTCACGTATCAAAGTTGCGAAAGTACGAACCGGATCCATCTCATGTCTTAGAGTGGTCCGAAATAGAGTTGGAAGCTGATGTGTCTTATGAGGAGGAGCCGATACGTATTCTAGATTCACGTGACCAAGTATTGAGGGGCAAGACTATTCCGTTAGTGCGAGTTATGTGGAGTCATCTTGGGAAGGAAGAGTCGACATGGGAGAGGGAAGACGAGGTTAGGGAGAAGTATCCGCATCTATTTTCAAGTTGAATCAATGTAAATCCCGAATTTTGATTTTATGAATGTTAGTTTGATTGTTTCATGACATGTGTTGTGATATAGGCATGATTACTTGACGCATAAGTATGATTGACTTGAATTGTAAATTTCGGGACGAAATTTCTTTAAGGAGGATAGATTGTAGAGACTCGCAAATATGTTTTAATTTCGGAAATCGATTATTTCGTTAAGTAGTTGTATTGTTAGTAAAATCGCTCGTACGTTGTGGGGTGTATGGAGATACGTATCCGGATGTGTATCGGACTCTCGGAGGATGGTAAAATGTTAGTTTTGATGTTGTATTGATGTCTGGAAGTGTTGGTACCAAGTCGGGTTTGTTTCGGTGTCCGTGGAAAAAATTTCTTTTTTCTGCCCTTCATGAACCGGTACAGCTTTTCCCCGTACCGGTACATGGTGTCCAGAAGTTGTGCTTTCTGACAGTTTGAAGGTTCATGAACCGGTACAGCGTTTCCCCGTACCGGTACATGCTCTGTTTTCTGCACTTTTTCAGCACGCTTTTTGGACCACTATAAATACCTCCTTTTTGTCATTTCTCACTCCAAACCCACGAAAAACACTTGGAAACACCCCCCTCTCACCTACCCAACTCCAATCTCACCCAAGATCCTTGATTTCAAGTTCAAATCTTCAAGATCCAAGGGTTTTCTTCCTCAAAATCACAAGATTCTTGCATTTGGTGAACCAAGGGTGAGTTCTATGTACTTGTTCTCACTCCTAGAGGCTTACCCACGTTTTTCTCTCTCTCCTCTCAATTATTGGTTGATCTTTGTTTGTTCTTCGTGTTTATGGACTTTATTCACTCTAGATCTTGTACCCAAGCTCGGGTGAGGCTTGTTTTTGAAGGATTCAAGTGTTTGGCTCTCGATAGACCTAGGGTTTTGCTCAAAACCCACTTTGGTAGGGATTTCTCTCATTCTCTACATGTTCTAAGTTGACTAAGTATGCTTTGGGTGTTTGAATGCTACTTTATTGTTAAATAGAGTGAATGTGGCTTGGTGATTGCATATTCCATTGAAGATGGACATAATAGTCTTGATTGTTATGGTTCATGAGCTTGTTGTAACGTATTTGATAATGTCAGCGTGCGTTAAATGTGGATGAGGCACATATTTTGATTGTGGTGATAATAGAGTCGTTGTTGTGAGATGAATATGGAGTATATCGTGACGCAGGGGGTGGAGACACTAGAATCGCAAGGGGTGGGTTATAATGTGACGCAAGGGGTGGAAACACAACTCGTAAGGGGTGGAAATGAGTTGGAGGTCGAGTGTGCGCGTGTGTGTGTGAATGTGTGTGGGATTTGGCATATTACTTGAAAAGATATTGACGTGCATTGTTTGGACCGTGTTAGTTAATTCAAATCATCGCATTCATGCTTGCCATCTTATTACATATAGATTTTGTAGAGAATTTCCTACTGGGCTCTAGTAGCTCAACAAAATCCTTCTTTTCAGGTTTAAACGCCGGTCAGTAGCAAGCATGTTTCGAGCATAGTGGTATGAAGACCCCTTTTGGAAGCTAAATATATCTTAGTTACGTAACCATCTTTGTAATGACTCCTTTTGATTAAAGATGGCTCTGTAACTAATCTTGCACTTGTACTATCTTTTGGTAACGGTTTGTAATAGTCTAAACGTTCCGTACTTGTAATTAGATTAGTATGGGCTGGAGTGCCAAGGTTGTATTTCTTTTAAACTTGGGGACTTGATTTGTAATTGAACAGGTGGGAACTCTCTTTTGGGGTATTATTTACTTAATGCGAGGATCGTTTATTGAAATGGTTTAATTATTTGTGTTGAAAATTGAGGGCGTGACAAAACCCTTCGAACAAAAGCAGAATTAGGGTTAGCTAGCGACAGAGATGGGAGGCCTGGGGGTTGGGGGTTTGGGATGACAAGGGGTGAAATGGTCATAAATCTAGGGGATTCATCCGGATAATTTATGGATACGTCCAAGGCCATCCAAAAATTATACCCCTTCGCCCCTCTTTGCTGGTCTTTACCAAGGGGGTATAACATCAGAGTCAGACGCATCAACGTAGCCTAGGAAATAAGCGTCCCAAAACAAGGATGAGAGAGGGTCCCACCACCTCATCAAGGCGCATCACTCATCCCCCGCTTCATACTGCATCCAATCGGGGTGTAGGGGTTAAAACTTACGTAGGCAGAATATATTTTTTTCCGTTTTGTTTTCAATGAACTCTTTGCTAGATACTTAAAACGTAGCTTATTTTTTTCTTTTTCGTTTTATGTATTTGCTACGTTTTTTCTGTTTTTTTTTAGATTTGCATCATATTTTTTGGATTAATTATCCATCTCGACGAGAGGAGTCTAGATAAAAAGTGAAAAATTATGGCCAAAAGCCAAAAAAAAAAAAAATTACTAAAGACGGAAAAAATATTAAACACCTGTCTTTTTTGTTTAAAGTGTCGTCTTATATGAACTTTTGTCAACATTGATTCACGTTTTTATACTTTATTGTTTCCTTTCGTCGAGATGAATGATTAATTAGTCACAAAATTTATGACGAAAACTCAACAAAAATTTGTGACAAGTAAAAAAAAAAAATCCGAAAAAAGTTTTGGACAAAGAAAATTTACAAGAATAGAGCCTGAAAAGAATACTCATTATCCAAAAAATGAAACTCAGAAGTAGGCAGAAGCCATATGGCACAACTCTAGAATGACAGTAGAATGATAAGAGTACTCAACACAAGTTTTACACTTCCATCTTGGAAATTGATTTTGGCACTCCAGATTTAATCACTGAAACTCTACTTTATATCATGATCATGTGAAATTGTAATACAAAAAGTGGAGTGCCACAGGCTAAAAGTGGAGTACTGTCAAAATCACATCCCTTCATCTTTTACTGTTATGTTTATTAATGCTTAATTATCTCTAGAAACTGAACCAAGCCACCGATTCGGTCTGATTTCGGTTTCCGGTTCAATTTAATGGTTTCTTCTCTCACCCCTTGATAAAATAAAGTTAAGAATGCAACATTAGACGGGAGCTCATTTAACCCGGAATGGGAGGGGCTATAGTGCACCTGTCGCACTACACCGTGTAGTGCCGATCCAACCGTTTATCTCCGCACGAATGACTTGGATTTAATTCAAGCTCCTACAAATCCTAGCCGTCCATTGTTCGGATGAAAATCCAAGCCATCCATTACCGAGATGGACAACCGAATTAGCCGCACTACACATGTAATGCGGAGGGTGCGTTCAATTTAACCCATTTAGGCTCCGTTCCACTAAGGTTTTTATTTTTTAAATATTTATTTTTTGCTTTACGAAACAAATCATTCTCTAATAATATATCATCTTTAATTCAAAAAATAATTACTTATTTCAAAAGTCAAACAATTATTACTTATTCCAAAAATAAGTACTACTTATTTCCCTACACGAAACAGAACCTTAGTTGCCACATGTTATATATATGCCTCGTCCACACCCAACGTGGCCTTATTTGAACGCACCGCGACACATCGAGTTTAAATGGAATTTGACATGTTTTTTTTAAAAAAAAACCCGCATAGTGACCAACAGGACAGATCTAGCACCTTTCCAAGTTCAAGTTATTTGCAGGTCTAGTTCAAGTTGGTTGCGGGCTTGGCCACTCTACCAGGCTACTCCACCCACGTTTACGAGTGTGATTGATGAGTTCGATTCCGGCATTTGATTTCACACAATTTTTCTTTATTTTTGTTTGGTTTTGTTGTATTTTGTTTCATTTTTTTGTGGTATTTTATTTTCATATAACTGAGTTGAGTAGTAAAAAAAAAAAGATAAGCAGAAAATAAAATAGGGTAAATTTCACTGACCTCCCTTGAGGTTTCTGACAAAGACAAAAACATTCCCTGAGATTTCTGAAATGTCACTAACTTCCCTTACTTTACCTGACAATATGCACTTAACTTTCTGTTAGATATTTAACGAAAAGCAATAATGTTAGCATCTTTTAATGGTTAGATGACAAGATTACCCTTCCCACAACCTATTCCTACTATAACCAAACACCACTTTTATAGTGAACCACGTGTAGCTTCACTCCATGACAACACTCTACCTCCACCATAACACCTCATCTTCTTTTGTGTTTGCATATAATACTAATAATCATTCTACAATTACAAACACTTACACAAATCTACTCATATTCACATTGGGGTCCACACCACCTACACCTCCAGTGTGTGTGGGACCTACCAAAAGATGCGAGTGTATGTGTAAAGTGTTTGTGTATATGTGTGATTATAAAATAATTGATATAATAAATGTGTCTATATATAAATAATAAATGCACGGTGCCATTATATTTTACTAAGATAATATAAATAAACACGCATTTCGTGTTAGAGCATCTCCAATCGGTACGGGCTGGTACGTTCCATACCGGACATAAATCTGTACACAAAAATAGGTGTTCTGTACCACCCCAAATATCGACCTGTACCAGTCGATACCGGGCGTACTGGCCTATACCAGACGATATTGGGTTTGTACCAGGCGTACCGGCCGAACAAATTTTGTTGTGTATTTTGTTCTTTTGTTTAAAAAATGCTTAAATTTTAAGGTAATTCAACAAAATTGAGAGTCTATAATATGTTAATTATCTTAATTTGTTATTAGAACTAATTTTAAGGTATAACAAAGTTTAGAATTTATTTTACACCTCTACTTGGAGTTTTTTTGTACATATATTTAAATATATAAAATATATATTATCGTTAATCCAAAACGGTACCGAGATATACACCGATATCGATATGTACCATTCCAATAAAGAAAACTGTATGCTTGCCGGTACAGAATTGATTACTTTGGTTTATAGTTGATATTGGGTAAATACCTTTTTTTTTGTTTTTTTAGGTTTTGAATTCTTTTTCATTAGTTTGTTCTTCTTTTGGATAAATACCCTTCATAAATGGATGAGTACGAGATGACTTGTATTGTTGGGTAGTTGTTGACAATCCAATGGGTGACAATGGAGCTTGATATATAGACTATACCGAAAAAAGTATAGGTTTTTTTTTTTTGTCAATTAATAATATATAGAGTGTACGGGAAAATAATTGAGTTGGACATAGGTGCTAATATGTTTACGTATATTTTCCGAGAAAAAGCCAACTAATTTCCATTTTTCTGTTGGATATCGCATGGAGTTAGCTGTGAGTGATAGTCAGAGGTAGAAGATGGTGTTTGGTTTCAGGAAAAAGGTGGGGTATTTTAGTCATTCAAACCCCAAATTAGACACCGTTTGAAGTCTAACTAACATAAGGGGGTATTTGCACATTGTCAGGTAAAGCAAGGAAGGTCAGTGACATTTCAGAAAACTCAAGAGAGGTTTTTGTCTTTGTCAGAAACCTCCAGGGAGGTCAGTGAAATTTATCCAATAAAATAAAGAAAGAAGTACACCTTTTCAGATGTCCAATTGATAATCGGGAAAAATTCAAAAAATACCCTGAACTTAAATAAACTTCAATTGAGCACCTGAACTTTCACTCCGTTATCAATTTACCCCCTGCCGTCTCAATCCGTTACTTGTCGTTAACGGCACAGTTAAAAAAAAAAAATTTACCACCAGTTTGCAATCCTATGAAGCAGAAACGTGATTATGAGAGCCTTAGAGACAAAATTTGATTATGCCTCTTTAGAATAATATGATCAGAATAATAAGATCTTCACACCCGTTCAAACGGATTAAAAATTGAAGCACTTAATTTTTTAATCATATTTTTTAATATATAAACGGTCATAAAAAATTAAGTGCTCAAATTTTCACTCCGTTTTGAATCAGTACAAAGATATTTAAGTGCTCATAAAAAATTAAGTGCTCATAATCACATTTCTGCTCCATAGGGTCCTAAATAAAGAACACATACTTAATATGAGAGCCTTAGAGATAAAAATGAATTACGACCCTTTAGAATAATATGATAAGAATAAAAAGATCTTTGCACCGATTCGAACGGAGTGAAAATTTGAGCACTTCTTAATCTTAATTTTTTGAGACCGTTTATATATTAAAAAATATGGTTAAAAAATTAAGTGCTCCAATTTTTAATCCGTTTGAACGGGTGTGAAGATCTTATTATTCTGATCATATTATTCTAAAGAGACATAATCAAATTTTGTCTCTAAGGCTCTCATAATCACGTTTCTGCTTCATAGGATTGCAAACTGGTGGTAAGTTTTTTTTTTTTTAACTGTGCCGTTAACGACAAGTCACGGATTGAGACGGCAGGGGGTAAATTGATAACGGAGTGAAAGTTCAGGGGTTTTTTTGAATTTTTCCCTTGATAATCGGGGCCAACATAGGTGGCCTTATTAAATGAGCCACTTAAATACTCCGTGCAAACTCATAGGTTCCGTTCCGAAAATCTTCTTAAAAAATAAGTACTTATTTCCTTCACTTCTCATTCAAAAATAATCCACCCTTCTTATTTTTCCCAAACAAAAAGTTTCTTTCACATTTTCAAACTCAAAAATAATGTAAATGAAAAAAAAAATTAATTTTTTTTCACCGTATTAAAGATCTCAATGAGATCTATCAAACAAGATCCATTGTGATAGGAAAATTATTTGCGTAAACACATAATTTTTTAGCTTGAAGTTACCTTTACAAAAAAAGAAGACTGTTTTTACCAAAATGGGCGCCGGCGGAGGGAAATCGGTCCGGCAGCCGCGCCGGGCCATCTCTAGCCACCGGACGGCCGATCCGAGCCGTCCAAAAATTCTAAAAAAAAAAACCAAGGGGTTTGCGCGGGAATCAATGGCATCCGAGGTGTGTAGGGTGCTTGATCGTAGCACCCTTTTTTCGTGTATAATCCAATTCAATTTTCGTGTGTATTATACACGAAAAAGAGGTGCTCCGATCAAGCACCTTACACACCTCGGATGACGTTGATTTTCGCGCTAGTCCCCTTGGTTTTTTTTTTTAGAATTTTTGGACGGCTCGGATCGGCCGTCCGGTGGCCGGAGACGGCCCGGCGCGGCTGCCGGACCGATTTCCCTCCCGCGCCCATTTGTACCTATATAAATTGTTCCCAATTCAAACAAAGCCTTCTTATTTTTCCGGAAGAGGGCTTCTTATTGGACAAAAAAGAAGAGCTTATTCTCGTTCTGGAACGGAGCCTCATAAATAAAGGACAACTCAGTTTTAGTTTGGGCCACACAAATTTTTTTTTTTTTAGACTCCAACTCTCAAGTAGTCATCTTTAGCTGAGAGTTGTTCCGTGTTCATCCATACTAATTTAATAATACATATTTGGACAGAGTAGTAATATATGACAAAACAGGCCTAACCATAACATTAGCCTTCTCCAAACAAAAATATTAGGATACATGACACTCGAATCATAAAAATGTCCATGAAAAGAAATGAATGGTCCAGACAGTCTGGACCGTACTTTTTTTTTCATGAACACTGTGAGTCTGAACCGTTCGTTTCTTTTCATGATATATTCAAGTGTCGACATATATTGTACTACTCATCTTCTCCAAATTACAAAGCCCCTTTACTAATGGTAAGCAATCCCAAATACAGCTCAGTCCTGCATCTCCAACCAAGCCTTCATTTTCATTTTGAAAAATTGTTGGACTCCAACCAACCATACTTTATTTTCTTCCTTTATAATAAAAAATCACTTTGATTCTTCATATATGAGGATTCTTCATATATGAAAAATGTTTGAAAAATGAAGAACATTCATTATTTTATTTTTACTCTATAAATGTTGAAAAGATATTCATGAGACTTTTTAAAACAGGACCTCCAGTCATCCATATATTTTGTAATATTCCAAAATCTAAAAGTTTAAAATTCGGACGAAAAAATTGAGTTTCGGAGAGAAGTAAATGAGATTTAAGTAAAGATTAGTGTTATTTCTTACTGGTACGGAACGTATCGGTACCGGTGAGATACTGGGTAATGTTTCGGATTTATCGTTATTAGTGTTATTTAACCACATGTACAATATATTTATTTATTAAAAATAATCTGATACCGTCCGGTATTGACTAGTACCATCTGATATTTGAACGGTATCGTAAATCACGTTAAAATTATGTTCATTTGTCATCTGACTTATGAGTAAATTTAAGATCAAATTTGTGTTAAAATTAGAGGTGTAAACGGTTCGATTTGGTCTGATTTAAGCATATTTTCAAATCAAACCGAATATTGTGGTTTGAACTTTTTACGAACAAACCAATCCAAACTAATGGTTCGGTTTGGCTTGATTTGACCGGTTTATTCAAGTTTTCAGTTTGTTAGTTATATCACATATTATAACAAGTAAAACAACTAAATTTTGGATCGCATGCAACAATCAATAGAACCTTTTCCCTACTAAAATTTTTTCAGTACTATTGAAAAAATAACTAGATTTTAGATCACATGCAAACTTAATAGGATAACCCTAAGATCGATCAAAGCACAAATCGGTTTCAAGCCATACTTGAGTTCAACGAATCACAAATCGATTGCACTCTCCAAATCGCCAAAAACCCTTCGAACAAAAACACAATTTGGGTTAGCGACAGAGATGGGAGGCCTGGGGGTTGGGGAGGGGGATGACAAGGGGTGAAATGGTCAAAAATATAGGGGGATTCATCCGGATAATTTAGGATAGGTCCAAGGCCATCCAAAAATTATACCACTTCACCCCTCTTTGCCGGTCTAAAAACCAAGGGTTTTCAGTTGTCCAATTGATAATCTGGGCCAACACAGGTGGCCTTATTAAATACTCCGTACAACTCATAAATAGTACAACTCAGTTTGGAGTTTGGGGCGGCCTTTGGGCCACACAATTTTATTTTCCTTTAGGCAAATGCTAATGGGTGCTAAGTGGAAGTAGCACCGGTTATGTGGGCCCTAAGCAGCGTGCTACAGTTCCCGACTCCAAGACGCTCCTTCGGGCCCACTCCGGCCATCGGACGGTCGATTCGAGTCGTCCAAAAATTCTATAAAAAAAAACGAGTGGGCCTATACGAGAATCAACGACATCCGATGTGTGTAGATATTCGATCCAAACACTCCATGCTTGATTCTTGCGTTAGCCCACTCATTTTTTTTTTATAAAATTTTTGGACGGCTCAGATCGACTGTCCAGTGGCCGGAGTGGACCCGACAGAGTGGGATCCGATCGGGATCCCTTTGGTCGGAAACTGTAGACTTTTTGGGCCCTAAGAGCCATCTTCCAAATTATTGTTCAACATCAGGAGACCACTGACAATGACGTAAGCAGTAGTACTGTTGTGTTTCTTTACACTTTTGCCCTTAGTTTTGGAAGTAATAACAAAACTAACATTTTTGACAATTTGATTCTCAACAAGAATTCAAAATATGAATAAGACAAAAATAATTGTCAAATAGACTGGTTAAGTAACATTTTTTTATTTAAAGTGGGGAAAGTGCCCACCAAGTACAACAGTTTTGTCAAAATTGTTAACGTCAAAAAAATATTTGACAATTTCGTACAATTTTTATTTTGTATAATAAGTTTAAATCAAATAAATAAAAAAATTCAGTTTATTTAAATAAAACAAATCGAATAAATTTATTTTGACAATCAAATGAATCAACCTGATTTAAAAAAATCAAATAAATTTTTTTTTGCACAATTTGTATGTTGTATTGATGAAATAAATCCAAAAAATATTAAGACATAAATAAAGTTGTTTTTTTATTGGCTTAGACAAGAGGACTCGAAAAAATAAAAAATAAAAATTTATATGTTAAGAATAATAATAAGTTATAGATAATTTTTACTACTATTCCACAACAGGAATTCAAAATCTGAATAAGAAAAAAATAATTCTGACCAACCCCTTATATTGCTTCTCCCATTGGACTGGTTTGTGAGAGAGAGTGGAGAGGGGGAGTAATGCTCTCTCCTAAAGTTTCAGGTTCAAAATCTCTTAGGTGTTATCAATTCCTTTTGGGCTAGTTTATACAGAGTTCTGCTCTACCTTTAATTGAGACCCTCGCAAGTGGGCGGTGGGATTGATCTCCCGGAATTAGTCGTGGTATGTAAAAGCTGACTCAAACACCTAAGTTATTAAAAATAAAAAAAGCTGACTTAAACACCTAAATTATTAAAAAAAATATTACAGAAGTGGCTTCAGGTGTTACCGTGTTAGAAGTTATGAACATGTGTTTTTTTTAAAAAACTTTTCAATCTCAAATTTAAAGTGAAAAAGAGTATTTTAACCAGTGCAACTATGCACCCAATAACGGGACCGTTTTATCAAATGAAAAAAAGGTGACCAACTAAAAAAAGAGTATTTTACACTTTTTGTTTTTAACCTTTCCCCACACTCTCTCTCTCTCTTTAATTTTTATATATATTTCTATGGGATAACTCGAGCATTTGGGGCGCACCTTAACTAATCATACGGGACCAATTTTACTGTCCACTGCCTTTTTTTTCTTTGTAGATCAAAATTTCATAGGTTTCCAACTTCTCTACTGCTCTTTTTTTTTTAATACAAGATGAGAGAGCCTAATTATGGAAAGAAAATCAACCTAATTATAATCAAATCATAATCAATTACAATAAAAAGAAATCAAGAGAATCATGTACTATCATAATCATATCAAGATATGTTTACGATATTATATGATCCGATATTCTAACAGATAAAGACTATCAATTAACAGTTTTATTGATCCAAAATTCTAGTCTAGAAATTCGGCATAGTAATTTTATGCTTCGATCAATTCGTATCAATATTCAGTTGAAGTGTTTTGGCTTGATTTCAGAGCTATTTCGAAGCTGTTTGGAGCATTTTTTGTGCTATATGAAAATCTGTAGAGACCCGGATATTTATAAAATTTTGAAATGTTTGTTAAGTGACTAATTGGAAGAATATGGTTAATTTAGTGGATATTTTGAATTGAGGACTAGAATGAAAAGATGAGAACTAGAGGGAGTGGATGTGCGTTTTACAAATATGTGGGTATATATAGTGTTGGGTGTGTGTAGGAGATTATTTTCTCCATCTCAAAAACTCTCGGCTCTCTCTCCTCTCCTCCGGTCTTTCTCTCTTTCTACCGCCTCTCACTCTCTCCACTCCCAAGCTCAAAAATCAACAAGATCCTCCACAAATTCAACCTCATCTAGTGTTTTAAGCCTCGGGTGGTGTTCGTTCAAGCTCGGAGGAGGAGTATTTTGCTCGGTTTCGCTTTGGGAGCTAGGGCTCGTTTGAATCTCGGCCATTGTTGCGAGGTAGGAATTTCTTTGCTACTTTTATGTGTAAATAGCTTGATTTGGTGTGTTATTCGTGCCCTTTGTGGTTGTTGTTGGTGTTGTTGTCGAAACCTTTGAAATTTGCAGAAAATCTGTTCGTAACCACTCCGTATCGATACGGGTTTTAGCCGTATCGATACCCGTTGAAAACAGAAGCTTCAGAAATTTCTTATTTGAATCCCGTATCGATACAGCGTTTTGCTGTATCGATACCAGATCACAATGGACAGTTTTTCAGCTTTTGCCCTAAACTTCATCGTTTTGACCCCCGATCACTTCTAACTTGTTCTAAACACTTCCAAATCACCTTATAACATGATTAATCGTATCCGTTAAGTTCGTGAGATATCTATGCTTCTTTTGCCCTGGTTCGGTGATCCTACTCATTGATTGGTCTTTGGAAATGTTTATGGTATCGTCGAAACATGGCTGGCATGTCATGTGGTGTTTTACTTATGAATGTGATAGTAAGAGAGTCATGGTTTGTATCGTGAGTGCGGAAGTAGTTATCGTGAGTCGAAAGTCGGAATGGGGAGTCTCGTAACGCAAGGGGTGGAAATACGGAGACTCTAGTGGATCTCGTAACGAAAGGGGTGGTAATACGATGGTTCTAATGGTCGGGGTTTACCGTAGCGCAAGGGGTGGTAATACGGTAACTCTTGAGACATTGTACTGTAACGCGAGGGGTGGAAATACGGTTCGTGGAGGTTTGTGTTAGTGAGTTGAATCGGGATTGTTAGAGGGGTTGTGTCCCTTGGACTTGATGTATGTTTGTGATAGTGATACATCCTAGAGCGCTTACACTAAGCATTGCCACACTCTCTTGTTGATGGTTACCATTGATTGAACCGTACACCCTTGTCATCTTCCTTATGCACATATCATCTTGTTTGCTCATAAATTTAGTAAAGACTTTCCTACTGGGCTCGCATAGCTCAACCTAATCTTTCTTTTCAGGTTTAGACGCTGGACAGTGATTTGCATAAATTGCGTGCTTGGAAGTGAAAAGGGCTTTTGGAAGCTAACTCTGATTTAGATACATAGTCATCTTATGTAATAGACATTCTTTTGATAAAGATGAGTTTGTAACTTCATGGTTCGTCCGTACAAACATTTGTAATCTCTTTGAGGCCGGAGTGCCAAAATTGTATATTCTTTTGAAATTGGGACTTGTTTTGTAAAGTTTAACAGGAGGGAACTGTTTGGGGCTATTAAGTACGTTATCCGAAGATCTTTTATTGAAAAAACTTTATTTAATTATGTTGAAAATCTAGGTCGTGACAAAATCCCTCTTGGGCGGGATTCACGTTTGTCCAAGCAGTCCGTACAACCGTGTTATGTGGCTTCAATCCTTGCTCTCTGAACTTTCTGCCTCAGTCGGAGTCACATCCACCTGGATGGTCGGGAACGCTAAAACGCGGGAAGACTCCATTTTTAGGGAGTTTTTTAGAATTTACTAACCCAATTAGGTTTTCGTTTGGTAGACAACTTGTCTTTGGCTATAAATACTTGTTATGTGGCCTCATTATTAGTGTGAGAATTTATTGGGGTTTTGGTTTAAGGTTTGAGAGACTTTTGCCATTGTTTTAGCTTTGGTGAGATTTGGGTAGAAGAATTTCTGCAGAACTTTTTCTTTGTACCTCTTTGAGCATCTGTTTGCCTTTGTTTAGTGGAAGCCGTTGATCGACTACTCGTGGAATAGGTTTACATCCCAAAGTAAGCCGAATCATGTAAATCTGTGTATCTCTTTCTCTTTTGTTTGATTTCTCTCACCTTCTCTCACATTTTGTTTGATTATTTTGGTTTGCTTCACACATTTGTTTTGTTCTTCAATTTGATATTCATAATCACCGTCTATTTATTCGGCTTTTGCACAAAACTCTTCTTGTCAAATTAGATGCAAAATAAAGTTTTACAAATTAAATGGCTTTTATGCATGGAACACAATGTGCACTCCACAAAGAGTGAGTAATGTTCACCCACCTATTAAGTTTGTGAACAAAATGAACTATCACAACTCCAAGTTCCTGGAGTAATGTTCATCCACAATGTCGTTTTGCCATTGGTCTATTTAATCTTGGGCAAATTTCACTCAGACCCCCTGAGGTATCTGACAAAGACAGACAGTACCCCCCAGTTTTGAGAAATGACAGGAACCTCCCTTGTCAGAAACGGAACCTAAACGGAGCTAACCATGAACTTGGAATTACTTTTATGCCCCTCAGTAAAATTCAGATACTTCACGTGGGTTTGCAGGAGTCTGAGACAGATTGGACATGGTGCAAAAGTGGGTTTAGCTTTCACCCATCTCAAGGTAAAATGGTAGCTGGAATTGGCGGGAGATTGGGTTGCATGCATATGGGATCTGTGTATATATATACACCACTATACCTACTCAATAACAGTTAAACCAAAACAGAGCCAAAAAATCCCTTTATTCAATCGGTGGTTGATCTTGAGAGGTAGGTGTCAAAAACTTTTTTCCTCCAAATTTTTTTCTGACTCGTTATGAAGTCTGTATTTTGAGAATCGTATAACCATTGGGTATTTTCCGTTTGTTTCTATTTCAGGCATGGATACTCCATTGTATTTCGACATTAATGTCCACTTCAGAGGAAGGATGACTGAGATTAAGAACATAGACCCACTGGCGTACTCCTACATCGATTTGTTGGAAGATGTCACTGAAAGGAGTTTATCTGTTCTGCCATGCAATACAGGTTGTACCATCACACTTTTGTTTCAAGTCCCTGGGTCTAATGAGAAGATTGTTGTTGGGTGCGACTTAGATGTACTAGACATGTTTAGACTCTGTTCTAGGACATGTCTCATTGACTTGTTTGTTGACGTAGGTGATGCTGATGGTTTTGGTTATACATTATCTATAGGTCCTCAAGTTGATGTTAATGTTAATGAGTTTGTCCATCCTCAAGTTGATGTCGAAGTTAATGACTCTTTCCATCCTGAAACAGATTTTTCTATTTTTAATGTTCATGAGTCTGCCCATGAAGTGGTTATTAGTGATGACACATTTGATAATGATTCCTTTGGAGTTTGGGCAGATGCATCTGAAATTAGTAGCGATGGGCTGTCTAGTTACCAATCTGATGATGAAGGTGGTAGGGAATCCTCTGATCATGATGATAATGACCATGGTGATAGTGGTTCTAAGTCTAAAGGCTTTGACAGTAGCACATTTGGCCATGAGTTTTATGTTGAAAAAGAAGGTCCTATTAAATTTGAAGTTGGTATGCTTTTTGGTGATGTAAACAAGTTTAGGGAAGTTCTAAAAGAGTACACCATTCAACAAGGTTGTAAAATTGTTAGGGATAAGAATGAAAGGGGAAGGGTTACTTGTCACTGTGCAGCTTTAGGTTGTGAGTGGAGGATTCATGCATCTCCTATACCTGATGACATAAAATATAAAATTAGGTCATACAAAGGAGAGCATACCTGTCTAAGTTCAACCACTAGTGTTGAGGCAAACTCTACTTGGATTGCAAAGAAATTTGCTACCACATTGAGGGCAAATCCTACAATGACCCTTGATGCCATGCAAACAGAGTTGCAACAAAGGTTTGGGATTGAGGCCTCTAGAATTCAACTGTATAGGGCTAAGAGAAAAGCCATGGAAGAGATTGAAGGCAACCATGGCACCTCATATGCTAAACTTCCAACCTATGCAGCTGAAGTTAGGAAGAGCAACCCTGGTAGTTTGGTGAAAATACAGTGTTATAGGGTTACCCCTCAATCCCCCCTGTTTTTGAAAGGATATTTGTTGCATTTGAGGCCATGAAGACTGGGTTTAGTAGTGGTTGCAGGCCCTTTATTGGGATTGATGGGTGCCACCTTAAAGGCCCATTTGGAGGTGTTCTACTGGCTACTATTGCACTTGATGCTAACAATGGCTTGTTTCCAATAGCTGTGGGTGTTGTAGAGTCTGAAGGTAGAGAGAGTTGGGGCTTCTTCATTGATCATTTGCATACTCTTATTGGTGGAGATGCACGTGGCCAGCCACTAACATTTATGTCTGACCAACAAAAGGTAATTCCATTTGTTTATGCACACTTTTACTGTTTACGACTATTACACATATGCATACACTAATAACTACTTTGGTTTGTTTATAGAGTACTGACAACGTCATTTGTGAGATTATGCCTGAAGCTTCTCATAGGCTGTGTTGTAGACATTTATTTAACAACTTCAAAAAGGTCCACCCTGGTTTGTTGTTGAAGAAGTACTTTTGGCAAGCTGCTAGAGCTTATACTCAGCTTCAGTTTCAGCAAGCAATGGAGATGATTAAGAGCATATCTGTAGAGGCTCACACTTGGCTGTCCAAAGTCCCCGTTACTAGTTGGAGTAGGCATGCATTTGATGAGAGGCTTAAAAATGACCATATAACTAACAACCTTGCAGAATCATTCAACAATTGGGTTGGTCCTTTGAGGTATAAGCCCATTCTGTCCCTACTAGAAGGAATTAGAACCAAAGTCATGACTAGGATTCAAAAAAGACATGACAAAGCATTGGGTTGGCCAGGGCTTGTGGGTCCTAATATAAGGAAGAGAATTACCAAAGCTAAGATGCAATCAAGAAACTGCACTTTGTTTTTTGCTGGAGGTGCAGAGTATGAGATTTTGGAGGATGGCATGACTTATCAACTGCACATTGACCAGAAGAGGTGTAGTTGCAGAGAGTGGCAAATTTCTGGCATACCATGCAAGCATGCTGCTGCTGCAATCACACACAAAAGGGGCAATATCGAAGAAGGGTGTGACCCAACATTCTGGAAAGAGGCCTACTTAACAACTCATGGGGGCATGATCCACCCAATTCCAGATCAAAGGATGTGGGAACCTGTTGGGGGGGATGTATTGGAGCCACCACCTTTGAGGAGGATGCCTGGAAGGCCAAGAAAGAACAGAAGAAGAGAAGTGGATGAGGCACCAGCTGGAACCAGTCAATCTAGAAGGTCACAAACTATCAGGTGTTCAATATGCCAATATTTTGGGCACAACCGGAGGTCTTGCCAAAGGGCTCCAGTTGCCAAGAAGAAAGCACCACAAGGGCCATCTGCTAGGGTTCCACAGCAGGTATTATGTATATATTGTCTAAGTTTGCTTTAGTTCTACTTTTATCTACATATTATGCAACAATAGTAATTGGTTTTATGTGTCACAGGGTCAGCAACCATCAACTGGATTTTCTCAGAGTGTCACACAAGTGGAGGGTCCTTCAAGAGGAAGGGGAAGCACAGGTAGAGGAAGAGGGAGAGCACCAAGGCCTATCAAAGGAAGAGGGAGAGGTCGCGGCAGTTCATTGGGTAGAGGAAGGGCAGCCAGTGCTTCAACTGTTTCAGTTTTAGTAGGAAACTCCATTTCAGTCCATTCTTTTTGGAAAAATCTTCAATTTTTCTCTATTTTTTGAATTTGTAATAATTTTAGATTTTGCCATTTTAGGAAATAATTGTGTCCTTTTGCTGCAGGGGCAAGAGTCACAAGGTTCTCAAACTGTCACACAAGTGGACACCAACTGGGGAAATGGAAGAGGCAGGGGTTTGGGAAGAGGCAGGGGTTTGGGCAGAGGCAGAGGCAAAGGCAAAGGCAAGGGTTTGGGAAGGGGAGTACCAACCAGTGAGTATGCTCAATTTTAGGAAAACTGAAATGCCTAGGTAGTATGGCTTTTTGTGGAGTTATATCAGACTATTTATCATAGTATTTCTGCATATGTTTAGATGGTGTGTAATTGTTGGATGGCTAAATTTTGTTCCTTCCAACTTAGTGTGGCCGTTGTGTGGATGACTGTCTTTTGTTTCATCCCACTTAGTGTGGCCCTTGTGTGGATGACTGTCTTTTGTTTCATCACACTAGCTTTGTTTATCACACTTGCCACAGGTGGGTGACTGAATTTTGTTTCACCCCAGTTAGTTTGGCCTTGGGTGGGTGACTGACTTTTGTTTCATCCCCCAATCAGTGTGCATCTTTTGTAAAGACAATGCAAATGGTATGTAATTACACACCTTATTATGTTGGTCCCCTATTATGTTCTTATGGTACCTGGACTTTCTACATTTGTTCAAGCAATGGATCTTCATTGCATTCTGCATTTGGCACCAGAATGACACAATCAGTCAATCACACGGCTTCTCAAATTTTTCATATTAGCATCATAGTAGTTGATGCAAGGCACCGTATGAACTACGGAATAAACGCGCAACAAAGACGAACAAACCCTAAAACTGACTAGGAAACGGAAAAATTTCCAATTTCGGAAAGTTCCGAAATTATTACATATTCTGAAAATATAAGAAAAAACAAAACTTCTCCAACAAGAACGGACATTTTTGGATTTTCCTACCAAAAGTTATAAGCAAAAAGATTATTTCCTAAAACGGCAAATTTGGCCTTTTGGAGCCCTAAACGGCCGAAAACGGCTAAAAAACAAAAACCACATGGCCGTAGGCATGTGTCTTGACCGTTGGGCCGTTTCGGATCGAACCCAAGTAGGCTCAAAGCTAAATTCTCCGGTCAGTTATGATTTCTACTAGTCATTTCTACTAGTCAGTTTTTGGCTATGCTATGGCATCTGCATCAGTAGTTCTTCTACATTCTTCATGGCCATTACAAAAGATGATTAGCCATACAACATGAACAAAGATTGCATCATTGCTCTTACAAAAGATGATTAGCCTTACATCATGAACAAAGATTGCATCGTTGCTCTTACAAAAATCAAACACAAAAGCAAACACAACCCTCCTAAAAAACTAACACAAAACTATTTCATAAACCTTCATTACTGCTGCCATCTTAAGCCTTCATTATAGCTGCCATGGCCATTAGAAGAGCTATTCCAGAAAATACCAAGCTTACAACAGTTATGAAGTTTGGCATTGTTGCCCTCCTTTCCAATTCTTGCACCTTTGTACCAACTCTTCCAGCCAATGCATTCGGATTGTCATTGGATGCATATGTAGATTCTGGCACTTGTGATGCTGGAACTTGTAACTGGGTAGGCATATTGATGGGATTGCACCAGTCCCAGGCATGGCAGCCACCTTGCTCAACCTCATCTTGACAACGAAAATATAGCCTGCCCGGATTTTTTTCAGATCCTGAAATTCTCACCGCAGCCCTTTTCCCACAATAGCATGTCCTGTTCTTATACTTGATATAATTTTGATTTTGAGAGCTTCCCCTTGTGCTTGAAGACATTTTGGCAAATGAAACCTAAGAATGCAAATGCAAGTAGAACACCTTAGTAAATGGAGAGAGAGAGAGAGAGAGAGAGAATGAAATGCAGAAGAAGAGAGGAGAAACATACCTCAGAGGAGAAGAGAGAGGCGTGCCAAATGGGTGGGGGTGGAGGGTTTTATAGCTGTCCTAATTATTATTTTGTTTTTCTCATTTTTTCTCTTCTGATGTAGAATAAAGGGTAAAGTGGGGAAAGAAATTGAAGATGTTGCTGACCTCATTCTTTTCCATCCCTCTCACTAACGGAGGGCAACTGAATTTGAGAATTAGAAACCCAAAGTGTGAAATAAGGGAGGTTCCTGTCATTTCTCAAAACTGGGGGGTACTGTCTGTCTTTGTCAGATACCTCAGGGGGTCTGAGTGAAATTTGCCCTTTAATCTTTGTATCTTCTTCAAAGATTAGATTAATAAATTTCATTTGCCGAGAAGAAGAAAAAAAACTCCTAGTTCCTTAAAAATATATTGAATGAGATTTTCTTATTGTTGGGATCTAATAAAAGAAAATTCATATTGATCTCCAAAGAAAAAAAATCAAAATTAAAAACAAAAAAGAAATTTGACAAGTCAGCTCTTGTAAAGAGCTTCTCGCGATCTCTTCCCCCTAAGGTCCTTTTGGATAAACTTATTAGGGGCTTTTGGGCACGATTTTTTTGGTTTTTTTCTCTTAATCTTTATAGGGTGTAGGCAGATTTTTACATCATATTTTTAGTCTCGACGATAGAAATCTGAAAAATGTAAAATATAGACCAAAGTTAGAAAATACATATAAAACGATAAAAAAGACCAAAAAAATTAAGATAACTGAGTTTTTTTTAACTTTGATCTATGGTTTTATATTTTTCTGATTCCTCTCGTCAAGACAAAAAATATAGGAAAATTTATAGAAATGGTCCTCCTAGTTTCATCCGAGTCTCATTTTCGTCCTCCAAGTACCAATTGCGTTAGTTTTAGCCCTATAGTTTATATTTTGCCTCAATTTCGTCCCTCTTGCTTACGGTGTCAATGAAGCAAACGGAATTGAAGGGCAAAATTGTCATTTCTCCTCACAGAGGGACTAAATTGAGACTTCATACAAATAAGAGGGACTATTTTTAAAAATATTCTTTTTACTTTTGTTTTTGCAAATATAATTAAAAGACACCATACATAATATATTTTTCATCTCAGTTTTTTTAATCAAAATATGTTGAAAATATTAATGATGTTCCATACTTAATATTCCATACTTAATGATATGGAATATTTAAGTATGGAATATAAAAACGCAAGAGGAAACAATTTGCAAAAATTTTCAACATATAATAGGAGTACTTAATATTCCATATCAAATTTTTTTTTGGAATATATAAACAATTTTAAAGCTTTTACTTTTATTATATTCCATATCACAAAATTTTTTAATGATGTTCCATATCATTAAGTATGGAAATATAATGTTTTTATTATATTCCATATCACAAAAATTTTTGTTTTTATCATTTAGTATGGAATTGAAAATCATTATATTCCATACTTAATATTCCATATCATTAGTATCATGTTTTTATAATGTTCTTTTTTTTTTCACCCAATAAAAAATAATGTTCAAAATTATTTAGTTAATCTTGTAATCATTGATTAAGAAGTTGATCACTATTGAATAACAAATAAGCGAGTGAACTTTTGACTTGGGGGGTGATATTTTAAGCCAACTCACAGCTTTGATATTGCTAACTTATATTGATCTGAAGATATTGTTTTCATATTTCATTATGTAGCTATATGTCGTTAAATTATTTGAAGACTAAAATAAACTGATTATGTAGCTATTAATATTCAATATGTATTTATCTGTTATATAAGTGGTCCTATGAGTAAGTCCCAAAAAAATACACTATACCCATGTTTTAATGCAATAGTATTTCATTGGTTAATTAAACAAAAATACAAGACACCTAAATACTATTGAGCAATTTTTCTTTTTAATCGCGTAATAAAGAACATAACGAGATTGAAAATCCAATTGAAAAAAATACGATACATAGACATTTAACATAGGGGTTACTTTTCGAATTTTCTCATATTTTTGTGATATGGAATATAATAAAAGCTTTAAAATTTTCAACATATTTTGATTAAAAAAACTGAGATGAAAAATATATTATATATGGTGTCTTTTAATTATATTTGCAAAAACAAAAGTAAAAAGAATATTTTTAGAAATAGTCCCTCTAGTTTGTATGAAGTCTCAATTTAGACCGTCTGCGAGGAGAAATGACAATTTTGCCCTTCAATTCCGTTTGTTTCATTGACACCGTAAGCAAGAAGGACGAAATTGAGGCAAAATATAAACTATAGGGCTAAAACTAACGCAATTGGTACTAGAGGGACGAAAATGAGAATTCATGCAAAGTAAAGGGACCATTTGTAAAATTTTTCCAAAAATATAATATAAAAATTTGATCCGCATCTTGTAAAGATTAAGATACCAATCAAACAAAAAGCCCCCCAAAAAAATTGTGCAAAGAGACCGTAAATATGCGAAGAATTCGAAGAACATCCATACAAGAATTAGGTTTCTCATATTTTTCATTGAGATTGTCTTATTTACGGTGGTGCTGTAAGCCTATTTACAGCACCAACTAATCTTAACAGTCTATTCGCGCAATCAATGGCTGAGATTCATTTTCAATTATAACCGGTCACAATTAACTCTTCTCCGAAAAAGTTTCATTAACATCTTGACCGTCCAAAATACTTTTGGACTGTCACGATTGAAGTGTTTACAGCACCTCCGTAAGGAGGATTTTCTCTTTTCCATTTTTCTCTCTCAAAAGCCCCAAAAAAAAAAAAAATGTAAATTTGCCACCTAAGCACTTATACCTTGTAGTTCCCTCCGTCGCGTCTTTGTCTCTCTCCCTCTAAATATGCGGAGATTCGAGTCGTCAGAAGAACATCTCTCACATTTCCATTGCGATTTCTACGTCTCTCTCTCTCTCTCTCTCTCTCTAACCATATATAGTTAGATGATGGGGGCGTACAGAGCAGATGATGATTACGATTACTTGTTCAAGGTGGTGTTAATAGGAGATTCTGGTGTTGGAAAATCTAACCTTTTGTCACGATTCACCCGCAACGAGTTCAGCGTCGAATCCAAATCCACAATAGGCGTCGAATTCGCCACTCGCAGCATTCATGTCGATGATAAAATCGTCAAGGCCCAGATTTGGGACACCGCCGGCCAAGAAAGGTCTCCTCTCTCCTTCTCTCATATCCATAGTACGTACGGGTATATATTATCACAGCATGACTTTTCGTAAGAAGGGCTGCCATGTGACGAGAATTGACTGTCTTTCATTAATTAGAACGTAAAATCTATGTTTCCTCATGCACGGCATAGCACGTATTCGCTGCTTGTATGTTTCAATGATAATAATATATACGCATGTATTCTAATACCTGTGTCTTTTCATATCGTGCATAGCACGGGTTCGCTGTTTGTATATGTTAATGATCGATAATACATACAAGTATGGTTTTGTAACAAGTATGATTCATTTTTGTAAAGCTTGTTTGAGAATATAATTAATTGCAATGAAAATTATGTTAACCGGATATGGATTGCTATATTTTTCAAGTACATTAATGTTGAAAAAGGGGTTTTTGATTCAGTGTTTTCATCTTTGTAATTTCAGCATAAACTCCAAAAACGTGTCAATTGACATCCGTTTTTCATTATTTTTGGCGTGATTGGTGTACTCCATGAGCTTTAAAAAGTAAATAATTCCAATCTTTTAAGAGGACGCGATAAAACCCACAAACAGTCCAACAGGACGGTCTAGTACGTAAAGGAGAGGCTCCGAACCCTTTTTTTTTTTGTTTGGACTTGGATCTAGGTTTTAGCTAGTCTGGTCATGTGTGGATTTTTTCGATGGACTTCGGTAATCGAGAATGTTCTTATTCATGCCAAAAAATTACATTAATTGAAATATCTTGCAAAAAAAAAGAAAAAGAAAAAGAAAGATGTAACATTGAATCGGAACCTTTTTTTTCTCAATAAAGATCTGTTCCAATAACCTATCAAATTAACGATAATCCCAACATGATTTTTGTTGTGCCATGTCTTCTCAACATGAATCTGGAAAATGAACAGTCTCGACCATCGAAATTAGACCGAAAAGGACTCACAAAAGGTTATAGTAGTCGGTAGTTAAATTCCTTTGCTTTACTGGAGGATATCTGTCTTTGGCAAATAATTTGATTGCAGAAGAGAAAGTAGTACTTTTTACATCTAGGGAGATGGGGGAACATTGTGGATTTTAAGCTGGTTTTTGAAACAAATTGTTTGTCGAAGGTACCGTGCTATAACAAGCGCTTACTACCGAGGAGCCGTGGGCGCTCTACTCGTCTACGACGTGACCCGACACGTCACGTTCGAAAACGTCGAGCGGTGGCTGAAGGAGCTCCGGGCCCACACCGACACCAACATCGTGATCATGCTCGTCGGGAACAAGGCAGACCTCCGCCACCTCCGTGCCGTGTCAACCGAAGATGCGAGGGCGTTTTCGGAGAGGGAGAACAATTATTTCATGGAAACGTCGGCTCTAGAGGCTTTGAACGTCGATAGTGCGTTCACGGAAGTGCTGACGCAGATCTATAGGGTTGTCAGTAGGAAGGCGCTCGATATAGGCAATGACCCGGCGGCATTGCCAAAGGGACGGACGATTGATATTGGGAGTAGGGATGATGTATCGGCTGTGAAGAAAGGAGGGTGTTGCTCTGCTTAATTCCTGAGTCTGGAAAAATGAGGGTGGTGAAGTAGTGCTCGCTGTAAATTGATTCGATTACCATGTGTATAATTATATTGATAGAGGCTCATTTTTCAGTAACGTTAAATGTTCTGTTGATAAAATTCGGAATCTGGACGCGTAAAATGAATTTGGGCATGACAGAAAACCATGCTTTTGACACCGGAAAAGACGTACAGAACAATTCGATAAAATTGGAACGATACTGGAAAAGCATTGGCTTGATGTTAACAAAAACCGTAGCAGCGGATTTCGTTCTCGTCTCTCCATTTGTATTGGTTTTGAAAAACAAGTTTCCCTTGCTTTTTATGTCTTCCGTTTTCCCTGTTATTCGGAAGCTTCAGTCTGAAAACATAGATTACAGTCGTGGATGGCAGACCACAGTATCTATCCCCTTTCCTTCAAAATCAAAATAAAATTATGAGAAGATTCGATTTTAGAGACCCGAGTAGTCCTATCCTATCCGTAAACGATGTGAGAGCTAATTTTACTAGTTTTGGTATGGCGGGAAAGGCCGTGGAATAGCTGAAAAAAATTGGAATTGGAGTAACGACGTACATTGGAGAGAAATGGAAATTATGAACTTTCTATTCAAAATGAAATTTGGCAGGCGTATGTATAAAAAGAAATGAAATTGATTCAGCATCTATGACATCTGCCTACTTTTCAACTTCTAGACTTCATGAAAATAAACTTGATTTGAATCTTTGTCTGACCTTTTAAATTTGTGAGGAAACAGTATCAAGAGAAACAAGAGGGTAAATTCTGAATTTGTCTCGAGTACCTTTTCCATTCTGTTTTCTTCTTCTTCCTCCACAATGCCAAGGATTTTAACGACAAAAACATTAGCAAATGAAGCATCATTGCTGCGAGACTCGTATCATGCGACAAACTTGAACTCTTGATAACTAAAAAGTTGACTGGATAAAGGTTGTCTTTATCAACATGATGACAGCAACTGCCACTGTAAACAAAGTAAAACGGTGGGAAAGTAATTTCCAACCTTTATATATACTCCACTATACATCCATGAAAGGTCATGTATGTAGGGGACTTCCAAAACTCCATTTACTCATGTATGAACCAAGTCATTATGTTAAAAGGGAAACTGCTTCATGGAGACGCGGCTTTCATATGGTGTCTCTTCTATGTCTGGTATCTGCGATCACCGAGCAATGGTTTAGAGAATTGAAGTTGTGAATATGGGGAATAGCATGCAGTTAGCAATACAGGAATCAGCAATACAATGTGAGATAACATCAGCACCCGAAAAAAGAGAGTGATGCAACAAGAGTTCAGGGCCCTCAGGCTATTTGCTGTAAACTTATTCCGCATGCTGCTGGGTAGGGAAAGAGCAAATGCAATCAAGTTGTGTCGATAAACCAGTTTGATGAACGCAATGAAGGAAAGGGAAAAAAGTAATGGATACTAAAGCCCTTTAAAAAGGTATTATGCAGCAGCTCATTTTCGTCTACAGGCTTTCACAACCGGAAGGTTTTGAAGTTTGTGTGCCAATTTTGGCTATGACAAAAGTGTTGCCTGATGTCACCAATTTTTTTGGAAATGGGCAGGAGGTTTACCCATCCAATGGAGATACTCTTAAGTAATGACGCCTTTCAGAAGGAATTTAAAAGAGAGTACCACCACATTGTTTTCAAAGGATTAAACGCCCACTACCTGGAACGAAATTTACATGCAAAATGTCAGAACAATCAAAGGGAGTCCCTCAAGTGTATAGCACACAATGTGCTGAGGCAGTCATGATCAAACTCCATATGCATTTGAATTTTTCAAGTGAAATCCAAACATAAAGGAAATATACATATCTCTCACAGAAAATCCTAAATTAATCCTCACCCCGACACAAGATGAGTCCCTGTAGAGGTCGACAGAGTAAAGAAAGGAATCAAGAAAGAGTACACCAACTAACCTTACATAAGCAAAGTGTAGGTATGATGTCAACCTGAAACTTCAAACTGGATCCTAAATGTTTGATAAGTGACTGCCACTAAAGACATTATTCATCAATATGAGGTTGAGGCCAGTAGCGGGCGTGGTTAACATTGGAAAATAGAGAATCGTTTTCCCTCCATATGACACTCCCTTCCTCGTGGCAAGCGGAATGATAGCGAAGCGATCCTTGGCAGGGGAAATCACAGCCTTAAAAGCATAATCTTATCTTTTTCAGCCCTTTTTGTTCACGGTAGTCTGGGGAAGGGGGTGTGACATCCTGGTAGGAAGTGCAACCCTCCCCCAGTCAGGAAAGAATCAGAATTGGCGAATGAAAACATTTGGAGGGTACCACCAACAGCAGAAAATACAACTATACGACTCGCATTTCCGGCACCCGTTGTCGAAATTCACGTAAATGGTTTGAGAAGTACTTGAGATGACCCAGGTTGGCTAAAAAGATTGCTTGAAGGCACACTCAAGAGTTTTATTAAGCAAATCCATTACTGGACATCAGTTCCTTGTCAGCCATAAGGACAGGTGTTTGAGAAGTAAAGGCAGATTGTGTATTTAGTTAATCTGCGTTTTAGAATGATGCTCATGGAGATAATCGATTGGTCTCTTGCTGGAAAACAATGACAAAACCAATTGGGCAGCAAGTGCATATTTCCGTTATAAAGATTACGATTTGGTTATCTCACAGTGGGATACTACGAGTAAAAGCCAGTGCATTTCACTTGAATCTTCATGATACATAAAAGGCACCCAACAATTGTGATGATGCCAATAGACTTCCATCTCTACTATAATTGTTTGATAACTATGAGCTATGACCAAAAGCAAGTTGTTGTGTAAGCACACAGGATGCATTTCAGTTTTTTAACTAGTAAAGAACAGTGCATGCTGGAGTCAAAGCTCCACCATCCTAGTAGCTAAGACCAAAGGGAAGCAATACAGATCCACAACAGTAACGTAGCAGGATCAGAAGAAAACATTGGAGCATTGTTATCTAACCTTGTAATAAAAGAACGTTAAAAGGGTTGGGAATTTTTGGTCCAATTTTTCCAATTAAGTCCCTGGATTGGAGGGGCTCTAGGCTATCTGCTGGGGGTGTTTTTGTAAAACCGTCCCTCACCTCTCTCGGCCTCCCCCTCTCGGCACCTCCACCACTCTCGGTCCCCGCCTCCACAATCACCCCCAGCCCAAGACCACCCAAAACACCCACCCGTCACCTCCTTCTCTCGGCCTCACCATCTCCTCCGTCCTTCGGCTCCCCACCGAACCGCCACCACCCCTTTCGGCCAACACCCCACCCGACGCCACCACTACCGCAGCCACCTCGAAACCCCACCACCGCAACTCCCTCACTCCATCAGCGTTTTTTTTTTTTTTAAAAAAAAAAAGCTGCATATAGTGGGTTTCACCCCCACGCCGCCGCCGCCGCCCCGCCGGAGTGCCGCAGGACGCCGCCTCGAGATTTCAGTACCACCACAACGATCTACGGACACCATGTAACACTTACCCGTTAGAATCGTGTTTGAGGTAGTTTTCTGGAAACCCGAAACCTTAATCTTCATTTTAATGGAAATAGGACCAAAACTTAATTTTGGATGTAGATGGTGACCTGAATTTAATTTATTAATTATTAATTAATGTTTAGTCCTGTTTTCATTAACTTTTAGTCCTATTTGTATTGAAAAGTTTTTGGCAGGCCCTGCATTAAATTGGATGGTTTAATTATTGCGTAGATGAGAAGTTATGGTGGATTGTGGTATTGAAGTTCATGTGTAGGTGAATAATTGTGCGATTAATAAATTTATCGGAATAATCGTAGTTTATGTAGTAATTATTCAATAATTAAATACGTAAGGATTTGGATTTAAAAAGTAAATGAGGAGATATTTTGTTTTAGCAAAAAAAAAAATAGTTACTACTTATAAGCTAATCTCAAATATATTATTGGCCATATTAATCTCATATCACCTCATTATAAAGATCTAATATTAAACATTTATTGTGTTTTGTTTAAAAAATAAATAAAGTTAAGTAAATACTACATTTAGTAATATGCACTTTCGAATAAAAATTAGTTTGTAAAATCTATGAATAATAATATGTAGTTAAAGATAATATTTTAAATAGATAAATAGTGGAAATGTTTTATAATTTCTAAATGTGAGAAATAGACTTAATTTTAAGTGTAGTAATTAATTGTTTGACTGAATATTTATTTTGTGATAATAAAGAAATAGAATAAATGATTTCAAGAATACTATGGTCATGTTTGGTAGCCATTCTATTTTCTGTTTTCATTTTCAAAATTTTCAAAAATTAACTTTGAAAGTTTGTTTGGTGCACTACTTCCACTTTCAAATTCTGGAAATCACTTTCACTATTTTCATAATTTGAGGAAGTAAGAAAACTCAACTTTCACTATTTTCAGAAACAAAAAACAGGCAGCTCCGCTACAATTCCTTGGAGGTCTTTTGACCCCAGGCCATTACCCGTACTTACAGAAGGAGAAAAACCTTCTAGTCAATAAAGGACCGACTTTGGAATTAGAAAATTTCATATATATATTTCATCTATATATATATACTCTCTTAACTTAGAGATGAGAGGAGGCCGGAAGGGATACGTTGGGCTTATGAAGCCATCATTTTATGAAAGTTGATACTATAACTTCGGCCTAGGAAAGAAGAATCCAATCACCTAGACTCAGTGCTGGCTTAAAGATATTTGGGCCCGAAGCGAAAGTCGTAATAGGGGGGCAATTTATCTCCTCATCTTTGAACAAAATTTTGCAAAATGTTGAGGAAAACTAAGGGGTGGAGATTCGAACCCAGTTTTTAAAGCATCCAAAGAGCCTAAGTTGCCACATGATCAAAAAGATGTTACTCAAAGCAAGGCAATTGAAACTTCTTATTATTTAAAACTAAAAAACTGTATTTTTTGAAGCTCTCTTCGGGCTAAAAAATTGGGGACCGGAAGCAACGGCTTCTTCTGCTTTCCCTCTAAGCCGGCTATGCCTAGTCTATCTACCCGGCCCAGTGTTTTAAATGGCGAAAGGCGCACCAAGGCGCAACAGTCCCCTGGGGCTTTAGCGCAAGGCGTAAGGCGCGGCGCGCGCTTTATAGACGCGAAGCGCAAAAAAAAAAAATTCTCCACAACGAGGCAAATTTTATTAGAACAAGTTTTCAACACAAACAAACACTTGTAAAACTTTCAAATGTCATAAAACATAACATGTTAATGGTTAAACAAAAGTACCAAACACAAAACATAACATATTATCCATGAAAAACTAACATAATAATGTTTAGCCTTAGAGATATAACAAAAGGATGAAAGGCAATAAAATCTAGAGTCATGCATAGACATTAATCATCATTCTCAGAACCAAGAACTTCATCTTCAATTTCATCATCATCATTTGATGATTCTGATTTATATCCTTCCACATCTTCCTCCTCCTCATCATCCGTCTCCCATTCTCCCTCTTCAATCACCTCATCTATAAGAGATGTCTTTCCTCTTGAAGCCTTAGCCTTTGGAGTTGGTTTTGCCATTTTCGCGATAGGTGTTGAGTCTGTTGACTTTGAACTTGATGCTCTAGTTGTTTTACTTGGTTCTTCGGCTCCAGAAGCTAAAGCAACATCATCCCAATTCAAATCAGCATCCTCAAACACAGGTTCTTCCTCCATCTTCCCAACCAACCATTCATTGCTCTCATCAATATCTTTCAAGGATATAGGATCAATGCGATCACGTTTGAGGTATCGGCGTTTCAATGCTCTATTGTACTTAACAAATACCAAATCATTGAGACGCTTTTGAGCTAGTCTATTCCTTTTTTTTGTGTGAATCTGCATTAACAATTAATTATACAAGGGACTTAAATTCATGATCATACATAACTAAAGGAACTAAGGAAGTTAATGAATGAACTTGATTATCATATACTCACATGCTCAAAGACACTCCAATTACGCTTGCATCCCGAGGAACTACAAGTAAGGCTAAGAACTTTGACGGCAAATTTTTGCAATTCGGGAGTGTCATGACCAAATGAGGCCCACCAGTCAGCTGCACACCATAGAATATTGATATTGGAAAACATTCCTAAAGCGCAACTCTTAGGATTTAAATTAGTTACTAGGTTAAGGTTAACATGTTGATACCTGGTGCTCTTGTATTTCTTTGCCTCTTTGCCATTGGGTTACCGAAGAGTCCTTCAGCTCTCTCATACTTCATCAAGTCGGCACAAATAAGGTCTTGTGTAGCAATATTGGAAATCAACTTTGTGATACATCTGTACAGGCCTCCAATGACTTCTGGAACTTTGCAAGCATCTGGATCTTTGTAAAAAAATTCAGGATTTAAGTAAAAACCAGCTGCATGCAAAGATCGATGCAATTGGGATTCCCACCTCTTGTCGATTATCTTATAGACCTCATCATACATCTCCTTATTTTGATTGAAGGAATTTGCAATAGTTTCTTTAGCCCGATCCATAGCCTCATAAATGTATCCCATTGGAGGCTTGACTTCTCCATCAACCAATCTAAGTACCTTAACAAGTGGGGATGCAAACTTGAGGGCAAGGAGCACATTCCTCCAAAATGAGGCCATCAACATGACTTTTTCTACTTGTTTTCCTCCTTGCTCTTTTGCCCATTTGCTATTGGTCCACTTCTCTGAAGTAAACATCTTCCTTAAGTTTCCCTTTTGTTCATAAACCCTTTGCAAAGTCAAAAAAGCAGTTGCAAATCGAGTTTTTGCCAGCTTAACGAGCTTCTTCCTCTTGGTAAATTGCCTCATCATATTCAACAAAGAGGGTCGATTATAAATATAACCATGAATCATTATTGCCCTTTCCCAAGTTGTCTTCAAATTTGGTAACTTAAAAATGTCTTCTAACATCAAGTCCAAGCAATGGGCAGCACACGGAGACCAAAACAAGTGAGGTCGTTTTGCCTCCAACAACTTCCCTGGTAATTGTTATAAATAAGTGGTATTAGAAGTTAAAACTAGAATAATAAGTAATTCAAATATCCGTAAGTGGTATTAGAAGTTAAAACTAGAAGTTGAAATTCTCACCTGCCGCCACATTTGCCGCGGCACTATCCGTAACAACTTGAACCACGTTTGCTTCTCCAATATGCTCCACCCACGCATCAAGCAATTCAAATATCATTTCTGCATCCTTTACAACTCCAGACGCATCCATAGATTTCAGAAACACGGTCCCTCTCGGAGAATTCACCAAAAGATTCATCAATGTTCTATTTTTCCTATCAGTCCACCCATCGCTCATTAGCGTACACCCATATTGTTCCTCGTCTTTTTTGTGATCCTCCATCAACTTGTTAACATGTTCTACCTCTTTTTTTAGAAGAGGAACTCGCACTTGATGATAAGTTGGTGGGGGCAAACCCGGACCGTATTGCCCAATAGCCTCTATCATTGGCGCAAAACTATCATTATTCACAACATTTAGAGGTATCCCACAATCATATATCCACCTTGCAATAGCCTGATGAGCCCTGTCTTTCAATATTTTCTTATATGGTTCATTCTCATCAATTTTTGGCTGTTTGCCCTTGGCTTTTCTATTTTCCACCACCACCTCTGGTTCAGGAGTATAGAAAGTGTCGAGAGGCCCTATGGTTCTTGGTTTCTTAGGCTTAGAATGAATAGATGCAGTGGTGCTTCCGTGAGTAGAAGATTTCTTAGAAAGAGGATTGGATTCAACAATATCATCATCGTCAAGGTCATAATCATCATCATTCATTGCATCATCAAAATCTGGTATAGACTTAATTTGACTTTTTGCTTCATCCTTTTTACGTATAAACTCCCTCATCTCCTCTCTAACCTCAGGTGGGCATCGGCGACATGCCGCCGTATTCCTTTTAGCTCCTCCGGCAAGGTGTTGCTTAATTCTTGACACTCCCCCATTTTTCACTTCGTTACAAAAAATACATTTCAACTTGGTATTATTGTGTGGATCAATCTTTTCGCAATACTTCCAACCAGGATCCTTTTTACTAGAATTTTCTGATGTCATCTACAATTAACAAGTACAAATAATACCATAAAGTCATAAACACATAGCTGGAAAAAAAAAACAAAAAAAAAACAGAGTGTTCAAACAAAAGAAAGCCCACTGCCCACTGGTGTTCAAAGAAAAGAAAGAAGAGGAGAGAGAGAGAGAGAGAGAACACAGCCGGCAGCCCAGCCGGCAGCTCCTGGGCGTTCAAAGAAGAGAAAGAATAGGGAAAAAAAAAAGAGAGAGAAAAAATTTGGCCAGGAGTCTCGGAGAAGAGGAGGAGAAGAGGAGAAGAAGAGGAGAAGAAAGAAGAAGAAAAAAGAAGAAAGAAGAAGTCGCGGAGGAGGAGGTTACCGTTGCTGTTGTCGACTGAAGCTGCTCTGGAATCTGGATCGACGTCAATAGCCTCGATCGACTGAAGCTGCAGCTGCTATGTCGATCGCCTGGAGCTGCTCTACTGCTGGGTTACGCTGGGTATGAAGCGTATGGTTGATTTAGGGCTAAATCAGACTAAAAAGGAAAATTATTCAGTGCATCGCTGCCATCGCATGTCTTTTCTGCACCGTCGGATCAATTTTTGGATCAAAGACTAAAAGCGTGCGCCTCTGCGCCTTGCGCTATAGCGTGCGCCTTGCGCCATAGCTTGCGCCTTGATGCTCTGCGCTATAGCGCTATTCTTCGAAGCGCAACACCTGCGCTGCGCTGCGCTTTGCGCTATAGCGCGCGCTTCACGCGCTTTTTAAATCACTGACCCGGCCCTTTCAGAATATTAAGTATGGAATTTGTTTCTAACATGATTGCAAAGGCTAGGATGACTCTCTCTCTCTCCTCTGTATAGTTTGGGAACTAGTGGAGAAATTACAAGAAAGACCAATTTAGAAAAAGTAAAAATTGGTTTCAGAAATTGATTTTTTTTTTTAAAATAGGTTGACACAAACATGTTTTCTGCTTTTACATTTTTTTTAGGAAAAGTAAAAACTGATTTCAGCAAATAGAAAATAGGAAACAGAAAAGTGGCAGTGTTACCAAACATAGCCTATATAAGTTGATATTATCAGTTTCGTAAAAGAAAAAGGAAAAACATTATCTTTTAAGATAATGATTTTATTCAAACCGCCTTGTACTTATTTTGACTTATTCATCAATTAATATTTAATAAATTAGACTATTGTTATGTCAGATATTGTATTTGTGAGTTTTGTATGCTGTTGATTGTTAGGTGGATTATTGTAATTTGAATTGCTACATGAATGTAGAAATTGGACAATAGGTATCCTGGGGGTATTCGTGGCCGAATTGAAACTGAATAGACGTTAATAAGGCAATTGTCACAAAAGTGATCACTGATTGGAGATTGTGCGTTGTATGCGATATTTTGGGAGAAATGTGTTGTATGTGCATCCCCGTGAGTTGATGTGAGTTCTCGAGGAGTGTTGCTGTATGTGCACCCTCATGCGCTGTATGTGCATCCCGAGGAGTGTTGCTGTATGTGCATCCTCATGCGTTGTATGTGCATCCGAAAGAATTGTGTTGTATGTGCAATATCCTAAGGGGGGAGAATGAGTTGATACAAGAGATGGTACATGAGAATGAGTTGATACAAGAGATGGATGAGATGTTACGAGACGATATCAGATATGAGATTGAGATTGGGTTTCTGATTATGATAGTCATGATTAACTTCGCTGGAACCTTTACCTCTTGCCATGGTAATAAGTGAGTCCGCTAGGTAAATAACTTAGATGCACTCACTTAGGACCCCGTTACAGGACAACAAGAGGGAATTTAATCATGGGACAGTCATGATTGGAAATTATTGGGAGAAAAAGATTCTCAATGGAGGAGAATCGTAAAAACTATTAAATACAAGATAAATTCATAAAAGGCTACATGTGACTGCATGTTGAGATTGTTGTATAATTTTGTGTTATTTCATTGAAATTGCAAATTGTGGTATTGGGTTTTAGGATTTCTACTTGGTGAATTATCACTCAGGATATCCAGGCCAATCGTTTGCTTCGGCGATCAATTGGCTAGAGCGTGCAGGATTCTACAGTGGAGCAATTGATATAGGTGGGACCCCTGAAACAGAGGCTGGGCTAACGTTGCTTGGAATCCATGTCAACGTTGCTTAGTATGCAGATATTTTGATCAGCACAAGCAGCTGCTTGACTTGGCTTGTATTCAGTACCTCTTAATCTGTATATAAAGCACTTCCAGACTATTTACGGCTACAAATTCTCCTTTTTAACAGATTCCACGGGCACGAAATCTTCGTGCTTGCACGACGGCGAAAAACCTAGTTAAAAGGACAAAGAAAGTGACAACTTACAAGTGGGAAAAAAGACCTTTACCCAATCAGAGAAGAGAATAAAAATCAACTATCAAACCACCCAAAATATTGAAAGTAAGGCTTATTTAGCCAATTAATTGGGTCGCCTAACGAATCATTTTCATTCTGCTCTGGGAATCAATATATGGGCAGTCACGTAAAAGAACGAGGATAATTGCGGGACAACAAAAGGGGAGGATATGATCTATCCTCTTCTTAGTAGATTACAGTTCAATCCCAGGAAACAATGATCCTGCAAGTTCTGCAACCTTAGATTGAACATTAATCAAGCCAAACCCCCGAGTGATGTTTATTCTTCGGAGTTTCTACAGTAACTATTTCTGATTCCTAAAGTAAACACTATTCCAAGGTGCACAATCCCGTGGGAGGAGTCCTTGAAGCATCTCATATGCTGGCCAAATAATACCAAACCCAAGGAGGCTGAATCCCGATTTCACAGTCCAAAATGGAACTAGTTAAATTATGTAGAATTGAGAATAAACTCCAAAATCCCAAAATCGTAAAAAAAAAAAAAAAATCTCAAATCCCCAACAACCGTCTGAAAACAACAATTCAAATCACCATTGAACATCAAACATCACTACTCAATATGAAAAAGAAACATACATATTGACTGATTCAAGATGCTAACCTTGGAGAAGCGAACGTATATGTGAGTCGGGACCAATATTTACAAATTTCAGATTAATATTGTCTTGTGGATCATACTTTACAATTTAATTTTGTTTGCTCCGTAACTTGAAGCAATTTGCAAAGAACAATATTTTTGGGCTGCTAGCTCCGGTCCATCCTCAAAGAATATTATATAAACACATAAAGCAACTCCATTGGGCTGGTTGGCTGGTGGTCAAAGCCTGAGACTTAAGGAATTGCTTCCTGTGACGGAGGTCTCCCTCTAAGGTGCTATGAACTCTTTTGAATCATTCTTAGGTGCCATTGCCCCAGCTTTCATTGGACCCGTTAGTGGACGGTGGGACAAGTCTCAAGGTGAGCGTAAGATGGAACAAATATAAACCTACAAAGCAACCACAACTGATAAATAAGAAACTGAAGCTACTCATCCGCACCTCGGGGTTCACAACTATCACAAATCATAATTAGCATAGATAAGCCCCAGGTCTTGATCCTTTCATGCCCTCCGCTCCCACTCTCACTTCTTGCACTCTCTGCTCTTGCTCTCGCTATTGCTAATTTAGTAGTTCGGGATGTCATCAAAACACGCGTTCGCACTCACGTTCCCACTTAGGCCAACGCCCACGCTCACTATCATGCACGCACAGTATTCTGTTCCTAAGCCTATATACACCACCACCCAATTCACAACAAACACGAGTAAACACAGCATAAACATACAAACATATAATAGTGTGCCAAAAAACCAGAAATTGAATAAATTGAATCTACTGACCAGCAATTCAGTAGGGTTCACGATTTCGGCGTATCGACCGCGGCGCGAGGGTTAGGCGTAAGAGTCGCAGGCACAGGCGGGCACGGAACATCATGCCCTTCCACCTCCTGCTGTTGTGGTTTTTGTTCTTGTGCTCGTTTCTCTCCGTCGTTGTTGTTGTTCCCAAACGAGGGCAGAGGATTGGAGCCCTTGACGATCCAACCGAGGGCGAAGAAGGCCATACCCGCGAGTATGGCGGATCCCCACGCCTGCGAGTACCACCTGCTGTACTGCCTCGTGGCGTACCTCCACTGCTCCCTCAGGGTCGCCGCGTCCGGGTTGATCGGGTCGGGCGGGTTCGGGTAGTGGCGGTGCTTGTGCTTGTGGCCGTTGCTGCTGCTTCCGTTGTACCCGATTTCCGGAGGGCTCGGGTAGTGGTGTTTCTGTGCGGCGGCGGCGGAGGTGGTAGCGGTTCCGTTGTGATTGGTTTCGTTTGGAACCCTAGAATCTGAAGAGGAAGGAGGAGGAGAGTTTTTAGGGTTTCGACTGTCGGCCATGGTTGGGGTTTTGGGAAATGCAAACTACTCCAACTAATAATAGATAAAAATTGATGGGTAGATACGTAAAATGACGTCATTTTGTACCCCTCGAACAATTTTTAGAGCGTTAAAATCAATATCCTCAAAGATATGGTAGAAACTTCAAATGGATATTTGTAGAAACTTTTTTGTATATCGGGCATTCAAACAACCTTGGTATCCCCTCCGATATACTATTTCTAATTTTTCGGCTATTTTCAAATCACACGTAGATGATCGACTCCATTCATTTTGTAAAGTTTGGTGAGAACCTTAAACATACCAAAAATCGTGTTTATTGAATTTTTGTAAATAATGATCGGCACACATGAAAATTGAAGAAAATCAAAATTGGATCCAAAATCACACTGAATTGGAACCCAGTTTTGTTTTTTTGTTTTTGGTTTTTTTTTTGTAATTTTCAATTAAAGTCTGAATCTATTAAAGTCTGATGAACACGATTTTCGATATGATTATGGTTCTCGTCAAACTCTACAAAATGAACGAAATCGATTATCCAAATGTGATCGAAAAATGGCTGAAAATTTGAATACATCCAAGTGTGATCGAAAACTTAAAAACAGACCAAAAGAAATACCAAGTATGTTGGTATCCCGTATGCTTAAAAAGTTTCTCATGATTGATGGGTATCTGAGAGAGAGAGTGGTGTGGGGATGCCGACTGGTCTTTCTATTCGCCATGCCAAATGCATAGCTTTGTTTTCTGCCACCTGCCGAACATGTGAATTTTGTTGTGTGACTCCCTTCTCCGTAGTTGTAGGACTGTAGGAGTAGTATTTTGTTTTGTTTTGTGTGTTAGTATATTCGTCTTTTTATAATTTTTGTTTGATTTGTGTTATATTACAAAGATTAATTATTCATCTTGATGACGAGTCTATAAAGTACAAAGTAAAAAAAATTTACTCCACTAAAGAAGGAAAAATATCGAATAGCTCTCTTTTTTTGTTTAAAGGGTCATTTTATATGAATTTTTTCAACATCTGTCCACATTTTTATATATTTTCGATTCTCACATCAGATGAGTGATTAACCCCAAAAATTACGACAAAAAATATAAACAAAAATTACGAAAAGTTAGGAGAATGGAACTTGATCCTCTGTGCCAAGGAATCTCTGTTGGCTCGCATACAAATTTTTTTTTTTTGGATAAATTTCTTTTCTATTTTTTTTTTTCAAAAGAGGGATCGGTTTGGTTCAAGATGAGAGTGCCCATGGTTGTCGTAACCAGGCTTGGGCTGTGACACCCTTCTCGCATCTTTTACTATTGCGAGAGCTGACCACTCGCATACAAATATTACTCCGTATAAAACAAAAAAATGAGCCCGGCTAATGGTACAGATGAAAAATTTGTACCAGCCAGAACAGATCCATTTTGGGTCCATTTTGGATTTCAAAAAAGTGATCAAAACTGCTCATTTTGTTTAGAATATATATTTTAAAGTCTCTACAAAAATTCAGCTAAATCCAACACCAACAAAAGTGTTTACGAAACATCCTAAATTTGCTTTAAAATTTGGGCTTGTATTCTTGAACAAAGTTGGATATTTTGTAAATCCCCTCAACGATGTCGGATTTAGCTGAATTTTTGCAGTGACTTTAAAATATATATTCTAAACAAAATGAGTGGTTCCGATCATTTTTTTGAGACCCGAAACGTCCCTAAAACGGATCTATTCTGGCTGGTACAGATTTTTCATCTGTACCAATATCTTTTTCGCAAAAAAATTCCCACACAATCTACCGGTGTGAGATTCCTCGGTACAGAGGTTTCTCGGTAGGGAGGATCTCCTATATTAGGTGGAACACTGATCCTTTGTACAGAGACAAAAGGTCTAGGAAAATAACTTCGAGACACAATTGTGTTTGGAGTCGTCCGATGTAAGTGGGATCACATGCATCGTACAGCTTTGGACACAGTTGTGTCTGAAATTATGTTTTTAAAATTGTGTTCCTAGCATTATTCTTACCGAGAAATGTCAGGTTTATAACAAGAAATGCTAGGCTTACAACAAACAATAGCGCTATAGTCACCGCACCAAAATATGGTGGCCAGCCACCGCATGCTATGTGGGACCCATTTCGGGCCCCGCACGGATAATCCAAGCTGTTCAATAATTTTTTTAAAAAAATTGAGTGGGCATCGCGAAAAATCAACTCGATTCGATATGAGTAGGTGCAGTGGCGGAGCCACATGGTACCCAGTGGGGGCACGCGCCCTCTCTGCAATTTTCAATAATTTTACTTTTACCCCAAATTATAAATGTCATCACAATTTGTATTTAAAAATTATACACATTTTTCTCTTATACTAACATTTACCTCCTTAGTATCTTTGTCAAGTTTTTTAAAAAGTACTCTTTTTATGTACTTGTTTTTCATAAAAACTCATTATATATATATATACACACACGCACAACTTCTTATAAGGGTGCCCTTACTATATTAAAGTGAGGACGCCCCTTTCCTGACCAATTTGCTATGATCTGAGCCCCTCAATGTGTTCAGAATGTGATTTTAAGAATATTCACGAGAAATCAGCAAAAAAAAGAGGACCGGGATGGGCTTCATTCAAACAGTTTTTGTTTTTTATCGAGCGGTTCAAATAAAAACTGCTCGGATGAAGCCCTTCCCGGTCTTTTGTTTTTGCTAATTTCTAGAGGCTACCCTTAAAATCACGTTCTGAACACATTGAGCGGCTTGGATCATCGAAATTTGGTCAGAAAATGGGACGTCCACAACTTAACTAAAATAAGGATGCCCTTATAAGAAGCTAACTATGTGTGTATATATATATATATATGTCTGTGTGTGTGTATAGTAGCAAATTTTATGTCTTTTAAGTTTATTTCTTTCATGTTATGGTTGTTTACTACAAGTAAAAGATAGAAAATTCTAAAATCATGCTCAATGGTGCTCCCATCGACCTAAATTTTTGGCTACGCACTGTGTAGGTGCTCGGATCAAGCTTCTCATCTTTAGAAAATCGGAAAACTGAAAATCATTTTTCCGATTTTCCAAAGATGAGAAGCTTTCCGATTTTCCAAAGATGAGAAGCTTGATTTGAGCACCTAACATATCGAATCGAGCTGATTTTTCACAATGCCCATTCAGTTTTTTTTTTAAAAAAAATTATTGAACAATTCGGATCATTCGTGTGGGGCCTGAAGTGGGGCGACACGGCGTGCAGTGACCAACCACTGCATTTTGGTGCGGTGACTGTAGAATTTCTGTATAACGAAATCGTAAACATCCTTACCTATCCTGCGTTTCTGGGCCCCAGTACCAATGGGTAAGGATGTTGTAACAGGTTGCAGGATTTTGTTGTAATTAGTATACCTCCCCTTCCGGAAACGGCGACTTCTGACTTCCAATCAGAAACTTGTGATGTGACGGATTCTTCTCCATCTTCCACCTCCCCATGGTGACGAAATCCTAACCCTAACCCCAAGCATTCAAAAACATATACTATACTTGATGCCATACACATACGGACACGCATATCTCTCTGTCTTCAATGGAACACTCCCAATCAACCGCTACAACCACCAACGACGACAACGACCGTTTCTTCGACGCACTCGACGACTTCCCCTTCTACGATTGCGTCGACACGATCGAACCAAACTCAGCCCCAACTTCTCATCCAGAAGCCGTCGCCGCCGCCTCGCTCGAACGAAAGCCTTCGCCGGAGATTCTCCTTCCCTCCGGCCTCCAGCGCCGGCGTTCGTGGTCTCAGAACGTCCGAAACGACGCTGCCGGTAATGATTCGAAGAATTCTAACCCTAATTCAACCGTAAGTCGCGGTTCCACGTCACGCGTGGAGAGAAAGTATAGGGTTTCCAGAAGTTTGAAGGAAAATGAGAGGGCAAGTGAAAGACCTTATTCGATCCGTAGCGTAGATGAGAAGACGAAAGAGAGACCTGATTCGAGCCGTAGTGTAAATGAGGAGACGAAAGAGAATTCGACGGTTACGACCGTAGATGATGATAGAGTCGACGAGCCGGCAGGAGTAGAATCGCCTTCCGGCGGAGCTAATGAACGTTCATTTACTTTCCTATTTGTCTTAGCAGGATTGCTGATCAAGGCAATTGCGTTTCAAACAAGTTTATTAGTGAATTTTGTTACATTTCCAATATGGTTGCTCTACTGCGGATACACGTTTGTCATTGATCCGTTTCGAGCTGTTAGGCGCACTAGAGAGTACGTGATGGCTAGAGTGTTGAGAATGTGGGGTATTATAGGGGATACTGTTACGCCGTTTGTGTATGAATGGTTGAAGGAACACAAATCTGTATGGAGAATGGCTATGCGGTTTGGTTGGGGATTTTTTTGGGCGTCTTATGTGTGTATTGTTTTGATTACTTTGTTGGTATCGGCGTTTGTTGTTAGTGGTTTTATCGTGAGGCATTTGGTGGAGGAGCCTCTTCAGAGGAAGGAGACACTTACTTTGGATTACACGAAGAATAGTCCCGTTGCACATGTGCGGCTCATATCTTGTCCAGGGGAGCCTCGCGGTGTGACAAATAGAGAAAATATTGGGTTGGAGAATGTTGGGGCTCCACGGGTTATACCTCCAAAACACAAATTGCAAGTCATTGTTGCATTGACATTGCCAGAGTCGGATTACAATAGAAATCTTGGGATATTTCAGGTATGTATTGTTGATTGATAAGGCTGAAATTTGTTAATTAGTTTTTTAATCATGAAATGTTTCATGGGTGCTTTTCCCGATTTTCTTATATCTCGAATGACATCTTGTCGTGTCTGATCTTTTAGCCTTTTTGTTTTGTGTAAGTGCACATTCTTACCATCCTCAAACCAGGAAAACATGGTCAAGGGGGCATTCCCCCGAACATACAACCGTCCAGTATTAGAAACTGCAGCAAAACACCACTGCTTAAAACAAGACCAAACAATTTATCTAAACAACAGAACTCGAAAACAGCAGGAATCAACAACAATATTGTCACTATCTTGGACACAAGCCCCGAATTGCACAAAGGGCCTTATTTCCTTAAGGTGTATTCCAATTCCTTATAGAGCTTATAAAATCTCTAATTCCATTTATGGTTCTAAGAGTAACCTTTCCCTTTGCTGAAGTTTATTAGGAAAGATTCTTTGATTATGGTCATCCATATATCATAGATAGAGACTGGTAAGGAACACTTCAGACAATGGTATCTAAACCTTGTACCCTTTACGTTCATAGTAAACCATAGACATCTAACTTCCAAGGCATTCCTGGATCATATTCTTACACTGCCAAACTGATATAGAATAGGGGCACTCAAAAAACAGGTGCTGGTAAGTTTCGTTTGCATTTCTTCGCAAGTGGCAGTTCTCATCAAACCACCAACCCTCACCTACTAGAGTCTATCACTAGTACTTAGGCCTTGTCGAGCAGCCAGCCGTAAGATAATTGTCCATCTAGGCATATGCTTCCCACCGCAGAACACTGTATGCCAATTCTGGTCTGGAAACTCGTGTCTAACTGAATTTCAATAAGAGCTTACTGGGAAAAAAAAAAACTCCACTTGGGTGGGGCAGCCAGCTCATAAAATCATCTTGACGATGCTCAGGCATCAAATTTGGAGGAGATTGAGCAATAGTGAGTTGAGTGGCCCTCTTCCTCATTCTCGGCCATCTCCGCTGACTGTGAAGAATAATTGAAGACATGTTGGCTTGTAGAGATCTGCCCAAGTTGTAATCTGCACTGTCCCAAATCATTATATCAGGGACCTAATGGGTGCCAAACTGCCAATTGTCTAACCATAAAATGGTAGACTTACCATTGCCTATCTTTTATTGAATCAATGACTGGACGTAGGTGTCTTATGCTAACACTTTTCTAATGGTTCATGAAGCATCATTAGGAGTGTACATATTCCATAGGCATTACCCCTTGCATATTTAATTGTACTACTTTTTTAACCCACAAGGTATCTTCTGGCTTCATACTCAAAGCCCAAAGGTATCTCAACATTGTTGCTTTATTCCATTCCTTAAGCATTCTAAACCCCAAGCCCTCTTCCTGTTTAGGAAAGCAAATCTGATCCCATCTGATTTTGGCCCCAATGCATTTCATGTCTATTCCTGACCACAAAACAGCCATCAAAGCACTTTGAACCTCCTTGATCACCTTGCTTGGAATGATGAACATTGAACTCCAATACACTTGGATAGTTGTATACTGAAGAGCACAACCTGTATAAGTTGTGCCCTCCCTGCATAGGATAGACCAACAGGCAACCTTGATCGTCTTCAAAATCTTTTCAAATAGAATATCACTAATCCTCAGCTTTGAGCATTGTAGATATCAAGGGGACACCTAGGTACTTAACTGGCAACCTACCTTCTCGAATTGGCTAGATAATCCTCATAAGCTCCTTGAGGTCCTTATTCACCCCATCATAGAAGATAGGAGTTTTGTGGATGCTGGGTTTTAAGCTAAAGAAAGATTGGAAGGCTTTCACCACATCATTTTTAGCGCAAAGGAGTATTTGTTTGCCCCACTTTAAATGAACAAGTCATCAACAAAAGCCGAATGATACAAATGCAGATCCTTGCATCTTGAATGATAGCTGAACCTGCCCTGTCTCACCCTTTACTTCAGCATTGCTGCAAAGCCTCTGTAATTACAAGGAACATATATGGAGATGTGGGATCCCCCTGCCTCAAACCTCTTCGACCAGGAAAGTAACCTTCTAAACTTCCACTAATGACCACTGTGTATCTTGCAGTGCGCACACATTTTATAATCCAGTGGACATACTGTTTTGGGAACTCCATAGCCAGCGTAGTATCAAATAAAAAATTCCAACCAACAGATTCATAGGCTTTTGTTAGTCTATCTTAGGAGGCCCTTCATGCCTATTTTAACCTCTCACATGTTCTTGCATTAGTAACACATTGTCTATTACTGATTTTCCTTTATTGAGGGAAGACTGAGATTGATCTACTAGGACTGGGAGAACAGGCTGTAATCTGTTGGCCAAAACCTTAGCAATGCATTTACTCAAGATTCCTCTCTTATGTTAGAGTGACATTTCAGATAGAAGAAACATGGGTCTGCCGTCGGTTGGTTCACCCTAAGATGCCTTCAGAATATCTTAAAACTGTGTATGCTGACACTCTTGAACAAAGAGGCACCAACTGCATGAAACCCACTAGCCTCTCAGAAATTACCCTAGAAATTACCCCATCACAGTTGAAATCTTCCCTTTGAGTCCAAGCATTATTGCCAATCACTGCACTTATTGTCCTCATTGCTGACCAGAATCTTCTCCTATCTGCAGGCTTATTGTGGCCATAAACTATGGACAATAAGAACTTCTTTGAATCATCCACTATCACAATCTGGGCAACAACAATTTGATCAGAAAATGAATCACATAAATATTAAGCAGAGAAGAAAGAAAAGGTTTCTGATGCAAGATACAAGGACAGGTGTTTAGAATTGTACTTTATTGATCACGGCTTCTCTCTCTCTCTCTCTCTCTCTCTCTCTCTCTCTCGGGGGAAGGGGTGGAATTCATTCGTGATTGAGCAATAATTTTCTGCTAATTAAATAGAAAAGAGAGGCTTATCACTGAAAGTTCTTAAGACATTTAGATGAGATTACACTTCTTCTTTGTGTTAGTAGAGCTTGTTCAAATCTTGTTTCTTGGTCATTGTATTCTTGTTCTCTTCTCTTTCTCTCCTTAATTTCTTTCGGAAGTGAGTTTACTGTGGTTTCCAAATGTTGTGCACTATATCATATTTCTGCAACTTGTCTATAGTTTAATTTTCTTGTTTGAGTGATGTATTGAATACTTGCAACTTCAACAGTTGACTTTTCTTGTTCCAGTGTTATACAAGTATTGCTTGAATGAAAATGATAAATTCATTTCCCGCCTACAGGTTAGGGTTGACTTCCTCTCTGCAAGTGGTAAAGCCCTCGCAAGTTCGAGCAAACCATGCATGTTGCGATTCAAGAGCGAGCCTGTCCGCCTTCTGCTCACATTCCTTAAGGTCGTTCCTCTTCTTACTGGCTATTCATCAGAAACGCAGACTGTGAATGTAAAATTTAGAGGGTTCACTGAAGGAGACAATCCCACTGCCTGTTTGAGGGTAATGATCGAACAAAGGGCAGAATTCCGGCCTGGAGCCGGTGCGCCACAAATATACGATGCATCATTAACCCTTGAGTCGGAACTACCTCTGCCAAAAAGAATTATATGGTACTGGAAAAAAACAGTTTTTATATGGATTGGCATGAGTACATTGACAATGGAGTTGCTGTTTATGCTCCTCTTCTGCAGACCTATTATCATGCCCAGAATAAGGCCTAGAGATGGTTCTGCCAACCGTAGCACTTTGCAAAACCATCACCCAGCTCAAAGGTAGCTTCTGTTGATTTTGTGACGACGGAATAAATGATTTGATCTCCCTCGCTGTATTCTGCGATATCTGAAAGCGTGTTTTATTAGGCATGGTCCTCAATCTTTGTTGTTGCACAATTATTTTATTTGTTCGACCAATGTATATATGTCATCTTTGCCATAGCCATTGTACATAGCAACTGCTAGAGAGAAATCTAATAAGTCGGAAATTGTAAGGCCCTTTTACATCTTCCTCCTGCTCTTGTTGATTTCATCCATGTTGGAGTATAAGGCACGGTAGTTGACGTGTTGGGACTGAGAAACCAGTTATTGAAACTGTGGAGACGGGAAAGGGTACGGATGTTGGTTATATATTCTTGGTCCATCATCTTTCCAATAGCTATTCCCCCCTTTTGGTTAGCCAGATACCGCAAGATTTCTCTCTTTTTTTTTAATTTTTTTTAACACCGTATCTCTCCATTCAACAAGCAGCATGATTTCCACCATTCATTCTTTTCCTTTTGTCAAAGGGTAAGAAACTTTCATTGATAAAAAAGTACATCAAAGAAAACGATTATCGTTCCATAAAGAATCCAATAACCAATCAAGAAATCTAGCTTCGCAAATATGAATATCAAAACCTTGCAATCCGAAGTTGCCAAATTGTGTGCAATTACATTTGCTGATCTACAAATACGAAGAAAATCACAAATCCTAAACCGATCAACTTCACGGCGAATATCTTCAACGACAACTTCCACTTCCGTAGGGCAAGATCACACAGTGATGGTAAGTCAACCCAACCGATCGGATTTGTCATCAGACCACCATTGCCTCTGCCTTGCTTCATTAAAGGACTATCACCACCACCTTTATCGAAACTTGAAACAGCATCTCGATGATAAAGGTGAAGCCAAGAGAAAGGAAAAAAATACCAAGAAACTCTTAGATCTGAGACCAAGAGAGAAAAACCCTCACTAGAAAGGAGAGGTTATTGAAAACGAAATAAAGTCATCACTAGGGAGGAAGAAAAACACTCTTCAAGGGTAAAACCCTCTCCTCCCGCCGCCGCATTAGGGTGATGAAAACCCTAGGAGAAGGAAGGAGAAGAAGAGAATAGACGGCTAGGGTTAAGAGAGAGCTCCGCCATTCTTTCCACTAGTGTAGGACAGGAATTTACGGTAACTACCAAAAATTCATGCAAAGTTGGTAGATCAGTGAACATCAAATGGGTACCCAGCGGGTTTTTTCAAGGCTTCAAGCTCATGGATAGGCTAAAATCGGCACAAGCTCTACAATTGCTCCCTCTTATTCAAGTGGAAATTGATAGTCAAGCCGTTAATCCACTTCTTCTTGACACTAATATGGATGCTCATCATCTTAGTAAATCTCGTTTTCGGATGCAGGCACCTCCTTGGGGAACACGCCTTTTTTTTTTTTATCGGCGCAACTTAATATTTTTAGAATAGTTAGATTAGCACCGTAGAAGAAGAGAAGTTGAACTCCAAACCTTCTTTCTCCTAGTACTTAAGTGCACTCCTGATGCCGTTGGACCAAAGACCTCTTGGCTGAGGAACCCGTCCGCCAGTTGATCACACCTTTTGAGAAGCAAACCTTCTTTCTCCTAGCACTTAAGTGCACTCCTGATGCCATTAAACCCTCTTGGTTGAGGAACCCGCCAGTTGATCACACCTTTTGAGAAACAAACCTTTTTTCTAGCACTTAAGTGCAGTGGCGGACCCAGAAATTTGACATAATGGGGGCACAAATTTTTTTTGTAACGCCGTAATATATGAGTTACAGTTAAGCACATTTACACCAAAATAATTTTAGCATTCATGATAATGTAATAATTTTATAAAGTATATATGTATTTTAATAAAAGCTACTTGGGCAAACTGCGCACCTCGACTATACAAGTTAAAACAAAATTATCACGTGTTCATCATCTATTTTTCTATTATTAATTCTACAAGTACAAGTTTCGGGGACCAAAATGTACAAATACAATGTGCGGATTTATATTGAGTACTACATAAATGATTGGAGACGTTGGGGAGTGGGAGAAACATTGGTTGTGATACAAGTACAAGTTTCGGGAACCAAAATGTATAAATATAGTGTGCGGGTTCATATTAAGTACTACACAAATGATTGGATACGTTGGGGAGTGGAAGAAACATTAGTTGTGAAAGAGTTCTAGTGTATTTTGAAAAAAAAACAAAAAAATTGGAGGAGTGGGGACTTGAACCCACGTCCTTTCATTCCCAAAAAATGCTGCTTTCCACTGCACCACAGACTGACTTCTTTCACATGTAGGACATATTAAATATATATACAAACAAAATCTGGAATTTTTTTTTTTAAAAGGGCGTGGGGGCACGTGACCCCACGTGCCCCAAGGTGGGTCCGCCCCTGCTTAAGTGCACTCCTAATGTCATTGGACCAAAGGTCTCTTGGCTGAGGAACCTACCAGTTGATCACATCATCGGAGAAGCAAACCAATGCTCATCTTAACCAAGCAATCAAGTCCTCTTCAAGACGTTCCCTTAAATCAGGACTGGCTCTAACTTATGGGGCCGAAGCTAAATGCAAATTTGGGGCCCTTTATGTATTTTTCAGAACAAAATATTAAAAGCTAAATCAACGTAGAAAAAGGTAAAGATACAAAACTTCAAATGTATTCATTATGACACGTGATTAGGGATGGTAATTTTGACCGAACCGAATTGGTATCCGAACCATAACCGCTTTCTTTCCCCAAACCATAACCAAAAAATTCCCCGTTGGTGCGGATATGGTGGAGGTTGGAAGATAACCGAACGGGTTTGGTTCGGTTACGGTTGAGCTGATAACCGAACCGTTCCCCGAGCCGAGCCGAAATAGGTTATTTACAAAAATACCCTTATATATATATATATATACACACACACACACACTTATACAACTTAGGGTTTTCATTTCCCCACTCGGCCACCCCTCTCCAGACTCCACATCAGTTATACCTAGAGCACCTAAGGAAGGCATTCGGGGCGGATATGGGGATTTCCATCCCCGATCCCCGAAACCGATATACCACCCATATTCGCCCCGATAACCGAATGGGGAGGGAACTAGGTAACCATATCTGAACCAAACAGATATCGGGTAATTACCGAACCGAACGGATAACCGAAATCTAGTCACAAAATCAATTAACCAAGCCATTTTATACCCCAATCATTTTATTTTTTTAAAAGCCTCAATCAACATGATGCCAACATTTAAAATAGCCATCAGTGAACCATTTTATATGTCACGCCATCGATTTTAAACATAAATAATAATAACATTTGATAATTTAAATCCTCACAGGAGTTACAATTAATAACCCAAAAGATAGTTCAGTCCCCAAATCCACAAACTCGCCCAATAAATTACAGAGTTCCAAAGTAGATAAAAGCAATACAATGCGGTTTGTTATACAAAGATTATCAAGTATTCTCCGAAAATAGTTTTAATCGATAACAACAACATGCACTCCATGCAATGAACCTGAAAATGATAGGTTGAGCTACACTAGTACAGTAAAGAAATCTATACACAAGTTATAAGAAAATATAATGAGTTATGCACCCAGAGTGAGTGAATATAGACAGAAATGCCCAAGGTACACATGACCATCAACTAGTAGCACACTATGGCCCAAAGATTCTAGACGTCTAACCTGCAGTACCAATCGTCCCATATATCTAACTAGAACTAGTCTCACTCCCACGTCAATCATAATAAACCAAATAAAAAGTTCACAACCATTTTACCACATCACACATGATTCCACAATCATTTCTCACTTCTTTATCACTCGTCATCAAAATCCGTTTCTTCCATCATCATAATCCTTCTTCCAAAATTCCTTTGTTTTCAAATAGATGTAATGTAGATAAATACACGACCTTTAATGGTCAAGCTTCGTTGATTCGAACTTGAATAGCCGTAGTCCGTTGATTCTGTGCACGAATACCGAAAATCATTGATTCGCTCAAGAATAGCCAGAGGATTTTTAATAAAAATCCTTTTCCTTTTAAAACAAGTCAATTTGGTAAAACCAATCTTTCTTCCTTTTTCCGATAGTCCCATATCATAGCAAACAAGGTTTTTGCATGTATCGCTCATTTTCGGTCATCTCCCCGAATGTCCACGGTGATACCCGTTCATATTATCTGCAGATCTTACCAATTCGCCGAATGTCCATGGCGATACCCATTGTGTCAAATTTACGTTGTGTCCACAATCTCAACAATCAATCATTTCCATTATGCTACAAACAATCAACCATCACATACACCAACAAATAGATAAGCACACACATTTTCCTTAAGTATATCACCATATCCTACACAGCGTACTGAACTCATAAGAAACTTTACGACACACTAACCACTAGCCTCTATACTAGAATCTCATGAAACGAGAGCTCAAGGAGTTTTGGGTGATCAACGAGATGAAATTACAAAGATACGAGTTACTATGTTACTTTTCAGATCACTAGCCAAACTCACGACTACCCATCACACTCACCACAACGCCTCATATAACCTACGGTACACCTAAACAACCTTACGGTACATTTTCCATTTACAACGGTACAAAAGATTACGTTTAATGAGTATCGAAGGGATTGGAACGATCAACGAATCATTGGAACCCAAGTAATCAAGTTTAGGGATGGTTTAACAATGTTTAGAGTGTGTTAGAAGTGATCGGGAGTCAATACAATCGAAGGGGATTCAACGTGGGCAAAACTGTCCCATAAGCTCCTGGTATGGATACAACAAAAAATGTTGTATGGATACAACAAGCTTATGGCGCTACTGATTCAAGATAAGCAGCTGGTATGGATACAACAAAAATGGTTGTATCGATACAGATACGTTACGAGCAGCGATTTAGCAGAAATTCAAGGATCAACCCAACAACAAAACACAACAATTTAAGGCACAAACAAGGCACAAAAACATCACATAAACTCATAACAAGAGTAAGAAATCCCTACATTGATTATCAAAGCCGAACCCAAACAGATCGATCAAGCCCTAGACTCCAAAAACTCGAACCAAGCAAAATACGCCCTTTCAAGCTAAACCCACCAGGATATGAGCTCAATAACGCGAATGGATGAAGGATTGGAGGTTATTTGCCATGGGTTTTGAGTGAGGGTGGGAATTTTGAGAGTTGGAGAGGGAGAGAGAGAGAGAGAGCCGAGGGAGAGGGAGATATTGGGTGATGGAGAGAGAGTGTGAGGAGTAAAATACTCCTCTACACACACACCCACACATATTGTAGACACCCCAATCTGGGCTTCCAGATTAGTTTACTTACGGTTTTTGATTCCCCGATGATGAAACGGATCAAGAACACCCCGGGAATGTCGAGTGTTTGAGCTTTGAGTGTTCGAAAAACTTTTGAACCTAACCTAGCCTAAGCCACTTCCAAAAGCCAAAAATCCTACTGATGCGCGCCAGGGCGCAACCATCGCGCGCCCGGGCGCACCGTCGCGCGACAGTTTGGAACCCTCGCGCGATGGTCAAAGTCAAAGTTTGACCGTTGACCGTCGCGCGCCAGGGCGCAACCCTCGCGCGACAGTCTGGAACCATCGCGCGATGGTCAGTTCCCCGCCTACTTTTCCAGAGGCAGAAACTTGGCCACCAATGCAGTCTCAGCCAGGCCTCGTGGACTGGCTGAACTTCTCTCTTTGCATCAGCCAACCGTTGTTTGGTTGGTTCTTTATCCTCCATACACCATTTTCACCATTCCTCCTATAAATACCCCATTGGTTCTTCCATTAAAAGGGTTCAAAAAAAAAAGAAGAAGAAGAAGGAAGTTACAAAGGTTCCAACTTTTCAAACACACTTGATATTCCATTACTCAAACCATTTCCATACACTCTTTTTACAAGCTCTATCACCTTGTTCAATCTCAACCTTAACTCAAAGTTCAAACACTTTTCAAACCTCAAAGATCAAAGGTATAGCTTACTTTTGTTCTGCTCTCTGTTTAGATCCCTGAGGGGGGCTGGCAGGGCCAAGGTTGGTAATCAATACCAGTCCTGGCCCTAAAGCTAGCAAGGTTTCAAAAGCCGTGGCCAAGCAAACCCGCGCGCGATGGACCCGAACACTCGCGCGACAGTTTTGTCTGCATGAGATTGGTCCACGTGGGGATGGGATGCTGGTCCTTTTGTGCTCATTTCATACTTGTAATTATTTTGAAGCATGTTAGGTATTAAATCACTGTGTTGCATGCTAAAATCTGTAGGTTAGGACTTTTTACTATGTTATTTGATTTGGAATGCCCTTGGGATGCTCCTGAATATGTGTCAGAGCCCAAGCATGCAAAGCAATTCCTGGAAATCCAGTCATGACCCTCGCGCGAGTTTCCCACTCTGTCGCGCGATGGTTTACTGATTTCCAGAAACTGCCCTTGCATGGGCAGCTTGGCCCTTGGCCTTTGTTTCAATACCCCACCTATTTAGGGGTTGTTCTTCAATTTCTTTCATTTTGATGTAATATTATTTACTTTCCAGTACATATAAACTGTTTGGTTTGCCCCCTGGGTGTGCATTGGTCCTTCCAGAGCCCAGAAGGGGATAAAGTTCAGACTGTGAGTGAAACATGAACACTCGCGCGATTGTATGGGATTGTCGCGCGATGGTTAACTTGCATGCAGGTTGATCCATGCATGCAAGTTGCCTTTTGTTTGTGCCAATCTCATACAAGGCACTGTTTTGGTGTTTCCTCGCTGTTTTGAACTTTATTCCATTTATTGTTCAATTTTCCGTCCATCCATGCCATATTGATCGCATCTTGCAAATCATGTTACAGTTTTAATCCTCGATTAATTGTTCCCCTGCCCTAACTGGCTAAAATTGATTAATAAAAGAAGAATCGCAATGTTTTCAAAATGCCTAAGTAGAGACCGATCTCCGGATTGGGCGAGAGGGGTGCCTTAAAACCCTTCCCCTCTCGTAACCTTGCTCCCGAACCCAGATATGGTTATGACGGATTGGTTCCTTCACTTTTTCAAATCAAACAGCGCGGCAGGTGCTTCGAAATACGGTTCCTTGGGTGTCAGACCTTCAAACCCGAGTGGCGACTCTGTATTTTTGAGCGCTTGCCGACTCCGCTCGCGCTCCCTCGATCTGGGCCCATTACCTTGGGAAAGGAACGGAATCCTTCTCCCATTTTTAAGGGCATGCTGCCCACAGTGGCGACTCTGCTGGGGATGATCGAACCGATATTAATTCATGCTTAGAGTTTAATACGCTTGTGAATAATCCCTTAAAAGTCTGTCAAAACGGTGAGCTTCGCGCTGCCGAAGGTTGGAATGGTGATTTAACAGGACCTCGTGTCCGGCCATTCTAATCTGGGGCTTTTTCGATTGTTCGCTTGCGTAGTTTTCTCTAAAGATGGACTAAATAAAGTGAGCCAAATTTGAAAAGGCATTTTGTGATTTTGCGATTCTTCTTCTCTTAATCAATTTCTAGCATTCTCATTTGCATCGATGTGGGATAGCCTCGTTGGATCGTTTTGGCAATCCAACACGGTTTACCGGAGCCCAGGGACCCCGAATGACCAACAACCTTCGACGATGATAGGTCATGCTACCGTTTGACTGTTGCTCTGCGTATCGCGGGCAACGGAAGGTATATTTGTGGCCTTAGTCCGAGGAACCCGTTACAAGCCAAAACCAGCCTTTGCATATACAAAGCATTAGAACTCTCCAACCTAGGATAGGTACCCGCAGGTTAAGATCTTTTTGCATCTAACCCCCATAACTGTCTATGTGTTACTGTTTTCCCTATCGCATGCACTGTTTTGCATAGGAGCATGCTTAAGGTTGTTTTGTCTTTCGAGTTTGTCTTGCGCTGTCTAAGACGTTGTTGGGCCCGATGAGGAGTCATTCATTCTGTCGAATGTTCGTTATCAATCGCAAAGTCCTTAGTTCAATGAGACTTTGAGAAATCAAAATTTACTACATCCTTGGCTCACGCCCGATTAAGGATTCAACCGACAATAAAGAACAACGAAGTAGTGATGCTGTGTCACTGGCGCCACCCAGGTTGAAGTGCGTTGTCACTATACACTGCCGTGTTCAAGGTTAAGGTGCCATGCCATCAACACCGAGTTGTTCCAAGTTCGAAGTTGAATCTTCAAAAGGGACTAGTCGAAGATTTAGTCTATTTTGACATCTTTTAGGATCTGTCGATCTACTCAAGGACACATCGCCGAAAAGAATTCTGAGGATTCCGGCAACGTCTGAAACTTGTGAGACAAACTTGTCTCTGGAACCATGCATGCATACATTCTGTTCTGCGTAGGAGCATGTTTAGGGCAGCTTCTAGGTTGTCTCGCTTTCGAGTCTGTCTTATGCTTATTAGGATGCTGCTATGACCCGATGAAGAGTCGTGCATCTCGATGGTGTACGTTGTTAATTTTTCAAAGTCCTTAAATCAGCGAGACTTCGAAAAATCAAACCTTACTAAATACTTGGCTCATGCCTGATTGCGGATTCAACCGACAATAAGGAACCACAAAGTATTGATGTCGTGATATTGATGTCATTTTGGTTATCGTGCTTCGCACGTACACCACCCCGGCTAAAGCGTGTTGTCGCTCACGCCACCCCGTAAAGGTGTCACGCCATCAATACCGAGTTGTTCAAAGTTCAAAGTCGAATCTTCAAAAGGGACTAGTCGAAGACTTAGTCTATTTTGACATCTCTTAGGATCAGTTTGATCTATTCAAAGGATATACCCTCGAAAAGAAATCTGAGGATTTTGGCAGCATCCGAACATCATGAGACAGACTTGTCTCTAGTTCTAGAGTCTAGGGTGGACACCGACGACGATGTATCCAAGACTGAAAAGATCAACGCTGGGGGAATTGACTTGGATCGTCTTTGCCTGTATCCTAATGCCAAGCTGCCAGACAAGTTCAAGATGCCTGACTTGGTTAAGTTTGACGGGAGCAGTGACCCCAAAACTCATCTCTATGGCTACCATGCCGCCATGAAGCTGCTGGGTGTGGAAAGTGAGGCCATGTCTCAGCTTTTCCCTCAAACTCTCTCTGGGCCTGCTTTCCATTGGTTTTTGTCGCTCGACATCTCCAAACGAAGAACTTGGGAAGACATAGGGGCTGCTTTTGTCTCGCAGTACAGCTACAACTCTCAACTCAGGATGACTATCCGAGAGTTAGAATCCACCAAGATGGAAGCCAAGGAATCCTTTGCGGACTTAGTGAAAAGGTGGAGAGCCAAAGCCGCTTTAATGACTGAGCGCCCTAGCGAAAGAGACCAACTCCGCATCATCTCCCGCAATCTTCAGCCAGACTATGCCGGGCACTTGGTACTTGCTCAAGCGACCGCCAACTTTGAGATCTTCTTCGATTCTGGCCTAGCCATCGAGGATGCGCTGCAAGCTGGCATTCTGCCAAGGGGTGAATCCTCTTCCTCCACTCAAAAGGCTAAGCCAAGGGCTTATTCGGGAAATAGAAGTGCGTTGTTTGGTGACAACAACTACTCCAATATAGCCGCAAGTGGGAGTGATGCCCCAGCCTTCAATTCTAGTCGTGTTGTTGATATCAATCAAATTCGAAGCGCTCAAAGCCTTCGATCTCGAACACAACCCCGAAGCTTCTCTGCCTTCGAGGCATCTCTGTCCGCAGTGATGGAGAAACTTGTCAAGTCTGGGCATTTCAAACCTTTGACCCCAACTTTTCCACCCAAAGTCCTTCCGGCCAACTACAATGCCAACCTTTTCTGTGCCTTCCACCAAATGCCTGGCCATCTCACTGATAACTGCTTGCGTCTCTGACATGAGATACAAGATCTAATTGATGATGGCACGGTTCAAGTTCCACCAAAGCCCAACGTCATTTCCAACTCCTTGCCTCAACACGGGTCTGACCCTCTGGTTGGTCAGGTATCTATAACCTCCACTTAGATCAATCCGAGCTCCACCATATTCAACCCTAGCCACCATATCGTCCCAGCAAATCAACCCAAACCCATCGTATCCATCCCGTCTGAACCGGAGGTTAACATGATGGCTATAGGTTGGGCAGTCGAAGCTTTCTCTGCCAACACCTGGATTGACAGTGATGAGGGGCTTTGTAGACACCTCCCAAACGGGGCATCGCCATACAGATTGATCACGTTTGTTTGCTCGATTGGTTGCTTGCTTCGTAAACCAAGATCATGGACATTCCCATGGCTAGGAACATCGCCACATGATAGCGGTTATCATCAAAACAGAGTCGCCACCCAGTTTATTAAAACTGGGAAAACAGATAGAGATTCTAGGCACGGGAGCCAAAAGTATAGTCAGGGGAAGGTGTTAGGCACCCCTCTCTGCCCAGTCGTGAGATTGGCCCATAATTATTCAAAATAAGACGTATAGATGCTTTGTTTAATCCCAACATATAGTCTGTTTATTTATTCCTTTAAATAGTAAGCAAAGTGAGCCAGTGCGATAAATAAGCATGCATTAGAAAGCAGAAAAGCAAACAAAATGTCCCAGGGAGATGGATCCCGCGGCCGGTGAATGGATGTCACGGCCGAGGGATCCTCCTGGTTTGATGTACCGGCCGAGGGATCGAAGCCCCGGTCGGTGTTCTTCCTCACACCAGACAGAAAGATAAACAGATGATCAAAACACTACAGTTAGTCAGAAATACAGTAAATAAGACAAACCAGAGGTCGTTGGGCCTCATCACCTTGATCCCTCAGTTGCTTGATTGCTTTGGATTGGGCGTGATTGACTGATTGCTTGACTGAAAAACCCTAGGGTTAGGGTTTGAACTTCGGGGTTTGATCGCCGGATTGACGGCTGCCTTCGGGAGGTTAGGGCTTTTGAAGAGTGGGTTTGAGGGAGTATTTGTGCAGAGTTTCGAGGCTTGAGAGAGTGTATACTCTGATAATTTCCGTGTGTTTATTTTCGGAGTCCAAAGGCCCTTTATATAGGCAATTGGTGACTCACTCTGGCCAATCAAATCATGAGATGGTAATTGCAATTGCAATGCATCTCTCTAACTCTACGTCGTAATCTCTGAGCGTAGCCCGAACGCATCGGGAAGGTGGTGTAGTTGGATCAAACGTCTGACAGAACACGTTCCAGAGTCTGGAAAAAGGTCGATCTGGCGGCCGAGTAAAGGACATCACGGCCGAGGAATGGATGTCTCGGCCAAATGATAGATCTTGCGGCCGAGGGATTGATCTCTTAGGGAGATTTTGCTAGCAACAGGTTGCTCGGGTGAGGAAATGATGTTAGGGCCGTGGGATCGATGTCACGGCCGACAGATGGATTCTCCTAGGCTTCTGTATTTCTGTCTGAAAGGCTGTATGGCTTTGAATTGGGTCCTCTAAGTGGCTCAAAGTTCTTACCGAAAGTCCTAAGGTTCTCAAGGAAGCAATCAGCAATCACTGTATCCATTTCATCATCGGGATGGTCCCAAGGTGGGACTTGAAATAATCGTTAGGCCAAATTGGGGTGTCTACAGATGCCCCTCTTTGACTGAACTCAGACGGATCGCGAGACATGTTTGAGTAAGAGTCAAAGCTGTAAAAAGCAACTCAATTTGGTCCAACCACTATTCCAAGGGTTTTTGAAAAAGGTTTTGTTATGGTCGGGCCGGGAGGCTGCCTACGTATTCCACAAGGGAAATTCAGACCAATCGTAGTTCGGGCAATAAAGAAAAATAAAAGTTTAGAGGGTTAGAGACAGAAGACGTACCTTAGGGCTTAAAAAGCCGTAGTGTGACGTACCTAGATTGAGCCAGGGTTTTGGTGGAAGATAGTTGAAGGAGCGCAGGGCTGCCTGGGGAGTTTTTGCGTAGAGTTTCCTTAGTATTTTGGGGTAGACCAGTACACGGCAGGTGCATTTACTTTTCTTGGTCATCCTTACTTTGACTGAAAGGAGCTCGGTAGAGTAGCCTATCCTTGCGAATGAGCTGGAAGAAATTGATGTAGTGGGGTGAAATCCAAACCATCTGCTGGGATGAGTTGGACGCCGGTTTGTTTTTGAGATGTAGGGGGCGTAGGGCCAGTATCTAGAGCACGGAGCTTTGGTGAAATGAGGGAACCGAGGCACGGAGCCGGTTGTAGTCATAAGGCGGAGGCCTGAGATGAGCTTGGATTGATAGGACCGAAGCGCGGACCTTATGTTGATCATATGGCGAGAGCCTGAGGTGATTAGATTGAGGCATAGAGCCTGCTGTGGTCGTGAGGCGAAAGCTTGAGGTGTCGAAGCTTAGAGCTTGTCGTGTTTGAACCGAAGCGCGGAGCTGGTATAAGGCAAGAGTCTGAGGTGATAGAACTGAGGCGTGGAGCCTGCTGTGGTTTATGAGGCAAGGGCCTGAGATGAGCTTAGAGCTTGATGGGACCAAAGCGCGGAGCTGGTATTGATCATAAGGCGAGAGCTTGAGGTGTCAGAGCTTTGAGTTTGACATGTTGAACCGGAGCGCGGAGCTGGTATAAGGCAAGGGCCTGAGGTGAAAGAATCGAGGCGTGGAGCCTGAAGTGATTAGATTGAGGCGTGGAGCCTGCTGCAGTCTTGAGGCGAGGGCCTGGGTTGTCGGAGCTTAGAGCTTGACGTGATTTGAACCGAAGCGTAGAGCTGGTTGCATTCTGATGATCTGTGCACGGAGCTTTTCCATCATAAGTGTTGGCATAGAGCCAAAGGATTGAGGCGCTGAACCGATCAATAAAACCGAGGCGTAGAGCCGGTTGATTGCAGGGTTGACCTGTTTCATGAGAGACATGCGGAGTGTATATGTATGATGATGGTTAGATGTGAACAGATATGATGATGCAGACTCGATGTGATAATGCAATATGTGCACGGGCCCGTGCGTGTGTGTTTGTTTTTAAGCTTAGAGCTTCTATCAAGTTCCGGACTTGAGCATTCAGAGCATAGAGCTCGAGCATTCGGACGGCAGAATCCGAGCATTCAAAGTACAGGCTTTGAGCGTCCAGTACGCAGTGGTTGGGCATCCAAGCGTAGAGCTTGAGCATTCAAGTATATAACTTGAGCATCCAGTACACAGTGGTTGGGCATCCAAGCGTAGAGCTTGAGCATTCAAAATGTTGGGTTTTGAGCATTCAGGTGTAGAGCCTGAGAATAGAGGTTTTGATTGTTGGGGCGGCTTAGAGCCTGTTGAGATGATGGGCTTGGAGCCGCTGAGTTGGTTGTTACGGCTTCGAGCCAGTTTAGATAGTGGGCTTAGAGCCGCTGAGTGAGCGATAACGAACATAGGCTTTGGGCCTGTTAAGAACTTGATTGTGTATGGCTTCGAGCCAGTTGAAACGATGGGTTTGGAGCCGCTGAATCGATGGGTGGGGGCGTAGAGCCGCTGAGTTGATGAGTTGGTATGGCTCTGAGCCTGTTGAGATGGTAGATATAGGCTTCGAGCCTGTTGAGGTAATGGGCGTAGAGCCGCTGAGATGGGTTGTTTATGGCTTCGAGCCACTGAGTGAGTGTATATAGGCGTAGAGCCTGTTGCTTGTTTACGGCTTTGAGCCAGTTGAGATGATGGGCTTGGAGCCACTGAGTTGGTTGTTACGGCTTTGAGCCGGTTGGGATAGTGGGCTTGGAGCCGCTTTGACGAGTGATAGCGAGCGTAGAGCTGCTGATAATGAGCTTCGAGCCGCTGAGATAGTTGTTATGGCTTCGAGCTAGTTGGGATAGTGGGCTTCGAGCCGCTGAAGAGATGATGGGTGTAGAGCCGCTGAGTGAGTTGATATGGTCGTAGAGCCTGGGTGACTTGAGCGACCTGTGCACAAGGTTATTGAGCGTGGAGCTGCTAAAGTTTTGAGCTCATGGCTGCTTGTTTTGCTTCGGCCAGTAGTTTGTGGAGAGAGATCTTCGATGCTTGGGTATGCCCCCAAGGCTAGTTTTGATTATGTTGTGTTGGCTCGGGGGTGCCCCCAAGGCTGACTTGGGGTGCCCCCAGAATTCTATAATGGCTTGAGTCAGTGCACTGAGCAAAATCTGCTGTTGCTGAAAGGAATAGATTAGGAGGCCAGGAGATCGATATCTCGGCCGAAGGATTGATGTCTCGGCCGAGGAATCGATGTCTCGGCCGTGAGATAGCCAAAAGTCAGAAAATCAATTTAAGTTCGGTTTAATCGATCTCACGGCCCATTTAATCTTTTCCCCTCCCCCTACTTTTCTCTTTCGTTTTCCTCCTCCGACGTTCGTTCCCATTCGCCGCCGTCCTTCTCCTCCCTCGCCGCCGGCTATCATCACCTCCGGCCGCCGTTGCTGTCGCCGTTGCTGCCAGCTTCGGTTGCTTGAAACCGTTGGTTTTCTTCCTTTCTTGGCTTGGACGTGATGGCCACGCCATCTTCGGGTGTTGCGGGTTCATCCTCGCACCGTTCATGTAGGTGCGAGTATTCGTCTTCTGACGAGGAGGCGATTGAGGAGCCTGGTTTGTTTGATGCCGCTACCTACATTCTTCCTTCGCGTAGGCTGGGTTATGGCGGTTTCCTGCAATACCACCCTCCTGTTGGTGGCCCAGAGGCCGAGATAGTTCGCAGAGAGCCTGAGCATCACTTGAGCGTTCTAAACATGCCGGTGGGTTTCCTGAAAAGTAAAAAGTTTACTTTAGTTCGGAGTTTTGGAAATCTTTGTATTTTTTTAAGAATGAATTTTTTTTTTGTTTGCGGGATGAAAATCCCTTTTGGCTAGGAGCGTGAATGAGAAGAACCCATGTTTAGGTTGAACTTGTCTTTGTGTAAGGAAACTAAAATAACTGTGCCCCCTGTCTAGGCAATGCATGCTTTTAGATGTTAATTTGACGCCCCTTAGCATTTCCTTTATTTATGCAATCATGAGATTAACTCCCTTTTGTCTTTGGCAGAGAAACAGGAGGCTGGAAGCTTGCGGTGGAGGCAAGGAGGTGCACAGATGGTTCTTGAAGCTGCCAGAGCAGGCTCGGGAATTAGTACGTGCTGCAGGCTTTGAGACATTCGTTCTGGGCCTCGATCTTCCGAAGATGGATTGGTCATTGATGACCTCGTTAATTGAGAGGTGGTGGGATACCACCAATACCTTCCACTTTCCTGTTGCTGGCGAGATGACTATCACTCCGGGTGACTTCTCTTTGCTGACTGGCCTGCGGGTAGGCGAAGTTGCTCTTCGAGTTGACCCCTGGCTTTGGGAGCGAGAGGGTGCTTTGAGGTGGTTTCTGGGCAAGGTGCCCCCTGTTCGTTCCCGGGGTCATATCGATCTTGCTTGGCTAAGCAAGACTTTTATGGTGGCTGAAATTCTGACCCAGGTGAATGCCGAGCAATTGACGCGGGCCTTCCTTCTTTACCTCCTTGGGCAAACGTTGTTTGCCAACAAGGATGGTTCGGTACACACGCAGTTTCTGGCTCCTCTGCAGCACTTGGGAGCTATTCGGGAGTTTGACTGGAGCTCGTCTGCTTTGGCCACTTTGTATGGCAGTCTTGGAGTTTGCTCGCGGGACAAGAGTCCCATTCTTTGTGGTCACTTTCGAGTGCTTGAGGTATGCATCGTTCCTTTGTACTTCTGTTTTCACTTTGGCTTTTTCTAGTTCTGAACTTGCTTTGGTTAACCTGCTTTTCAGCTCTGGGCTTTTGAGCACCTTCTCTAGTTTCCCCCTGAGACTAGGCATGGTGATGCGAACTGCATACCTTGTTACGAGCGATGGTTGGTGGGGCAACGAAGGCCACGGTCACCAGTTTTGAGCCTTCCCGAGTGGCGGTGAGTTTTGGACCGACTGACGGTCGATCAGGTACCTTTTTCTTTGTACCTCTTATCCTTTAGATTTCCATATTCTTGTGTTGGGGCTGATTTGTCCTTGCTTTGTAGGTACGGTTTGACCCTTGGGGTGGTGTACCAGAGGATGCCCCTCTTGCACGTTGTAGAGTCCTGGACCGGACCCGCAGCTTGCTCGAGGGTCCATTTTGCCGAGCCTGGTACTTAGGCGATCGAGTTGCTAGTCAGTGGCGATCACGTGTTGAGGCTCTTTAGCTTGTTCCTCCTTCTCCTCCAGTATCTATGAGGTCCACTTCTTTGATGTCGAAGGAAGATCTAAAGAACGCTCGAATCAGAGATTGGGCGGGCTTACTCCTCCAGGCAGGCGACTATACGGAGTACTGCCGTCTTTTCTTGACCTCCTTGCTTTAGATGTTGTAGGGAGGTATTCCCGAACAGGTACAATTAAGGGCCGAACACGTGATGTGCCAGATCCGTGTAATGAGGAAAGTGATATGGGACCCCATATATGATGAACGGCGGCAGTAAGATCCAGTGCTACGAGGAGGCGCCGGATTAGACGATCTGTTCGGCTGGGATAAGCCGGTGACATGAGAAGTCATTAGTTAATACATTTTGTTCGGCCCAGATGGGCCAGTGACATGAGAAGTCGTTTACTTATGTAGTCTGTTCGGTAAGGGCATATGCCGAACAGGTGGAGTAACTTGATGAAACGTTGTCTTAAGAGATAAGGCAATAGGGGTGTTCTGTAAGACGGACCCGATATACAGCAAAGATGAGTCAAGAGACAGTCCTATCAAAGAATGAGTTCTATGGTAAGAAGAGACCCTATGAGGAAGGGATCTCGGTTGATTGGGCAAGAGATCCCCAAAAGAGCCAGGGTTCCTACACGAGGCAGGAGACCTGGGCAACAAGGATGCTTGGAAAGCAAGCATGCTCATGTCTATAAATACGAGGTAAACCTGGAGGAAAAAGGTACGTAATAAGTTGCATTCAGTCTACACTTCCTTTTGATAATTAGGGTTTTGATACAGTACGAGATACTAACTTAGGCATCGGAGGGCCTTTGCCACGAGAGGCAGAGGTGCTCTCACCCCTTGTCTGTTTTACAGGTTAGGGTTCAGGCAAAGGTACTAGGGTTCCGATTGGACAGCACGTGAAGGAAGGAGACTCAACGCTGTTCTAGGTACCATCTGTTTTTCTCCACCTACAATTGGCGCCGTCTTTGGGAATCGAACGAGTTCCCTTTTGAAAAACGACCATGGTGGAGGTGGATCCAGTTACACCGATCACCGACAAAAACCAGGCTGGTGGAGGAGGAGATAAATCCCCACCAGGTGCTCCGAGAAAGCCAACCAGCGGGCATGATAAGAGGACGAGCAGGGATCCTCTTACCATCCACGACAACTCCAAAAACAGGGAGGGCAAAACAGCTACAACCTCCACGCGAAGGAGCAAATCCCATCATAGGGGAAAATCAGTTGCACATTCAAAAAGTGTGCACAGCAACGAGGATATCCTCGATAAAAAGAGGCAGGAAGTCGAGTAATATGCTCGACTAATTCGGAAAAGGGAACACGAGATCCGAGAGTTAGAGCGGATCCGTAAACATCCTGAGGATTCTGGGTTATCAGGAAGGAGATCCAGGGAAGACGGACTGGTCATGGTGCAATACACAAAGGCCCCTTCACGAAGAAGAAGGAGCAAGTCCAGAAGCCCTACTCCTCCTAAGAAAAGAGTTTCTTCACGAAAAAGAAGGAGCAGAAGTCCAGGCAAGCAAAGAACTCCTCCACGTTACAGGGGAAGCAGGAGCCGAAGCTCCTCGCCCGAAGGAGGCGTAAGAAAACACCACAGGGACAGGTACGAAAGACCTGATAATGATTGGAACAGGGCAGTGACCCACGAGTCCAAAAAGCGAGAAGATGGATCCATGACTGTATGAGAAGCAGCAAAGCGAGCCTTGAGTAATAGCAGCATCACCTTTTTCAAAAAGGCTACAGGATGCGCGCCTGCCGAGCAGAGTGAAGCATGGGACGTTCGTACTTTACGAGACAAATGCGGATCCTGTTGCTCACATACAACATTACCAATAGGCAATGTTCATGCATGATGGAGATGACGCCATTATGTGTAAGATGTTCCCTTCAAGCTTGGGAAAAGTGGCTTTATCATGGTTCCATAAGTTGGAACCACGTTCCATACGAGGATGGACCCAGTTAGCAAAAGAGTTCACTGCTCGGTTCTTGACAAGTAGGAAGGCTCCCAAGACATTTGAAAGTCTCTCAATGATGAAGTAGGAGGATAACGAACCGATCAGAGACTATGCAAAGAAATACTGGGAGACCTTTAACGAGATAGATAGTTGCAGTGAGGAGTATGCCATTGCTACCTTCAAAACTGGCCTGCCTGTTCGGGGCGAGTTACGCCGGTCATTGAATAGGCATCCTGTGGCATCATTGGCAAGGCTAATGGAGCGAATCGAACAACACGCAAGAATGGAGGGTGACATACTCCGGGAGGAAGGCAGAGTTGTTGCCGAACAGCCAAAAACCCCAGCAAAGAGGGCAGATAAGCCAGAGCCCAAGACCTATCGGAAAGAATATGGGCAGGCTAAGAAAGAGCCTTACAAGGAAAAGCAGGCACCTGATCCTTAGTCGTTCTTTTCAATAACCACGGTTTGGAAAGAACCAATCTACAGGATTCCTTATCGAATAAAGAATCAGCCTTTCTTCAAATGGCCCCCAAGTCTAGGTGGAGATAAGGAAGCAAAACGCGCTACGAATCAGCACTGCAGTTACCACAAGGATTGGGGTCATATGACAGAGGATTGTGAGATGTACAAAAGACATCTCGACGATTTGGTCTCTCGAGGTTATCTTAAGGAATTCATTCAGGAGGATCCCAAAGATAAAGGGAAAACGATGGAGCTGGATTACGAACAGAATCCTAGGGGCGTAATCCATATGATACATGGATTGGCCACACCTTATACGAGGAATGAAGTAAGACTGATGCAGAGGCAGGTCAAGCATGACCAGTATGTTATGCGAGTGGGGAACAAAAGAGGGCAAGATAATGACATGCCCAACGATGTTATAGTCTTTACGGATGAGGATCTGGGAGAGGTTCAGGTGCCTCATAACGATGCATTAGTCATAACCCTACGAATTGGGGAATATGACATTGAGAGAATCCTGGTAGATTCGGGGAGCTGCACAGAGGTGTTGTACTATGATGCATTCAAAAAGCTGGGATTGAAGCAGACAGATTTGGAACAATCTATCACGCCTTTGGTTGGATTCGGTGCAAGTGCTGTGTGGCCCCTCGGGAAGGTAACTTTGCCTGTTCGGGCAGGGACAGTGGTCTTAAGGACAGACTTCTTGGTCGTCGACGTCCCATCTTCCTATAATGCAATTATAGGAAGAACTTGGTTACATAAGATGAGGGCTGTTTCTTCTACCTATCACCAGATGGTGAAATTCCCAGGGTCCGACGGGATCGAAAAGATAAAGGGAAATCAAAAGTCAGCACAACAGTGCTTGATTTCCATTATCAAGAAAGTTCCAAAGGCCCATCAGGTTCATACAGTGGAGGAACCAGATCGACCGACTGTTGAGGATGTTGGAAGAGATCCAGCAGAAAAAGTAGTGGAAGGCCTAAAGAAAATACAGATCAACGAAACTGATCCCGAGAGGTATTTTCTAATTGGGGAATCACTGCCGGATGAGGAAGAGTCCGAATTGGTAGATTTCTTGAAAAAACATGTTGATGTATTTGCATGGGTACCGAAGGAGATGCCTGGGGTGGATGCAGATTTGATCTGCCACCACCTGAATGTTGACCCACAGCATAAGCCCGTTATTCAGAAGAAAAGAAGGGCAGTAATACAGCATGTTGATGCTGTTATTGAAGAGGTGGATCTTTTGCTAGAGGCCAAAGCAATACGAGAAGTCTATTACCCAGAGTGGCTGTCCAACACTGTAGTCGTGAAGAAGAAAAATGGGAAATGGTGTGTCTGTGTAGACTTCACAGACTTGAATAAAGCATGTCCTAAGGATAGCTTCCCTCTCCCAAGGATTGATCAATTGGTTGACGCCACTGCTGGGTATGAACGAATGAGTTTCCTCGACGTATATCAAGGATACCATCAGATTGCCATGTTTGGACCTGATCAAGAGAAGACTTCTTTCATTACACCACGAGGGTTGTACTGTTACAGTGTTATGCCGTTTGGACTGAGGAATGCAGGAGCAACTTACTAGAGGCTGGCCACAATCATGTTTAGAAAACTTCTTGGCCAAACTATGGAGGTATACATAGACGATATGGTAGTCAAGAGCAGGACCAGACAGGGGCATATTCTGGAGTTGAAGGAAGCCTTTGGAATTTTGAGAAAATACAAGTTGAAACTCAACGCCTCGAAATGTGCATTTGGAGTTGGCTCCGGAAAATTCCTGGGCCACCTGGTGACTCTGAGAGGAATCGAGGCGAATCCAAATCAGATAACAGCCTTACAGAAGCTCCAAAGTCCTAAGACTACGAAAGAAGTCCAGAGGCTGACTGGGATGGCTGCAGCCCTAAACAGGTTTATTAGCCGTTCCAGTGACAAATGTAGGCCTTTTTTCCAGTTGCTCAAGAAAAGAGAAGGGTTCGAATGGGGAGCGGAATGTGAGCAGGCATTTCAGGACTTAAAGAAATATTTGGCTCAAGCCCCCCTCTTATCAACTCCAGACTCAGGTGAGATTTTGATTTTGTATTTGGCAGTCTCTGAACATGCAGTCAGTGCGGTTCTGTTAAGGGACAAGGGACCCGAACAGATCCCGATTTATTACGTGAGTAAAACACTTCTAGACGCAGAAACGAGGTATCTGCCCCTTGAAAAGCTGGTCCTTGCATTAAGAACAGCAACTCGAAAGTTGCCCCATTATTTCCAAAGCCATAAGGTCGTGGTCTACACTGAGTTTCCATTAAGATCACTGCTACGAAAGGCGGATTTTTCTGGGCGGATCTCAACTTGGTCTGTTGAGTTAAGTCAATACGATATTGACTTCCAGCCGCGCACTGCAATCAAAGGCCAAGTGTTGGCTGATTTTGTGGCAGAATTTTCACCAACTGTAGCACCTCGGCCTCCTACGAGACAGGAGCTGAAAGTTGAACTATCTAAGAGGAAAGGAAAGGCCCCTGCCGAACATGATCCTTTAGAATGGAAACTATTTGTCGACGGTTCTGCCTGTAACACTGGTTCAGGTATTGGCATTGTTTTGTTCCCCCCTGGGGGTGTTATGTTGGAACAATCTGTTCGGCTGGGCTTCAGTGCATCAAACAATGTAGCAGAGTATGAGGCTCTTCTGGTTGGCTTAAACAGCGCCAAAACTCTGAAGGTTAAGAGAATCAGGGTTTACTGTGATTCACAGCTGGTGGTAAACCAACTGTCCGGCGAGTATGAAGCTCAAAATGAGAAGATGGCAGCCTACGTGGGGGCGGCCAGAGCTTTACTGAACTCCTTCGAAAGGGTATCTATAGAACAGATAAGCTCTGGACAGAATTCTCATGCAGATTCTTTAGCTTGGTTGGCTGCAGCTGTACCAACTGAGTTTAAACGAAAGGTAGCAGTTGACTACTTGGCCGAACCGAGCATTGGCAGAAGTGTGGACTTGATCCTGGACGTGAACCAAGGACCAAGTTGGATGGATCCAATCATAGAGTTTTTACGAGATGAAAAACTCCCTTTAGATAAAAAGGAGGCACACAAGATCAAAACCAAGTCTGCAAGGTTTTGGCTATCCCCCGAGGGGAAGCTATATAAGAAGTCCTTCACTGGGCCTTACTTGCTTTGTGTGCACCCTGAGATGGTGCAGAAGTTCCTCCACGAGGGAACATGTGGAAGCCATGCTGGGGCAGATCTATTGCCCACCGAGCAATTACCCAAGGGTACTGGTGGCCGCACATGCAGGAGGATGCCAAGGTCTATGTTAAGATTTGTGAGAAATGCCAGAAGTTTTCACCTATGATAAAGACACCGGCCGAGGATCTGGTACTTTTAACTAGCCCTTGGCCATTTGCCCAATGGGGAATGGACATCGTGGGTCCACTCCATAAAGCAACAGGAAATGAAAGTTCCTGTTAGTGGCTACTGATTACTTCACCAAGTGGATTGAAGCAGAACCCTTGGCTAAAATCACTGAACCTATGATAGAAAGGTTTGTGTGGAAGAGTATTATCACTCGATTTGGAGTTCCTTACTCTTTGATCACCGATAATGGGGCACAGTTCCAGAAAAAGTTCAAAACATTCTGTTCCCAGTATGGGATAAGGAACTATTACTCAACCCCTGCTTACCCTCAGAGCAATGGGCAAGCAGAAGCTTCCAACAAAACCATTCTTGATGGGATCAAGAAAAGGCTAGACAAGGCAAAAGGCAAGTGGCCTGATGAACTACCCCTGGTGTTGTGGGCTCACCGAACAACGCCTAGGAGGTCTACGGGAGAGACCCCCTATTCATTAGCATATGGTACAGAGGCAGTCATCCCCCTGGAAATTGGACTTCCAACCAATAGGACTGCATTGGTTGAAAGTGGAGGGAATGACAGGGCTTTAGAAATTGAGCTTGATCTGGCCGAGGAGAGGAGAGAAAGGGCCTTGGTCCACCTAGCCTCGTACCAGGAACAGCTAATGAGAGGCTACAATAAACATGTCCACCCTCGAGAGTTTGGCATTGGAGACCTTGTGCTTCGAAAAGTACTTGGCAACACCAAAGTGGCTAATGAGGGAAAGCTTGGAGCTAATTGGGAAGGTCCATATCGAGTAACTGAAATTGTGGGCATTGGAGCTTATAGGTTGGCAGACTTGGACGGGAACCCGGTGTCAAGGCCTTGGAATGTCCACAATTTGAGAAAGTTCTTTGTTTAAAGGACTTGATTTTGTTTTTTAATTCTGTTTTAGAATTATGTTATTGTGTGGGAATTACGAAGACAATTCCTTTGTTTTAATTCTGTTTTAGAATTATGTTATTGTGTGGGAATTACGAAGACAATTCCTTTGTTTTAATTCCGTTTTAGGATTATGTTATTACGTGGGAATTACGAAGAAAATCCCTTTGTTTTATTAGTTGCAAGGAGTACGCCTAACGACCCCTTGAGTTCGAGAATTATGAATAAAAGTTATGTTTTCACAACATACTTGATTTTTCAGAAATTTTGTTTACTCCGTATATGGATGTTTTTTGACTTATGAATCCGAATAATGGCCAAACTGTCCCTCCTTTGTATTGGGGAGCAGGTAATTGGTATATATGTTTTAGACGTACGAAAATACGTGCTAACAATATAAGTACGAAAACTTAGCATAGGTACGAAATACCTTATAGCATACAAAAGAAATTGGTATGCATGAGTACGAGAAACTCCAACGATCTTTTTAAGTACGAGAAACTTAAAATCCCATTTAAGCATAAGAAACTTAAATGAATTACAAAGTACGAAAAACTTGGGGAATAAGACATAACGAAATTTTATCTAAACATGTTATCAATCAGATATATGGATTCCTTTTGGGTATGATAAAACTCAAAATTACGAGCAAGAAGGATAAACTTGTCTCTTTGTCAAGTCCGAAAACACTTTTATAAGACCCAATTAAGTACGAAATGCTTACGAAGAAGCAACGCCACAACCAAGTAAGAATATACTTGGGAGTTTGTCCAAGTATGTGGAGCTTAGAGAGCATATGAAAATACGTAGACTTATCTAAGTATGAATAAACTTAGATATATTTCGAAGTACGAGACATCTGGAATGAACATCCAAAATGTAAGCACGTTTGGTAAAAATCAAACACCTAACCAGTACGAACAGATGACTAAGTATGAAAGACTTAGCAAATAGAACTGAACGACTGGCCACGAAGGGCCACCTGCAGTATTTAAAAAGCCACGAAGGGCCGAGCAAACAAAGTAATGCCACGAAGGGCCAAATACCAGCGTTAAGAGTATGTTAGAGTACACTGATGCCACTCAGGGCTGAAGATTACGGTCACGCAGGACCAGCAAATTGTTCTTAAATGTTCAGGAGGCTGAATTAGAACTTACCAAGTCAGTCCAGGTTCTGGACCTCTGGGGGGGTGTTGCTTGGAACCTCAGCGGCGTTGCTGCCTTCAGCAGGTTGCTCCTCCAAATTGATAGGTTCAGTAGTTGTGCCTTCAATGGTTGGATGCTCAGGGTGGGCTTCTTGAGATCCAGATTGAGCAGCTTGCGTCTCCATCTGTATATCTTCATCCGCGTCAGCAAAATCATCAATTTGCTCTTCAATATCATCGAGAGGAGGCTCCTCGGAATCATGAGATGGCTGGACACGTTTGCTAGGCAAGTCGTTGTCGACCCAGAGGGTGGAATCATCAGGAGCACCAATCTTGATCAAACATGCCTCCCACCCAACAGCCCATAGATGGTCCTGAATGCCCGGCATCTGCTCTACATAGCTAGCTGTCGCCCTATCGAAACCCTTCTGATATCCACCATCATAAGCAGCTTTTTTAGTGGCGTCAATCTCTGCCAAAGCTTGTCTGAGGTTATCCTAAGCAGCCTCCATCTTCGACTTCATCTCATCAGCTTCCAGTTTTGCTTTGTCTCTCTCCCTCTCCAGCCTCGTGATGGTTTGGAGCTATCTAGTGTTGTCCCTTAGAAGTCTATTTCTTTCGGGCTCAACCTCTTGCAGCTTATGGCCAAGAGTGACCATCTTTTGAATGAACTGGTGAGATTCAAAAATAATGGAATAAATCAATTTGAGTAGAAAATCTTATATGTCGAAGTATTGATAAAGTAATGAAAGTACTTTACCTTGATCCCACTCACTAGCCCGGTCGATATCAACCGGTCAGATGAGGAGGTGGCCTCTTTCTGCATATCCACGGGCAGTAGCAGCGCTTGGGTGAGGGCCAAAGAAGTCTCGGAAGAGCTAGCACTGTCCCCCACGGTCACCGGCCGGTCACCTCTGATGAGTCGAGGGGCCCAGGATTGAGGAGGTGGCTGAATGTTCGGGGTAGGGGCCTGTTCGTCTGCCCCAGTAACCTGTGTTGCCCCATCTCCTGAGGATTGGTCTCTGGAGCGTTTGTCCCGATGAGCATCCCCGGCCTCCAAGCCAGACTCGGATTCCCGAGGAGACAAACTGCTCCCACGACCTCGTATGCGTCTGGGAGGAGGGGGAGCATTTCCAGTAGACGAAGCACGGCCCGAAGAGCCACGTCCACGGGAAGAGACAGTAAGGAGAGAAATCAAGTTGAGAGGTTGTTGAGACATTGTACCCGAATCTGGAGGAGATGGGGAATATCCACGAGAGGATGATTGGCTGGTATCACGTTCGGTTGCTGGTTGCTCGGTTTGTTGCTGGGTTATAGTAGCCTGTCTTCGTGACGATCTCCTAAGTACCAAACGAGGCAATGGGATGCCTTCGGATACTGGTACTTCGTCTTGCTATCCGGCAACCGTCACACCAGCACTAGATCTCGAACTTCTTGGTTGAGGAATGGCGGATGTAGAGGCGCCGCTGGTGCTCGGATGAGCAAGTCTTCTGTCAATAAAGCCTTTGTAGGCAGGGTCGTATCCCAGTAAAACGTTGGCGTCACGTCCCCGTCCGGCAGTTCTTGTACCTAGTTCTCCTTTGAATTTCAAAACTTTGTTAATGTCTCATTCTCTGATATAGCTCGGCTCCCTTCTTGGGCGTCTGTTGGCGTTTTCGGCTGAAACAGCAAAAAGAATAAAACTCTCAGAGAAATGACTTCGGCATAAGAGGAACGAGTGACTAAACTTAAAAAGAGCAGAAAGTAGAGGCGTACATGGGAAGCCCCATTCATGGGGAACGTGGACACCCACCACATGGCCATCCTCCCCCATGGGCTCGAAAGCTCCAGTAACATACAGAAAATCCATCTCGTGGTCCCGAGCAGAGTCTGGCAGGTTAAGCACGAAACGCTTCTCTGCCTTTCTCACTTTCAGATAGTACGTATTGTATTCACGATTTAATACAATGCTATACCACCATTGGATATCCCAGATTCCTAAATTGGTCCCCAGGATTTTGTTCAAAGCTACAATCCCCATTACTAATCTGAAGAAATTAGTAGACACTTGCATGGGATTGAGTCGATACCAATTAAGAGTTCGACGAAGTAATGGGTCGAAGGGGAAACGAACTCCACCCTCAACTATAGCTACGATTGGGATACACGTTCTATCCCATTTGCAGGCATTTCTGGTCGCACCCAGATGGGCGAGTTCTAAGCCAACGGTTTCTGGAATGTTGTATTTAGTCCTAAACGCCGCCATTGCAGCGGGTGTCTCGCAGAGTTTTCTGAATTTTCCTGGCTTAACGCCACTATCAGCTTCATCCGCCATGGATGAATCAGAGGAAACTAAAACAGAATGAAATCTGGAAATGGGATCGAAACCCTAGACGAAGTGGAGACTGAGAATGAAGTCTCGAGATGAAATGAAAACAGAGGTCAGAATGAGAAGTCTTACAGGAATGTAGTAAGGATTTCCTAGGATGAAATCGATTTCGCAGACGGCGGCGATGGCGGACTGGAGATGAACAGTTTTCGTCTGGATTCAGAGAGAGAAGACGGACGCTTTTGAAACTTTGGGTAGAAAACCCAAAAAGATCCCTTCTTGGGATAAAAGCGAGGAGACGGAGGTGAACCGTCTCTCCTAACACCGTTATCTCAAAAAGGTAACGGAAAGTAAGTTTGAAGGGACGACACTCAAATGCCGTTTTGAAGAAACGACGGGTCGAATTAAATGCAAGGCGTACGAAATACGCCACGTGGAGTCATTATTTCGAGAAAATCATGACTAAACCGCCAAAAAACATCAATGGGAACCCAATGACTATATCTGCACGGGATCTAATCTGTTCGGGCCTTAAGTTTATTCTTTGAGCTTTACTCATCATCTTCGAAACAGTGGTGATAAGCAAAAGCTGGGGAGCAATTGTAGGGAGGTATTCCCGAACAGGTACAATTAAGGGCCGAACACGTGATGTGCCAGATCCGTGTAATGAGGAAAGTGATATGGGACCCCATATATGATGAACGGCGGCAGTAAGATCCAGTGCTACGAGGAGGCGCCGGATTAGACGATCTGTTCGGCTGGGATAAGCCGGTGACATGAGAAGTCATTAGTTAATACATTTTGTTCGGCCCAGATGGGCCAGTGACATGAGAAGTCGTTTACTTATGTAGTCTGTTCGGTAAGGGCATATGCCGAACAGGTGGAGTAACTTGATGAAACGTTGTCTTAAGAGATAAGGCAATAGGGGTGTTCTGTAAGACGGACCCGATATACAGCAAAGATGAGTCAAGAGACAGTCCTATCAAAGAATGAGTTCTATGGTAAGAAGAGACCCTATGAGGAAGGGATCTCGGTTGATTGGGCAAGAGATCCCCAAAAGAGCCAGGGTTCCTACACGAGGCAGGAGACCTGGGCAACAAGGATGCTTGGAAAGCAAGCATGCTCATGTCTATAAATACGAGGTAAACCTGGAGGAAAAAGGTACGTAATAAGTTGCATTCAGTCTACACTTCCTTTTGATAATTAGGGTTTTGATACAGTACGAGATACTAACTTAGGCATCGGAGAGCCTTTGCCACGAGAGGCAGAGGTGCTCTCACCCCTTGTCTGTTTTACAGGTTAGGGTTCAGGCGAAGGTACTAGGGTTCCGATTGGACAGCACGTGAAGGAAGGAGACTCAACGCTGTTCTAGGTACCATCTGTTTTTCTCCACCTACAGATGTTTGTAATGTTTGATTGTTCCATAGGTACCTGCCGAGATAGTGCAGGAATTGCTTCACGCCTATCAGAGTGCGGAAGTTTTGGTTCGGAGACAGCGCCGTAGGATCCTCGAGGTATAGCTCTCTTCATGGATTTTATTTGCTGTGTATTATCCCTTGAATCTGAATGTTTGTATCCCTCTTTGGCTGCAGCTCGAGGCCGAGGGAGTACCGGCTGCTGGGGGGAATGTGGGGACAAGTGAGCAGCCCTCGCCCTCTTCTCAGAGATCGCCTAGTTTTTAGGACTTTTCTTTTTGCTGTTCATAGTTAGTAGAAGATAGGCAGAAACTATATTTGTATAGTGAAAGCAACCACAACAATGATTTTGTAAACAAGCTTTTGTTCATGAAATGAGAAATGCTTTTTATGCCCCTAGATGTCTTGAGTTTGCATGCAATAGTCAGAACATGGCTTTTTGAACAAGTTTTTGCTGATAGACAGTAATTTGTGGGAAAATACTTGGCCGAAGAATCGATCACTCGGTCAAAGGATCATTGTTGCGGCCGAGGTATTGATTATCCGGCCGTTACGTCTATCTTCCCAAGGAAGCTAGGTTTTGCTTTAGCCAAGTGGCATTCTGTTTCACATTATTTCCTATGCTTAGTCTTTGATTTTCTGTCTCTTGCTTTTGCCATGCTCCACAGCCTGATTGCCAAACTTAAGAGTCTTTTGAGGTATCATACCCATTGCGTTGACGACTTTTGGGTTAGAGGGGATGAACTATAATTCTTACGTGTCTTTGTTTTTGCCAATTCCCTGAAAAATGACTAACTCATCTTTTGTGAGCTCAATACGCAGGGTTAGCTATGCCTATTATTGAGTACAAACCTGTTGATGTTTTCCTTTCTCCAAATGTTTGGGCCGTATCTCGATGCGAGATTGCCTACGTATCCCAATCAGGGAATCAGGCCTTTTACGTAGTTCCAAGATTACCACCTTTGGGGGTTGGGTTTTCACTCTCGATTTTTCTTTCTCTCATGCTCTAAGTTTTGCCTAGGTTACCTGATAGAGGTTGAGTCCCTAGCGAGCTTCAAATACCTTAACTTTTGCCTAGGCTGTGTTTTTTTCGCTTTTTCTTGGCCTAGCAGACTTTGCTCTTATTTTTGCTTGGGTGTATAGTTTGCCCAAAGAGCATTTTTCTCTCAATAGGGTTTTAGTGTTTTGGAGAGGAGATGTTTTTATGAATCTCCTGTTGTGTTTGTACTTTCACAATGGGCAAGCTAACCCTAAGTCTTCTCACGGAGATAGCGTCTTCTTCCTGAGTTTTGATAAAAACCTAGTTTTAAGTAATTAGAGTTTATCCTTTCCTTCCCTTTTGTCGGGGACACAAAGATTTTGATCCCTTCGAATTTTTCCCTTGTTTTGACAATGAGAGCATAGAGCATGGCAATTGCAATTTAGGAATTTAGATTTAGATAAGCATAATCTGGAAGATGAAAAAGAAATTCTCTTAGCGGAAATAAAATGCCCAAACAGGGGCCCAAAACTCGTTCTAGTTTGTTTAAAGCAAAAACAATGTTTTAACATTTTTTGTTTGCCATGTTGTGACTTCTAAGCTACTGCAGCATGTCGGGGTCATTTCCCTTGTCTTTTGCAACTTTGTACTCTTTCCCACCCTCTTCCTTGCCAAACAAAGCCTTTGAACTGGGTTCATCTTTGAAGTTCGTACGATGGCTACTTCCTTGAGCCATGAGCAATCCCCAGATGGATGTGTCAGCTTGAATCTCCCTTTCCTCATTGATTGTGTGGTCATCAGCTATTTCCTCCTGATTGAATAACGATGCTAAAGAGGTTTCATCGAGCGGATCACTGCACTCTTCTTCCATTTCATCAAAGTCGCTTTCCCCTATTTTATAGGGTTCTGTGCATATGAAATCCAGATCTTCTCTTTCCTCTATCCAATGACTATAGTCGCACTCGTCGTAAGGGTTGACCCATGGTTGCATTTGAAACTCCTCTACCTTTTCTATGAGATTGATTGCCTCCCAAACAATGGGCGGTGTTGGAATTTTGGGACGGTTGATGCGTACCACTATTTAGGCAGGCTCGAAGTGAGCGTGCCTTCTCATCATGATGACCCTTTCTTTTTCCTTCTTCCTATTCTCAAACCAGATACGAAGCCATTCGTCATCTTCTACAAATGGAATGTCTGGATCCTCCAAATTGTGTTTTGCCCAGGAGTGTTCCTTCCACTTCCTTAGCTTTTCCTCCTCTGCCTGATCTTTGCTGCTTATGTCGGACATGTCAACGTCGATTATTTCTGACTGATCAGAGTTATTATCCTCCTCCTCCTCCATCATTAAACACTGGTCCTCTTCAGGGAAGGTTAGGGTAAGTTTGGTTTGGTTGTCTGGGACAATGTATTGGCTGGGATTATATGTGGGGTTGTGAGGTAGATTTATGAGATTGATACTTCGAGGTGGCGGCTCAGCATTATGAGTAGGGAGTGGGTTGGCTTGCCCATCAGGTTTTGGAGGTTTTATGGTTCGACTATCAATAAGGTCTTGAATGTCGTGACGAAGACGCACGCAATTGTCTGTTTCGTGCCCAGGGTGTTGGTGGTAGGAGCATTGTTTGTTTGGATCATGGTTTGGACCGTAGGGCGGCGGAGGAAGTGGTTTGTTTAAAGGTTTGAGATGCCCTTGACGGCTGAGAATGGTCAAGGCTTGGGACAAGTTCATGTAAAGAGGATCAAAGTTGCGACGGGGTCGATTCGAGCTTCGGGATGGGCTAGTTTGAAAAGGGTCTTGAGATAAGGATGTGCCAAGGGCATTCACGGAGGCGTGAGATGTACGGCTAGAGAAGGTTTTCTTAGGTGGAGGAGTGGCCTCTTCTTTCCCAACAAGTCCTAACTTGATTCCATCTTCGATTTGCAACCCAGTGGCATGCAAGCGTTTGAAATCGGTGATAGCTTGTGTGTAAATATGTCTGAGATATTTGGGTTGCAAATTTTTGACAACTATCCTCACTTGGTCTTCCTCGGAGGGGCGGTTCTTCATCTTGGTAGCCTTTTCCCTCCATCTTGCCACAAAGGTAGCAAAGTTTTCATTGGAATCTTGTTTGGTCATTTCCAAATCTCGAGTTGTTAGCTCAATTTGGACGTTGTACGCATATTGCTTGACGAAAGCATTGGCAATTTCTGGCCAAGTTTGATAATGTACAAACTCCAAAGTAAGGAACCAGTCGAGAGCACTTCCGGTGAGAGTTCGCTGGAACAACTGGGCGATGAGCTCGTCATTCAAGCCCATTGGCTTCAGGGTGTTGATAACATGGCGAACATGACTGGTAGGGTTGCCAGTTCCATTGAACTTCTCAATGTTGGGCATCTTGAAATTCTCAGACAGCTTGGATTCTGGGAAGAGGCAAAGTCCCTCGAAATCCAGAATTTGGTCTCCTTGTGAACGAGCCAAGGCTTGTTTGATTTCCTTGACTTGCTTGGTCAACTCAGGACTTTCTGCCAACACTACTTTACGGGGATTCTCGTCTTCCATTGATTTTTCCTCATCCTCAGCATCCCTAGCCGCCTTTTCTGCTAGTAGTGCAGTGACTTGAGCTTGGAGGTCGGCAATAGTGGCGTCGTTGTCTGCCATGAAGGTAGAGGGGTGGCTTGACGAAGCTTGGGATTTAATAAATGACGGGGTCCGTTGAGGGGATGACCGGGAAGTTTCTGAAAGCGGTTGGGATTGTTGTGGTGAGGGTGTTTTATCAGATGAGGACGATAGACGGGAGGGTTGCAGAGACCTTTGTTTGGCATAGCTTCGGGTGTTATAAGAGTACAAAGTTGGATGTGGTTGCTTCTTTGATTTACCTATTGTGCCTGTTTGAAAAGTAGAATACCTGGAAGTCAGTATTCGGTCTGCGCAGGGTTAGGATTTGGGTTGAAAATCCCAACCCTTCTGCACAGAAAGAGTTAATTACAACAACAAATGATACAAGGTGTGAGGAAGAACTTTTGCAAGTAAAATGCAAGTAGATTCCTAGCCTGTAGGTTCCTGTCTTAGTTTGATAAGTTCTATAGCTTTCTAGAACATGCAAGGTTTTGGTAGTCTCAGGGTGCTCAGTTGTCAAAGGGCACCAATCCTCTCTCCAGCCCATCATAGGCGGTGATTGGGTGATTCCCCTTTTGATATACTACTAGGTACGAGTGACTGTGGAGTTTGCTGGAACCCCCAACATAGCCCGTGTCATGCCGGGATATCAGGTGAACTCAACGGGTTGCCCGCTCGATGCATATGATAAATGAATTAGACAAGGCATGTATTAGTCATATGTTGAACTTTTTGGTTATGGCTCTCACATTCCCCAGCAGAGTCGCCAAAAACTGTAGACACCTCCCAAACGGGGCATCGCCATACAGATTGATCACGTTTGTTTGCTCGATTGGTTGCTTGCTTCGTAAACCGAAATCATGGACATTCCCATGACTAGGAACATCGCCACATGATAATGGTTATCATCAAAACAGAGTCACCACCCAGTTTATTAAAACTGAGAAAATAGATAGAGATTCTGGGCACGGGAGCCAAAAGTACAGTCAAGGGAAGGTGTTAGGCACCCCTCTCTGCCCAGTCGTGAGACTGGCCCATAATTATTCAACATAAGATGTATAGATGCTTTGTTTAATCCCAACATATAGTCTGTTTATTTATTCCTTTAAACAGTAAGCAAAGTGAGCCAGTGCGATAAATAAGCATGCATCAGAAAGCAGAAAAGTAAACAAAATGTCCCAGGGAGATGGATCCCGCGGCCGGTGAATGGATGTCACGGCCGAGGGATCCTCCTGGTTTGATGTACCGGCCGAGGGATCGAAGCCCCGGTCGGTGTCTTCCTCACACCAGACAGAAAGATAAACAGATGATCAAAACGCTACGGTTAGTCAGAAATACAGTAAATAAGACAAACCAGAGGCCGTTGGGCCTCACCACCTTGATCCCTCAGTTGCTTGATTGCTTTGGATTGGGCGTGATTGACTGATTGCTTGACTGAAAAACCCTAGGGTTAGGGTTTGAACTTTGGGGTTTGATCGCCGGATTGACGGCTGCCTTCGGGAGGTTAGGGCTTTTGAAGAGTGGGTTTGAGGGAGTATTTGTGCAGAGTTTCGAGGCTTGAGAGAGTGTATACTCTGATAATTTCTGTGTGTTTATTTTCGGAGTCCAAAGGCCCTTTATATAGGCAATTGGTGACTCACTCCGGCCAATTAAATCACGAGATGGTAATTGCAATGCATCTCTAACTCTACGTCGTAATCTCTGAGCGTAGCCCGAACGCATCGAGAAGGTGGTGTAGTTGGATCAAACGTCTGACAGAACACGTTCCAGAGTCTGGAAAAAGGTCGATCTGGCAGCCGAGTAAAGGATATCACGGTCGAGGAATGGATGTCTCGGCCGAAGGATAGATCTTGCGGCCGAGGGATTGATCTCTCAGGGAGATTTTGCTTGCAACAGGTTGCTCGGGTGAGGAAATGATGTTAGGGCCGTGGGATCGATGTCACGGCTGACAGATGGATTCTCCTAGGCTGTAGGGAGTAAATCCCGAACAGGCACAAAAAGGGCCCGAACATGTGGTACGTGGGACCATGGTATATTTACAAAAAGGACAGTCGCCGTACAAAGCGGTGATCGGCGACAGGGACTAGTGATAGGAGAAGTCATTAGTCCAGGGAGCCTGTGCTGAGTCAAGGTCCAATAACACGAGAGGAATATTGGACCAAGAGAATGACAAAAGAGCAATGACATATGAAGTCATTGGACCAATCAGTTTGTTCGGCAACGAAAGTGCCGAACAAGAGGGGATTTGTACGTATAGCAGCCCCAGGTGCAGGAAACGTTCCAGAAGGTTCCAGAACAGGGATATTCTATGAAGGAATAAGATCCCAATAAAATAGGATCTTGGAGAGATAACCAACGGGAATGGGAAGATCGGCCAGCTAGGGAAAGGAGCCCTAAACGGACTAAAGTAATGAACTGATAAGGGAACGAGAATCCAAGGTGTTCTGGGTTTCCTATACGAGATAGGAAATCTAGGGAAACATGGGAACTTGGGCAGCAAGCATCCATAAACCTATAAATACGAGGTAAACCTAGAGAAAAAAGGTACACAATACATTTCAATTATACTTATTCTCTTATGCTTAACTAGGGTTTTCCTTTAGTACGTGATACTAACTTAGGCATCGGAGGGCCTTTGCCACGAGAGGCAAAGGTGCACTCACCCCTTGTCTGTTTTGCAGATAAGGATTCCGGCGTCGTATTAGGGTTCCGGCGAGGACCTTGAAGTAGCCGTTACGTTCTTGTGCTGCTAAAACTACTCTTAGTTTTTCTGCACTTACAATTGGCACTGTCTGTGGGAAACGAAAGAGATCCCTCTGAAAAGCGACCATGATGGAAGAAGACCCAAAGACACCACATAATCCAAAACACCAGTTGGGGGGAGGAGGTGGCAACTCCCCACCAGACCCTCCGAGAAAACCCGACGGAGGGCAAGCAAAGAAGCCCACAAACAAGGATAACCGCTTGATTGTCCATGACGACTCCAAGAACAAGGAGGGAAAGACGGCCACGGAATCCACAAGAAGGAGTAGGTTCCATCATGAGGGAGAATCAGTGGCACATTCAAGGAGTAGGCACAACCATGACGATATCTTGGATAGGAAGAAACAAGAAATCGAAGAGTACGCTCGTCTAATCAAAAAACGAGAGTACGAGATCCAGGAATTGCAACGGATACGAGAACGTCTGGAGGACTCTGGACTATCACGAAGAAATTTTAGAGGAGACAAGTTAGCCGTAGTGGAATACAAGAGGGCTCCTTCACGAGGAAGGAGGAGCAGGTCTAGGAGTCCCACTCCGAAAAAGAAAAGGGCTTCTTCACGAAAAAGAAGAAGCAGAAGCCTCACCCCCGAAGAAGGAGAGATTAGAAGACATCACAGGGATAGGTACGAGAGACCTGATTCCGATTGGGAAAAGAATACTCCCAAGAAAGCAAAAGAACAAGAGGAGGGAGCCATGTCAGCACGTGAAGCAGCACAGAAAGCCCTCAGCAATATAGCTTCATCCCCTTTTTCAAGGAAATTGCAGGAGGCAAGGCTCCCGAGCAGGGTGAAGCACGGGGCATTCGTACTTTACGAAACAAATACTGATCCCGTGGCGCACATACAACACTACCGGCAGGCAATGTTCATGCACGACGGGGACGATGCGATCATGTGCAAGATGTTCCCATCGAGTTTAGGGAAAGTGGCCTTGTCATGGTTCCATAAAGTAGGGCCGAACACCATACGAGGATGGAGACAGTTGGCCGAAGAATTCACTGCTCGGTTTCTGACGAGCAGGAAAGCACCGAAAACTTTTGAAAGCCTCTCTGTTATGAAACAAGGGGAGAATGAGCCGATCAGGGACTATGCCAAGAAGTACTGGAAGACTTTCAACGAGATTGAAGGATGCAGTGAGGAATATGCAATAGCCACATTCAAGACAGGGCTGCCTGTTCGGGGGGAACTACGTAAGTCCCTAAACATGAGCCCGGTAGATACATTGGCAAGGCTAATGGAACGAATTGAGCAGCATGCCAGGAACGAGGATGACATACTGCGAAAGGACAACAGGATGGTTGCCGAACAGGCGAAGGGTCTACCGAAGAAGGTGGATAAGCCGGAGCCCAAAACCTACAAAGAAAGGAAGGAATACGGGCAGATCAGGAAAGAGCCGTATAAAGAGAAACACGCTCCAGACCCCAAGTCTTTCTTTTCAGTGGCAACAGTCTGGAAGGAACCAATCTATCGGATTCTTTACAAGATAAAGAATCGCCCATATTTCAAATGGCCCCCAAGGCTGGAGGGGGACAAAGACGCAAAGAGGGCTACAAGTCAGCATTGCAGTTATCATAAAGACTGAGGGCACATGACGGAGGATTGCGAGATGTTTAAGCAACACCTCGATGATCTGGTCTCACGGGGTTACCTGAAAGAGTTTATTCAGGAGGTGCACAAGGGTGCAGAGAAAGCATTGGAATTGGATTATGAGCAAAATCCAAGGGGAGTAATCCATATGATACATGGATTGGCCGCGCCTTATACGAGAAATGAGGTGAGGTTGCTCCAGAGACAAGTAAAACACGACCAGCATGTGATGCAGTTGGGAAAGAAACGAGGACGTGAAGGAGAAGAATGCAACGGAGGCATAGTCTTCACGGATGAGGACCTGGGGGGGAATCCAGGTGCCACATAATGATGCCTTAGTCATAACCCTGCGAATTGGGGAGTATAATATGGAAAGAATCCTGGTGGACTCAGGAAGTTGCACGGAGATACTGTATTATGACGTGTTCAAGAAGTTAGGGCTGACACAAGCGGACTTGGTGCAGTCAATAACCCTTTTGGTCGGATTCAGTGCAGGAGCAGTCTGGCCTTTGGGAAAAGTAACTCTTCCTGTTCGGGCAGGAACAGCCGTACTGAGAACCGATTTCCTAGTGGTGGATGTACCCTCTTCCTATAACGCAATTATTGGAAGAACATGGCTGCACAAGATGAAGGCGGTTTCTTCCACTTACCACCAGATGGTAAAATTCCCGGGGTCAAATGGTGTTGAGAGGATTAGAGGAAATCAGAAAGTTGCCCAGCAATGTTTGGTTTCTATAATCAAGAAGGCTCCTAAGGCTAAGTTAGTTCAAGCAATTGAGGTCCCGGACCAGCGACCATTGAGGATGTCGGAGGCGACCCCGCCGAGAAAGTGGTGGAAGGACTGAAGAAGATCCAGATCAATGAGAATGATCCAAAAAGGTATTTCCTGATTGGGGAGACCTGAATGAGACAAAGGAGAAAGAATTGGTGGGGTTCCTCAAGGAACACGTCGATGTGTTTGCTTGGGTGCCCGAAGAGATGCCTGGAGTGGATGCAAACGTGATTTGTCACCACTTGAATGTGGATCCACAACACAAGCCTGTGATGCAAAAGAAGAGACGATCTGCCGTACAGCACGTGGACGCTGTTATCGAGGAGGTGGACCGGTTACTCGAAGCAAAAGCTATACGAGAAGTATACTACCCAGAATGGCTGTCCAACACTGTGGTGGTGAAGAAGAAGAATGGGAAGTGGCGAGTCTGTGTCGATTTCACTGACTTGAACAAGGCCTGTCCCAAGGATAGCTTCCCCCTTCCTAGAATAGACCAACTAGTTGATGCAACGGCTGGGTATGGATGGATGAGCTTCCTTGATGCTTATCGAGGATACCACCAGATAGCCATGTATGGCCCCGACCAAGAGAAAACCTCGTTTATCACACCAAGGGGGCTGTACTGTTATAGTGTCATGCCCTTTGGTTTGAGGAATGCCGGTGCAACATACCAGAGGCTAGCGACGATCATGCTAAAGAAATTGCTCGGCAAGACCATGGAGGTGTACATAGATGACATGGTGGTCAAAAGCAAGGAGAAGGGAAACCACATTGTTGATCTAAAGGAAGCTTTTGAGATATTAAGGGAATATAAGCTGAAACTCAACGCTTCGATGTGAGCGTTTGGGGTGAACTCGGGAAAATTCCTAGGGCATTTGGTGACCATAAGAGGGATAGAGGCAAATCCCGATCAAATTATTGCGTTGCAAAAGCTCCAGAGTCCTAGGACCACGAAGGAGGTCCAGAGATTGACGGGGATGGCAGCGGCTCTAAACAGATTTATCAGTAGGTCCAGTGACAAGTGTAGATCTTTCTTTCAGTTGCTGAAAAAGAGAGAAGGATACGAGTGGGGAGCAGAGTGTGAGCAGGCGTTCCAAGACCTGAAGAAGTACTTGGCGGCGGCCCCCCTATTGTCTACGCCCGAACAAGGTGAATCTTTAACTTTATACCTGGCAGTATCCGAACATGCTGTCAGTGCAGTATTATTGAGGGATAAGGGATCCGAGCAAGTCCCTATCTATTACGTAAGCAAGACATTACTGGATGCAGAAACGAGATATATGCCCCTCGAAAAGTTAGTCCTGGCGTTGAGGACGGCGGCAAGAAAGTTGCCCCATTATTTCCAGAGTCATAGGATTGTGGTGTACACTAAATTCCCGTTGAAGTCCTTGCTAAGAAAGGTGGACTTCTCGGGGCGTATCTCGACTTGGTCGGTCGAATTAAGTCAGTACGACATAGACTACCAGCCGCGCACTGCAATAAAGGGGCAGGTGCTGGCAGACTTCGTGGCTGAGTTTTCACCTACGGTGGCTCCCCAACCTCCTATGAGACAGGAGCCGAGAAAGGAGCAGGGGAATGAGCAATCAACGAGAACAAAGAAAGCTCCTGCCGAACAGGATCCCACGGAGTGGAAATTATTTGTTGATGGCTCTGCATGTAACACTGGTTCAGGAATTGGTGTGGTACTTTTTTCGCCTGAAGGAGCAATGATGGAACTGTCCCTTCGATTGGGGTTCAGTGCTTCAAATAACGTGGCAGAATATGAGGCACTCTGGGCAGGGTTAAGAAGTGCAAGGACCCTGAAGGCGAAAAAGATACGAGTGCATTGTGATTCACAACTCGTGGTGAACCAGTTGTCCGGGGAATATGAGGCCCGGAACGAGAAGATGGCTGCCTATGTGATGGCCGCCAAAGATCTGCTTGACACTTTCGAAAAGGTGTATATTGAGTAAATAAGTTCTGGGCAGAATGCCCATGCTGATTCACTTGCCTGGCTGGCTGCAGCTGTACCAACGGAGTTCAAAAGACGGGTGGCAGTAGATTATCTTGCTGAGCCGAGCATTGGAAGAAGTGTGGAATTGGTCTTGGACGTGAACCAAGGACTGAGTTGGATGGATCCCATAGTGGAGTTCCTACGAGATGGGGCACTCCCCACAGATAAAAAGGAGGCTCACAAGATAAAGACAAAATCTGCACGGTTTTGGCTGTCACCAGAAGGGAAGTTGTACAGAAAATTCTTCACTGGTCCCTACTTACTTTGTGTGCACCCTAAGATGGTGCAGAAGTTTCTCCATGAGATCCACGAGGGAACGTGTGGAAGTCATGCTGGGGGTAGGTCCATTGCCCACCGAGCAATCACCCAAGGGTATTGGTGGCCACATATGCAAGAAGATGCAAAGGTGTATGTTAAAATTTGTGAGAAGTGCCAAAAATTCTCACCAATGATCCGGACACCAGCCGAAGATCTGGTGCCCTTGACAAGTCCTTGGCCCTTCGCACAATGGGGGATGGACATTGTGGGTCCACTTCACAAGGCAACTGGAAATAGGAAATTTCTGTTGGTAGCAACAGACTATTTCACCAAATGGATCGAAGCAGAACCATTGGCTAAGATCACTGAGCCTATGATAGAGAGGTTCGTCTGGAAAAGTATAATCACTCGATTTGGGGTCCCTTATTCACTGATTACGGATAATGGATCCCAATTTCAGAAAAAATTCAAAGCCTTTTGTGCCCAGTATGGGATAAGAAATTATTATTCCACCCCAGCCTACCCACAGAGTAACGGGCAAGCGGAGGCATCCAACAGAACTATACTTGATGGGATCAAGAAGAGGTTGGACAAGGCAAAGGGAAAGTGGCCCGACGAACTGCCACTTGTTTTGTGGGCGCACCGAACAACACCTAGGAGGTCTACGGGAGAGACTCCCTACTCATTGGCATATGGGACAGAAGCTGTAATCCCATTGGAGGTTGGTTTGCCGACCAACAGGACCACTTTGGTTGAAAGTGGAGGCAATGACAGAGCCCTGGAAAATAGAACTGGACCTTGCCGAGGAACGTAGAGAAAGGGCGCTGGTGCACTTGGCTTCTTATCAGGAGCAGCTGATGAAAAGCTATAACAAAACTGTCCATCCACGAGAGTTTGGTGTAGGGGACCTTGTGCTTCGAAAAGTGCTCGGCAATACCAAGGTGGCCAACGAGGGCAAGTTGGGGGCAAACTGGGAAGGCCCATATCGAGTTACAGAAGTTGTGGGCATTGGGGCTTATCGATTGGCGGACCTGGACGGGAACCCGGTGCCGAGGCCATGGAATGTCCACAATTTGAGGAAGTTTTTCGTTTGAAAAGACTTCAGTTTATTTTTTACCCTGTTTTTAGGATGCATATCGTTATTGTGTAGGGATTACGAATAAAATTCCTCTGTTTTTTAATTTGTTAGTTGTAAGGGGTACGCGTAACGCCCCCTTGAGTTTTTGAATTATGAATAAAATTCTGCGTTTTAGTATAAAAACACTGTCTTCTGTTGTGTTTCAATACGAAGTTAGTGCCTGATTCTTGCTCCTCGCTTCGTATTGGGGAGCAGAGGGATAGGTTTATGCCAAATACGAATATATTTGAGCAGATTCAAAACTTTGCAAGTACGAATATACTCGATTATGAACACAGGTATGAACAAACCTGGTGTGCATACATGAATGTACACACTTTTCCCAAATATGAAGACATTTGGATAAACTAAGTATGAATACACTTAGACTTACGAACGTTTGGCGTGCATACGAAAATATGCATAGCTTCCCCAAATACGAAAACATTTGGATAAACTAAGCATGAATAAACTTAGATAGTTTTTTTAGTCCAAACCAACGAAAAATGGGGAGCAGACGAGTATATGCAAGCTTATCTAAGTATGAACACACTTAGAATTGTCTCCAAGTACGAGGAAAACTTGGGCAGCATACGAAAACATGCTGATCAATAGTACGAATACACTTAGGACTATTTCCAGTTACGAGGATAACTTGGAGAACATACGAAAACATGCTGTTCAGTAGTATGAATAAACTTGGGCAGCATAGGGATGCACCCCAGCAAGATTAAAAAACGAAAACACTCAAAACACCTAAGTACGAGATACTTGGGCAATGGAAATTACGGTTGGCCATGAAAAGGGCCATTAGCGATGTCAAGAAGCCATGAAGGGCCAAGCAAAACAAAGTTAAACGCCACGAAGGGCCAAAAACTAAAGTTAAAGTGCTGAAATGTATCAGTGCCACACAGGGCAAGCTTACAGCCACGCAGGGCCACCACGGTATTTCGAATATTGTATTGTTCTTGGAGTTAGAGTGCATACCTACTTACTCCCATTAGTTGGACCACCACTGGCTTCCTTTTGGCCAGGGTTGGTCGCTTCATCGTTGCCATTGGCGCCAGCACCGGGCTGCTCGGAGGCATCCACGTTGAGCTCCTCATTCAGATTGTCCTCTTCTTCCTCGATCTCATCTTCATTTTGGGCCACTGTGGTGCTCGGAAGATCAACTTCCGTCCACAAGGGAGAAGACTCAGCTATACCAGACTTCCTAAGGCCAGCAGTCCACCCAGCAGCAAATATCTGATCCTGGATCTTGGGCATTTGATTTTTGTAGCTGTCAGTGGCTACATTGATCCCTTCGTTATACCCCTGCTGGTAGGCCTCCTTTGCCTCGTTTTTGCTCGTTTCCAGCTCTATCAGGGTCTGGTTTAGGCTATCTTCAACACCGTCCAGTTTAGACTTCAACTCGTTTGCTGAACTTCGAGCCTGGTTTCTCTCTCTCAAGCCGGGCAACAGTGGTCAACAGCTTGGCATTCTCACTAGCCAATTTTGCACGCTGGGGCTCTGAGTGGCCCAACTTTTGGGCCATGGCCACCATCTTTTGCGCAGCCTAAACATATTATTACTAACTCAGTAACACAATTGAGAAGGGGCCATGTTATAAGAACAAAAGACAACAATTTTACCTTAAAGCTGTGCACCATAAAAGACCCGAGCAGGTTGTCCGGCGAATTGACCACCTCCTTCTGCATGTCCCCCGGAAGCATGAGAGCCTGGGATAGGGCCAATGCAGTCCCTTCAGACTCCACACTGTCCCGGACAGTGACAGTCTTGTTGCCATGAGTGAATTGGGGAGCCCAGATTGGAGTTTGGGTTATGGGTGTCTGAGTCGAGGGCCCCCCAGGCGCTTCCAAGCGCGGGCGTTTGTCCCTGTGGCTGGCCTCAAGTTCCTCGGGAGAAAATCCAGGGGGAGCGTCAAGTTGTGTTGTTCCTCGGCGGCCATGCGAAGGCGCCGGACTCTGGGAGCGACCTCCGCCACGAGCAGTGCCGCGGCCTCTTGCTCGGCCAGCTCCTGGGATTGTGAGGAGGCTTTTGAGGTTGATTGGCTGGTTCATCTCTTGAGAATGTAGGGATGGGGAATAACCGTCGGATGATGTGGATGCTTCCTCGACAATTTCCACAGATGCACTACGGAACGGAGGAGTCCGAGAACGCCTTTCCTCTTCTATTTGCTCGGGCTGTGCGGGTTGTGCAGCAGCAGGTCCAGGAATTGGTGGGTCATCGGCTGCACAGATGCGCCGGTCAATAAAGCCCCCGTATGACGCCCTGTAACTCAGGAGCACCTGTGCTGCTCTTGCTCGGCTAGCCAGATAGGTGCCCTCACCGTTGAAATTTAGGGCCTGATTGATATGTGCTACATGAACTTAGGGGGTGATAATGGCGTGCCCTTGGTTGACGTTTTCGGCTGCGACACGAGAAGTTGACAGTTAGAAAATAAGTGATCATAACGCAATATGAAAATTGCTAAATAAATTCTACGAGGAAAAAAGAACTAACGTGGTTGCCCGAATCTGCGAGGGGCATGGAATCCTATCACTCTGCCATCCTCATTCCTGGGCTCAAAATTCCCAGTGACGATAAGAAAATCATCGTCGTCTCCATGAGCGGAGTCAGGCAATTCGAGCACGAGACATCTCCTGGAATCTCTACTCTTTAAATAATAGGTTAAGGCATCCTTGGTCCGAGAAATGCTATACAAATGATGAATATCGTGCAAGCCTAAAGACGTGCCTAACATCTGATTTAGGGCATTGATGCCCATAACGACGCGAAAGAAATTGGCAGACACCTGCATTGGTGATAACCTATAGAAAGCTAGAACTTGCCGGAGTAATGGGGCCAGGGGGAATCTAACGCCACCCTCTACGATGGCGACTACGGGGATGTGAAGGATATCGTTGTCAGGGCTCTCACGGAGGGCATCCTCATGGGCCAGTACAGTGGCAACATTGTCAGGGATCTCGTAACGAGATCTAAATGAAGCCATGGTTTGAGGAGTGTTACAGTGTCGTCTGAAACGCCCCATCTGTTTAGGTGGTGGGATTAGAACAAATTTGCAGAAGCAATGGATACGAATAAACCCTAAATATGGATGGAGGAAAGCCCTAAAGCAACGAGAAAGAGGGGGTAAAAGGGGAACAATGACTTACGAGTATGGCGATCGAAGTTCTAAGTGCACAAATGAAGGGCCTTGGAGACGATAAACAGAGCTTCAATGGCGGGAGCGTAGTGGCTTTTGTTTTGCAGAGGGAAGTTAGGAATAGAAATGAGGGTTCGAATTGGGACGAAAACCCAAATATACCCTGATAAGTGGAGTGGCGTATGTGAAACGTCACCCCAGACGCCGTTTGGGTGTTCCGTTCCCCAAAAGGTGTGCATCCGCATTTAATGCGAACGGTACTATAAGCGCCATGTGTAAAGTAAGGGGCAGGAAACGTCTTGGGGAGCCCAAACGATTAGATGTTTTGCTTGAACTAATGATGATCTCTGCACCAACTTTAAGGAATAAGGGGTGCAGGAGCAAAAGAAATGTTGCTCGGATCCTGAGAAGCTTTGCTCGTCATATTAAGAGTAAATAACAAGTAGAGCTGGGAAGCAATTGTAGGGAGTAAATCCCGAATAGGCACAAAAAGGGCCCGAACACGTGGTACGTGGGACCATGGTATATTTACAAAAAGGACAGTCGCCGTACAAAGCGGTGATCGGCGACAGGGACCAGTGATATGAGAAGTCATTAGTCCAGGGAGCCTGTGCTGAGTCAAGGTCCAATAACACGACAGGAATATTGGACCAAGAGAATGACAAAAGAGCAATGACATAAGAAGTCATTGGACCAATCAGTTTGTTTGGCAACGAAAGTGCCGAACAAGAGGGGATTTGTACGTATAGCAGCCCCAGGTGCAGGAAACGTTCCAGAAGGTTCCAGAACAGGGATATTCTGTGAAGGAATAAGATCCCAATAAAATAGGATCTTGGAGAGATACCCAACGGGAATGGGAAGATCGGCCAGCTATGGAAAGGAGCCCTAAACGGACTAAAGTAATGAGCTGATAAGGGAACGAGAATCCAAGGTGTTCTAGGTTTCCTATACGAGATAGGAAACCTAGGGAAACATGGGAACTTGGGCAGCAAGCATCCATAAACCTATAAATACGAGGTAAACCTAGAGAAAAAAGGTACACAATACATTACAATTATACTTATTCTCTTATGCTTAACTAGGGTTTTCCTTTAGTACGTGATACTAACTTAGGCATCGGAGGGCCTTTGCCACGAGAGGCAAAGGTGCACTCACACCTTGTCTGTTTTGCAGATAAGGATTCCGGCGTCGTATTAGGGTTCCGGCGAGGAGCCGTGGGATCGATGTCACGGCCGACAGATGGATTCTCCTAGGCTTCTGTATTTCTGTCTGAAAGGCTGTATGGCTTTGAATTGGGTCCTCTAAGTGGCTCAAAGTTCTTACCGAAAGTCCTAAGGTTCTCAAGGAAGCAATCAGCAATCACTGTATCCATTTCATCATCGGGATGGTCCCAAGGTGGGACTTGAAATAATCGTTAGGCCAAATTGGGGTGTCTACAGGCTTACAAAGGAAAAGACCGACTGGTTGAGGTCCATTGTTCAAAGGAGCATCGAGTAGGTTTGGTCGAAGAAGCTAAGGAAGCCGAAGTGCTGTTGCTTGGGTCTGACACCCACTGGATCCTACCTCTTTTTGTGGAAGCTATGGGTAGCTTTTTAACAAATGCATTTTCAAAACCGCGTCTAGTTTGCATTGGGGTCTTGTCTGAGTCTGACACAGAATCTTTTGCGTTTGTCTAAGTCTAGCTCTGAGTCGGAGGTTGTGCCTCTTGGCCCTACACGTCGTAGCTTTTGTTTCAAGTTTCGAGTCTGCTGTACTTGGCAACCCCGAGGGTTTTTATGATATGCTTTATCTTGCTTCTAAGTACTTCGCTAGTTTTTATATAAACTGTGTCGACCCCGACGACGAAGGGATAGATTTCGATGGGATCATTCCCAAGGAAATGTGTTCCCTCGCCGAAAGGGAAGACGAAAAGGCATGCTCAGCCTATTAAAAGGAAAAGTAATTTCAAATAAACTTGAAAGACAAGTATAACCTCCCGAAAGGTTCAAAGTTGGTCCAAGCACCGCCCCCAGAGGAGCATTGCGCCCGGTCAGACAGGCTCGAAGAATTCATCGACGTCTTGGCGTGGTCTCATAAAGACACACCTGACGTTGATCTTGAGACGAAGAAGCATCAAATCCCCTACTACCGGGTGCCAATCCAGAAAGTAGAAGCACAAAAGGCTCCGGGCCTTGTACCATGTTCAAAACAGCAACAGTGGCGTTTTGCCAAGCACAAATGAGAAAATGTACACAACGGCCCGGAGCAAGGCATTTCCAATCGAAGCGCTCTTGACCCTGCGTCGTCAAAGCCATTTATCTGAGGCTGCAACCAAAGGTCTTCGACCTCGACAGCAACAAATTCAATACCCTGGGTCAACCTGGATCAATTCAAATGTTGCTTTCCCCTGTGAGAAGCTCGTTGGGCTGAAAACCCCAAGGGTGGGCAGTTCCAAGCAAAAGTTAGAGCAGCCTACTAAACCAAAACCTATGAAGGCGGTTTAGGCAAAAATGAATAGGTAATATTCAAAAGCTCGCTAGACCGAAAACCCAAATGGGCGGTTCTAGGCAAAAGTTAGAGCGTAAAAAGGAGAGGTAAATACTCGAGAGTTAACCCTTGGCTTGAACTACGTTTTGACCTGATTCCCTAGCTTGGGATACGTAGGCAGTCTCTCTTTGAGACTCGGTCACAATCTATCAATCGGATCCATGGTTGACGTTTTGGTACACATCAGATGTCGAGGGGGATCGAAGATTGAGACAAGCTGCATTGGAGGAATCAGAAGGGGGAAAACCTTTGTCTTTCAATTTTATTACAAACTGCTTCTTCAATTTACAGGCTGAGCATAAGTCTTAAAATATTTGAAGCATCAAAAACAGAACGAAATGCTAGAGGCCTTAACAGGCTCACAGTTTATTCTAAGTTCAGCGAAGTCTGGTATAAGCAACCGCAGCGCTTTTGTTCGAAGTAATACGCGTTGGTCTCAAACCTGTGCACTCTTCTTACAGCAGACAGTAGCAGTTAGCTACTACCCTCGAATGTCGTTCCAGGGGCTTTTGCCAAGTCTTGTCATGTTGTGCAAGTCATATGGACTTAGTGTGACTGCACGGGGGTGTCGGTTTCAGTCCGGGCCTATACGAGTCATAATCTGCGTCTTATGTCCGTCTTTGTGACATTTTTCCAGTTTTTCAAATCAATTGTCGTTTCGAGATGCTTTTCTCGATTTTGTTTGTACAGGTCTTTATACCTTTTGCACCTTTCGCAAGTGTCAGTTTCACCTGTCAAGGGAATGTTGTGAGTTTTGGCACATTAATGCCCAAAATTTCATTGTATTCCGTGTGTCTAAGGGTTCGCATTGTACCCTGGGGCTCTTTCCCCCTTTTCGTTTGAGCTAGGCGAGTATGTACATATGTGCGCACGTCTGTGTGTCGATTCAAAGCACTTGTCAATGCAAATTAGATATTAGTGGTTAGTTTTTGCATTCTCTTCAACACTTGTAAAAGAGAGTCAATAAACTGGAAAACGCAATTGTTACATTGCTACCCTAGTATCCATAATCCGCAAGCAGCGGAATCTTTTGAAGCAGCAAGGGCACGTCAGCCCAGGGCCAAGCAAGGCACACCTATGGGGCATATCCGCCCAAGCATCAAAGAAAGGGGCACACAGGCCCAATGCCGCTACTAAATTTCAACAAGGGGCATGCCGGCCCGTTCAACGTCTATGTATCTGGGTTCACATCTCAGAAGTACCAGACACTACAGTAATAAGGCTCAGTGGTAGTCTTTAGGTGTCGTTGTCCTTTTAGGAGCCGCCCTAAGTTTGCATCTGCATTCTCAATATTATACATGCCTTTGCATATTGTGTGTGTTAAATGTTGAAAGCAGGAAAGTACTAAGAATGGTCGCCATCCTCTCGATTTGTTTGCCAAGGGATGCGATGCAATCTTCTGCGGAACAATCAATGACAGCCGGTCCTGTCCAACCCCAATGGCTCGACCACTTTTTATAGTGATCTGCCAGTTCAAATCAACGACAGCCCTGTCCAACCTCAATGCCTCGATCACTTTGCATATCATTCATGATGGTCAGCCATATCGGTCATTCAACGATGGTCAGCCATATCATCCATGACGGTCAGCCATATCGGTCATTCAACGATGGTCAGCCATATCATCCATGACGGTCAGCCATATCAGTCATTCAACGACGGTCAGCCATATCTTTTATCTCCACCAAATCAACGGTTTGATCATTTATACTGATGATCCTTCCATCTAGTCTGCAACGGTTCGATCATTTATACTGACGATCCTCCCATCCAGACTTCAACGGTTTAATCATTTATACTGATGATCCTTCCATCCAGTCTGCAACGGTTCGATCATTTATACTGATGATCCTCCCATCCAGAAATCAAAGCGCGTTGAGGCGTTCTTCAGTCAGTGTTGAGGCATTGGCAAATCAAAGCGCGTTGAGGCGTTCTTCAGTCAGTGTTGAGGCATTGGCAAATCAAAGCGCGTTGAGGCGTTCTTCAGTCAGTGTTGAGGCATTGGCAAATCAAAGCACGTTGAGGCGTTCTTCAGTCAGTGTTGAGGCATTGGCAAATCAAAGTGCATTGAGACATTCTTCAGTCAGTGTTGAGGCATTGGCAAATCAAAGCGCGCTGAGGCATTTTTCAGTCGGTGTTGTGGCATTGACAAACTAATCAGCGACAGCCTGTCCTGTCCAAATTCGATCAACAAACGGCGATGCAATCGTCCACTTCTACTTCCATCTCCAGCGACGGTCCGTCCGTCTATTCAACCAATCAGGTTCTGTAAGTATGCTTGTCTACTTTGCTAGCATGTTCTGCTCTGGATTGCCTTGTGGGGTGTCTAGAAACCTTTGACATTACTTGTACCAAGTCGATGGTGCTCCAAGTGCCGTCAAAGGGGGGCTACTATAGACACCCCAATCTGGGCTTCCAGATTAGTTTACTTACGGTTTTTGATTCCCCGATGATGAAACGGATCAAGAACACCCAGGGAATATCGAGTGTTTGAGCTTTGAGTGTTTGAAAAACTTTTGAACCTAACCTAGCCTAAGCCACTTCCAAAATCCAAAAACCCTACTGATGCGCGCCAGTGCGCAATCATCGTGCGCCAGGGCGCAACCATCACGCGCCCGGGCGCACCGTCGCGCGACAGTTTGGAACCCTCGCGCGATGGTCAAAGTCAAAGTTTAACCGTTGACCGTCGCGCGCCCAGGGCGCAACCCTCGCGCGACAGTCTGGAACCATCGCGCGATGGTCAGTTCCCCACCTACTTTTCCTGAGGCAGAAACTTGGCCACCAATGCAGTCTCAGCCAGGCCTCGTGGACTGGCTCTTTGCATCAGCCAACCCTTGTTTGGTTGGTTCTTTCTCCTCCATACACCATTTTCACCATTCCTCCTATAAATACCCCCATTGGTTCTTCCATTAAAAGGGTTCAAAAAAGAAGAAGAAGAAGAAGGAAGTTACAAAGGTTCCAACTTTTCAAACACACTTGATATTCTATTACTCAAACCATTTCCATACACTCTTTTTACAAGCTCTATCACCTTGTTCAATCTCAACCTCAACTCAAAGTTCAAACACTTTTCAAACCTCAAAGATCAAAGGTATAGCTTACTTTTGTTCTGCTCTCTGTTTAGATCCCTGAGGGGGGCTGGCAGGGCCAAGGCTGGTAATCAATACCAGTCCTGGCCCTAAAGCTAGCAAGGTTTCAAAAGCCGTGGCCAAGCAAACCCGCGCGCGATGGACCCGAACACTCGCGCGACAGTTCTGTCTGCATGAGGTTGGTCCACGTGGGGATGGGATGCTGGTCCTTTTGTGCTCATTTCATACTTGTAATTATTTTGAAGCATGTTAGGTATTAAATCACTGTGTTGCATGCTAAAATCTGTAGGTTAGGACTTTTTACTATGTTATTTGATTCGGAATGCCCTTGGGATGCTCCTGAATATGTATCAGAGCCCAAGCATGCAAAGCAATTCCTGGAAATCCAGTCATGACCCTCGCGCGAGTATCCCACTCTGTCGCGCGATGGTTTACTGATTTCCAGAAACTGCCCTTGCATGGGCAGCTTGGCCCTTGGCCTTTGTTTCAATACCCCACCTGTTTAGGGGTTGTTCTTCAATTTCTTTCATTTTGATGTAATATTATTTACTTTCCAGTACATATAAACTGCTTGGTTTGCCCCATGGGTGTGCACTGGTCCTTCCAGAGCCCAGAAGGGGATAAAGTTCAGACTGTGAGTGAAACATGAACACTAGCGCGATTGTATGGGATTGTCGCGCGATGGTTAACTTGCATGCAGGTTGATCCATGCATGCAAGTTGGCTATTGTTTGTGCCAAACTGCCAATCTCATACAAGGCACTGTTTTGGTGTTTCCTCGCTGTTTTGAACTTTATTTCATTTATTGTTCAATTTTCCGTCCATCCATGCCATATTGATCGCATCTTGCAAATCATGTTACAGTTTTAATCCCCGATTAACTGTTCCCCCGCCCTAACTGGCTAAAATTGATTAATAAAAGAAGAATCGCAATGTTTTCAAAATGCCTAAGTAGAGACCGATCTCTGGATTGGGCGAGAGGGGTGCCTTAAAACCCTTCCCCTCTCGTAACCTGGCTCCCGAACCCAGATATGGTTATGGCGGACTGGTTCCTTCACTTTTTCAAATCAAACAGCGCGGCAGGTGCTTCGAAATACGGTTCCTTGGGTGTCGGATCTTCAAACCCGAGTGGCGACTCTGTATTTTTGAGCGCTTGGCGACTCCGCTCGCGCTCCCTCGATCCGGGCCCATTGCCTTGGGAAAGGAACGGAATCCTTCTCCCATTTTTAAGGGCATGCTGCCCACACATATATATACCAACATAAACACATATTGCACTTGCTCCCTCATATAAACAATTTCATCACATTAACCCCAACTCATTTAAACTCAACAAATTCCATGTTTTTCCTCAATTTCTAACATTTATAAAACTTTTAAATAATATCCGAAAAATAAGGGTCCTTACATTATACCCTAATCAGTTTCTTTTTTTTAAAAAACCTCAATTAAAACAAAATAGTTACCAACATTCTCAATAGCTACCAATATTCACAACAAAACAGCTGCCACATGCTGCCATACAATTTACTAATCGATTCATACAACACCACAAAACAACTACAAAACAAAGTACAATCAAAGGCAGATAAAGAAACAAAGTTGAGGCCATCCCTCATGCATACCAGTCGGTCCAGTCACCACATCACAAATCTTGAAATAAAACAAAGTTCCATTTGCAAAATTAAGAGATGGAAAAACAAAATAATAGAATCAAGTCTGATTTCCATCTTGAAATGCCAACTTCCATTTGCTGAGTTCATATCTGTTAAATTGAAGGGAAGAAAAAGTGAATTAAAGTCAACAAAAAAAAGTTCAATTAATATGAGCAATATGTAATGTTAAAACCACGAGAGACGTAAGACAAATGCCAATTACATCACGAGTCACGCACAAATCCCCCGTTTCCACATCATCTAATATAGTGGCATACCCTGATGTTGATTCACCTAACAAATATAAAGTAAAAAATTCATAAGTACTAGTTTTAGTTTGCTAAAGTAGAAAAGTACAAGATACTAAGGCTCCGTTCCGGAAACCTTCTTAAAAAATAAGTACTTATTTCCTTCACTTTTCATTCAAAAATAATCCACTCTTCTTATTTTTCCCAAACAAAAAGTTTCTTTCACATTTTCAAACTCAAAAATAATGTAAATGAAAAAAAAAATTAATTTTTTTTTCACTGTATTAAAGATCTCAATGAGATCTATCAAACAAGATTTATTGTGATAGGAAAATTATTTGCGTAAACACATGATTTTTGAGCTTGAAGTTGCCTTTACATAAAGAAGACTGTTTTTACCAATATGGGGGCCGGCGGAGGGAAATCGGTCTGGCGGCCGCGCCGGGCCGTCTCCGGCCACCGGACGGCCGATCCGAGCCGTCCAAAAATTCTAAAAAAAAAAACCAAGGGGGCTGACGCGGGAATCAACGGCATCCGAGGTGTGTAGGGTGCTTGAACTTCATATGTACACGGAAAGGGGTGCTCGGATCAAGCACCCTACACACCTCGGATGCCGTTGATTCCCGCGCAGGCCCCCTTGGTTTTTTTTTTAGAATTTTTGGACAGCTCGGATCGGCCGTCCGGTGGCCGGAGACGGCCCGGCGCGGCCGCCGGACCAATTTCCCTCCGCCGGCCCTCATGGAACCTATATAAATTCTTCCAAGCCTTCTTATTTTTCAGGAACTCCCCTTCTTATTGGACAAAAAAGAAGAGCTTATTCCTGTTCTGGAACGGGGCCTAAGTTCATTATACCTTTCATTTCGGCAACCCACAACCAACTTTGAGCACACATCAAGGCTTCCATCGTATCGGGATGAAGTCTACTATGATGTGGACTCACCAACCTACCACTCATGCTAAATGCGAACTCAGAAGCAACCATCGATACCTGAATAGCTAAAAGATTCCTAGCCATGGCTTGTAAAATTGGATACTTGAGTTGATGTGATTTCCACCAATTCAAGACATCAAATCCCGTGGATTTTGGCAAGACAGCTTCCGACAAATAATGATCCAACTCCAATTTTGCAATATTGATTGTCCTACTTCTCTTCGACTCCTTAAGCATATAGACATCATACTTAGATAGTGACTCTTCATCAATGGAACTTAATTGGGAAGAAGAGTCGCTAATGCCCTCCATCATTGAACTAGGACTTTGGTACTCTTTAAGCAATTTATAACAAAGTGCACGAACTTTCTCAACTTCTTCCATATAAGTTGTTGAAAATAATAATTTAAAGTAGAACTCCAACACGTTGATCTTGTACTTAGGATCCAATGCAGCAGAAACTCCCACAACACCATGTACCACAGACCAATACTTGTCAAAATTTTCCACCATTCTTTTGGTCATTTTCCTAATCACCTGATTCTCATAATTGAGCCAATCTCTCAATTCAAGTCTAATCTCACATATATTTGGAAAGCATTGATTAGTAGTGGGGTATTTAGTTCCAGAAAACAATCTGTCACCTTAAAAAAAAAATTTGAGCTTCTGACAAACATCTCTAGCAAACCCCACTCACGTTCACTCGGTAAGGAAGTATATTGAGCATCCCGTTTGCTTAAGCGATTGAACACATCCTTACAAAGTAAGGCTGTTTGAAGCATCAAGAATGCTTAATTCCACCTAGTCGCACAATCAAGTCCTAATTTCTTAGTACTAGTCACATTTAATTGGCGGACTGTTTCTTCAAATTTTTCCTCTCTTTTTTGTGATGCTGTCCAATAAGCTACGCTATCCCGAATTTTCTCAATACCCACCTTGATAACATCCAACCCATCTTTAACAATAAGATTAAGAATGTAAGCACAACAACACATATGAAACAAATTCCCACCCAACATGAGCGATGTACTATCAAGTTTGTCCCACAAAAGATCAATCATGACATTATTGGTAGAGTAATTATCAACTGTTATGCTTGAAATCTTCCTATCAAAGTTCCAATCCATCAAACAATTCAACAATTGGTCACATAGAACTTCTTTTGTATGTGAACATGGCATATATATGAACCTAACATGCAATATTGATATTTAGTTAAAAATGGAAAAATGAAGATTTACATTGCATAAAGGAATAAATATAGCGATGTAAGTTATAAATACCTCAAAATGCGACTTTGCAAAGTCCAAGAATTATCAATAAAGTGCGTTGTGACTGCCATGAAGCCTTTCTTTTGGAACCTTGCTATTGGCACAGCAGATCTGTGCACAGATTGTGCACAGATTGCGTTGTGGGGCTCACTAAGGGTCCCATAAAAATAATCCAATTCGTTAATTATGTTTAAAACATTTTTTCAAGGGCCTCTGCGAAAAATTAGCTCAATCCAATACCTATAAGTGCTTGATCTAATCATCTAACTTTTCATTCTGGTTTTTAGAGAATGAAAAGTTAGACGATTAGATCAAGTACTTATAGGTGTCGGATTGAGCTGATTTTTTGCGGGGGCACTTAAAAAAATATTTTAAACATAATGAACGGCTCGGATCACTTTTGTGGGACTCGTAGTTGGCCCCACATAAAAATCTGTGCACGATCTGTGCACAGATTTGCTGTGCCAGTAGACTTTCTGTTTCTTTTGATTACTCAAAGTCCACATGTCCGTTGTGATAGCTAATCTTCTTGCATTACTCACCACCAAACTCATTGTCTTCCCCCTCTGGTACTCAATGAATCTTGAATATTTCAGCTTTCATTATGTTCCTACACGGCACCTTAAATAAAGGCTGAAGAGCATTTAAATACCTCCTAAATCCAACGTGGTCCACAACTGAAAGAGGATACTCATGCATGATTATGGTACTTGCAAGTTCTTTCTGTGCCGTCTCATGATCAAAACTACTCCCTCCGTCCCTAATTAACTGTCCATGTTACTATTCCAGACATTTTAAAAAATTATTTATATCTTCCAAAGTATAATATTTTTTATATCCAATATAGATCTTGTTTGATAGATCTCGATTGATTCTATTAGACAAAATTTTGAAACTTATGAAAAACAGTATAAATTAAAAGATATAACTCATTTAAAAAATTTTGGGAAAAGTGAAAGTGGACAGTTAATTAGGGACGGAGGGAGTATATGAAGTTAGTAGCGGAAGACCGTCTTTGTTCATGAAATTGTTTGTTAGAACTTGTTGCCTCATGTTATCCTTCTTTTGGTGTTTCCGAAAATAGTGTTCTTTCAAATGCGAAGTTCCATTCCTTATTTCTCCTGAAATTTTTGCTCCACAATACTTGCAAATGGCCTTGTAAATCCCGCCAATTTTCACCCTATTATAGTGAGCCCAATAAGGACTCTTTAACCTTTTTCCACCATCATCATCGGATTTATCTGATAAAACTTCAACTTCATCAGTAGGATTGTCACTTGGATGAGTAGGATTGTCACATGCATGGTTATCGAGAGGGGATGATGATGGTATGGGGCTACCACTTGGTTGTGATGGTCTAGAACCATCAACCGGATTTGTTGACTGAACACTCGAATCGAGAGGTGATTCAAACATAATTAATCTAGTCCTAAGAAAACACCAGCAGATTCAGACATGAATCAAGCTACAATTACAGATTCAAGCTACAATTATCTTTCAGCAAATTCAAGCTAAAAATTTTAGCACATTTATCTACACGTTTATGATAGTCGATATTCAGCATATTACATATTCAGATACATGCAGCAAATTCAAGCACATAGATCTCAAGCAGATTATATTTTTGAGCACATAAGAGAGAGAGAGAGAAAAACCAGAGACGATAACAGTTGACTGATTCAAATGGGCCCTGAAGAGTGTCGACTGCGGAGTACGGACTCGCCGGACTGCTGCAATCAATTGCCTGCAAAAATCGAGAGATGAGAGACAAGATCGAGAGAGAGAGAGAAATCTCACGATCGCTCAATGCCTCAATCGATAGTCGTGGCCTGCAAAAATAGAGTTACAGAGATGATGAGAGTGTGCAATAGAGATTAGAGAGTCCAGATCGAGAGAGACACTAAGAGAGATCTCAAGGAGTGAACAGTAGTCGCCGCTCTGGTGCTCTTAGGGATGGCAATCTCGACCGAACCGAATGGGTACCCGAACCGTAACCGCTTTTTTTCCTTGAACCATAGTCAAAAAATCCCCCGTTAGTGCAGATATGGTGGAGGTTGGAAGATAACCGAACCTTACGGTTGAGCTGATAACCAAACCGTTCCCCGAATCGAACCGAAATAGGTTATTTACAAAAATACCCTTATATATATACACACACACACACTTATACCACTTAGGGTTTTCATTTCCCTACTCGGCCACTACTCTCCAGACTCCACATCAGTTATACCTAGAGCACCAAAGCGGCGACTACTGTTCACTCCGTGAGATCTCTCGATCTGGACTCTCTAATCTCTATTGCACACTCCCATCATCTCTTTAACTCAATTTTTGCAGGCCACGACTATCGATTGAGGCATTGAGCGATCGTGAGATTACTCTCTCTCTCTCTCTCTCTCTCTCGATCTTGTCTCTCATCTCTCAAATTTTGCAGGCAATCAATTGCAGTAGTCTATAGACACCTCCCAAACGGGGCATCGCCATACAGATTGATCGTTTGTTGCTCGATTGGTTGCTTGCTTCATAAACCAAGATCGTGGACATTCCCATGGCTAGGAACATCGCCACACGATAGTGGTTATCATCAAAACAGAGTCGCCACCCAGTTTATTAAAACTAGGAAAACAGATAGAGATTCCGGGTACGAGAGCCAAGAGTACAGTAAGGGGAAGGTGTTAGGCACCCCTCTCTGCCCAGCCGTGAGACTGGCCCATAATTATTCAACATAAGACATGTAGATGCTTTATTTAATTCTAACACATAGTTTGTTTAATTAAGCCTTTAAACAGTAAATAAGGTGAGCCAATGCGATAAGTAAAGCATGCATCAGAAAGCTGAACACAAAACAAATTGTCCCAGGGAGATGGATCCCACGGCCGGTGAATGGATGTCACGGCCGAGGGATCCTCCTGGTTTTATGTACCGGCCGAGGGATCGAAGCCCCGGTCGGTGTTCTTCTTCACACCAGACATAGAAAATTAGCGGATGATCAAAACGCTACGATTAGTCAATGAATACAGTAAATAAAACAAACCAGAGGCCGTTGGGCCTCACCACCTTAATCCCTCAGTTGCTTGATTGCTTTGGATTGCTTGTGATTGACTGATTGCTTCTTTGAAAACCCTAGGGTTAGGGTTTGAACTTCGGGGTTTGATTGTCGGATTGATGGTTGCCTTTGGGAGGTTAGGGCTTTTGAAGAGGGGGTTTGGGAGAGTATTTTTGCAGAGTTTCGTGGCTTGAGAGAGTATGGAAGTATACGAATTTTGTGATTTTCGTTGTTGTATTTTCGGAACCCAAAGGCCCTTTATATAGGCAATTGGTGACTCGCTCCGGCCAATCAAAATGCACAATTGCAATTGCAATGCAAAGCAAACTCTTCGTGATAATCTCTGGGCGTAGCCCGAACGCATAGGGAAGGTAGTGTAGTTGGATCAAACGTCTGACAGAATGTTCCAGAGTTTGGAAAATAGATGATCTAGCGGCCGAGCAAAGGATCTGGCGGCCGAGGAATGGATGTTGCGGCCAAAGGATAGATCTTGCGGCCGAGGGATTGATCTCTCAGGGAGATTTTCAAGCAACAGGTTGCTCGGGTGAAGAAATGATGTTAAGGCCGTGAGATCAATGTCACGGCCGACAGATGATTTCTCCTAGGATTCTGTATTTATGTCTGAAAGGCTATTTGGCTCTGGATTGGGTTCTCTAAGTGGCTCAAAGTTCTTACCATAAGTCCATGGGTTCACAAGAAGTCAATCAGCAATCACTGTATCTATTTCAACATCGGGATGGTCCCCAAGGTGGGACTTGAAATAATCGTTAGGCCAAATTGGGGTGTCTACAGATGCCCCTCTTTGACTGAACTTAGACGGATCGCGAGACATGTTTAAGTAAGAGTAAAAGCTGTAAAAGCAACTCAATTTGGTCCAACCACTATTCCAAGGGATTTTCGAAAAAGGTTTTTGTTATGGTCAGGCCGGGAGGCTGCCTACGTATTCCACAAGGGAAATTCAGACCAACCGTAGTTCGGGGGGGGGGGGGGGGGGCAGTAAAAAAGAAAAAGTTTGGAGGGTTAGAAACAGAAGACGTACCTTCGGGCTTTAAAAGCCGTAGTGCAACGTACCTGGGTTAAGCCAGGGGTTCGGCGGGAGATAGTCGAAGGAGCACGGGGCTGCCGGGGAAGTTTTTACGGAGAGCATCATTAGTATTTTGGGGTAGATCAGTACACGACAGGTGCGTTTGCTTTTCTTGATCATCCTTACTTTGACTGAAAGGAGCTCGGTAGGGTAGCCTATCCTTGCGAATGAGCTGGAAGGAATTGATGTAATTAGGGTGGAATCCAAGCCATCTACTAGGGATGAGTCGGATGCCGTTTTTGAGATATGGGGGGCACAAGGCCAATAACTAGAGCATGGAGCTTTGGGGATGAGAGAACCGAGGCGCGAAGCCGGTTGTAGTCATGAGGCGAGAGCCTGAGGTGATAGAATTGAGGCGTAGAGCCTGCTGTGGTCATTGAGGCGAGAGCCTGAGGGGATTGGAGCTTTGAGCTTGATAGAACCAAAGCGCGGAGCTGGTATTGATCATAAGGTGAGAGCCTGAGGTGTCGGAGCTTAGAGCTTGACATGATTTGGACCGAAGCGTAGAGCTAGTTGCATTCTGATGGTCTATGCATGGAGCTTTCTCATCATAAGTTTTTGGCGTGGAGCCAAAGGATCGAGGCGCTGGACCGATCAATGAAAACCGAGGCGTAGAGCCGGTTGATTGTAGGGTTGACCTGTTTCATGAGAGATATGCAGAGTGTATACATGTGATGATGGTTGTTAGATGTGAACAGATATGATGATGCAGACTCGATGTGATAATGGTGATGCAATTGATGCCAATGTGCACGGGCCCGTGCGTGTGTGTTTGATATAAGCGTAGAGCTTCTTTCAAGTTCCGGACTTGAGCATTCAGAGCGTAGAGCTCGAGCATTCGGACGGCAGAATCCGAGCATTCAAAGTACAAGCTTTGAGCATCCAGTACACGGTGGTTGGGCATCCAAGCGTAGAGCTTGAGCATTCAAGTGTAAAACTTGAGCATCCAGTACACAGTGGTTGGGCATTCGAAGAGCTTCGAGCATTCAAAATGTTAGATTTTGAGCATTCAAGCGTAGAGCTTGAGAGTTGATGATGTCTTGATTGTTGGGGCGGCGTAGAGCCTGTTGAGATAGTTGTTACGGCTTTGAGCCAGTTGAGATTGCTTGAGTAGGCGTAGAGCCTGTCGCTGGGATAGCGAGCGTAGAACTGCTGAGTCGAGGGCTTGGAGCCGCTGAGTGAGTGAATACGGGCGTAGAGCCGTTGAGATGATGGGCTTGGAGCCGCTGAGTTGATAGAGATGGTGGGCATAGGGCCGCTGAGCTGTTTGATAGTGACGAGCTTGGAGCTAGTTGGAATAATGGGCGTGGAGCCACTATGATAATGGGCGTAGAGCCGCTGAATAATGGGCGTAGAGCCGCTGAGATGGTTGTTACGACTTAGAGCCAGTTGAGACTGCTTTGAGTATGATTGTAGGCGTAGAGCCTGCTGCTGGGATAGCGAGCGTAGAGCTGCTGAGTCGAGGGCTTGGAGCCGCTGAGAAGGCGAACATGGGCGTAGAGCCGTTATGATAATGGGCTTCGAGCCGTTGAGTAAGGGGCGTAGAGCCGCTGAGTGGTGGGCTTGGAGCCGCTGAGTGATGGAGATGATGATCACGGGCGTAGAGCCGTTATGATAATGGGCTTGGAGCCGCTGAGATGGGGAATACAAGCATGGAGTCGCTGAGTGGTGGGCTTGGAGCCGCTGAGTTGGTTGGCGTGGAGCCTGAAGCAATGAGCATGGTGCTATTGATAGTAAGCACAGGGCTGCTGAGGTGGCGAGCAAGTTGCCTATGACGACGAGGTTGTTAGATCAGTGAGCGTGGAACTTGCTGTTTGAATGGCTTTGAATGGTGTGAAATTGAGAGGTAGTGAAGCTGCTAAGATGTTTGAGATGACGGACTCGGGGCTGTTTAGAGCTGCTGACGTGGTGAATACAAAGTTATGATGGTGATGAATAGCAGAGCTGCTGAGTGTCTTGATTTGCTACAGTAAGAGTTTCGGCCAGCAGTTTGTGGAGAGAGAGCCTCCTTATGCTTGGATATGCCCCCAAGGCTAGTTTTGATTGTTTTGTATTTGCTCGAGGGATGCCCCCAAGGCTACTTTGTTGGTCGAAGACTCAGAAGTCCATAATTGCTTGAATTGGTGCACTGAACTTGATCTAGTGTTGCTGAGGGAAATTGATTAGGGGGCCAGGAGATCGATCACTCGGCCGAGGAAACGATATTTCGGCTGAGGAATCGAAGTCTCGGCCGCTAGAACGTCAAAGGTCAGAAAATTGATTTAAGTTCGGTTTAATCGATTTCACGGCTCATTTAATCTTCATTCTTCTTCTCCGTTCCTCTCGTCCGTCCACCACCGTTCGCCGTCGTTCTCCCCCACTGTAGTTCAGCCACAGTCATTCCTTCGGCCATCACCGCCGGTTTCCATCGTCCTCACTGCCGATTTGGGCTGTTGCAACCGTTGGTGTTGTCGCTCTTGCTTCCAACGGGATGGACATGCCACCCTCCGTTGATTTGCCGCCATCCTCTTCTGCGGATGTTGCGGGTTCTTCCTTGAAACCTCGATGTAGGTGTGAGTATCCCTCGTCCGATGAGGAAGCGATTGAAGAGCCGGGTTTGTTCGATGTTGCTACCTACATACTTCCTTCGCGTAGATTAGGTTATGGCGGTTTCCTGTAGTACCGTCCTCCTGTTGGTGGCCTGGAGGCCGAGGTAGTTCGCAGAGAGCCTGAGCAGCACTTGAGCATCCTTAATGTTCCGGTAAGTTTCCTGAAAAGTAAACATTTTGCTTTAGTTTGGAGTTTTGACTTTGTAAGATTTAAAGATGAATTTTATTCTCGGGATGAAATCCCTTTTTTGGCCAGGGGCGTGAGTGAGAAGGACCCATGGTTGGGTCAGAATTATTTTGTTTAAAAAGGCTAAAATGATTGTGCCCCCTGTTTAGGCGATGCATGTTTGCTAAACACTAATTTGATGCCCCTAGCTTTTTATTTGTTTATGCAACCATGAGTTTGACTCCCTTTTTGTCTTTGGCAGAGAAATAGGAGGCTGGAGGCTCGTGGTGGAGGCAAGGAGGTGCACAGATGGTTTTTGACGCTGCTAGAGCAGGCTCGGGAATTGGTACGTGCTGCGGGCTTCGAGGCGTTTGTTCTGGGCCTCAATCTTCCGAAGATGGATTGGTCGTTGATGACCTCGCTGGTTGAAAGGTGGTGGGATACCACCAACACATTCCACTTTCCTTCTGCTGGCGAGATGACAGTTACGCCTGGCGATTTCTCCTTGCTAACTGGCCTTCGAGTAGGCGGAGCTCCTCTTCGGGTCGACCCCCGGCTTTGGGAGCGGGTAGGTGCTTTGGAGTGGTTTTTGGGCAAGGTGCCCCTGTTCATTCTCGAGGTCACATTGATCTTACGTGGCTGAGCAAGTCCTTCATGACGGCTGATATCCTTACCCAGGTTAGTGTCGAGCAGCTGACACGGGCCTTCCTTCTTTATCTCCTTGGGCAAACGTTGTTTGCCAACAAGGATGGCTCGGTGCACACACAGCTTCTGGCTCCTTTGCAGCGTTTGGAGGCCGTTAGGGAGTTTGATTGGGGATCGTCTGCTTTGGCCACCTTGTATGGCAATCTAGGAGCTTGCTCACGGGACAAGAGTCCCATCCTTGGCGGTCACTACCGGGCGCTTGAGGTATATATCTTTCTTTCTTGCTTCCTTTCCTGTTTTGACTTCTTTTAGTATTGAACTTGTTTTGGTTAATCTGCTTTTCAGCTCTGGGCTTTCGAGCACCTTCTCCAGTTTCCCCCTGAGACTAGGCATGGAGATGCGAACTGTATACCTTGCTACGAGCGATGGTTGGTGGGGCAACGGAGGCCACGGTCACCAGTTTTGAGCCTTCCCGAGTGGCGGCGAGTTTTGGACCGACTGATGGTCGATCAGGTACCTTTTTCTTTGGGTTTCTTGTCCTTAGATTTGCATATCCTTACGTTGTAGCTGATTTGATCTTATTTTGTAGGTACGGTTTGACCCTTGGGGTGGTATACCAGAGGATGCCCCTCTTGCACGTTCCAGGGGTTCTGGATCGTACCCGTAGCTTGCTCGAGGGTCCATTTTGCCGAGCCTGGTACTTAGGCGATCGGGTGGCTAGTCAGTGGCATCCGCGTGCTGAGGCGCTTCAGTTTGTTCCTCTTCCTCCTCCAACATCGATGAGGTCCACTTCTTCGATGTCTAAGGAAGACTTGAGGAATGCTCGGATCAGGGATTGGGCAGGTTTGCTTCTTCAGGCAGGAGACTACACGGAGTACTGCAGTGTTTTCTTAGCTTCAGCTGCTGTTGTTCCTCCTGTTGCTCCTGTTTGGCCGCGGGCCCTTTCTTTTGTTCCCTTCCATTCTGATGATGGGGAGGAGGAGCGCCTGGCCCTTACTCCTTGCGTGACCCAGCTTTATACGCTGCCAGCTGGGGTTTCACAGGTATTACCCTATTTCTAAACTCTGTTTTTCCTGCTTTATCATTGTATCTGTCGCTCCTGTATTTGAAATGCCTGGTTTGTTTCCGTAGGTGCCTGCTGAAATAGTGCAGGAATGGCTTCATGCCTATCAGAGTGTAGAGGCTTTGGTTTGGAGACAGCGCCGTAGGATCCTCGAGGTATGACTCTCTTCATGTGTTTCATTTGCTCTGTATCATTCCTTGAATTTTGAATGTTCGTATCCTCTTTGGCTGCAGCTTGAGGCTGAGCGAGCACCAGCTGCTGGTGGGGAGGATGTGGGAACCAACGAGCAGTCCCCATCTCAGAGACCGTCTCAGAGACGCCGCCATGACTAGCTTTTAGGATTTTCTCTTTTCTTGTCCATGGTTAGTAAAAGAGGCAAGCAGAAATTGTATAGTGAAAGCAACCACAACGAGAATTTTGTAACTAAACTTTTGTTCATGAAATGAAAAGAGCTTTTCGTACCCCTAAATGCTTTAAGTTATGCATGTGAAAGTCAGAACATGGCTTTTTGAACAAGCGTTGGCTGGTAGACAGTAATCTGTGTGAAATGGAGTACTGGCCGAAGAATCGATTGTTTGATATTGTGGCCGATGTATCAATTCTTCGGCTATTACTTTGATTTTCCAAGGGTAAATTTTGCTTTGGCCAAGTGGCATCCCTTTTTCTCTTCCTTCTTATGCTTGGTTTTGATTTTTGCCTTTTGCTTTTGCCATATTCCATAGTCTGATTGCAAAATTCGAGAGCTTTCAAGGTTTCCTATTTATTGTGTCAATGACCTTTAGGTTAAAAAGGAATGAACTATAATTCTTGTGTCTATTGCTGTTGTCAATTCCTCGAGAAAAGCATACTCATCTTTTGCGAGCTCAATACGCAGGGTTAGCTATGCCTATCATTGAGCACAAATCTTTTAATGTTTTTTCCTCTCTCCAAATGTTTGGGCCGCATCTCGATGTGAGATTGCCTACGTATCCCAAACAGGGAATCAGGCTTTTTACGTAGTTCCAAGATCACCACCTTTGGGGTTGGGTTTTCACTCTTGGTTTTTCTTTTCACATGCTCTAAGTTTTGCCTAGGATACCTGATGGAGGTTGAGTCCCTAGCGAGCTTTTGAATGCCTTATCTTTTGCCTAGGCTGCGTTTTTGTATTTTCTTGTCCTAGCAGGCTTTGCTCTTACTTTTGCTTGGGTTGCTTGGGTTGCCCAATGAGCGTTTCTTTCAAGAGGGTTTCTGTGTTTTTGGAGAGGAATTTGATGGAGATATTTTTCTGAACCTCCTGTTGTATTTGTACTTTCACAATGGACGAGCTAACCCTAAATGTTCTCACGGAGATAGCGTCTTTTTTCTAAGTTTTGACAAAAACCTAGTTCTTCAAGCGACTAGAGTTCACCCTCTCCTTTCTTCTTATCGGGGACATAAAGAACTTGATTTCTTGAATTTTCTTTTGTTTGGCAAAGAGATTATAGCGCATGGCAATTGCGATTTAGGAATTTAGATTGTTAAAATAAGCATAATCCGGAAGATAAAAAAGGAATTCTCTTAGCAGAAATAGAATGCCCAAACAGGGGCCCAAAATACATTCTTGTTTGATTTTAGAAAGCAAAAGCAATGTTTAATGTTCTTTGCCATGTTGTGACTTCTCAGCTATTGCGGCATTTTGGGGTTGTCTCCTTTGTCTTTCGTAACTTTATACTCTTTTCCATCCTTTCCTTTGCCAAACAGAGCCTTTGAACTGGATCCGTCTTCATAGCTTGCATGATAGCAACCTCTTTGAGACATGAGTAGTTCCCAAATGGAAGCATCAGTCTGGGTTTTCATCACTTTTTCTTCCTCCTTATTGATTGCGTAGTCGCAAGAGAGACCAGTCACTTCTTCTCGGCTGAATAGTGATGTTAAGGAGATTCCATCGAGGGGATCATCGTATTCTCCTTCCATTTCGTTGAAGTCACTTTCCCCTGTTCGATATGGGTCTGCATATGTGAAACCCAGATCCTCTTCTTCCTCTATCCACTGGCTATAGTCACACTCTTCGTATGGATTGACCCATGGTTGCATTTGGAACTCCTCCACCTTCTCTATGAGATTGATTGTCTCCCAGACAATGGGTGGCGTCGAGATTTTGGGACGGTTGATAGGTACCAATATTTGGGCAGGCTCGAAGCGAGCGTGCCTTCTCATCATGATGACCCTTTCCTTTTCCTTTTCCTTCTTCCTATTCTTAAACCAAATACGGAGCCACTCATCGTCTTCTATAAATGGAATGTCTGGATCTTCCAAATTGTGCTTTGCCCAGGAATGTTCTCCCCATTTCCTTAGCTTTTCTTCCTTTGTTTGATCTCTGCTACTTATGTCGGACATATCAGGATCGATTACATCCGATTGATCGGACTCATTGTTCGCTTTTTCCTCCATCATAAAACACTCGTCCTCCTTGGGGAAGGTTAAGGTTGGTTTGGTTTGGTTGGTTTGGACAATGTATTGACTAGGGTTGTATGTGGGGTTGTGAGATAGATTTATGAGATTGATATTTCGGGGTGGCGGTTCAGCATTATGAGTAGGGAGTGGGTTGGCTTGCCCATCAGGTTTTGGAGGTTTTATAGTTCGGCTATCAATGAGATCTTGAATGTCATGGTGGAGACGCATGCAGTTGTCTGTTTCATGCCCAGGGTGTTGGTGGTAGGCGCACTATTTGTTAGGATCATGGTTTGGGCCATAGGGTGGCTGAGAAAGCGGTTTGTTTAAAGGTTTGAGATGCCCTTGACGGCTGAGAATGGTCAAAGCTTGGGACAAGGTCATGTAAAGAGGGTCAAAATTGCGGCGGGGGCGATTTGAATTTCGGGATGAGCTAGATTGGAAAGGATCCTGAGGCAAGGATGTGCCAAGGGTATTTACAGAGGCGTGAGATGTACGGCTGGAAAAGGTTTTCTTAGGTGGAGGAGGAGCTTCTTCTTTCCCAATGAGCCCTAGCTTGATTCCATCTTCGATTTGCAACCCAGTGGCATGCAGGCTTTTGAAATCAGTGATAGCCTATGTATAGATATGCCTAAGGTATTTGGGTTGCAGATTTTTGACAACTATCCTCACTTGGTCTTCTTCGGAGGGGCGGTTCTTCATCTTGGCAGCCTTTTCCCTCCATCTTGCCACAAAAGTAGCAAAGTCCTCATTGGATTCTTGTTTGGTCATCTCCAAGTCTCGAGTAGTTAACTCAATTTGGACATTGTATGCGTACTGCTTGACAAAAGCGTTGGCAATTTCTGGCCAAGTTTGATAGTGCACAAATTCCAAAGTGAGGAACCAGTCGAGGGCGCTTCCAGTGAGAGTTCGCTGGAACAATTGGGCGATGAGCTCATCATTTAAGCCCATTGGCTTCAGGGTGTTAATGACGTGTCGAACATGACTGGTAGGGTTGCCAGTTCCATTGAACTTTTCGATGTTTGGCATTTTGAAATTTTCAGGCAGTTTAGATTCTGGGAAGAGGCAAAGTCCCTCGAAATCCAGAATTTGATCTCCTTGTGAACGGGCCAAAGCTTGTTTGATCTCCTTGACTTGCTTGATCAGTTCAGGACTTTCTGCCAACACCACTTTGTGAGGGTTCTCGTCTTCCATTGATCTTTCTTCGTCCTCGGTGTAGACACCTCCCAAACGGGGCATCGCCATACAGATTGATCACGTTTGTTTGCTCGATTGGTTGCTTGCTTCGTAAACCGAAATCATGGACATTCCCATGGCTAGGAACATCGCCACATGATAATGGTTATCATCAAAATAGAGTCGCCACCCAGTTTATTAAAACTGGGAAAATAGATAGAGATTCTGGGCACGGGAGCCAAAAGTACAGTCAGGAGAAGGTGTTAGGCACCCCTCTCTGCCCAATCGTGAGACTGGCCCATAATTATTCAATATAAGACGTATAGATGCTTTGTTTAATCCCAACATATAGTCTGTTTATTTATTCCTTTAAACAGTAAGCAAAGTGAGCCAGTGCGATAAATAAGCATGCATCAGAAAACAGAAAAGCAAACAAAATGTCCCAGGGAGATGGATCCCGCGGCCGGTGAATGGATGTCACGGCCGAGGGATCCTCCTGGTTTGATGTACCGGTCGAGGGATCGAAGCCCCGGTCGGTGTTCTTCCTCACACCAGACAGAAAGATAAACAGATGATCAAAACGCTACGGTTAGTCAGAAATACAGTAAATAAGACAAACCAGAGGCCGTTGGGCCTCACCACCTTGATCCCTCAGTTGCTTGATTGCTTTGTATTGGGCGTGATTGACTGATTGCTTGATTGAAAACCCTAGGGTTAGGGTTTGAACTTCGGGGTTTGATCGCCGGATTGACGGCTGCCTTCGGGAGGTTAGGGCTTTTGAAGAGTGGGTTTGAGGGAGTATTTGTGCAGAGTTTTGAGGCTTGAGAGAGTGTATACTCTGATAATTTCGTGTGTGTTTATTTTCGGAGTCCAAAGGCCCTTTATATAGGCAATTGGTGACTCACTCCGGCCAATCAAATCACGAGATGGCAATTGCAATTGCAATGCATCTCTAACTCTACGTCGTAATCTCTGAGCGTAACCCGAAAGCATCGGGAAGGTGGTGTAGTTGGATCAAATGTCTGACAGAACACGTTCCAGAGTCTGGGAAAAGGTCGATCTGGTGGCCGAGTAAAGGATATCACGGCCGAGGAATGGATGTCTCGGCCGAAGGATAGATCTTGCGGCCGAGGGATTGATATCTCAGGGAGATTTTGCTAGCAACAGGTTGCTCGGGTGAGGAAATGATGTTAGGGCCGTGGGATCGATGTCACGGCCGACAGATGGATTCTCCTAGGCTTCTGTGTTTCTGTCTGAAAGGCTGTATGGCTTTGAATTGGGTCCTCTAAGTGGCTCAAAGTTCTTACCGAAAGTCCTAAGGTTCTCAAGGAAGCAATCAGCAATCACTGTATCCATTTCATCATCGGGATGGTCCCAAGGTGGGACTTGAAATAATCGTTAGGCCAAATTGGGGTGTCTACAGATGCCCCTCTTTGACTGAACTCAGACGGATCGCGAGACATGTTTGAGTAAGAGTCAAAGCTGTAAAAAGCAACTCAATTTGGTCCAACCACTATTCCAAGGGTTTTTGAAAAAGGTTTTGTTATGGTCGGGCCGGGAGGCTGCCTACGTATTCCACAAGGAAAATTCAGACCAATTGTAGTTCGGGCAATAAAGAAAAATAAAAGTTTGGAGGGTTAGAGACAGAAGACGTACCTTAGGGCTTAAAAAGCCATAGTGTGACGTACCTAGACTGAGCCAGGGTTTTGGCGGAAGATAGTTGAAGGAGCGTAGGGCTGCCTGGGGAGTTTTTGCGTAGAGTTTCCTTAGTATTTTGGGGTAGACCAGTACACGGTAGGTGCGTTTGCTTTTCTTGGTCATCCTTACTTTGACTGAAAGGAGCTCGGTAGAGTAGCCTATCCTTGCGAATGAGCTAGAAAGAATTGATGTAGTGGGGTGGAATCCAAACCATCTGCTGGGATGAGTTGGACGCCGGTTTGTTTTTGAGATGTAGGGGGTGCAGGGCCAGTATCTAGAGCACGGAGCTTTGCGGAATGAGGGAACCGAGGCACGGAGCCGGTTGTAGTCATAAGGCGGAGGCCTGAGATGAGCTTGGATTGATAGGACCGAAGCGCGGAGCTGGTGTTGATCATATGATGAGAGCCTGAGGTGATTAGATTGAGGCGTAGAGCCTGCTGTGGTCGTGAGGCGAAAGCCTGAGGTGTCGAAGCTTAGAGCTTGTCGTGTTTGAACCGAAGCGCGGAGCTGGTGTAAGGCAAGAGTCTGAGGTGATAGAACTGAGGCGTGGAGCCTGCTGTGGTTTATGAGGCAAGGGCCTGAGATGAGCTTAGAGCTTGACGTGATATGAACCGAAGCGTAGAGCTGGTTGCATTCTGATGGTCTGTGCACGGAACTTTCTCATCATAAGTGTTGGCGTAGAGCCAAAGGATCGAGGTTCTGGACCGATCAATAAAACCGAGGCATAGAGCCGGTTGATTGCAGGGTTGACCTGTTTCATGAGAGATATGCAGAGTGTATATGTGTGATGATGGTTGTTAGATGTGAACAGATATGATTGTGCAGACTCAATGTGATAATGCAATATGTGCACGGGCCCGTGCGTGTGTGTTTGTTTTTAAGCTTAGAGCTTCTATCAAGTTCCGGACTTGAGCATTCAGAGCGTAGAGCTCGAGCATTCGGACGGCAGAATCCGAGCATTCAAAGTACAGGCTTTGAGCGTCCAGTACGCAGTGGTTGGGCATCCAAGCGTAGAGCTTGAGCATTCAAGTATATAACTTGAGCATCCAGTACACAATGGTTGGGCATCCAAGCGTAGAGCTTGAGCATTCAAAAATGTTAGATTCTTAAGCATTCAGGCGTAGAGCCTGAGAATGATGTCTTGATTGTTGGGGCGGCTTAGAGCCTGTTGCTTGTTTACGGCTTCGAGCCAGTTCAGATAGTGGGCTTAGAGCCGCTGAGTGAGTGATAGCGAGCACAGAGCTGTTGAGTCGAGGGCTTGGAGCCGCTGAGTGACTGAATACGGGCGTAGAGCCTGTCGATAATGGGCTTGGAGCCGCTAAGATGGTTGTTATGGCTTCGAGCCAGTTGAGATAGTGGGCTTAGAGCCGCTGAGTGAGTGATAGCGAGCATAGAGCTGTTGAGTCGAGGGCTTGGAGCCGCTGAGTGAGTGAATACGAGCGTAGAGCCTGTCGATAATGGACTTGGAGCCGCTAAGATGGTTGTTATGGCTTCGAGCCAGTTGAGATAGTGGGCTTGGAGCCGCTGAGTTGATTGTTACGGCTTCGAGCCGGTTGGGATAGTGGGCTTGGAGCCGCTTTGATGAGTGATAGCGAGCGTAGAGCTGCTGATAATGAGCTTCGAGCCGCTGAGATAGTTGTTATGGCTTCGAGCCAGTTGGGATAGAGGGCTTGGAGCCGCTAAGTTGTGATAGCGAGCGTAGAGCTGCTGAGTCGAGGGCTTGGAACCGCTGAGATGGTAAACATGGGCTTCAAGCCTGTTGAGGTAATGGGCTTCGAGCCGCTGAAGAGATGATGGGCGTAGAGCCGCTGAGTGAGTTGATATGGGCGTAGAGCTTGGGTGACTTGAGCGACCTGTGCACAAGGTTATTGAGCGTGGAACTGCTAAAGTTTTGAGCTCATGGCTGCTTGTTTTGCTTCGGCCAGCAGTTTGTGGAGAGAGATCTTCGATGCTTGGGTATGCCCCCAAGGCTAGTTTTGATTATGTTGTGTTGGCTCGGGGGTGCCCCCAAGGCTGACTTGGGGTGCCCCCAGAATTCTATAATGGCTTGAGTCAGTGCACTGAGCAAAATCTGTTGTTGCTGAAAGGAATAGATTAGGAGGCCAGGAGATTGATCTCTCGGCCGAAGGATTGATGTCTCGGCCGAGGAATCGATGTATCGGCCGTGAGAAAGCCGAAAGCCATAAAAATCGATTTAAGTTCGGTTTAATCGATTTCACGGCCCATTTAATCCTTTCTCCTCCTCCTCTCTTATTCTTCTCTGTTCCACTCGTTCGACGACCACCGTACGCCGCTGTCCTCTTCCACTACCGTCGGCCACCATCATCTCCGGCGACCATCCTCTCCGACCACCACCGCCGTTGCCGCCGGCTCTTGGTTCGTTTTTGGGAACCGTTGGTTTTCCCTCTTGATTTGGACGTGATGGCCACGCCGACTGGCCCATAGTTATTCAACATAAGACATGTAGATGCTTTATTTAATTCTAACAGATAGTCTGTTTAATTAAGCCTTTAAACAGTAAATAAGGTGAGCCAATGCGATAAGTAAAGCATGCATCAGAAAGCATAACACAAAACAAACTGTCCCAGGGAGATGGATCCCGCGGCCGGTGAATGGATGTCACGGCCGAGGGATCCTCCTGGTTTTATGTACCGGCCGAGGGATCGAAGCCCCGGTCGGTGTTCTTCCTCACACCAGACAGAAAAAATTAGCGGATGATCAAAACGCTACGATTAGTCAATGAATACAGTAAATAAAACAAACCAGAGGTCGTTGGGCCTCACCACCTTGATCCCTCAGTTGCTTGATTGCTTCTTTGAAAACCCTAGGGTTAGGGTTTGAACTTCGGGGTTTAATCGTCGGATTGATGGCTGCCTTCGGGAGGTTAGGGCTTTTGAAGAGGGGGTTTGGGAGAGTATTTTTGCAGAGTTTCGTGGCTTGAGAGAGTATGGAAGTATACGAATTTTGTGATTTTCGGAACCCAAAGGCCCTTTATATAGGCAATTGGTGACTCACTCCGGCCAATCAAAATGCACGATTGCAATTGCAATGCAATGCAGTAAGTTAGAAATACCTCAAAATGCGACTTTGCAAAGTCCAAGAATCATCAATAAAGTCTGTTGTGATAGCCATGAAGCCTTTCTTTTGATTACTCGAAGTCCACATGTCCATTGTGATAGCCAATCTACTTGCATTACTCACTACCAAACTCATTGTCTTCTCCCACTGGTACTCATAAATCTTTAATATTTTAGCTTTCATTGTGTTCCTACACGACACCTTAAATAAAGGCTGAAAAGCATTTGAATACCTCATAAATCCAACATGGTCCACAATTGAAAAAGGATACTCATGCATAATTATGGCACTTGCAAGTTCTTTACGTGCCGTCTCATGATCAAAACTATATGAAGTTAGTAGCGAAAGACGGTCTTTGTTCATGAAATTGTTTGTTAGAACTTGTTGCCTCATGTTATCCTTCTTTTGGTGTTTTCGAAAATAGTGTTCTTTCAAATGCGAAGTTCCATTCCTTATTTCTCCAGAAATTTTTGCTCCACAATACTTGCAAATGGCCTTGTAAACCCCGTCAATTTTCACCCTATTATAGTGAGCCCAATAAGGACTCCTTAACCTTTTTCTACCATCATCGTCGGATTTATCTGATAAAACTTCAACTTCATCAGTAGGATTGTCACTTAGATGAGTAGGATTGTCACTTGCATGGTTATCGAGAGGGGATGATGATGGTACGGGGCTACCACTTGGTTTGATGGTCAAGAACCATCAACCAGATTTGTTGATTGAGCACTCAAACCGAAAGGTGATTCAGACATAATTAATCTAGTCCTAAGAAAACACCAGCAAATTCAGACATGATTCAAGCTACAATTACAGATTAAAGCTACAATTATCTTTCAGCAAATTCAAGCTAAAATTTTTAGCACATTTATCTACACGTTTATGACAGTCGATATTCAGCAGATTACATATTCAGACACATGCAGCAAATTCAAGCACATAGATCTAAAATAGATTATATTTTCAAGCACATAAGAGAGAGAGAGAGAGAAACCAGAGATGATAACAGTCGACTAATTCAAATGGGCCCTGAAGAGTGTCAACTCCGGAGTGCGGACTCGTCGGACTATGTAGACACCCCAATTTGGCCTAACGATTATTTCAAGTCCCACCTTGGAGACCATCCCGATGATGAAATGGATACAGTGATTGCTGATTGACTTCTTGTGAACCCATGGACTTATGGTAAGATCTTTGAGCCACTTAGAGAACCCAATCCAGAGCCAAATAGCCTTTCAGATAGAAATACATAATCCTAGGAGAAATCATCTGTCGGTCGTGACATTGATCTCATGGCCTTAACATCATTTCTTCACCCGAGCAACCTGTTGTTTGAAAATCTCCCTGAGAGATCAATCCCTCGGCCGCAAGATCTATCCTTCGGCCGCAACATCCATTCCTCGGCCGCCAGATCCTTTGCTCGGCCACCAGATCGTCTATTTTCCAGACTCTAGAACGTTCTGTCAGACGTTTGATCCAACTACACTACCTTCCCGATGCGTTCGGGCTACGCCCAGAGATTATCACGAAGAGTTTGCTCGCTATATTTATTTCTTTATGCAATGTAAATCTTCATTTTTTCATTTTTAACTAAATATCAATGTTGCATGTTAGGTTCATATATGTGTCATGTCCACATACAAAAGAAGTTTTATGTGACCAATTGTTGAATTGTTTGATGGATTGGAACATTGATAGGAAGATTTCAAGCATAACGGTTGATAATTGCTCTACTAATGATGCCATGATTGATCTTTTGTGGGACAAACTTGATAGTACATCGCTCATGTTGGGTGGGGATTTGTTTCATATGCGTTGTTGTGTGCACATTCTTAATCTTATTGTTGAAGATGGGTTGGATGTTATCAAGGTGGGTATTGAGAAAATTCGGGATAGCGTAGTTTATTGGACAGCATCACAGAAAAGAGAGGAAAAATTTGAAGAAATAGCCCGCCAATTGAATGTGACTAGTACTAAGAAATTAGGACTTGATTGTGCGACTAGGTGGAATTAAGCATTCTTGATGTTTCAAACAGCCTTACTTTATAAGGACGTATTCAATCGCTTAAGAAAACATGATGCTCAATATAATTCCTTACCGAGTGAACGTGAGTGGGGTTTGCTAGAGATGTTTTTCAGAAGCTCAAATTTTTTTTAAGGTGACAAAGTTGTTTTCTGGAACTAAATACCCCACTACTAATCAATACTTTCCAAATATATGTGAGATTAGACTTGAATTGAGAGATTGGCTCAATTCTGAGAATCTGGTGATTAGGAAAATGGCCAAAAGAATGGTGGAAAATTTTGACAAGTATTGGTCTTTGGTACATGGTGTTGTGGGGGTTTCTGCTGTGTTGGATCCTAGGTACAAGATCAACGTGTTGGAGTTCTACTTTAGATTATTGTTTCCAACAACTTATAAGGAAGATGTTGAGAAAGTTCGTGCACTTTGTTATAAATTGTTTAAGAAGTACCAAAGTCCTAGTTCAATGATGGAGGGCATTGGCGACTCTTCTTCCCAATTAAGTTCCATTGACGAAGAGTCACGATCAAAGTATGATGTCTATATGCTTAGGGAGTCGAAGAGAAGTAGGACAATCGATACTGCAAAATAAGAGTTGGATCATTATTTGTCGGAAGCTGTCTTGCCAAAATCCACGGGATTTGATGTCTTGAATTGGTAGATGTCACACCCTCGATTTTCAACATAAATATAGAATCCATTTCAATTAAAGATCCTCACATGACATTAATAATACCCAAAAGAGTTCCCACCTGTTCAATTTACAAAAAATAAGTCCCCAAGTCAAAAGATGTACAACTTTGGCACTCTGGCCCAAATTAAGCTTAAATTCTGGTACAGTAAAATTATCAAGTTACAGACGATTTAGTCAAAAGAAATTTCAGAATAATTAATTACAAACTCATTTTTATCAAAAGAAAGTCTTTACGAGGATGATACGGTAACTAGACAATATTTAGCTTCCAAAAGTCTTTCATTGTCAAGCACACGATGCATGCAATCTATTGCCCGGCATTTGAACCTGAAAAGAAAGATTAGGTTGAGCTACACTAGCTCAGTAGAAAAATCTTTACCAGTACTATGTGTAAATCTGATGATAAGTGGATAAGAAAGAAGACAAGAGATACAGCTCAATCGATAGATAACAATCAGTTCATGAGTATGCCAACGTTCAATACGATCATTCTAAGACATGCCAACTAGCTCATAGGACATTGACAACTCTAGTAATCTCGACACGACTCACCATCGACAATTTCCACCATCTGTATTTCCACCACTTGCGCTACAGTATAACATCACGAGGGTTACCGTATTAAAGGACTTACATTCTGGGTCTCGAAAACCCCGTAAGTCTCCCAGAGATCTCCAACATGGGTCCAAGTAGCTCATTCTCCATTGACTCATCAAATGATAAACTTAAGAAACTTTCCGAGTCTTAGGGCCCCATATACCCATAATACATTCCGGGTACTCATGATCTTGTATATCCATTTCACGTTCCGGGTTTTAGGGCCCTATATACCCATAATACGTTCCGGGTACTCATGACCCCGTATATCCGCTTCACGTTCCTGATTTTAGGGCCTCATATACCCACAAATGATTCCACGACACATTATCCGCTAGGTCCTAAACGAAAATCTTATAGAACGAGTGCCAAAGGAACCTAGGGAGCTCAATCAAGACGAAGCGCGAGGATACAAGTCACAATACTACCCATCGGATCACTAGACAAGCTCATGTCTACTCATAATACTCACCACTTTATCCCTTATAGCCCACGACACTCCTACCAACCTTACGATACATTACCTAACCAACGTCACTGATTTTATGCTCTAATGTGCCAAGATACAAGGTCGAACAACGAGTCATTAGGACATAAACATTCATGCTCAAGAGTGACCTAAACATGTTCTATTTATATAGGGAATCATTGCACGGAACGAGAACAACCTTAGGAATAGCCACAGACATCGGCAGACCGACATACCTCTACTCAAATGGTCCTAACTTTTTGTTACTAAGAGGTGAAAGGTGATTTTGGTGGCAAATGAAAGCTGACTTCAAGACCTTCGATTCGATATAAAGTTTGCATGAAATGGATATCGGACGAAGAAGTTATGGCCGTTCAAAATTGGGCTGAAACTCAGAAGACGGGCAGAACTTCCAGAGAGGGGAGGGATCGATCCCCCCATCACCAGGAATTGATCCCTGGGCTTGCTGGTCCAGAAATGAAAAGGGGGATCGATCCCCCAAGTTTAGGGATCGATCCCTACACGATTTTGGGCGATTTCTGCAGTTTTCGAACAGCTTTCAAATGAACAAAGGGGGACGATCAATGCTCGATTTTCACTCCATATCAACATATAAACACATAAAAGAGGTAAAAAAAGTCTCTACCTCGCGACGAAAACCAAGATTTACGTGATTTAAGCAAACCCTAGCCTCCTTGAACTCCAAAGCTTTGTTCCAAGCTTTACCCGGCGAAACCCAAGACCAAAAGCGAGAATGGAAGGTCGAATGGAGGTTGATTCTTGAGGATTTTGTAAGATGGAGTGAAGTTTTGTGAGAGAGCAAGAGAGAGAGAGAGATACACGGTAGAGAGAGAGAGAGAGAGAGAGAGAAAATAGGAGACATATAATCTCCTACACACACACCCACTCTATATATACCCATATATCTTTATATTACACACACACTCCCTCAACTTTTAATTCCTTCATTCTAGTCCTCAATTCAAATATCCAACTAATAAACATATTCTTTCCAATAAGTCATTTAATATCCATTTCAAAAATTTTTAAAAAAAATTCCGATGTCTTTACAGTGGAAATCACATCAACCCAAGTATCCAATTTTACAAGCCATGGCTAGGGATCTTTTAGCTATTCCGGTATCGACGGTTGCTTCTGAGTCCGCATTTAGCACGAGTGGTAGGTTGGTGAGTCCACATCGTAGTAGACTTCATCCCGATACGATGGAAGCCTTGATGTATGTCCAAATTTGGTTGTGGGCTGCCGAAATGAAAGGTATAATGAACTTAGTATCTTGTATTTTTCTACTTTAGTAAACTAAGGGGTTGTTTGATAACCTGAATTCAGCACTTAAAACTGAATCAATTGAATGATAAATGATTACTAATAAGTGTTCAATTATAAGTAATAAGTGTTCATTTAGTAATAACTGAATCAATCAATTAAGTGATTCAGTAGGTTTGATAACCACATTTTACATTACTGAACAAATTAAGTGCTACTTAAAATGAAGGCTAAAAAGTTAAAAAAAAATTAAGTAGCTTTAAGCTACTTAATTCTGGCTGAATTTTTGTGTACTTGCATTCAACTACCATACCACCACCACAACCTCTCCCACCACCACCACTCTTACAACCATTCCACCACCACCGCCACTACCACTCCACCACCATCACCATCAATCCTCCACCACCACCACCTCACCACCACCATCACCACCACCACCACTCCAGCCCACCACCACATCGCCATCACAAGTACCACGTCACCGCTGCCGCCGCCACCACCATAACGCTATCATTGCACAACCACCACCATAATGCCACCATTGCACAACCACAACCACCACCATAACGACACCATTGCACAACCACTACTCCACCGCCACCACTCACCACCACCACCACCACCCTCGCTCCATCACCACCAACCCACCACCACCATAATTACCACTCCACAATTAACATAAGTATATTGTGACCATTAGTAAATTAAGAGAGAATTGGAACTAAAATTAATAAATCATTTTTTTAATTCAGTGTTTAATATATTTATCAAACAGCTTTTCAGCTTAAAAAATTCAGCATTCAGTACTTAATTTTTCAACTTTCAGTTTAAGTTTTCAGTTTTATCAAACATCCCCTAAAACTAGTACATATGAATTTTTTACTTTATATTTGTTAGGTGGATCAACATCAAGGTACGCCACTATATTAGATGATGCGGAAATGCGGGATTCGTGCGTGACTCGTGAGGTAATTGGCATTTGTCTTACGTCTCTCGTGGTTTTAACATTACATATTGCTCATATTAATTGAACTTTTTTTTGTTGATATTAATTCACTTTTTCTTCCCTTCAATTTAACAGATATGAACTCAGCAAATGGAAGTTGGCATTTCTAGATGGAAATCAGACTTGATTCTATTATTTTGTTTTTCCATCTCTTAATTTTGCAAATGGAACTTTGTTTTATTTCAAGATTTGTGATGTGGTTACTGGACCGACTGGTGTGCATGAGGGATGGCCTCAACTTTTTCTTAATCTGCCTTTGTTTGTAATTTGCTTTGCATTTGTTTTGTGGTGTTGTATGAATCGATTAGTAAATTGTATGGCAGCTATTTTGTTGTGACTATTGGTAGCTATTGAGAATGTTGGCAGCTGTTTTGTTTTGATTGAGGTTTTTAAAAAAGAAACTGATTGGGGTATAAAATGGTTCACTGATGGCTATTTTGAATGTTGGCAGCATGTTGATTGAGGCTTTTAAAAAAAGAAAATGATTGGGGTATAAAATGGTTTGGTTAATTGATTTTGTTACTAGATTTCGGTTATCCGTTCGGTTCGGTAATTACCCGATATCCGTTTGGTTCGGATATGGTTACCCAATTTCCTCCCCATTCGGTTATCGGGGCGGATATGGGTGGTATATCGATTTTGGGGATCGGGGACGGAAATTTCCATATCCGCCCCCGAATGCCATCCCTAAGAAATATATTTGGATTCCCTTCTCTCTTGGTTGATAACCTGCTTTTTCTCTTCTATAAGCCCCATAGATTGTATGGTTTTTTTTACCGTATTCCTTCTATATTTTATTTGATGATCCATGTATCTTTTGAAATTGAGTTTAGAAACAAAGCAATCCCACGTAGAAAAGCAAATGATCAAAGAGGATTATGTTTTTACAAAAAAACTTCAACCAATAATCAAATCTGCTTCTATCCCACATCAAATTTACAGAAAACAAGCATTTTATTCCGCCTCTTTTGTGATTTTGTTTCTATTCAAATACGAGCAACCAAAACTTGCTAGTTCCGCTCAATTAAAATAATTATGCCTACTACATAGAATATCAAAATTGGAGGCCCCTTCTTTGAGCTTGGGATTGGAGGAGGCCCAAAGTGGTTGCTTCATTGATCTTTCCCAGGAACTGGCTTCGCCTTCAATCAGGTCATCCTAATGACTTACTAGTTTTTTTTTTGGTAATGGATCTCCGCCTACTTGCATCAAACCTCAACCTATGGGGTTTACCTACCCCAGAACCCTGGACTGGTGACGTTTAATGCGTTTTTGTTTCACCAAAAAAAATAATTTAAGTCATCTGATGTGTATGAATGACACATAGTCTCCACCTGTATGTTAATATTTTTTCATTTTTGCCAGACAATAGGATGTTAGGTAGGTAAGTTAGTAGTTACAACAAAAGTCGGGCACCACCCACACTAGGCGGTGTTCCTACCACCTGTATGTTTATGGGAGAGCAATTTAGATTATGGCACTTTGAATACACAGCGTAGGTTGAAGAAAACAAATCCAAATTGCTGCTGCTCTACATTCCTACTCACTCAAGGGTGTGGGTGAATCGTGTATTTCTCAAAAGAATCAGCTGGAAATAAAATAAAAAAACAGATGAAACCATGAAATGATCACAAAGCTAATGAAAGTTGTATAAAATAATGACAAACTCAAAAAGAACCCAACCTCTCTTAATTTTCTGCCCAGCAGGAAATCGGGTTCATTGTTCCCTTTTAACAAGGAAGAACAACGTACGTTAAGGAATAGCAAAAAAAGAAAAACACAGCCCTTGGCCACAGTATGGTCCATAAAATGCCAATTGGTAACACAATCAACGGCATATCTGACGGGAAAGTTGAAAAATGCCCCGCGATACATAACGAATAATTGCTAGCATGCTGTAATCCAAATGCAAGAGCAAAACAAAAAAAAATTTGCCTACAATCTCATGTACAACAAATGTTTTACTCATCAACACCAAAAAACAATCAACACAGCCAGATTGAATGGTCCCCGGGGAAATTCCCTGGCACGACTAACCGGATAACCAAAAGACGTACTTATCTCCTTTTCCACTCCGTTATCATTCCCCACATTTTATGGGAATTGAAACACAGATCAAGATTTCATTTTAGAAACCATCTGCCATAAGACCGTAAAGCAAGAAAACCTAGTCTTTGCCCTGTGCATCAAGAACGTGGTTCACATAAGTATATATTACTTAGCAGAATTCTTTTACATATAAAAGTACGTACCGTTCTCATTTACCAAATATGAGAATAAGAGGTTATAACTAAAGAGAAGTATCAAAATACCATCTGTAGAAGATAATGCACGGTCACAGTTTCCATAAATGCCACCAGGGGCATAATAAGGTCCTTGATTATAAACCAACTAAGAGAGCAAATATTTTGCCCTACCAAAGAGAGCACAAGTTTCACCAGAAAATTTCCTGGCAGCAATACTATGATTCATTTGCGAGCTTCAACTTTCTTGTGTTCTTTGGCTGCAACAAATGCAAAGCACATCAGTATCCTTGTCATAAAATGCCACCAAAACTGGAAACAAGCAATTCGCATGATGTTACCTGCTTTTTCTTCTTCACGTTTTTTGGCAGCCTCAGCCCTTTGTTGTCGTATAAGTGCCAACCGATCTGCAATACAAGCATATATAGTAAAGGATATGATGCATCTCTAGGAGGCACATGATTACAAATGCAAATGGAATGGTATCTAAGTTCATTTCTTAAGAATGAAAATGTAAATGGAAAAATGGTCCTTTATTTATACTTCTTGCATTAACCGGTCCAGGATTAGGTGTTACTATATCACAAGCTCATGTTTGCACGATCTAATCTGTATTTACTTGAATGATGCTACAAATATCCATCAAACAGGTTATTTATTTATAATTGAACAAATGCAAGGAACAAAAAAAACAAGGGGGATAAAAATAGAAAGGTAACAGAGACTGGTGAGTTGTGAACTTATTCTTGCAGAGTTTAGCTTGGTTTGGGTGATGCTGTGGGGAAGAAACTGACACCCGAGAATTGGATGTCCCAAAAATAATTAATGGAAGTTATGGGAGGGAGCAGATTTGGATGTTTGGTGGACTATTTAGAAGGAACATAAACTCTGATACTTTTTGAGAATGTCAAGGCACCAATTTACACTACATGAATGCCTACAATCACACTCTACTCTTAAAAGAAAACTGCTGCAAGCTTACACCAGCCAAAAACCAGCTTCACACTCCTGATCAGAGAAACTTCTCACAATTCACGCTTAACTTAAGAGCCACATGGGCAACCACTCTTTTTCATTCTCATTTAATGAATATGACAAATTCCTGTCTTTTAACGGAGGGTCTACTCATCCATATGCATTACAAAATTCTACGTGTTACAACTCTTACACCAATTACCACATGCATGTATAGCATTACCCGAATCCAACTCCATGTTTGATTGGGGAATAAAAAAAAAATTTGGAATCAGGTCCAATCTAAGAGGGGCCCACGTAGTCCCACATTTGGCCCATAATGAATTCCCAAGACCAGGAGAAACCATTCAGTGGTCCTGCAATCCTAACAACTACACCCGCACCTTTGTGTGGCTGTAAAGGTTATGGAACCAAGGGTCGAATAATTTCTCCAAGACCAGTCTACATATTCCATTTCATGCCGTAAACCCTGCCGCTCCATCTAACTGTCATGAACACCCAGCCCCGCCTTATCCAATTCATTATTCCACCTTAATCAAACAAACTATCATTCCGACAAGATCAATTTTAGTCCAATGGGATATCTACCTAATCTATTACCCCACAAGATCACTAATCCCCACTAATCCCATCCTGCAAATAAATATAACTCAAATATTGAATAGCAGTTATCTTTATTAATACTCCATTCCCAATTCACACAAGTGTTGTAGACAAAAGGATTGTGTTATTCCTTTTCTCTATGCAAGTAAAATAACTAACCACTCCACCAATGGGTGAAGATGATACTTGATAGTGTAATCACAATTCAAGAATATCCCACGTAATGTAATTAACTGTCTAAAATGCAATAAATACAACCAGGATAACTTGATCCTTAAGAAAAAAAGAGAGCTATTAATTAATCCATTAAAGACCAAACCATACCTAAATCTTTCCTTGCTTGTTCTGTTTTCCCTTGTTCTTGCATCCTCATGTACCTCTCATGAGCTTTCTGCTTCTCTATCTCTTCCCTGCCGTCAAATAAGAAAACATGAAGATATAATGAACTGTTTTCAGTTGCAAATATCTCAACATAACTTATAAATATCCAAAATGACAGAGGACAGAGCCGGAAGATAAACAATTCAACTATGGAGGGCTGGTACTGGTGATGCATGACCATATCAAGGTATATATTGCAATCACTTGTGAGCACAACCAAAAGTCACGATTTGCTTCAACGACAGAAGATAAAACTAGTTGACCATGAAAAAATACCGAACTAGTCAAACCTCAAGTCGAGCTTAAGGGCAAGTGTAAAGGCGGTAAACACAGGTCTAAACTGATTGCTCTCAAAGCAAGCCCATAAACTTCTATACAGCAGGCCAAGCGTTTACCATCGCATCAATCAAGTCCCCTCTTATCGTCTATCGAACTTCTATTTTGTTCCCACAAAGGAATTCAGCTATCTTTCTGAAAGCCCAATTTCCCCAAGAAACCCATTGCATCTATCATTACACAGTACATACAAATGGCCAATGCATCTACTTCTTGGCACGTATCTTTGGCATAAACTTCACAACCATGACGTAAGAGTCCAGCCAATAGACCCAACGGAGTTGTCTAAAGACTTAAATTGAGTGCCAATTGAGGAACTTGTGGATCAAAGCATGTTTGACGCTACTTGAGAAAGGGAAAAAAAACTTGCAATATGAATAACCATAAAATGCCTAGGGCTAAAAATTTGCCAAGACGTCCTAGGTTGAAGCACAAGTTGCATGTGTAAAAGTGTATTACGGATGCAAGTGTTAATAAAAGGAAACCTGAGAACAGGCAGGTATTCAAGTGAATGGAAAAGATTTGAGTGCTTGAGACACTAGCAATCCTTGACCCAACAAGTGATGATGTAAAGCAGAAAATCACGCGTTGAGATAACAAGGAAATAAATATGCTATTGTGCTTAGAAAGTTGAAGTTTTCGTTTCTATCTATTTGAATTACTTGTTTTTCGCCTTGCCAATGGAAAAATACAAATATATGGAAAGCAGGAGGAAAAGGGAAGGGGAGTCTTTGCTTGACGATAGTATGGAATGATTTGTTCAAGAATGACATAACCAAAAGAAGTAGACGAAGACAAACAAACCTCTCACGTCTTGAGAGTTCAGTCGTTTTTTCAATCTGCAAAAACAAATATATCAAATACTATTTTTTATCACAGCAAATTAAACAACAATGAAGAACTTTGACTACTTACATCAACATCCCTAGCTTTCAAGGTCTTTGGCTTCACCAAATTAGGATTCTCAATCTCAATAACACCTTGGGTGCCCTTCCGCTTCTTAAATTGACAAAAGTACAGACAAGCTGATTTAGACTAACTCATCATTCAAATAGAGCAAGGTAGAAAGGTAGATGAAAACCAATTAACGAACAATCTGAAAAATATCATGAATAATAGATACACAAAAGTAAGAAGTTCACTCACTTCAGATTCTTCCTCAGACTCCTCTCCAGATTCTTCCTCAGATCTCTCTTCTTCCTCCTCTTTGGCTTCTGCCTACAGCATAAATACATCATATAAGGTGCCTGGAAGTGGAAGCAACTCGAATGAAAACCAGTATTGTAAGGATGTACATGAATGACATTTACAATCTCAATGTTCTAACTGTTCTAGCATTTCAAATTTCAAAATGCAAATGCCAAAACTGCAGTCATCTGACTTTCACTTTGTGAACATTTTCCATGCAGCAGACCTGTCAACAGAACTCCTTTTCCTCCAAGGCATAAAATTAGTTGACGCGTAAGTGTCCATTTTGTATTCAACTTATCTATTCGCCAGCGGATCATTTAGTTATATTTTTCACATGTCAAATTTGGTCACTGATCAAAATACTATGCCTCTTCTCCATGCATAGACACGCCTTTACAAAGACAGTATTCATAAAAATGACAAATGTATAAACACAGACTATATGGTCCAATATCCAGATTTCGTAGAACATCGCCATGTCCAACGGTGCATTTCAATGTTAAAAACTGTCACTACGAGGACATCTTAAATATGCTACCGCTGCCACAAAACATTTGGGCTTTCTGAGCCAATACAGTGGTAGTTTTCCCGATCATTAGTGGAAAAAAAATCCATAAACCACAATGATGCAAATCCCAATTGCTGGATTTCCACCTTCAGATGCGAAGTAAAAGGGGAAAAAAGAAACATAAAAAAAAAACCTTGCAGTGCTAACCGTAATATAAAAGCATCAGTAAAAGAATCAAATCATAGAGAATTACCTGTTTAAATGTGCGAGGACGAGACGACGTACCAGCAACTGTGACCGTTTAAGTCCATCAGGAAAGCACAAGAAGTTAATCAGTAGATTCAGTACTTAATTTCAGCTACTGTTCCAAGTGTCACCAACAGTATCAATATCAGACAATAACACGACCCCTCCCCCTCACCCCAAAACACCCAACTCACCCACCCAAAAGAGAAATAAAAATCTTTAACCAACCATGTATTGATGTATATTGAGAGAGAAATTTAACTTAAACAAAACCAGAGATATCAAAGATTCAAAACAGCCCCAAATACCAGGAAAGTCATCAGGGAGAAAAGCAAATGTATCTGGCCGTAAAGCTTCTTCTCTCTAACCTCAAGGGGGTTGTCGTAGTGGTTAACCGACTTGCCACGGCGGGGCTTACCACCCCAAGGTCGCAGGTTCGATTCCCCTCGGCAGCAATTTGTCTTTGGGGCCACCTCACCTCACACAAACGCGTGGAAAGGGCTGTGGGAGGGGCTGGAGAGATTAGCCCGATTCATCGAGACACTCTTAACTACAAGTGTGACTTTTAACAAATAATATTCCAGCATCAAACCTATGTGCTATGCCATGTGATCTGATACTGTCAAGTCATACTCGTGTGGATAATCAATTCCATAAGTAAGCTGATAGTGCTACACTGGTAAGTTGATACTGTAAGAATGTCTCTGTTACATGGGTAGCCAATTCTATAAACCCTTCACTGGAAGTACCTGACCGACTACATTTCTAACTATTGCAACTTGCAAGATGGGGTAAAATGTTCAGCAGAAGGTTCTATCTCCTTTAAAGATCAACGCACAAGTGGAGAATCACATACAACATCGGAGAGGACAACGTTGGTCCCTGGTTCTCACTAATTGCTGAGACATGATACTTATTTGAGCCCTCTAAGATGAGTAGAGTGAAGAGCTGATATACCATAGAACTATGAAGCACGTGTACGGCTAAGAGTACTGGGTTTTTTTTTTTTTTAACGGCAAATAAATTTTATAATCTTTGAAATTGTTAAAATAAAATTTATAATCTTTGAAATTGTTACAAATATTAAAGGAAAAGGGATGATGGCATCATATCCCTATATCCCTAAATCTAAGAACAAAAAATTCCTAAATCTAAGAATAATCCTATGCCCACCCGATACCCAAATCCGAGATTGGCAAGAAACCAATCAAGGAAGCACCCATTGGGACAAGCCCACTCCTAATGGGCCTAAACTGCCCAAATATGAAAATACAGCTCAAATGAAAACGGGCCAGACCCAGCCCAAAGAAGGCCAAGCCCAGACCCACACCCTATCCAGAGCAGATCACCACTGCCACTGCGCACCTCACTGTCAGCCACCACCCCCAACAAGCAATCCACCACCACCACAAGACACCACCCGCAAAGGCCGTGACCCAAAACTGGAAGATCAAAAATTACCAGACCGCAACACTAAACTAACTCCTTGGTCCAAAAACCCTATGACTAATGGACCAGTTACAACAGATAAGAAGATTAATATTAGACCTTTTGATAGACCTCCAAGAGCTAATTAAAGCTGTAACGACAATGAGGATGTTGTGAAATAAAGTGAGGGAGATGGTGAAATCCCACCCTAGTCCCACATCGGCTAAGAATATGAAACTCGTGGGAAATATAAGTAAATTCATCAAGACTACATGTACATCTGAGATATATCTTTAGAGGCCACGTGGTTCACGCTGAAGGATGTCCGTGGCCAGCCAGTTGGGTCATTAGAACAGTGTTCTAAATGGCGGCCGCCCGCGCTTGGAGGTACCCCACCGCCACGACTATACCCCCAGGCGTTTTATTTGGCGCTCTGGGAGGTTTGGCGGCTGCCTAGGCGGCCTTGGCGGTCCTTGGAGGGACTAGAATGTGGTTTTCTAAATAAGAGGGCTTAATATGTAATTTTACAAAATGATACATATATATACTACAATAATTACGCATTAGTCCACATCAGTTCCAATCGGCCTCCACGATCGAAGCCCTAACTCCAACTCCAGGCCTGACTTCGCCGGACTCCTCTCTCCGTCACGTCGCTTGACTTCGCCGGTATGTCTCTCTCTTTTGCCTCTCTCCCTCTCGTCTCTCTTCTCTCTCTCTCTCGCGTCTCTATTTTCTCTCTGTTATGGCGTCTCTCTGGTCTCTGCTTTGCTCTCTCTCATCTGCCTCTCCTCTCTCTCACTTGGAAGTTGAAAGTTGGAACACTTATTATGGTTTGTAAAAAGAAAAAAAAAACAGCTGAATTGCTTGGCGCCTGCCTAGGCAGCTTGGCGCTTGGAGGTGGGTCTCCGCCCGACTACCGCCAAGCGCTATTTAGAACACTGCATTAGAACCATGCTACATACCAATACCTGGTCCATTACCATTACAACCGTAGAACACAAGAAGTTTGTTCAATTGACCAATGGCAACAACCGGGTATGTTACCGAGTAAGTTTACTGTTACCTCTGCAGCTTTTTGGTCGTTCCAACTTCCCACCAGCGTGGCTAACCAATTGACCACTAAGGCACTAACAAAAGCTTCTGCTTACAATACATATTTTATTACTAAAATCAATCAACTTATGGAACACAGTATACCCACCAGAGTCTTCAACATGTAAGAAAAGTATACTCAATTCGCAAACAGAAAGGAGGGGAAAAAACACAAGAGAATCCAACACAGAAATCAAAGATCAACTTCAGAAATCAAACAGACTCAACCCAATCACAACCATAACAAACTCAGCGAATCATCAAACAAGTCCCACCACATAAACATCTTCACGAAACACAACTAATACCAAACATTAAAACGAATCCAAAAACTAACACGCAGCTACGTATAGTACTATAGAAAACGAATAATAGGAAGAAAAAAAAAGGGGGCATACGCATCTCTTCAGGAGTGGAGAACTGGCGTCGGCCGGTGGGCTTGCCCTTGAACTTTCCTCTCCCCATTCTCTCTCTGCGTTTGGAGCGTGTGATCGATCAGGGGTTCAGAAAGTTATAGAGGGAGAAAGAGAGGGAATTGGTAGAGACGATGAAGAATCGGATGAGAGAGAGAAGAAGAAGAAGCAGATGCTCCTTTTCTGCAATTGGTTCGATTGGAGGAAACTCGCGTTTGGATCGTCTTCGGGTTTATATTCCGCAGAAGAAAAGAAACCCTAGTCGTCTTTTCGGTCCCCAAAGCAATTTAAGCGAACCAAGTAAAGGATAAGAGGAGAATTTTGTGTGCGAGAACTCGGACGGATGGATAAAAGGGCGAATCAGTCTTCGGTTTCTTGGTAGATTTGCTTCGCATACGGTTGATGAAAATTTATTATATGAGTCAGGCCGTAAGAAAATATTAAATTCTTGTGAATTTACTAGTCTCGACGTGAATCGACTATCTTTCATCGGATCAAATATGGGATTAGTTAATGTGCGTCTAAGCTGACTTAAACACTCCTAGCAGTTGGAAAAAAAAATAACAAAACCGAATCGCATTTTGTTTTCTCTTTCACTCGGGTATTCAACTAATCACATGATAAAAAGTAAGGGTCCCGCCAACAATTCCACTCCACGGCCTATAAGGCTATATTAAAGTGAAAATTCATACTACAGATTTGATGAACTATTGCCTATAGATTTGTAAAAAAATCCATTTCAGATCCATTTCAAAAAAATCCACTAAGAATGCTCGTGTCATCCTGTTTGCACCCATTTTTGACACCCAGTCCAAGACAAGCATTGGAGGGCCATTTAATTAATATTTAAATTAAATTGGGCCATAAATAAAGGTGTTTTGGGTTTAAAATTAAGAGTTAATTCTGGGCCGGTCCTATTTTTCAATTTCATAGCCCACTAGATCCTTTTTCTATAGAGTGCAATTCCTAATAGATCCTGTGGAGTGTATTTTACATTTTTACCCACATTTAAAAATAAATGAATCCATATAACCTTCTACACCACCACTATCACCACCACAATCAGCGCCACCACCGCCGCCGCCGCTACCACCACCACCACCACAATGCCGCCACCACCATCACCGCCACCACAATGACCACCACCACTACTCCACCATCATCACCACCACCACCATGCCGCCGCCGCCACCACCACCCCCACAATTAACAGTGTTAATATGAATTTAGACAAAAATTAACATTGTAAATCGTGGCGGATTAACACTGTTAATTGGGATGTAAATTTAGACGTAAATTAACACTGTTAATTTAGATAAAAATTAACACTGTTAATTGTGGTGGTGGAGTGTGGTGGCGATGGCGGCTATGGTGGCGTGGTGGTGGCGGTGGCGGCATTGTGGTGGTGATGGTGGCGGTGGCGGTGGGGGTGGTGGTGTCGTGGTGGTGGCGGCGACATGGTGGTGGTGGTGACGTAGTGGTGGCGGCGTTGTGGTGGTGGCGGCGGGGTGGTGGTGGTGGTGGAGTGGTGGCGGAGGCGGCATGGTGGTGGTGGTGGTGGTGACGTAGTGTTGGTGGTGGTGGCGGCGGCGGGGGGGTCGTGGTGGTGGTGGTGGCTGGATCGTCTCTCTCAAATTGCCTCTTTTTTGCGAGGGGTATTTTTGTCAACAAAATAATGAAGAGGACCTACTGGACTATGAGATCTTTGGGTAGGACCTAGTGGGCTATTCTTCACCCAGACAGGACCGGCCAGGAAGTAGCTCTAAAATTAATGAGCCGTGAAGATGTAGAGTGGGCCCGATTAATTTTAGCACATGTCGGTTTGAAGATTGAATTTATGGGCCATGGATCATATTATTTGCAAGATAAATGGAGGCCAACGCAGTTCGTATAAGGCCTTTTATTTTTATTTGGCCCATAACTACTTAAAATTAAACCTTCTGAAACCATCCCATGAAAGGTGGAGGTGAGTTAGTGAGGTAATTGCCACATGTGGCCCATTTCTCTTTGAAACCCACGGAAAAAGGACGTGGAGGAGACCCATGATTTCTTAACTGCCCATGACTAAGAGCAAGTTTACCGGTCACAAGCAAAAAATGCTTGTGAACAGTGTACATTTTACATTTTACCTTCTCACATCTCAATCAACACTTTACCAAAACTATCTATTTTACCAATCCTCTATTAAAATATTGTATTTCTACTTTTGTCATCTTGTAAAAAAACTGGGTTCATCATTGAGAGGAGAGAGAGAGAGGCGTTCTTGCACAGGAGGAGGAGAGAGAGAGAGTGGGTAAATACAAATAAACAAATAAATGGCAGGTGTACAGTGCTTAAGTATTTGTAGCTAAGAACTGTAGCAAAATGTAAAATACATAAGGTTTTACCTACGCTACTGCACTTGAGTTTTCTTCATTTTGGTTTGGTAAAATGACTAATTTGCTCTTTTTGCTAACCTGATGTACATGCTCTAAGAATCAACATGTGGGTAAAAGCTATTTACCTCTAATAACTTCCCATTAGCCCACGATGAGCAGTTACGTGGGACACATGGCACGAGGAGAAGAAGGCGGGAAATCCATTCCATGCAAAACCGTGGATGCTCTTTGCCTATAAATACTAGAAGTCAAGAAGAAAAAAGGGTTCACACACCAATCAAGCCCCACGCTTAAAACCAAAGTCTTCCCAACGAAGCAATTATCTCACTTCTCTCACATTCACTCAATTACTTCTTCAAGTAATTCGGGTTTCTATCTCTCTTGTACCCCCAACTTTATTATTACGACATAATAATGTTATTTCTACGTTGTTACTTCTTTTCCTACATGGTTAAGAAATTACTAAGTCCTCGCTCGTAGAGGCAAAACCACGAACCAACACTGCAATCTAGCCCTTAGGTTTGCAGCACTCTCGCTCACAGTTACGAAGTCAGAAAAGGGGCATCCAGTCCTTTACGTTGGACGAGACAAGTCCTAGCCCGCCCGCTCAGTCCTTGTGCCATTTCGGAGCCGAACACATCCCTAACAATCCATTTCAGATTCTTGGCAATGATCTCTTTAGTTTTAATAATGTCGCGCCACACATGAGAGGCTCTTTTGTAATTCGGCCACTCTTTGAAATTCTGACCATTCAAGTACTTCTTATGAAGAACCTGAATCCACAAGGGATCACACTCAGTCAACACTCTCCAGCCAAGTTTGGCCACAAGGGCCACATTATTGTTACCAGCCTTACGGACACCAAAGCCACCATAACGTTTTGCCTTAAACAGTCTCCCAATTGACCAAATGCACTTTCCTTTTGGTACTACTGTCCTCCCCCAAACGAAAATTATGATGGATTCTATCAATCTGATTAATAATGGTAGAAGACAGGGAAACCGTTTGCATGGTGTAATTAGGATCATAGTGGAAGTGACAGATTGGACCAAGGTAGTTCTCCCCATGAAGTTAAGAGAACCGGTTTTCCACCCAGCCAGCTTTTTGTTAATCCTCTCAATAATGTATTGATAGTCTCTTTTGGAGACCTTGTTGTGGATAAGAGGGACTCCGGCCAAGGTACCTTCGCAAATCTTGTTGGGAAACGATTCCCAGAAACCAGTAATGACGCGTACAGATTAGACAATAAGAAAACCGCAAAACCCTGCAATGCGGAATTAGGGTTTTACCTCAACTCCCTGCGAACACGAACGCTGGTTGAACTTGTTATAGCACGTCTTGCTATAAGCCACGTATACTGCTCGACTGCACCTTACGATCTTCTATCGTATTCCCTGCACGCCTAGAACACGAACCGAGTGTGGACTCTTTTGTGGTCTGTTTGCCCTCTCTAGATCTGCCTCTATTTTGTGAATCATAGAAACGTGAAAAACGTTCATCTGACCTAGAGAGCATAACGTGTATATATAGAGCTACGATAGGGACCTAAGGAATAATAAGTTTGGACTCCCAGTGTAAATAAGAAAATCTAATCCCACCAGGATTCTATTTCTTATTTCACTAATTATAATTCACCCCACTACAGAATTATAATTGCACTCCCGTCCTTATCTCAATTATATTACGAGCTCCATGATATTAAATACTTATTAATCTCCCCACGTTAAGATTACAGATACCCGTTGATTAAAATAAATTACTAACAATCTCCCACTTAATCAACATCTTAACTTGAGACTATCCGCTTAACTTATTCGATATGTCGGATACAAATATCCACCTGCAGGGTTTGACATAATCGAAACTTATAAGCTTACTCAAGGGGTATCATCAATCCCTATCGGGACGTGAATTCCATTAATAATTAATAGTTGTCATATATATAATGTTGCGACCCAACTCACCGAGACTATTGACCGTATAAAGATCTCACCCTTTAATGAATCAAAATCAACAACATTAAATATATACATCTAATAATTATCTTTGGATTAAGAGCATAAGCATTCATAATAACCATGAGGTTCCAATTGTCTTATAAAATTAGTACAAAGACAATTACCTCAATGCGGTCCCGTTCAATACACACAAAGTGTACTAGCACAATGAGTTAGAACTAGACCGTTCCCTGTAGTCAAGACAGACCTACTAAATATTGTACTACAGTCCTACTGATGGTGTGTCCAGTTCCATCTAAAACTGTGAACCATATCTTATATTTTACAAGAACCGATGTCTGATCTTCTGTGTGTAAGCCGAACTCTACACACCGGATCATCTACTTTGTAAAATAAAAGACACATGCACAACATACAATAATATTATGCAAATATTACCCATAAAAGATTCTCATCAAAAAAGGGATAAAACTGATTAATACATAACAATATTAATCCATCATATAAAAACATAGCTTTTACATAACCTCCTAACAAACTCCCACTAAGACTCAAAGTCATGTTGCCACGCATCTTACTCGCATTCTCTCTACTACGTGACTATCAAAAGTCTTAGCCTGTAAGCTGTACGTAAAAGAATCTGCTAGGTTATTTACCGATGCGATCTTGGCCACAGCTACATCACCTCTCTGAACGATCTCTCGAATCAGGTGATACTTACGCTCGATGTGTTTTCCTTCTTATGAGTCAATGGCTCCTTAGAGTTAGCAATTCCACCACTATTGTCACAATAGATGTAATAGCTAATTGCACTAGAGGAATCACTTCTACATCCATCAAGAAGTCTCTAAGCCAAAACGGCCTCTTTGGTTGCTTAAGAAGCTACCACATACCTGGCCTCCATGGTGGAATCGATCAATCCACGATTGCTTGATACTCCTCCAACTTATGGCTCCACCTCCTAAGGTAAACACATATCCGGAGGTAGACTTTCTGGAATTCCTATTTGACATAAAGTTTGAGTCTGTGTACCCATAAGGTACCAGACTATCTTATTGGAACACCAACATATGATCTCTAGTTCTTTTCAGATACTTGAGTATATGTTTCACTGCAGTCCAATGTTCTTGTCCTGGATTAGACTGAAATTTGCTAACAATGCCAACGGCAAAGCAAATATCAGGTCTAGTACACAACATAGCATACATAAGGCTTCCTACTACCAAGACATAAGGAACTGCCTTCATTTTCTCCATCTCCTCAGGTGTTTTAGGACACTGATCGTTTCTGATGAGCAGAATATCATCGACATATAGTACTAAAAACACCACCACTTTTCCGTTGCGCTTCTTATACACACATGAATCATTCGGACATTGATCAAAATCAAAAGACTTGATTGCTAAATCAAAAGACTTGATTGCTTGATCAAAACGGATGTTCCACGATCTAGATGTCTGCTTAAGCCCATAAATTGACTTCTTAAGCTTGCACACAACATGTGCTCTTGACCTTTTGCTATGAATCCATCTGGTTGCACCATATAGATGCACTCATCCAGATTTCCATTAAGGAATGCCGACCTGATTAGAGTACATAGACTCCATCTCTGATTTCATAGCCTTTTGCCAAAGTTCCACATCTTTATCTTGAAGTGCCTCATTGTAGTTACAGGGTTCGGCATGTTGATCATCAGGGATCATTTCAAAAGACTCTCCCAACAACGTATACCGACTGGGTGGAATAATAACCCTCCCACTACGACGAGGTACCGGTGTGTCAATAGGTGCCTCTACAGATGTCACTTGTGGTGTTTCCTCCTGCACTACTGGTGGTAAAGAAGTTTGTGCCGATCTCTCTCCTCTCAATTCCACTAGAACAATTTTACTTCTGGGCTTGTAGTCTATCACATAGTCCTCCACTAAGTATCGGGCATTGGATCTAACAATGACCTTCTGATCCTTAGAACTATAAAATAATCTACATTTCGTTCTTCTAGGGTACCCCACAAACAGACAAACTTATGACCTTGATTCCAATTTATCTGCGTTCCCATTCAGCACATGTGCTGGACTACCCCAAACCCGAACATGCCACAGACTAGGTATGCGCCTAGTCCACAGTTCTGTGGGCGTAGATGGTACTGACTTAGATGGTACCAAGTTAAGAATATACGCTGTCGTTTCTAGTGCATGTCCCCAAAACGAAATTGGTAAATCTGAATAACTCATCATTGATCTTACCATATCCATAAGAGTCCTATTCCTTCTCTCTGCTACACCATTTTGTTGCGGCATATCTGGAGCTGACAACTGGGATGTAATCCCTTCAGCTGACAAGTAGTCCCTAAACTCTCCCAAGAGGTATTCTCCACCACGATCAGATCGCAGTGTCATGAGACATTTACCCAGACGCTTTTCCGTTTCCGCCCTATACTCCCTGAATTTCTCAAAGCATTCAGACTTACGGCGCATCAAATAAATGTATCCATACCTTGAGTAATCGTCAATAAAAGTGACAAAGTACTCAAAAACACCTCTAGCTTGGACATTCATAGGCCCACACAAATCAGAATGAAACCAATTCCAACGGCTCTTTGGCTCTATATCCTTTTGATGAAAAAAGGCTTCTAGGTCATCTTACCTTCTAAATAGGATTCACAGACTAGAAGTTCCTCAACTTCCAATGAACCTAAAGGTTCATCTCTAACCAGTCTAGAAATCCTATTCAGATTAATATGACCAAGACATAAGTGCCAAAGATACGTTTGGTTCAATTTAGAAGGTTCTTTTCTCTTACATGGTAAATTATTTGTGTTATTCAATTCATGCAGTTGCATTATAGGAAACATAGGATTAATAATGTAGAGATCATCCACCAATGAACCAGAACAGATAAAACGTTTATTTAACTTAATAACCACAGAGTCACTAAAATAAACCAAATATCCATCCTTTATTAACTTAGAAACTGAAACCAAGTTTCTTCTAATAGTAAGAACATAAAGACAATCTCTCAAAATTAAACTCCTATTACTACTAAAATTTAAAAAGACATTTCCTACTGCAACTGCTGCCACTCTCGTAGCATTTTCCATATGTAGATAAATCTCCCCATCACTGAGTCTTCTGGTTTCCTGGAACCCATGCAACAAATTACAAACATGATTAGTGGCTCCCATATCTACACACCAGGTACTGGTAGATAACACCACTAAACGTCATTCAACAACTAGTGAAAAAGATTTATCCAGATTGTTCACTTTATTGAGATAGAATGGACATTCCTACTTCCAGTGTTCTTTCTGCTTGCAGTGAAAACACTTGCCCGCAGGCTTTTTCACTCCACCTTGAGGCGCATGAAATGCCTCCACAACCTTTTCCTGAGACTAGTTCTGCTTCTTCTTGCCTTTCAGCTTAGAAGTAGAAGCCTTCTCTGCCACTAACACTGATGGTGGTTTCTTTACAACCAAAAGACCCTCAGCTGCTTGGAGTTCCTTAAGAAGTTTCACCAAAAATAAATACATTTTGTTCATATAATAATTCAGGCGAAATTACTTAAAACTCTCAAACTACAGTGAGTTAAGAACGAAATCGATCTAAGTTTCCCCATCAATTTCAGCTCCAAGGATCTCTAGTTTATTAAGATGAGCTATCATCTTCAAAACATGATCTTTAATCGGGGTCCCTTCAACATGGGTGATACTCACCGATTTTTATAAAGTTTTGCTTCCTGTTATGTGGCATTCTCATCAGGTCTAGGAGGGCATACCTCAAACAACACAAATTTGTGTCCCTCAGCAGTTAACACAATATTCAAATTCCTTTTCCAGTCAATATAATTCGATCTAGTAAGTTTATTAGCTTTGAGAATAATTGCAAGTGGATTGAAAAAATCCATTTTTGAATATGAGAATCACATAACAATTAACAATTATGAAGGGCAATAAAACCTTGAATTTCATTTTAATATTGGTTCCCTCAACCACGTGTTAAAAGAAAAACATTGGCAACCCTACACACCGTGAAGAGCATGCCTCGATGGGAAGGTCGTCTACTCTTCATCATTCGTGTAGATAGGCACAACCTTTTAATTTTACTATCTAGACATTATACCATGCCAAGCAAAATTAAATAGCCAATATAGCTTCGGTCCTATAAATAATAATAGTGACTCAGATGGTGAGGATATTATTATTTACAGCTAAGTGTATACCATTACCTAGCCCCATGACCCATTGTTCCGTTATGAACCACCTCAGATGGAGAAGTGACCCACACAACAATTATCTTAGAACTATTCCTTTAGGAAGTTTGTACCGATGATGCCACAATTAATTTTGTCCGATAGGGAGGAAGGTTCTGAAACCAACACACAAAATTAATTATATCACCTACGAACTAGCAATGGAGACCGTGGGATTTATCCAAAATAAATTCCCTCTCCCACTTAGTTATTTAAAAATTTGTGAGGGTTATCAAATTTTTGAGTTTGCAAAAAAACGTGATCTAGGCCAAAAGCCAAATATTACCATGTTGTCCCAATATGGTAAACTATCACATATGCAAACAATATGGAAACACAAATAATAAGGAAGCACAAGATAAAAAATCCAGCTATTATGGTCAAAGACGCAATCCTTGAGCAATGAGGAATCCTTCCAAACTTGAAATCCTTAAGCAATAAGGAGTCCTTCCAAACTTGAAATCCTTAAGCAATCCTTCCAACCTTGAAATCCTTCAGCTATACTTGTGTGGAAGACTTAGATATTTTGAATCAATCAAGGAAACCAAAATCCAACCGTGCTTAGGCAAGAAAATCGGATTTGATATATTCCCGCGTAAACTGCACAGCCTTCAGTATTTTGGCCATATCTTCCTCATCCGACCTCCAATTGAAGTGATTCAAATTGGGTTGGATTCAAAATTCAATTATCTACAACTTCCGTGAAGAACAGATTTTCTAATTCCAACGTTTACTGGGTCGAAATAGCCCTGCAATCAGACCCTACGAATCTGGAAAAAAACTGTTGCGAGCCAAACAACTTGTATCTTCTGTATCTCCCTTCTTCGATCTCCGAATAACCATCGAATGCTATTACGATCGAAGAAACATACATATATCGATCTTATGCCTCCATTGGAGTTCACATGCTACGTTAATTATTACAACCACGAAAAATAATCATGGCACCCAATAAATAACACATGCTACGTTAATTATTACAACCACGAAAAATAATCGTGGTACCCAATAAATAACAATAACCACACAAAAATTATGTGGGATCCAATCACACAAAATCAACAAAAAAACATGTGACCATAATAGCTGGGTAAGAACGCTGCAAAACAAGGGTTAGCACAGTTCTACGTTCTACCCTCTATAACCTACGGACAACATGGCCTGTTTAATCTATACGCGTGATTACAGCCTGCTTTGATACCACTGTTGGGAAACGAAACCCAGAAACCAGTAATGACGCGTACAGATTAGACAATAAGAAAACCGCAAAACCCTGCAATGCGGAATTAGGGTTTTACCTCAACTCCCTGCGAACACGAACGCTGGTTGAACTTGTTATAGCACGTCTTGCTATAAGCCACGTATACTGCTCGACTGCACCTTACGATCTTCTATCGTATTCCCTGCACGCCTAGAACACGAACCGAGTGTGGACTCTTTCGTGGTCTGTTTGCCCTCTCTAGATCTGCCTCTATTTTGTGAATCATAGAAACGTGAAAAACGTTCATCTGACCTAGAGAGCATAACGTGTATATATAGAGCTACGATAGGGACCTAAGGAATAATAAGTTTGGGCTCCCAGTGTAAATAAGAAAACCTAATCCCACCAGGATTCTATTTCTTATTTCACTAATTATAATTCACCCCACTACAGAATTATAATTGCACTCCCGTCCTTATCTCAATTATATTACGAGCTCCATGATATTAAATACTTATTAATCTCCCCATGTTAAGATTACAGATACCCGTTGATTAAAATAAATTACTAACAATCTTTTGTAAGCCCAAAACCACTTTTATTGCTCAAGTCCTTGGCCACATTACTAGGCATGTTAGGAGAAATGCAAATTTTAGATTTGTCGCCACTAACCAATTGCCCGGATTTCTCACAAAACATATTAAGAACCTCCAACATGACCTCACATTGGTTATCAGTAGCTTTTCCAAAAAGAAGAATGTCATCTGCAAAGAATAAATGGGAAAAACAAGGGCCATTTTTAGAGGATGTGATGCCTAACCATTTTTCTGTAACACCTTTTGATTAATAATAGCAGAAAGCCTCTCCATGCATAGCACGAAGAGGTAGGGGGACAAGGGATCTCCCTGCCCAAGCCCTCTCTCCGGAGTAAAGGGCAGCAGGGGTTCACCATTCGAAAGAATAGAGGCCTCAAGGTTAGTGACACAACTCATGATAAGTGCAATAAGTTCCTCATTCATTTTGAAATAGCGAAGAGTATCCAATAAAAAGTCACAAGATATTCTATCATAACGCTTATCAAAATCTATTTTCCAAATCATGTAGCCCGTTTACCTTTGCAATTCCTGTGAGAGTAGATGATTTCTTGGAAAATAATGATGTTATCCGTGGTTTGTCTACCCGGGATGAAGATAGATTGGAAAGGGCTAATAATAGTGTTCAGGTGAGGCCTAATGCTGCTAACAATAATTTTTGGAAATCACTTTATAAGAAACATTGCAAAGGCCAATAGGGCGAAATTGATTAATGGACTCGGTACAATTAAGGTTCAAGGGAAAATGACGGCCAATGACGTGTTTTGATAATTAATACTCGCCAAGGACATTTTCAGCATTAACAAATGTTCTCAGCATGTCCTTGGCGGGTATTAATTATCAAAACACGTCATGAGCCGTCATTTTCCCTAAGTTCAATGGGGACTATACCAGTATTGTGATAAAACACAGCTTGAAAACCATTTTGGCCCAGGGACTTTATAGGCCCCAATATTCTTGATAGCCGTACAGATTTCCTCCACATGAGGAATGCAAGCAATATTGGCATTAGTCTCCTCATCAAAACAGTGGCGATGCCGTTTACTCCAATGCATAGAAGTGTTGTTAACATTGGTACAAAATAGAGCTTTAAAATGACCAATAATGTGCAATTTTCAGAGAACTCGAGGCTTTTGAGAGAAAGAGGTATTGTTTTGGGTATATTATACAGTTAATTTTAATGTTTTTTTTTAAAAATGGGACTTTAGGGTGAAATTTTATTTTTGATATGGAGATGTCTACCTTGACTATTTTGTGCGAAATGTAATTTTATCAAGTTTTGGTCCAATTTTTTATTTTTTTTTCAAACTTGGAATCAGGGATGGCAAGACCGTCATTTCCCACTGCACTTGATTCTACATGTCATTTTGAATTCTGTACCAGTTATGCCACATTGCCAACACAATAAACTGGCATACCACATGATTAGTGGCGTAGCCAAAAAATTATACAAGTGGGAGCACAATCCAACACGTGCAATCTTTTTTTGTAAAATCTGACACATTTTGATGTTTTGTTCTAAAGGAATCATCTTCAACACAAAGGAGAGGACTTGTCGATAGATTTAAGATGGTAAAGAGAGAAGTAAGGAATAACGTAAAAAGGAGGTTGACTTGACTTGCATTTTGTGATGAGATATTAATTCTAATCCCTAAGGGTAGCGATTTTCATAGTACTCCTCTTTTTTATAACCACACCCCCTTTTTCGTATTTTTGTGATGTGAATTTTTACATTAATATTGTTCTTCTAAGTGTGAAAGAGGATACAAATTAAAGTTTAATTTAGTCAATTCACATTGCAAGAGGACAAAAAGAAAGTGTGGTTATAATATAAAAAAAAGTGGAAATCAAATTTGCTTGTAACCCCCTCAAAGTGCCCTCACTCTTCTGTGTCACATATTTAGGTGATACTCATACATTAGGCTTGATTCCATATGAACATGTGGTGGATCAATGGTGTCGGTACACTAGCTAGGTGACGGAACCCTAGGGGCACTTAATAAATTTTCCTTGTTTTAAAGTGGTGTGCTAAAATTGCTAAATCATCACAATATATATACACGGAGCGTTTCTCCTGCAGACGAACTACTCAGCTGCTGTTGGATTGTATTTTGAATGGTCAGGATTCGCAAACAATATGTTCGCGCAAATAGATATGCCGTTGGATTGTGTTTTGAATGGTCAGGATTCACGGATAATTTGTTTGTGCGTACAGATATCTGTTCGCGCGAACAGATTGTCTGCGAATCCTGAGCATTCAAAACACAATCCAACGGCCAGAACGATAGTCCGCATTTTAGATTTAGATTAAAATGCGGTGGTCCACAGGAGAAACGAACTATATATATATACACACACGGCGGTTCTGGGGATATCTATAAAAACATCCAAAAAAACACCCCAAATTTCAATCTCATAGTTCCCGATCAAATTTTTATGATCCGAACCGTACAATATGTGCAGAATGTGAATTTAAGGGTGCCTTGTAAGAAATTAGCAAAAAATATGACTGAGAAGTGCTTGTTTTGAGCAGTTTTTAATTGAACCGTTCATCAAATCTGAGCTAAAAACTGTTCAGATCAAGCCCTTCCCGATTATTATTTTTTGCTGATTTCTCATGAGTACCCTTAAAATCACATTCTGATCACATTGAGCAGCTCGGATCATCAAAATTTGATTGGGAATTATGAGATGTTTTTTTAGATGTTTTTGTAGGTGTCGTTCACCACACAAGGACCTTAAGTGAGGTCCGTAAGTGCGTACCTCCCTTTCCTGATCGAATTTTGATGATCAAAATCGTTCAATATGTTTAGAACGTGATTTTTAAGGGTCCCCGTGAGAAATCAACAAAAAATATGACGGGAAAGTGCTTGATTTGAGCAATTTTTTATTAAACCGTTCAATGAAAACTGCTCGGATGAAGCACTTCCCGGTCATATTTTTTGCTAACTTTTTATGGACCCTTAAAATCACGTTTTGATCATATTGAACGGTTCGGATCATCAAAATTCAATCGGTATCTATGAGGTCCGCACTTAAGCTAAATAACGGATCTCTCATAAGAAGGGGACTGATATATATATCTCCAAAAGTCCAATGGGGTCCCGTGTCTCCACTGGTCCTTGCCTATATCCGCCACTGCTGACATGATGATCCGTTTCATAAATGGGTATTCGTAGAGCTGGCATTGCGTGCGTTGTATGAGTTCGTTAAGTTGGCTCAGATTGATGATCCATCCTCTTTGGATCCGAAACTTAGATGGTGGAGTGAGGGAAGCATTGAATCAGAGGAGTAGTAGTACATGAAGATGCATGTATCCTCTCCCTTGTATTGAAATGAAACCCAGTTGCTTTGTAACTGAGCCTACAAGGGCAATGGGTACAGTGATCGCCAATAGCTTTGGCTCTTGTGCAGACATTGATGGATGCAGTAAGCTATCCTAGCCTTAGATATCTTCTTGTTCATTGTTCCCTGTCCTCATTGGAACTGCCAGGTTTTGCTGCAAAAATATTTCTCTTATTTTCTTCCTTTGTTTGGCGCTTCACTCCGGATCAGTTTAATGCATGATATATTATGCTTAACGATCACTAATATGCATTGCAGAATCAATGGTCAGAAATGCTCCTTGCATAATTGGAAGAACATCTATTATAGATGTGAGTTTCAGGGGCATGGTTGCCTCCATAAATTGTGCTCTGCAACTAGAATTTTCATCTCTTAAAACTTTCTTTGATTTGTTTTTTCGTCTTTTAACAGACTCGTTTTTCCCCCCCTATTGATGCATGCAGAGTTTCAGGCTCTTTCACCTCTGGTACTTGCTCGTCATGCAAACAGATTGCAGACGGCGTGGGATGTGGTTGATGCCCTGTTGACCTATGTGGTTGATGCCCTGTTGACCGCAACCGCCAGGTTTTAGATGCACTCATTTGCCAACTGCTGGAGGATTCCTTCTGGTTGCACTTTTCCTTGGTTCTTCTTGCTTAATCTTGGACTTGCTTTTTTTCCCCCTTCAAATCATCTTGGACCTACGTGGTTCTTCATGTTCAGAAATAGGGTTAAACCTTGTCCTAACAATTTGGCTTTCGTTATTCAGCTATTTTGTTACTCCTACTCTCTTAGCACACATGTGAAAATAACCATCACAATAATAACCGGAACATCAAAACATTAGTAGATGCATGCAGAGTTTCAGGCTCTTTTCAGGTACTTTGTGATTTTAATAATTCTCTTCACTGAGAAATTTCATCTCAACTCCGTGCTAAAACTAAATCTTGCAATTCTAAATGTAATTCTGCAATCTAACGTCACTCCGGTCTACTGCAATTGGCCAATTTATTGGGTCCACTATTCATAGTGAGTTCAATAAAATCAAAGGAGTAGTGGCCGCCAGTGAAGTGATCGATTAAAGTGGTAAGTAATGTTCACCCTTTACAAGTCGAGAGTGCAAATTGCATTCATCTCTGTTTGAAAACAATACATTGATCCACTGTGATACAACTGAGACAACATTTCTCTCTCCTCGTTCTTTTTGCTTCTACATAGCCTTGTTTCTTCCAGTGGTCTTCTAGCCTTAGAAGAAGTCGTGTCCGCCCTACTCCAACTCTAACTGCTATCCACTCCAACCCTAATTGGTTTTGTTCTTCATCCAACGGCCTGTGCGACTCTCGTTCTCTTTGTAGTTTCCATCACTCCCATTATCCATTCCCAAGAACCCTGCCCAGTAATATGAGAGAATCAAATTGCTTTGGTCGCAACACAGCTAATTTACTGAACTCCAGTTTCAGTACAGCTGAAACATGCCCCTAGTACGTTCATATTTAACCAAAAGCTGTTCATCAAAAGAAAAAGCACAAACAATTAACTGACGAACAAATAGAACTTAAAGGAATACATTGACTTCATTTTAAAATAAGAAGTAACAAGCACTTGAAATATGTTACTAGGGTGTAAAGCTTACACTGTTACTACCCACTAGCTGACTATTGATCATTAGGCGGCCTGGCAAATGCAAACCTCGAGTCGGGATTTAAAGACATCAACAACTCTAATACAGCAACATTACTTGGACGGCTTATCTTAACACCAGGTTCAATAAAACCTGCTTCAAACAAGTCCACAAGGAAAATCAGCGAGTTCATTTGGTATTTTCTAACATAAAGCAAGAGAAAAGGAATGCAGTCCATTTTTACCAGCGGAGAGTTTTCTCCCACCATAGAGCTCTTTGGCTAAGGGATTGGATGCCCAATTATTAACAGCGACCCGACTTGTAGGTTGAAACCCAATAATCTTTCCTTCAGCCGATAAAACTACCTGAAGTGGGACCGCAAGACAACTAAACAAGTCAATATTAGATGATAGGTTATGGAATATAGAGAACTACAGTTGATGCAATGTTCTCCCAAGTATTTCACAAACATACGAGTCCACTCGCGATTGCGAGAGAGGCAGGCTAAAACTAAAATGTAAGCTTTGATACAGACTAGGAACACAAAGAATTAGAAGACTGAAACGGGATTCAATACATCTTAATTGATTGGAAATTATGCAATATAAGGGTGTGTATTGATGCCACAAAATATGAAAAGCAAGTCATAGACTGATAAATGGACTAAGATGCCAATACATTTAGCATAGCTTCAAACAATTTACTAGCATGCCTAAACAGTTGTTTCCTCTTCAACTTTCATTCTTTTTTTAAGGCAGTCCTCTAGTTTTGCTAATTTACATGACCTACTCAGTTGGAAGTCAATAGATACCATGCAATTGACTTATGGAAATTTAATAATGTCCAATGAAAAAAGGGAGGGGGAACTTCGAACAAGGGCCTAGAAGCAAAGCAACTCATAAAATATGCAAAGTCAGCCATGAACTGATACATAGACCAAGGAACATTTATACCCATTAGTAAAGCTTCAAACAATTTACTAGAACTTCCTAACAGTTCCGTAAGGTTTGGTTTATCTCCAAATAGACGGTTCCTCTACATGTCTCCGTCAGCAAGGTTCATTTCTTTTTCTAAAACTGTTCACTAATTTCGTTTAAGTGCATGAGCTATTAAATTGGCAGGCGGCTATCATGCTTTTGATATACTGAAGACAATTATAAAGCCAAAAGGAAAGGGAGGGGGCAATCTTTCCGGAAGAGGGCCAAGCATAGTTGTTAAGGGCAAAAGGCGCACTGAGACACAAAGTCCTGTTGGGGCCTAGGCGAGAGGCGCAAGGCAAGGCGCACCTATGCGGAAAAAATAGGAAATCGGTTTTGCAAACCTCTGCACATTAGGCGGAGGATAATATGCACATAATTCCAAACAAGTTCGGATATCAATGCATATCTCACGGATATTAATACACTTTTACAAAATATCAAAACACCTTTCTCGGATATCAATGCACCTTTTACCTATTATCCTACACCCTTCGGGCAGAGGTTAGAATAATCCATAAGAAAAATAGCATACACCAATACTTTAAATAATAAACACTAAGCCAATGAATTATAGAAAGTATACCATCCAAAAGATACATAAAAAAAAAAGTCCACCAAATATCAAATAGTCAACGATTCTTGCATGACTAGACTCTAGAGAAGAACTACAACGTCAAAATCAACAAAAGACAAGCATCCAAAAGAGAGAAAGGATCAACTAAAAGGTTATATGTTTAACCTAGTCTCTGATCCAAAAGCTGTGATCAAATTTAAAAGAAGCGCGCCCCTCTACATCTTTCGGAAAGGCGCGCAACTTGTCTACGCTTCTTTCAATGCGCCTTTGACAACTATGGGGCCAAGAAACACATCAGTAACAAGATCATCATCACCCAAGTCAAACACAACCTAAGAGAGCACATAAAAAGCATTACCAGACAATCAATGTTTAGCAAGTCATCAAGACAAGAAATAAGAAAGTCTTTCGAAGTTGGAGCTGAGGGTAGCGATAACAGAATAAAATCAATTGTGTTGTAAATGGAGACAGATAGCGGAAAATGGGTAGAGTGGCATCCTCCAGAGGATGACCCCCTCTCCCCTTTCATCATTAAACGAGTAAAACAGAAAACGCACATGAGAGATGAACAAAAAAGAGATAATGACAATGGAAAGAGATACGTTGGGCTTTAGAAACAACCATTTTAACCACGCTACAAAGGAGAGGGGAAAAGTAGGTGGTATCATCATATTTGTATTGACACTGCTTACAAGTGCATCATGTGTATGCTTATGCCAGTAAAGTTTTCTTTAAGAATCAAGAAGTAAGGGGCAAAGGAGTTCATTAGGGCAGCAAACAAGCCGAGCTGAGCTTCACCATGATCGAGCTCAGATAAGTTGGCTCGAGCTCGGGTCGCAAACATATTTTAGAGCTTGAGCTCGGCTGGCGTGGCTCGCCAAATATGGGGAAGCTCTTGCGCAGCACGTGAAAAAGAAAGAGAGCTGGACTCTTTGTTTATACTAGTAAAGATACTAGTACAGTAGGTGTGAGTTCTCAAGAACTTCCAACGTGGGACTCATTTTTTTGAGTGGACCCTCATAGGATGTGGGACTCATTTTTACATATAAACAAACAGAAACTATAGCATTAAGTACAAAGGTCAACACCAATCAATCTACTGATGACAGTAGAACCAATAAGTTTATCCTAAATATGCTTATTTTTATTGTGCTTCTGCATTGCAAAGAAGACATAGTTATCTTCGCTCTTATGAAAACTCTGCTGCAAACAATACCAGGTTATAGGAAACACGGTTTTCAGACAGTTATAGATTAACAAAGCAAGCACATAGATTCCAAAAGAACAATACGGTGATAAACTCACAAGTTTGTTTCCGAAGTTCACCAAACTTTTACTGATCCTGAACAATCTCTCATCGATCTTAGCAAGCAATCAAAGCTGATCTGCCCACTATCAATTCTTGGTTACTACTGTTTATTTTCTGATGTGCAATTCGTGGCGACAAAGTGAGGCAATAAGTATGACTATGAGACCCAAGACACAGGTAGAATGGCCAAACTACATGTGCATAGCCAAGAGACTCTGACAAACATAGGGATGTCATGTTTGTAAGAGTGCTGTTGTACACAGAACGCAGACTCAAACCAGCAAAAACAAGTAAAAGTGCACCTTGATTTTATATTCCTTTGCTGTCATTGTTCTTATTTGTGGAGTATCTATCATATCATATTTCTGTAACTTGGAAAACCCAAAACAAAATGTTTTTAGCAATGACAAATGGATTTAGCATACCTGATAGCTAGCAATATCCTGGGCAGAACTTTTCAATTCCTCATCATTTTCCTTTATTGGAATAGAGCAAGAGGGAGTCTCTTCAGAATTGGAATCAGCGTCACTTCTCAAGAATACTGGGAGTTCTCCAATCCAGGCACCTACACTCTTCTCTGTCATTATATCCCCAGCCCAACCAAAGGCGTCCTTGATTCTTTCGACAATTGAAAAGCAAAAGGCGTCCAACTACAAATACGAACGGGCAATTATGTAAAAGAAAGCCATCAGAGAATCATGAAAACAATGAGCAACACATTTAAAGTCAAAATATGTGAACATCATCGAGTAGACTAGTAGTCCAAAACACTAGCCACACATGGCTACCAGCATCAGTCTTTCATATACACGATGTGAACCCTACGCTAACAAGGATGCATCAGCAGGGACAAACTTACAGCAGTTTCTATTGATTCCTCCGGTAGTATTTTTTTAGGTAATTGTTCATTATCTGTCTACAAATAAACTAGTAATTGCATTGGACATAGATTGCATATATGTGGGCATTTCATTACATAGAGTGCTTAAATGGAAGCCAAGCCCGAGTTTAGGGAAGGATCAGATGAGAAGGAAACTGCCCCATGTCACCCCACAATATAGTTACAAGCAAAACTGTTCTTACAGATTTTACAATTCCTCTAACAAACTTACTGTATGGGTATTAGCAATAATTGGTGAGGCGCTACTTATCAACAAGTGACTGATATGGATAATTGGTGAGGCAAGTACTTAAAAAGTTCAGTTAAATCAGCATTGATAGTTACTTCTTTATTGACAAGGAAGCAGCATCGGGCAACATTGATACAACACAAATGTTCTTTTATGACTACTGAACAGGTTATACATGAATGACAAATTCAAAGCATCACATCATGACTGCACCTCATGAGAACTAGCAAGCAACTTCTATTCTAATTCTCTAGTAAGTAGAGCAGCTTCTTGAACACATTTGAAATTTCAGTGTGCATCAAGAACACAGTGAACAACTTTAACAAAGGGGAGGTGTAATTGTCTCAAAGAGTGCATACCTCAGTAGAGTCAATAGCTTGATGCTGCATAAAGTCAATCTCAGATGATTGGACCGAATGATTTCCTCCGAAGTACTTTCTTCCACCATGCAGATAAGGCACACAAAGTTGACCAAAAATACCGATGGCAACAAGAAAAAATCCACTTGCAAGAGCAATGGAGAACACTTTCAGCAGCGAAGAGGTTCTCTGTGAGATTTTGAAGGAATTCAATCAGCTAGCACTTGGTATGCATCAAAAGATTCAACTGAACGAAGCCCTGTTATAATGTAATTCAATCCAACTAGCATTGAGTCAAGTTTGTTACTCCTTCTGTTCCAATTTTTTTTGTCTCTGGTTCTATTCTAACCGAAAAGATAATTTATATCTTTTGATTGACAATACTTTTTGTATGCAATGGATCTTGTTTGATAGATCTCAATTAATTCCATTAAACAAAGTTTTCAAAATCACTTAAAACATATAAGCAATTTTAAAACAACAAGAACTCCCAAAAAGGACTAACAAATTGGGACGCATGGAGTATTACAGAAAGCCCTCACACAATTACCACCCAGCCAGAAAACATAAAAGTCACATCAATAAAAAAAATATGAGAAGAAATAATTTACCTATGATGCACGGACACAGATACGGACACGGACACAGGGACACGAGAATTCTAAAAAAATGGGGACACGGACACGGAGGGGGACACGCCACGTGTATATTATTTATTTATATTTTTTTTCAATTTTTTTCCAAATTTAAATGGCAAAATGTGGACAAAACGAAAATTCCATAGTTCCAATACCATTTAAACAAAACAAGACATCCATAAATTCAATACAACCCTATTGAAAAATTATAGTTTAACCCCTGAAATTTTTTTAAAAATTTACAGTTTGACCCCCAAAATTTTAAAAATTTACAGTTTGACCCCAAATTTTTAAAAAAATTACACTTTGACCTGCCGTGTCCCCATCGGTGTCCCTAGCCGTGTCCCCATCGATGTCCCACCGTGTCGCCCTCAAAAATTTATATTAAATTATGGGACATGCCACGTGGCGTGTCCCATACGTGTCCCCGAGGTGTCCCCGTGTCCAGACACTGCGAAACTTCGACCCCTAGAGGTGTCGGTGCTTCATAGTTTTACTATTTCCAAACATAATGATTAAGACTGAAGATTCCGATTCATGTTAATGGCGGCCACATTCACAATAAACACTTAACTATAACAATTCATGTAATCTTGTTTCATTACCAATTGCTGGTAGTGGGTATTCAGTGATTTTCAGTGATATTTTGTTTAGTTTGTCGTCAATTTTTTGTGGTTAATCATTCACCTCAACGAGAGGAATCAGAAAAATATAAGATTATCGACCCAAGTAGAAAAAAGTTAAGATAAAACGACACTAAAGACAATAAAAGAAAGTTGTTTCGAACTTTTTTGTCCATATGTGATATTTTTATTTTTTTTTTGCTTTAGGTCGTAATTTCTAATTTTTATATTTATCTTGTAAAGACTAATAATAAATTCAAAAAACTTTACGCAAAGTCACAAATTGAACAAAAAATAGAACAGAATTACTGAAATGAAAATTTAGGCCAAAGGGGACCATACTCATTTAAGCCCCATTTAGTTACTTGGTGAGTTTGATGTTTCATATGCTTGCAAGTTCCGTGGACTGTTGGATGTGAAACGAAGCTTCCGAGAGACTGTTGGAGGGTTGCTGAGGAGATTGGAGTCATGAACAGTTATCAAAAGAGGAGAAACATCGAAATTTGTTTTCTGCGTCGGGACAGGAGTCACAGCTGCCCGAACGGCCCTTAATGAATTTGATTATGAACCTTCACAAATTCCCATCCAGACGATGGCTAACGGTCGACGTGTGCTTTGTTATAACTTTAAGTTCCAGACATATCTTGAGGCCCAATAATTATACTCCCTCCATCCCAATTGAAGTGTCCACTACGATTTTGTGTATCATTTTCTATAGCTTATATCTCTCAACATATATTACGTTTTATGTTTTTAAAATCATTGTCTTATAGAAATAATTGAGATCTATCAAACAAGATCCATATTGCATATTTTTAGCAATATACATTGAAAGATATAAGTTGAAAATGGCACGCAGAACTGTAGTGGACACTTAAATTGGGACGGAGGGAGTAAATAGGAAACCCTAAGTCTTTTCTAGGGGTCTGGACTTTTTTGAGAAGGCTAGAGAGAGGGGCAAGAGCAACAGGAAAAAGAGATCTCCATGGCTCCACCACCGAGAGCTTGAAGATTGCTTCCATGAGCTGTTAAACATCCTCTCTAGGGTAGAGAAGAAGCTTCCACCCAAGAAAATTTGTTTTATATATTCCCTCCGTCCCAATTTGTTTGTCCAATTTCGACATACATGCCCTTCAAAAAATTGGCTATATCTCACAATCCATAATGTTTTAGATAATTTCGAAAACATTGTATTATCGACCTAATCGAGATCTATCGAACAAGATCCATATTGCATACACAAAACATTATATACTGAAACATATAGACAATTTTGCAGGAGATCCCAAATAGAGAAAACAAACAAACAAATCGGGACGGAGGGAGTAGTTTCTAGGTTTTTCATTCACTTTCCATTGTATACTAGAATCCTTTTTAATTAGCGATAACTGAATTCAATGTTTTCTATTATTTTGTAATTGTATTTTAGATTTCAAGTTTCTTGTGTTTGCGATTTGGGTGATTGAGAAAGGTTATGCCCACAAGCGGCAAGACAAATCGTGCTATTAGAAGATTTGTGCATCGACATGGGTCATGCCAATAAGACAATGTGTGCTGTTTTATAGTCTATGCCTATTGGAAAACCGTCAATATTTTCTCGGCATTTATTGAAGGGATTGATTTCTCTCTCATCTTTCCACAACTTTATTTTTGTTGATCCTAGTTCACATAAGTCATAAACCAAACACAAATTCTTTTGAATTAAATTAGAAACTGATTGAAACTAGCATAACTTAGTCTTATTATAGTCCATGTGGATCGACACCCGTCCTTATCCACCATTCTCATGACTAGAGGTTAAAACAAGGTTTTACTTATTAATTTTTTTGGGTCACACAAAATCTCTACCAAGTACAGGTTTGAAATAGAAGTGTATTTCAACAATATGAGTCTACAAATTTCTGAACTTTTTCAACATAGAAAAAAAAATACAAGTGTTCCAAATTTACTGAAACTAGAACCCCAATTGGTGGCATATAATATGAAATCAAGGCTCAACGTCAATTTAACCAAGGAAAAGTAAGACAGAAAGTTTTATCATACCTTATTAGTGAACAAGTTGATTGGTTTTGCAACTACACCACAAGATAGCTGTTTACTAGGAAGTGTGTATGAGTCCTCATAGTACATATCCAGAATGTTAGCCAATGCAACCTGGAAAACAGCTTGCATGAGATACACGATAAAAAAGTGAGCATCAATATAACATGACACTAACAAGTAAAAAAGCTAAAAAGTAACTTCTTCAATCAATTAATAAAATTACACCAATCAAACCATATGTATCAATTAGTCGTCCTATACACTAACCTAAAATGAATACACGCCATATTTTTGCAAGGAGTAATTCATTGTCAAGTGCATTTGTCATTTGAAAACACATTTAAAAGGGGCTTCACATCTTGTCTGGAACAACTTCCAGCTGAAGATTCTAACAGTTCCTATTTCTCCAGTAACCGTCTACTAATATGCAGAAGGGTAAAAGCACACCAACAAAAGGCCCCTCGAAATTTCAAAGCTTGAAACGAGTTTCAAGTAAAGGCTTAACTGTAGTCACAAGTAATACCACATACAGTTCTTATTGACAACAACATTGAATAACTTTGCAACTAATATCTTTCCGGCGTCTTGCTGGAACTATAACTGTGTTGTAATAGACAGAAAAGTTCATGTTAAAGCATCCAACTCAAATCCAATCGGCAATAAGTGGAGGGCTTATACTAGTTTGCGAGAAAAAAATTAATCAATCGGGGACAAGTTCTAAAAGTCTCCCGCTGCCCGCACGTGCGACCCTTGCATGTGCAGACATAAACGAAAGATCCATAACATGGGAACCACAAGAAGACAAGGAGGCATGTCCAAGTCAGGGGCAATCAATCAAGGGAGTGCTGTTCAAAAGCCTCCAAAAGCCTCGCTTTGATACCTTCTTAAAGCATCCAACTCAAAACCAAATGGGCCAAATGGCAATGAATGGAGGGTCCAATACTCATATACTAGCTTGGGAGGTAATAATTAACCAATGTGGGACAAGCTCTAACATTGATATCCAAGCAAGACCCATTTCTTCCAACATTATGAAAACAAAAATAAAGCGACATGATAACAGATCCAACAAAAAAGATTGCACGAAGATGATACTACAAGTCACAACCTCAAAAGTAGTTGCACGCTATGTAGCACTGACAAGGACACAACACATTGGGGACACGTTTTAAAAAATATGTAGATATATTATTTAATGATCTAAGAATTTAAAAAAATGGCTCTAATCGTAAACATGTAACACCATTTCTATCTTAATTTATAATCATTGTAAATCATTAACAAAAACATTTCAACAAAAGTGTTTCATCATTATAGGTCACTATAATTTTCTTTTATTTTTTTGCTATTTGTCTTTACAATAAAAAATGGCTCTAATCGTAAATATGTAACACCATCTCTACCTTAAATAGTAATCATTGTAAATCATTAACGAAAACATTTCAACAAAAAGCGTTTGATCATTATAGGTCTCTACAATCTTTTTTTTTTGGCTATTCGTCTCAATAATCAATAAATTATCATTCGCCATACTAGAAATAAGACTTCCCTAAGATTTAGTTAGAGCCTCCAATTACAGTTAACACCCCAACATTTTTGGGAATGTCCCAAGAGTGTCCAAAGCATTTTATAATGAATCTGGAGTGGCCAACAAAAACATTCTAGTTTTGAGTGTCGGAAGCGTCCGGAGAGTGTCAGTGTTTGATGAGTATAACAGTACGACTTCCAATGAAGTATCCGTACTACATAGGATACACGTGAGGTGCGATGTAAAATAGTATAAGTCCCATATTGGTTGGATATGGAATGGGACAATTATGTAGCACCAACATGGAACACGACACGGACACGCGGACATGCAGAACATGATGGGGGACACCTTAATTATTTTAACTTTAAATTTCAATATAGATGTTTTAATAAGACTAATAAAAACACACCCAAAAAAACTCAAAAAAGATACAATTAATTTTATCAAGACCTACAAAATTTACATTTTCACCATTATTCCACGTTTCATATTTCCACCCTTCACACATAACTATTCTACAATTCTACGTATATTCTCGCTGAAATAAGAGAACAGAAGAGACAGCAAGAGAGGAAACAGAAACAGACAGAGAGAGAGGAGGAGAGAAACAGAGAGGGAGAGAGATAAGGAGAGACAATAGGAGAAACAGACCCACCTTTTTCTTTTATTGGTATTGTAGTAATTATAATGTCACCAGACTAAAACCTTCTGATTTTATATTTGCAACCCACTTATAATGTTTTTATAACTGAATTCTTGCCCCGGAGTGTCCAGAAAGGGTCCTGAGCATACCTTGGGTGTTTGAGCATACAATCCGGACTAAGTGTCGGAGACGTGTCCAGAGAGTGTCTTGAGCGTGTCGGGACAATGTCCAACTAAGAATAATGAAAAAAATCGAACACTTTGAAATTGAGAGTCCGGCATACATCTTGAGAGTGTCCGACGCCAGTACGTTGCCTTGGTGTCTGTGCTACATAGGTAATCAATGATGAATGATCACTAAGTACAATCTTGGGACCTCTCCACCTAATTACTTAAGATTTTGGGTTAGATCTACAGTTTCTTCATATCACAATCTAGTAACCAACAGAGACAAACAAACTCAAGCACAAAATTAACTTGCTCCAATTCTACTCCCTTTTGTGTGTGTGTGTGTGTGGGGGGGTTTCCCTTTCTTTTCTAGTTTTATTGGCTTTTATCCATCTTTCCCTCGTGATTATTGTTTCCGGTATATGTTAAGAACGAGTACAAAACTAAAGAAACAATTGCTACAAGATGCAATCCACAATTGACGAATGACAATTATATATGATTACAAGTAATTAAGAACCCACAAGAAAGAAAGAGAAAACAAGTTGTAACAGGAATTATCAGAGAAAATGAGTATAACTGCTACTTTATCGGTAAAACAAACAAAACATAGAAAAGGAAAAGAAAAAAAAGGTCCACTCAAACTGCGATATTATCAAAAACTGCCGCAAGGTATCCAGCCACTAGGGAAATGAATAAGTACAATACATTGTATCTGTATTTTGTTTTCAAAACGTGCATTGTCAAATACAAATATCCATGTACTCGAATTGCTCCTGAAAAAGATGCATACGCAAGATTAAGAAGATATTCTAACAAGTGGCTCAGCACAACATAGTACTGTCCATCCACTAATTAAGAGCACCATACCACACGTGGCACAGTACAAAGTTAAAGCCTCCCTATAGTCTAATTCTCACCGTACTAACCAAGGGTTTCACCTCAGAGAAACAACTCATTGAGGTGCAAAGATGAAAGAATGAAGTACCATTTGGTTGTGTGTCAAAAGGACTTCCCACCTATTCTCAGCAGATCTTTTCCATCCTTCAAGCTTTAGATCTGGGAGTCTATCAGAATCAATTTGAAACAGATAAGCAGGTACATACTCGCTAACCCATGTACCAAACTCAGGACCACCAATCTTCTCCAATTTAGAACCCATCGATAATGTCCACCAAGAGTACTCTGACTTTGTTTGAGAAGGCTTATAACTGGCCTTTCCTGAGTTTATATTTTCAAGCAAACTTTTGGCAACTGAAATAATCTCATCTTCAAGTAACCTAAAAATTGTAACCGACGAATCCGTTGACGAAACCCTTTCAGACTTTCGAAACCAGCGGAACAAGTTAGTTGGTGCTCTGCTCATCGACTTAGAAAGAAAATGCCTTTCAGTACTTTCAAGAGCAGCAAGGCAAACAACTTCCCCAAGCAGAGAAATTATCCGCTTATCCGATGACCTGACGGCAAATGATGCAGGGACCTGCTGATAGAAAACGAATAAGAGAACTCAACCTATCAGTATTCACACGGCACCTGCAAAAAGACATATTAACCATGATATTACAACAAAGAAAAGCATATATCTGGTACTTTATAATGCAACCAAATCAAGGTGATAGATAGAAAAGAGAGAGAACCTAAAATGGGATACAAATACCAAAGCTTCAAATATGATTTCTTAGAATGATAAAAACTACCTAGTGAGGATTCTAGACACCTACTTTCAGCGGCGGAGGGAACATAGACTATGCCCCCACTGATTTTTTTTTTTTCTTTTAAAATTTGGAGTTGCCTTATAAATTGTCTTCCACAAGTTATTCTTTTTTAATCACTCTAATAAAGGTTGTATATCAATTCATTCTCAACTTTTTGTTTCAAGTTATAGAACAATTCCATTACACTGGTGAAATGTGACGTCTACTGCGAACAAAAGCCACCACTTGTTATTTGAAACTATCTGATGCAGAATGTCCAGGATTAAAAAGTGCCTAAACTATGCAGTATGTGCATGACATTTTGGCAACTTTTTACAATTTTGTCAATAGAATTGTTCTTTATCCCTGTTGAAAGACCCCACAACACCATTCGAAGTTGAAGATTTACGAAAAAAAAAGAAGATGTTCTTTCAAGTTGCAGCAAAATTGCTAAACATTGGCATTTTTAATTACTATGCATTGAACATGTTAGCTTTTTTTTATTACTTTTAGCAAAACTTTTTTTTATCTTCTAGCATTGCTTATTATGATTTTATTTTTTAAGTGTGTTTAAAAGATGCCCCCACTAGCACTAATTCCTGGCTCCGGCACTGCCTATTTATAGACCCACTAACTCTACGGACACAAAATGACATAAATACCCCATATACTACTTCATCACTTTAATGGATACATACAAAGATGAAGTGTAATAACTCACCTCTCTAGGATTTTCAAGCTCTTCCATATTTCGCTCTGTTCCAGGAGTAAACAATAACAGTTCAAAATTCCAAAGCTGTTCCAGAACCACTTGTCTAAACGTCATGGCGAGTATATTGCTAGATTCAGTGCTGGAAGGGATATCCTTAGGGAGTGAACTTTTCAGCCTTTTGGATTTCTCTTTCACTTTTCTAGCCGGCAAAAACTGCAAACAAGAGAAGCTTCAGAAAAGAGCTTCAGGAAACAAGCAACATACAGATTGTTGAATTACAGGGCTAAAACACATTAGCTTCATCACTGATTTAAGTGAAATACAGACATATTTGAAGTCTAGGGCACTGACAGAGCAGAGTGTTCGTTACGGACAGATGTTCTGATCAGCTAGGTAACGTCAAATGTGGAGCCATTTCATTTCAACAATTGAGTCCGTCGAAACTGAGTTTCATTTGATTTTGTTTCGGATACGATGTTCTCTATTTGCTTTGGTTTACTGTGATGAGAATCATTTGATTTTTGTTTCTAATAAGATGTTCTCGATTTACTGCGATGATAAATTTCATTTGATTTTGGCTCCGATTAGGTTTTCGCGCACTCGAAATGAAAGTTGTCCTGATCCATGATCATTGCATATCTTTAGGGGAGTTTAGAGCTTTTCATATTCGTCTCCTTAGAGCTTTGCACATCATTCCATATTTGTCTCCTTATGTTTCACCCAGAAGTTCAAAAATTGATAGGTTTTTTCCTTATCAAACCATTAACAACAGAAACTAAAATAGGATAACAGTCACAGATACCTGTTGACAAAACATAGGCCTAACACATCCATCCATTTAGGGATTTGGTAAATGAGCAATAGGCTTAGACCTATGCTGGATTCCCTAATTTCAGAGTTTCAAAATGCATGAATTCCTTAGAGGTTAATATCTGATAATACTCTTTTAGGTCATCAAACCATCAAGTATATCAGACACAAGAAAGGTGGGAGGAAGTCTTGTTTTTCTCTTTAGTTAAATATTAATAAGGCCTATGATAATGATATAGTCGTCATTTTTTGGTGATGTTCTCCGGGCCATGGGCTTTCGCCCCAAATGGGTTAATCTTGTTTGGAATGTATTTCTTTGGTGTTGTTTTCGGTCTTAATCAATGGGCAATGGCAATCAGTTGAAGTTGTTTCTTCCACAATGTGAGTTACGACAAGGGTAATTTTGGTTAGCCAGGTTGGTTGGTGAGTTGCAATTTGCTCTAGATCTCCTAGAAATTCACACTTGTTGAGTCTCTTATATGTGGTGCTTAAAGTGGTTGATTGAAGCTCATTGTTCATTGGCGGGACAGAAAATTAACATGGATGCTTACACGTATGAAAACAATCCAATTAAGCGCAAAAGACCCCCCAAAAAAATATACGCACCAGTCTAGTCGAGACGGTGCTGCGCTTGTCGGGCGGGCTGGGAATCACGGTCTCCACAACCATCGCGGGCGTGCCGGACTTCACATACTCGTCGGCGACCTGGCCGCCGTCAGCGGCGGCCGCGGTGAGCGCCTGCTCGAAGTTAACGGCTCCGACCACCGTGAGCCGAGCCAGATCGTTCTCGTACGTCCTCACGGCTGGGAGCGACCGGCCGTCGTAGTCCAAGACGGCTCGGAGTATGTCCTGCTCGGTCGGCGGGGCCGACTTTGGAGTCGAGTATACGAGGGTAGGAAAGGGGTATTTGGTGATTCTGAGGGGTAGTTTGGGGAGGAATTTGAGGTTTCTGGGGGAGAGAGAAAAAGGAGTAGACGGAGAGAGAGGGTGAAGGATAGCCATGGATGAAGTCATGGAGGTTTTTCGAGCTCTGGAAATGGAGTTAGGGCTTTATGCTCTGTTGACATTAGAGAAAGTAAAAAGAAAAGAAAAGAAAGGGAAAGTTAAAAATAAAAGGCAGGTGATTTTGGAACTCCAAATTTAGCCAATAGCACTCCATTTTTAGTTTTATTTTCTCACATGATTAACACACAAAGTGGAGTTCTAGTGGTAAAAACTGGAGTGCCGAAATCAATTTCCAAATAAAAATTAGGAATATTTAAATATCCATCCTCTTTATTCATGTCATGTAAGAATTCATCCCGCTCTTTTTGAACAGTTATGTTTTCATCCTTTCAGATGGTGAATTACCTATATTATCCTTTTAATAAGATATTCATATATAGGTGTATATTTTCTTCCTAAATTAGTGGGATTATAGTAATTATATTACCTAAAATTATGGGATGATTAATGGATAGGAATGGGAAAATTTTGAATTTTAAAATTTTGAATTTCTTAATGGATATATTCTAAACCATTTTTCTCTCTTTAATTTCTTGAATTTGCAAATCCTTAATTTTTGTGAATTTTCGTAAACATGAATACACCATGTTTTATTAATGAAAATACATGGTTAAATTAATCGATAAACCATGAAAACATGACTAAATTAATAAAAAAATGAAAACATGAATACACCATGTTTTTAATTGACCATAAAAAACATGACTACATTAAGCAATCATATTTTTCATGAATACACCATTTTTTATTCATGAAAACACATGGTTATATTAATTGATAAACCATGAAAACATGACTAAATTAATAAAAAAAAACATGAAAAACATGAATACCCCATGTTTTTAATCCACCATAAATCTCTCAAAATCAAATCTCGGCCAGAACCACCCCCCCCCCCCCCCCCCCCCCAATTTTCCATTTTCATTTGGCAGGTTTTGGATCGAAAACTCCGCCGAGTCGCCGACCCACCAACAAAACCATTGTTCTCATTCCGACGTACACTGTTTTCGTCCTCGCCGCGTCGTTAATGCTCCAACTATCAAAATCCCCCATCAAAAGCGTTACTGGGTTGTAGATTTCCCACAACTCTGGACCTCGCCTCCATCAAATAAGTTTTCAACGCCACGCCTTGTTGATGCTGCTATATTTTCTGGATGGTTCTTGGCTTATGTGGTTGCTGCTATTCATGACTTCTGAAGATGCCGAGGAAGAGGAACGCCGGGGATAGCGCCGGGACCGTCGGAGAGGATGAAGATGACAGTCTAGTGCTAAGGGACGGACATGATCGGACGCCGAGGAAGAGGAACGCTGGCGAAGTGATCGTCTGGAAGGAACGGATCTGGGTGCGGCAGGGAGAGGGGTTTTTGGTGGAACAAGATGATGGGGATGAGGGAATTTATGGGGGAAGGATTGGGGGAGGAATTTTCGGGATTGAGGGAGAAATTTTTGGGATAGGACTGTTACTGTTAAGATTTCATCCCAAAATTCGGTTCCTATATATATATATATATATATATATATATAATATATATATAAAGAGTAAGGGCAATTTTGGTACAAAAAATGAGTTGAGGATGGAAACATAACACTTTAAAATGATCAGGATGGATTTCTAAGTTAGAAGGGTTCTGAGGATCATTCTTTAAGTCACCCTAAAAATTATTCATTTTTTGGTTATGAGAAAGAGTAGAAAATAATAACACAAATTCTAGAGTTGTGCATACTGAAATTTCCCTCTCATTTTCTTTTTTTGTCTTTTTCTTTCACTTTTTTTAACTTCCAAACAGAGCATTTTAGGCTGTGTTTGAACATAAGGAAAAAAAAAAAAAAGGGAAATGAGAGGAAAATTAACAAATCTTGCCTCTCTTGTTTGGTTTAGAAATGAAATAGGAGAAAAATAAGAAAATAATTTTGGGCACAGCACATTTTTTTAAAAAAATTCTTCATACTTTTCTTCTTAACAATTTTCCTTTTTTCTTCTTTCCTTTTCACAAGTTTAAAATGGAAGTTTGGGAAATTTTTAAAATACCTCCCAAACTTTGATCTCAATATCTAATAAGCACTCAAACTTTGTTAAACTTCAATTAGACACCTAAACTGTGGAACCGTTATTCAATTACCGCCGCCGTCTAAATTAGTCAAATTAATACTCCTTCCGTTCCACAATAACAGTCCCACTTTCTCTCTCTTCCTTTTTTTCAAATCAAAAATTAACTACTTCCGTGCATAATTTTTCATAATTTTTTGCACCGTATTAAAGATCTGGATTAGTACTTTAATTTGGTGCGAAAAAATTCAAAAAATTATATATGGAAGTAGTTGATTTTTTTATTTAAAAAATAACACGACTTTTCATGGTGGACTCTCAATATGAAACGGAGGGAATAACAGATTTTTCTAACTTAGACTAACAGCTCCGTTATATAGCTGAGTAGGGTCAATTGAGCTCGCTCTCTCTCTCTCTCTCTCTCTCTCTCTCTCTCTCTCTCTCTCTCTCTCTCTCTCTCTCTCTCTCTCTCTCTCTCTCTCTCTCCAAACCCTAGCTAAATCTCCCAAATCAAAAGACCCTGCCAAATTCCCATAATCAACACATTTTGAAATTTGAAACATTTTTTTTCTAACTTCGATATTGAATCAAAAGTAGAGTCATGCATCAAAAAATACTCTCTTCAAATTGCTCATCTTTTTTCTTCTTCTTCTTAGTCAAATCCCCATACTTCTCTCTCTTTTCCCAAAACCCATCGGTAATCGAGGATGTAAAAGACTTCAATTTGTATATTGCTCAAAATTTGATGCGATGATAGAGGATTTGGTGGAGGTTAGTTGGGTTTCAGTGTGGTGGGGAGAGAGTGATGGTGATTGTGTCAAAGAGAAATGAGAGTTAGAAGAGTATTACGGTTTGAAGTTTTGATTTGGGTTATGGATAAAAGTAGTTTAAGTGTTTGGATTTTGATTTAGGTACCCTATCTTTCTCTCTCTTCATCTCTCTTTACAATCATTTTATTAACCGACCTGTTAGTCTAAGTTAGCAAACTCTGTCATCAATTTGACAAATTTCGACAGCGAGGGGTAATTGACTAACGGTTTCATAGTTTGGGTGTTTAATTAAAGTTTAACAAAGTTTGGGTGTCTGTCAGACAATCAAAATTTGGGGGTGTTTCAAAATTTCTCCCTGGAAGTTTTTAACTCTAAATTAATGAGCTTTAGTTGGGCCGATTTTAATCTAGATATGGACCTCACTTTGATACGCACGCCGATATCCATTTAGGCTCTGTTGGAACCCCATGCCTTAGCAGTTCCCAAACTCATCTTATTTGGAGCGGTTTTGCTACTGTCAACCCAATAGTGCAACCCACGCGCTCACCGATCCAGATTCTGAGAGCATTGCCTCGTAGATGTATCTGTATTTTCCTTCATGGACTAGATAGCTCATTGTATCCAAGTATTGGGACTTTATTTCCCAGGGATCATTTCTCCATTGCTCATCTTTTGATTCCAAGACCATAATTGTCTAGGTAGTCTTCAAAGATTTGAAGGCCTCATTAGTCTGGATCACTTCCGCCATTGAAAGTGATGAGGAAGATGCAGAAGCTGCTTCCTGAAGTGAAGGAAATTGTAGTTTTTTGGCTTGCAAGTAAGCCTCAATATCTGCTTGGGTAACCTTGGACGGTTTACCCCTTCCCCGAGGGCTATTGCCACGACCACGACCCCGATCTGGTGGTCTATGCATCTGTAAAATTATGCACGAGATAAAACATTCAGTCTATTCTGAATTTGCTGAATTCGTTTCCTATTACTGCGATTCGCAATTGAATCTTCATTTTCTTCCTCATCACCAGAATAACCATATTCTCCATAAAATTGGTTAATGGCAGTTATGCCACTCATCCATCTTTTAAGATAAAATCTGGTAGGAAGATATCTTTTGAAATATTGTTCTCTATTGGCCATGATATGCTTATCCATGGCTTTCCTGAATTTCTTGTCCTTTTCAATTATGAATTTTAGCCTAGATTGGGCTATGGAAGGACAGGCTTGTTTGATGAAAGTTTCATCTGCATTAGAAGAGGATGCATGTATTTCCTCAGCCTTTTGGCTGCTGATTGGCAACATTAGCCCTGTAAAAATTCACGAGTGAGGAGATCAGGGAGAGAATTATTTTCTCCTTTAATGTATTCTATATCAAAATCAAATGCAGATAATTCGAACTGCCATCTAGCAAAAATTTGCTTTGAAGCCAGGTTTTTAATATCTTGTTTTAAAACCTGTTTTGCTGCACTACAGTCAACTCTAAGCGCTGATTCAGCAAATCATCTTGGAATTTATTAATACATTTGATTATAGAAAGAATTTCTTTCTTTATAGTGCTATAATTAGCTTGAGCATTTTTGAAAAGTCCAAAAGTAAATCTGACTAATTCTTCCTTAGAAGTATTAGGGTTGTATTGCTTTAGAATGCCACCATAACCAATATTAGAGGCATCTGTCTCAACTATTTTTCTCCATTCTGGATTGGCAATAGCTAAACAAGGAAGTTGCTTTGCCTTTAATTTAATCTTTTGGACAGCTTTGGTATGAATTTCTGTCCATGGAGGAGGATTCTTCTTTAATATATCATAAAGAGGTGCAGAATCCTGAGCTAATTCTTTGTAATAATCCCCGATGTAATTGAGACTACCAAGAAATCTCTGTAATTGAGTTTTCTCTCTTAATTCATCTGGGAATTTGGAAGCAAATTCTATACTTCTATCAATGGGAATAATTTTTCCCTGGTGGATATTGTGTCCTAAGAATCTGACTTTGGTTTGAAACAATTTCATCTTAGGAGCAGAAACAACAAGTCCATTTCTTTTAATAACATCTTTAAAAATTCTAAGATGTTTAATATGCTGGTCTATGTTCTGAGAAAATATTAGAACATCATCAATATAACAAATTGCAAATTCAGCATATGGATAGAAAATATTATTCATAATATTCTGGAATTCTGAAGGTGCATTCTTCAGGCCAAAAGGCATTACATTCCATTCAAAGTGACCAAAAGGAACAGTAAATGCAGTTTTATATCTGTCAGATTCCTCAATTTGAATCTGCCAATATCCTGATTTTAAATCAAATTTGGAAAAGATAGCTGCCTTATTAAGTCTATCTAATAAATCCTTCTTATTAGGAATGGGATATCTTATCCACATTAAAACCTCATTGAGGGGTTTATAATTGATAACTAGTCTAGGAACACCTCGTTCCTTTTCTGCATTTTTGTTGACATAAAAAGCTGTGCAACTCCATGGAGAATAGCTTTTCCTGATTAGTTGTTTACTAAGTAAACTGTCAATTTCATTTTGACACATTTTCAAATATTCTTGTTTCATTTGAGAAGGCCTTGCCTTTGTAGGAATTTTTCTTTCATTAAAATCCTTCTCATAAGGAAGTGAAACAATATATTTCTTTCTATCCCAAAAAGCATTAGGGATATCACTGCAAATTTCTTTATTGAAATTTTCTTGTATTTGGGAAATTTTCTTTATCATTGTGGGACTCTGAAGAGTCTCCTCAATTCCCATTATTCTTATTTCTTTTTGAAGGAAATTTATTTGTTTATCCTTATTGGATATTTTTCTCATAATATCGTTTACTTCTTTGTAAACAGGGGGAGAAACAAATTCAAAGAATATCTCATGGCCATCAATATGGGCAGTTATTCCAGCAGTACTGGTTTGCATAGGCATTAGCATTGCTAAGAAGGGAGTTCCTAAAATTAGTTCTTGTTGGAGATTTCTTATACAGAGAAATGTTGTCTCCAAACAGATTCCTTTATTACAAATGTGAACATTATTAAGCTTATATTTGATCAACATTTTTGATCCACTGGCATTAGTGAGACTTTGAGAAGTCTTCTCAAAATATTGAGTTGGAACTATTCCTTCTTGAATGCAATTCATATCAGCTCCACTATCAACCAAAGCAATTATATTGTTGATAGTATATTCCTTTTGAATAACCAGGTTTACCCTAACATGCCATTTTTGGTAAACCACTTTGTTGATTAAATTCAAATAATCATTAGAATCCTTAGTAGGAATATCCTCCTTATCTGTGCTACCTTTCTTTTCCAAAGAATCAAGTTTTTGATTTATTTCATAGATATCCTGGGTAGCTTTATTCTGAAATGATTTCAACAATTTTATTTCTGTTTTCAAAATATTTATTTCACCCTTAAGATCATGGATTGTTACAGGTTTGTAACTGTCATTTTGTTCTAATCTGTCCAGAACATTTTTCAGACTATAGGTCTCTTTCTGAATTTGAGGTTTAACCTCTTCTTCTTCTTCTTTATTAAAAGAGATACAAGTTTCAATGATTTTCATTTTTAATTGAGGATCATCAATTTGATCAATGATGTCCAAAAGACATTGTTGTTTTTCAGTTAAAACATTAATACTGAGACCATTCATCTCAACTATTGCCTTCCAGTAATTATTGGAAGTAGAACATTCCAGATTATTACAATTGCAATTATTGGGAATATCTTCTTCTGAATCAGAAGAAGTGTCTTCCTCTTGATCAGAAACCTCATTAACCTGATCTTTAGATTCTTCATCTGAAGAATCTGATTCACTTGAATCAAGAAGTAATTTGAAAAGTTGTTGTTTTAACCCTTCATCTATTTGAAGCTCATTAAGCTTTTTCTTAGTTTTACACTTATTAGCATAATGTCCTATTTTCCCACACTTAAAACATTTAGCTGTGGATTTCTTATTAGCTTTATTATTCTGCTTTTCTGAAGTAGATTCTTTTGAGCCAGATTGCTCACCTTTATTCTTCTTATTGTTATAAGATTTTTTCTTAGAATATTTTCTAGTAGTAGTTTTATTACTACTCTTTTTAGTAGTTGGTTTTAGATACTTAGGCATATCATAACCAAATTGATCACAAAATTGACCCAATTCTTGTTTACCAGTTAGGTGTTGTTTTTTCAACTGGTTATGTAATTTTATATCATTACATAAAGTTAATCCCTCTTGGATTACTATGGATACCAATTGACCATAGGTATAATTATCATAAATTATTGTTATACCATTATTTTGGTCTTTCAATTTTTTCCTTATTTTCTCAGCAAAGAAATGGGGTAAACCGTCAATGAATTTTGACTTCCAATGCTCACTATTAGCATCGTTTCTTTGCATTACTTTAGCAAAGAAAACATCCTTATACCAACGAAAATGAGTTAACGTTGGGCATTTAAGATTCTGAAGTAATTCTCTACTTCTTTCCCGTTGGTTATCCCAGTGACCAACAAAGTGGATGATTAATGTGTTTATTAAAGTATAAACAGCATCAGGTCTTTGAATATCATTCTCAATTTTTACTGCATCTAAAATTTCTGCTCTTTGGATTGCATTTAGGATATTATCCCACCACCCTTTTATCATTCCTATAAAACCGGCGGTAATCCATCTGGCAATATCTCTATCACCGTTATTATTCTGAGCACAAATTGTGCTGTACATCATCATTTGGTGTACGACTCCAAAAATCTGGTATCCACTATAAGACATTTGTTTTTGAAATCCTGCTTCCTCAAATAACATATCTTGAGGGCTAGGCCTAGGATAGTAATATCTATCTGCCCCAACATAAGGGAGTCTTTTGTGGAGGATATTGAATTTTATTAACAGTTTCATTCTGAAGGAAAACATTCTCCAATTCTAAGATCTCTTGATTACTCATTTCCTCCATTTCCTCAGAAATAACATTAATAGAAAGGCCTTTTAACCTTTTTTGCAGTTCTTTAACCAATTCGGAATTTTTATTAGGATTGGTCAAGTTAAAACTTGTTATAGGAATAGGCGGACGAATATTAAAGGGAGAGATAACCTCCTCAATTCTCTCTCTAGACTGAGAATTCTTAATGTCATCCCTTATTTGGGTGACTTGGTCCTCTATTCTAACCAATTGTTCTCATATGGTACTAAGGTGGAGATTGGTGTGATTATTCTGTTTATGCAGTTTACCATTTAAATCTGCATTAGCAGGCTTAACAAAAGCCACAGTTTCAAGAGTAGGTTCAGATTCTGAACTTCCTTCCAAAGATAAAGGAATAGTGGGAGGATGGACTGCCTTTAGTACAGTTCCTGACATACTTCTCCAATTCCTATGATAATCTTGAATAACATTAATAGATCTATCAATTTCAGGAAAATATTTACCATAAAACCATTGGGTAAAAGGGATAATTTTCTTGGAATACTCAATCCAATAATAGAATTCCCTTTTAAAATCTTGTAATTGTTTCTCACCATATTTTGAGAAATACCATTCCCTAAATTCCTTGTATTTAGGTTGATAAAATTCTTTATTTATTCCTTTCCTGATTTCAGGATCTATTATTGTCATTAATGGAAAAATTCATGTCGCTGGCAGTAGGTGATTCTACTAGTTCTGGAACATTATAAACTCCATGAGGAATTTGATTTTGGGATATTCTTATTCCTGCTAAATTAATCTCATCAGGACTAGGAATTTCAGAAGTTGAGTGTCTGCTAGTAGGAGGAACACTCACCCTATAAGGTATTTGGGTACTAGAAAAGCTACTTCTAGTACTATTGCTTCTAAGAAGTCTCTCAGATCGAGAATTCCTAAAATTTAGGGAAAAAGTTCCCTCATTATCTTGAACTATTTGTTCAATTTGGTTTATTATTGGTCTCGGTGGGACCGCATTGGTAATAGTCCAATTTTCAGGAAATGTAATTTCTTCCCAGTTGATCAACCTATTGGTTTCTATTAAGACCGTTTGGTCTGGGGACGATAAATTTTGAACCCTAGGATTCAAAGTATTCATAACTTTATAATAAATTCTATAGATTACAGCTATTACCTCAGATCCTGGTAAATAGTCATAACCTCTAGTTTGAATCCTGCAATTTAGGACTTCACCAATATTTCTATCCGTCAAAGAAACAGTCAGATTAGGATAAGCATTAAAGTAAACTGGACCATGACATAAACTGGTCTCTATAGCCCCCATTATTGAGGATCTCCAATTATTACACCAGCCATCTCGTAAAGTTACTTGGAGACAGGTATCCATTCCCAACAAAGTTAGAGGTTTAAGGGCAACTTGCACTAAACCAATATGAATATAGTTATAATTTCGCATATGAGCTAAAATATCACTTCTATCTAGAAGATTAATTATCTTATCATTAAGCTCTATGCTTTCAGTTTTTTCTTTGGTTTTAATTGCCAACGTACTCCTAAATTCATAAGTTCCTCGTCCATAAATAGTAGATGGACGCACTGGAGGAATAGTCCAGTGATTCAGTTGTTCTTGCACATTGGCATATTCCACTAATTTGGAATTCTTAATTCTATCATTATCAGATCTAAATAATCTTCTCATAGTGAGATTGTGTTAGTGCTCATATAAGATATTTTCTTATGATTTTGCCTTCTTTTTTTTTCTTTTTTTTTTAAATGAAGGATAACATTATAAGTAGCACGTCTGTCAACGGTTTACCGGAGCAAGGCCAAATTACCCTAACCGGGTTCTCATGGCCGGACAAATCCGAACGCGACTTGAGTGACGTCCCACTACCCATAATGATATCTTCATTTAAATTTTTGAGGTTTTTTTTTTTAAAATTTTATACAAAAGGCTTCATCATAAGTAATAACTTATATTTGCACTAACAATATATTTATGCCATTAACCTGGCTCTGATACCAAATAAGTACTGGAAAGTACAAGGATCGTAAAGGAAACACACCTTTTATTCAGATGGCCGAAGCCAATATTACAGCAGGAGAGGGGATAGAGTACAGCGGAAGAGAGAAGGGAGAGCTAGGATTTTAGAGAGAGAGAGGGTAATCCTGAAAAACCTGTCTCAACCCTTACAGACGCGGACTATTTAAAGACCCAAAAGAAAAGGAAATGAAATTCAAATTACAAACAAATTACACTCAAATACAAATGAAGATTTCAGCCGGGTACACGTGGGGCCCCATCGACGCTTTAGTCTTCACCGACGGTAGAGTGTCATCATGTCGACTCCACTAGTGAGTCCTTTCACACCGAAAGTAGGTTTGGCATTTTGCCAAATTATTGGTGCTTCTCTTTACCTTTCTTGGATTGTGACAGGCGATCAGCCATTAGCTCTGTCATGCTGTCCCAGTAGTCACCTAGAGTAGGTGTGTCTGTATTCATCTCATCTTCGTAGGGGTCCTGGGATTCCCCTGCTAGGCATGTGAAGGGATTATTGTCCTCGTCCTTGGATTTGGTTGACGTCATGGATTCATCATCAGCTGTATTAGTTTGGACAGTCTGTAGGAATTGTTCCTTCATGAAATCCATAGTCTTTATGATAATTTCATCATCGGTTGCCTCACGAAATTTAGCCCTGATTTGAGCTGATATATCAAGAAATGGATTCTTGATTGACAACTGCTCTTTCTGCTTAATTTGTTGTCTCAATTCCTGGATTCGAATATTGACTTTATCAATGATTTCTTGGGTATTGGTTTGCTTCCACCAACGGTACTGAAAAGTTCTTTGGAGGATTGGAAGTCCCAATTGATTCTTTCCAATTTGAAGATCCCATTTCCAAAGCCATGGGATACCAAAAATAGTCATTGTATCAAGAAAAAGTTTTCTTTCAGGAATATCTCCCCTCAATTGGGAGTAATATTTGTGGAAGGACTCTATTTCCTTCTGAATTTCAGGTGACAAATAATATTGTAGTGGTCCAAATTTTGACCACCATTCGAAAAACCAATTTGGAAAATCATTTTGTCCAACCAGCTTTGGACATAATTTTAGAAACCAGGAATGTCTTTTGTGCAGGTGTAATAATTGGAGATCCTCAATAATGGGGGCTATAGAGACTAGTTTATGTCATGGTCCAGTTTACTTTAATGCTTATCCTAATCTGACTGTTTCTTTGACGGATAGAAATATTGGTGAAGTCCTAAATTGCAGGATTCAAACTAGAGGTTATGACTATTTACCAGGATCTGAGGTAATAGCTGTAATCTACAGAATTTATTATAAAGTTATGAATACTTTGAATCCTAGGGTTCAAAATTTATCGTCCCCAGACCAAACGGTCTTAATAGAAACCAATAGGTTGATCAACTGGGAAGAAATTACATTTCCTGAAAATTGGACTATTACCAATGCGGTCCCACCGAGACCAATAATAAACCAAATTGAACAAATAGTTCAAGATAATGAGGGAACTTTTTCCCTAAATTTTAGGAATTCTCGATCTGAGAGACTTCTTAGAAGCAATAGTACTAGAAGTAGCTTTTCTAGTACCCAAATACCTTATAGGGTGAGTGTTCCTCCTACTAGCAGACACTCAACTTCTGAAATTCCTAGCCCTGATGAGATTAATTTAGCAGGAATAAGAATATCCCAAAATCAAATTCCTCATGGAGTTTATAATGTTCCAGAACTAGTAGAATCACCTACTGCTAGCGACATGAATTTTTCCATTAATGACAATAATAGATCCTGAAATCAGGAAAGGAATAAATAAAGAATTTTATCAACCTAAATAAAAGGAATTTAGGGAATGGTATTTCTCAAAATATGGTGAGAAACAATTACAAGATTTTAAAAGGGAATTCTATTATTGGATTGAGTATTCCAAGAAAATTATCCCTTTTACCCAATGGTTTTTTGGTAAATATTTTCCTGAAATTGATAGATCTATTAATGTTATTCAAGATTATCATAGGAATTGGAGAAGTATGTCAGGAACTGTACTAAAGGCAGTCCATCCTCCCACTATTCCTTTATCTTTGGAAGGAAGTTCAGAATATGAACCTACTCTTGAAACTGTGGCTTTTGTTAAGCCTGCTAATGCAGATTTAAATGGTAAACTGCATAAACAGAATAATCACACCAATCTCCACCTTAGTACCATATGAGAACAATTGGTTAGAATAGAGGACCAAGTCACCCAAATAAGGGATGACATTAAGAATTCTCAGTCTAGAGAGAGAATTGAGGAGGTTATCTCTCCCTCTAATATTCGTCCGCCTATTCCTATAACAAGTTTCAACTTGACCAATCCTAATAAAAATTCCGAATTGGTTAAAGAACTGCAAAAAAGGTTAAAAGGCCTTTCTATTAATGTTATTTCTGAGGAAATGGAGGAAATGAGTAATCAAGAGATCTTAGAATTGGAGAATGTTTTCCTTCAGAATGAAACTGTTAATAAAATTCAATATCCTCCACAAAGACTCCCTTATGTTGGGGCAGATAGATATTACTATCCTAGGCCTAGCCCTCAAGATATGTTATTTGAGGAAGCAGGATTTCAAAAACAAATGTCTTATAGTGGAAAGACCATTTATGAATGGAACATAGATGGCATGACTGAATACCAGATTTTTGGAGTCGTACACCAAATGATGATGTACAGCACAATTTGTGCTCAGAATAATAACGGTGATAGAGATATTGCCAGATGGATTACCGCCGGTTTTATAGGAATGATAAAAGGGTGGTGGGATAATATCCTAAATGCAATCCAAAGAGCAGAAATTTTAGATGCAGTAAAAATTGAGAATGATATTCAAAGACCTGATGCTGTTTATACTTTAATAAACACATTAATCATCCACTTTGTTGGTCACTGGGATAACCAACGGGAAAGAAGTAGAGAATTACTTCAGAATCTTAAATGCCCAACGTTAACTCATTTTCGTTGGTATAAGGATGTTTTCCTTGCTAAAGTAATGCAAAGAAACGATGCTAATAGTGAGCATTGGAAGTCAAATTTCATTGACGGTTTACCCCATTTCTTTGCTGAGAAAATAAGGAAAAAATTGAAAGACCAAAATAATGGTATAACAATAATTTATGATAATTATACCTATGGTCAATTGGTATCCATAGTAATCCAAGAGGGATTAACTTTATGTAATGATATAAAATTACATAACCAGTTGAAAAAACAACACCTAACTGGTAAACAAGAATTGGGTCAATTTTGTGATCAATTTGGTTATGATATGCCTAAGTATCTAAAACCAACTACTAAAAAGAGTAGTAATAAAACTACTACTAGAAAATATTCTAAGAAAAAATCTTATAACAATAAGAAGAATAAAGGTGAGCAATCTGGCTCAAAAGACTCTAAAAGCAGAATAATAAAGCTAATAAGAAATCCACAGCTAAATGTTTTAAGTGTGGGAAAATAGGACATTATGCTAATAAGTGTAAAACTAAGAAAAAGCTTAATGAGCTTCAAATAGATGAAGGGTTAAAACAACAACTTTTCAAATTACTTCTTGATTCAAGTGAATCAGATTCTTCAGATGAAGAATCTAAAGATCAGGTTAATGAGGTTTCTGATCAAGAGGAAGACACTTCTTCTGATTCAGAAGAAGATATTCCCAATAATTAAAATTGTAATAATCTGGAATGTTCTACTTCCAATAATTACTGGAAGGCAATAGTTGAGATGAATGGTCTCAGTATTAATGTTTTAACTGAAAAACAACAATGTCTTTTGGACATCATTGATCAAATTGATGATCCTCAATTAAAAATGAAAATCATTGAAACTTGTATCTCTTTTAATAAAGAAGAAGAAGAAGAGGTTAAACCTCAAATTCAGAAAGAGACCTATAGTCTGAAAAATGTTCTGGACAGATTAGAACAAAATGACAGTTACAAACCTGTAACAATCCATGATCTTAAGGGTGAAATAAATATTTTGAAAACAGAAATAAAATTGTTGAAATCATTTCAGAATAAAGCTACCCAGGATATCTATGAAATAAATCAAAAACTTGATTCTTTGGAAAAGAAAGGTAGCACAGATAAGGAGGATATTCCTACTAAGGATTCTAATGATTATTTGAATTTAATCAACAAAGTGGTTTACCAAAAATGGCATGTTAGGGTAAACCTGGTTATTCAAAAGGAATATACTATCAACAATATAATTGCTTTGGTTGATAGTGGAGCTGATATGAATTGCATTCAAGAAGGAATAGTTCCAACTCAATATTTTGAGAAGACTTCTCAAAGTCTCACTAATGCCAGTGGATCAAAAATGTTGATCAAATATAAGCTTAATAATGTTCACATTTGTAATAAAGGAATCTGTTTGGAGACAACATTTCTCTGTATAAGAAATCTCCAACAAGAACTAATTTTAGGAACTCCCTTCTTAGCAATGCTAATGCCTATGCAAACCAGTACTGCTGGAATAACTGCCCATATTGATGGCCATGAGATATTCTTTGAATTTGTTTCTCCCCCTGTTTACAAAGAAGTAAACGATATTATGAGAAAAATATCCAATAAGGATAAACAAATAAATTTCCTTCAAAAAGAAATAAGAATAATGGGAATTGAGGAGACTCTTCAGAGTCCCACAATGATAAAGAAAATTTCCCAAATACAAGAAAATTTCAATAAAGAAATTTGCAGTGATATCCCTAATGCTTTTTGGGATAGAAAGAAATATATTGTTTCACTTCCTTATGAGAAGGATTTTAATGAAAGAAAAATTCCTACAAAGGCAAGGCCTTCTCAAATGAAACAAGAATATTTGAAAATGTGTCAAAATGAAATTGACAGTTTACTTAGTAAACAACTAATCAGGAAAAGCTATTCTCCATGGAGTTGCACAGCTTTTTATGTCAACAAAAATGCAGAAAAGGAACGAGGTGTTCCTAGACTAGTTATCAATTATAAACCCCTCAATGAGGTTTTAATGTGGATAAGATATCCCATTCCTAATAAGAAGGATTTATTAGATAGACTTAATAAGGCAGCTATCTTTTCCAAATTTGATTTAAAATCAGGATATTGGCAGATTCAAATTGAGGAATCTGACAGATATAAAACTGCATTTACTGTTCCTTTTGGTCACTTTGAATGGAATGTAATGCCTTTTGGCCTGAAGAATGCACCTTCAGAATTCCAGAATATTATGAATAATATTTTCTATCCATATGCTGAATTTGCAATTTGTTATATTGATGATGTTCTAATATTTTCTCAGAACATAGACCAGCATATTAAACATCTTAGAATTTTTAAAGATGTTATTAAAAGAAATGGACTTGTTGTTTCTGCTCCTAAGATGAAATTGTTTCAAACCAAAGTCAGATTCTTAGGACACAATATCCACCAGGGAAAAATTATTCCCATTGATAGAAGTATAGAATTTGCTTCCAAATTCCCAGATGAATTAAGAGAGAAAACTCAATTACAGAGATTTCTTGGTAGTCTCAATTACATCGGGGATTATTACAAAGAATTAGCTCAGGATTCTGCACCTCTTTATGATATATTAAAGAAGAATCCTCCTCCATGGACAGAAATTCATACCAAAGCTGTCCAAAAGATTAAATTAAAGGCAAAGCAACTTCCTTGTTTATCTATTGCCAATCCAGAATGGAGAAAAATAGTTGAGACAGATGCCTCTAATATTGGTTATGGTGGCATTCTAAAGCAATACAACCCTAATACTTCTAAGGAAGAATTAGTCAGATTTACTTCTGGACTTTTCAAAAATGCTCAAGCTAATTATAGCACTATAAAGAAAGAAATTCTTTCTATAATCAAATGTATTAATAAATTCCAAGATGATTTGCTGAATCAGCATTTCTTAATTAAAGTTGACTGTAGTGCAGCAAAACAGGTTTTAAAACAAGATATTAAAAACCTGGCTTCAAAGCAAATTTTTGCTAGATGGCAGTCCGAATTATCTGCGTTTGATTTTGATATAGAATACATTAAAGGAGAAAACAATTCTCTCCCTGATTTCCTCACTCGTGAATTTTTACAGGGCTAATGTTGCCAATCAGCAGCCAAAAGGCTGAGGAAATACATGCATCCTCTTCTAATGCAGATGAAACTTTCATCAAACAAGCCTGTCCTTCCATAGCACAATCTAGGCTAAAATTCATAATTGAAAAGGACAAGAAATTCAGGAAAGCCATGGATAAGCATATCATGGCCAATAGAGAACAATATTTCAAAAGATATCTTCCTACCAGATTTTATCTTAAAAGATGGATGAGTGGCATAACTGCCATTAACCAATTTTATGGAGAATATGGTTATTCTGATGATGAGGAAGAAAATGAAGATTCAATTGCGAATCGCAGTAATAGGAAACGAATTCAGCAAATTCAGAATAGACTGAATGTTTTATCTCGTGCATAATTTTACAGATGAATAGACCACCAGATCGGGGTCGTGGTCATGGCAATAGCCCTCGGGGAAGGGGTAAACCGTCCAAGGTTACCCAAGCAGATATTGAGGCTTACTTGCAAGCCAAAAAACTACAATTTCCTTCACTTCAGGAAGCAGCTTCTGCATCTTCTGCATCTTCCTCATCACTTTCAATGGCGGAAGTGATCCAGACTAATGAGGCCTTCAAATCTTTGAAGACTACCGAGACAATTATGGTCTTGGAATCAAAAGATGAGCAATGGAGAAATGATCCCTGGGAAATAAAGTCCCAATACTTGGATACAATGAGCTATCCAGTCCATGAAGGAAAATACAGATACATCTACGAGGCAATGCTCTCAGAATCTGGATCGGTGGAATTTCGCCATACTTATGATAGCAAAATTGGACAGAAGGGTCCAATTAGCTACAGCAAGGCCGTAATAAGAATGGTCATTCCAATTCAAAAATGGGGAATTCATCCCAAACTCATCTTATTTGGAGCGGTTTTGCTACTGTCAACCCAATAGTGCAACCCACGCGCTCATAGAGGAGAGTCTACCATTCATTGTTCCAAAGGCTGTCAGGCTTTGTTTACAATATTTACTTCCTCCGTCCCTATTCTTTTGTCCCTCGTCCTATCCCAACCGGAAAAAAAATTAATTATTACTTTTAATTGGTAATATTATTTATATGCAATATGGATCTTGTTTGATAGATCTCAATGAGCTCTTTTAAACAACATTTTCAAAATTACCTAAAAGATTATAGATTACAATATATAATCAATTGAAAAGTGGCAAAGACTCTCAAAAGAGACTAAAGAATTGGGACGGAGGGAGTTTTTGGCTAACCCAAATGACAAAATTAGCCTCATGCATAGGAATGGCAATGGGGCGGGGCGGGGCGGGTTTTGATGTACCCCGACCCCGACCCTAAAATTCCCGAACTCCCCCGACCCCGCCCCGAACCCCGACCGGGTAATGGAAATTTCCCGCGCGCCCCGCCCCTATTGGGTATCGGGTTTACCCGCCCCGCCCCGTCTTTTTTTTTCAATTCTCCATCACAAAAATGCAGCAGCCAACAATGAAACCATTCATTTCCAGATTTTCTCAATAAACACAACTAAACAAGTTCCTCCATTTGCCAAGGAAAAAAACACAAACAAACAAGTTCATTCATAAGCAACTAGCTACTCGAAAGTGTTCGATCATAATAACAAACAACAACCGATAAGTGATCTTGCAACAAGTTCATCGAAAATAAAATTAGGAATTTCAACAAGTTCATCCAAAATAAAACCCCCAAAAAACTCGTAGACAATTTTTCCAACTGCTGTGCAAAAGTGAGCTATTCCAATCCACAAAGCTCAGCCGTTCCAACACAAAAGTGCCTGAAAAAATCAGAAATATAAAAGAGAGCCATTTCAACCCATAAAGTGTTATTTCATTTTAACAGATTCGACAAATATGACAACAAGTATTCATAATTAAACTTACCAAATCAGTCTCCAACTGTTGTAACACAAGACTGAGAGCTATCAACATCCATGTCATCAAGAACCGATGCAAACTCATTTGAATTATTACCTTAAAAAGAAACAAAATAAACCACATGTTCTTTAGATTTATATCTATCCATTTCAATTGCAATAAGAAAAAAACAAGACACTAGAAAAGTAAACAAATTTAAATTACCTTCAGATTCTTGAGCCAATAACCAACTACGAGCGCACATCAATGCTTCTATTGTCTTGGGATGGAGTCTACTACGATGTGGAGTCATAACCCTCCCACTAGTGCTGAAAGCAGACTCGGACACAACAGTAGAAACAAGTATAGATAACACATCCCTAGCAATGACCCTCAAAGTTGGAAACTTCATGCCATTTTTCCACCAAGCTAAAACATCAAAGTCTTGATTACCTCTCGGTATCACATCCTCTTCCAAATAACGATCCAATTCTGACTTTTAAGCTGAAACTTGGCTTGTCTGATTACTTGTAACAAATACATCAAAGTCAGATAAATCATCATCAACTTCCATAGTAGACTCAACTTGGCATGAAGAAGCAATGCCACCATTGTTAAGTTTCACTTCATACTCTTTAAGTAGCTCTTTACAATAATTGTGAACCCTCTCAATCTCAAAAATAGCACCCTCCCGGTAGATCCGATCGAAATAGTATTCTACCAACTTCATTTTGAACCTAGGATCTAACACCGCCGCAACACCCAAAATACTATGAATTATTGTCCAGTACTTCTCATATTTCTCAATCATTTGTGCTGCCATCTCTCTCATCATCTCCCTTTTTCTTTTTGTGTAAAGATCTTCCATCTCATTACGTTCATACAACTCAGCCCATTCTGTTAATGCCATTTTTATCATTTGCAAAAAACAAGTTCAATGTTGGATATTAACTTTCCGTGGGACATAAGAGATTCAGGTTCTAACTTTCCAATGAGAATAGAAATCATGGCATCATTACTAGAACAATTATCCACCGTAAGAGTTGAAAGACGTCTATCAATGTTCCAATCCAAAAGAGTCTCCATTAATGATTCACACAACACTTCCGCCGTGTGGGGACATGGCACATAAATAAACCTAAATTTAAAAAACATACAAAGTTCAAGAATTGCTTTAACTTGAATTTAAAACATACAAAGTTCATGTAATATATATACGTACCTCAAAATGATGCTTTGTAACTTCCAAGAATCATCAACATAGTGGCCCGTGATGACCATAAATCCTCTTTTTTGATTGCTTGAAGTCCACATGTCAGTCGTCACGGCAACCCTACTTTGAATTTTCTCAATTGCTTTCATTGCCTTCAACCTTTCACCATCATATATTTTAAAAATATCGGCTTTGAGGGTGTTTCGAGAAACCATTTGAAATAAAGGTTGAAGCGCCAATACAAAACTCTTAAACCCAGCGTGTTCTACCATGGACAATGGATACTCATGCATTATGATCATGCAAGCAAGCTCTCTTCTAGCAAAATTTTGGTCGAAAGTATAAGCTTCAAGCTTTTTTTCCCCATCCCCAGTCATAAAGCTTTGAGTTAGAACCTTTTGGGATGAATCTGCAACCTTTCTTCTCGGACACCTTTTGTAATGCTCATTCAAAGCTTTGGTTTCATTCTTAGTGTTAGCCGAAAGCAATTTTTTGCAGTAAAGACACTTTGCCTTCACTTTTCCATTGATCTCACCCTTGTCAAAACGCTGCCAACAAGGAGCACTTCCTTTAGACAATGGTTTCCATTGATTTATACCTTCGCCTCCACCTTCACCTCCACCACCTTCGTCTCCTCCACCACCATTTTCACCTCCATCTCCGTCTCCCTCTCCCTCTCCCTCTCCGTCCTCATTGATGTTGTCCCCCAGTGTTGGTCCTGTTGGAGGTTTTGGTGTTAAAGTTGATGCTATCGAAGAAACAATAGTAGAAAGGATATTCTCTTGTGAAGATGAGGCATTAGTGGTAGAGTGGTCTCTTGGTGCAGACATTTTCGCTGCGTAAAAGAACTTAAACAATGTCAACAACTAGCTCACAGAATATACTTATCCAAGCCATATCAAACAAGCCTTTTGTTCCCTTTGACTAATTGATAGGATTAAAATAGCAATGACTAAATATAATATTGAGGTGTAAGAAACAAAAAATCTACTTTTTATATTAAATCAGCAATATATTACTCAATATGCATTTTTGTATTCTGCATTCTCTCGTTCATTTCGCAACATGCATTTTTGACCGAATGAGCAACATGCACAATGCATAATCTAAAGTTGGAGCCCCCAAGCACCCCCTTAAAAGTTAAAACCAACAGATTGCAGTTCACCGCGGATAAAAAAAAAACAAATTGCAGTTCAACATGGATAGTTGCTAAGAAAATGCAAACCTAAAGGAAATCTACTTTTTAATAAATAATAAAGGAAATTAGACAAGTGGGAGACAAGTATTGAATATAACAAAATTTTTTACATAGAGATTAGAGATTGAATCAGCAATATATTACTCCATACACAGAGATTTACAATCAACAATATATTACTCTGTAGAGTACTATATAAAGCTAATCCCAAAGACTTTCGCTCTTCTTTTTTCGAACTATGGACACAGGCAGTCAATCACTACTATATATTACTCTGTACACTAATATATAAAGAGAAATCTCAGATTCTCAAGTCCATAACACAAGTAGTCAATCAAGTGAAAAGTGTATAGAAATCAAAATATAACTAAGTCCTACACATGTATAACGTATTCTCGTTCAATACATCGAAAAAAATACAAAAAATAAAAGAAGGTAAGAGACAACACCAACCTGATCTGCCGACCGGTGAGACAGAATCCGGCGACCGGCATTTCATTGCGAGAGCCAACTCAGCCTAGAGGCTTGATGGATTGGTAATGGACCAATGGTGGTTTCACTGGTTCGGAAGTTGAAATCCGTAATTGCCGAGAGAAATCGCCGCACTTGAAGAGTAGAGGAGCAGTCACGTGATTTTGAACCCTAGGGTAAACAGGTAAAGGGACTAAGGGAGTCAATTTTTGATCTCTGTTGGCCTGTTAGGTGTTAGCTGTTGGGCTATGTAAAAAATGAGGCCCAAAACCAAAACAACCCATTCCCTTACCATTATAATTAAGAACGTGATTACGTGAGTTACTGAGTTTTTGTATATATATATATATATATATATATAGGGACGGGTTCGGGGCGGGTAATTTCGGGGCGGGTTTAGGGGCGGGGCACTATGACCCCGAACCCTACCCGAACCCGGCCGGGGTTTAATTTTTTTTACCCGACCCTGACCCGAAACCCGAAAATATTATAAAAAACCCGCCCCATTCGGGGCGGGGCGGGTTGGTTTGCCAAGCCTACTCATGCATCTCGTGCACTGTTATGACCTTTTTCAATACTCCGTACATTTTGTTGGGTCAGTTCTAAAATTTCGGCTCCAGTCTTTGCTAATATTTTCTTTTTCTGCATTTTAAGTTAGATTTTCATTAAAAAATTTAGATTAATTGTTTGCCTAGGCAAGCAAAAGTCTAAAAAATACTCCCTATTAAACTATATGTTTTTTATGGGGGAAATTTTTTCGTAGAGTTCAACTATGGGTACTGATTGAGCTAGTATCAAAAATATACAGATGCATTGTGAGCCCTCTTTTGGGGTCCCATAAATACGATTCGAACTATATAATAATTTAGAAATAAATTTTTTGAGTACCCCATGAAAAAAGTCAGCTCGATTGGTGTCACAACCCAAATCTGATGGGTAAAAAAATTCGTGACATGGCCAGTGATTTAAAAATCACCCCAGGCCTGAATATCACAGAACAAAAAAAATATTATCATTATTTTTTTTAAAACTCCCAGGACCGTAAATTAAAAATGAAATATTATATTCAGTGCTGTCTAGCGTGCTCACCGATACAACTTTAAAATTACATAAGTGTGGCTCGCACATACAAACGCCACTCATTAACACATTATTTCCTTATTTAGCCATGACAACTGATATCTTTCACACACAACAGATAAGCCTTATTTAACCCTGATTTTCTGAAAAGGTTTTATGAAATACAAAACCAATTCAGTAAGTTACGATATACCAAGGTTACATAAGAACATGTGATAATTTAAATAAAGCATGTAGAGCGTAAACAATCACCATAAAACGTGGCATAAACATAAATCATGGTATAATCAAAATAAAACATCCCGTAGTCATAAAATCAACAATATTTATTACTCCAGCAACTCCCAAGTTCGAATCCGTAATGGGTGAAATACCACCGGTAGCATGGGGAGCGACCCTAGCAAAACAAGGGAAATTATATCAAATCCAAGGGGATACCCGGCAGTATCCATCGATAGGCGCCAAGAGCAGTTCAGTGCCCATAAAAACTCACTGCCCACATATAACTCGCTGTGTAACGACCCGGATTTTTACCCTATTTTTTTTTTGTAAATACAAATTTGAAATGTTAAATACTAATTCAATAAATAATTAGATTCAATAATTAAAATACTTTATTAGGTGTATAATTGTTATTACTTACTAAATCATATTCGATATATATTATACTTTAGATATACAAGGATCTATACTCATCCCTTATCATCTCTAACTAAAATTCTATCAAAACTAATTCTCCACTTTCTTCTCACCCACTCCCCTGGATAAACCCATCTCCCACATTCCCAATTGATTCGGCTGATATAGAGGAGAGAGAAAAACAACTACCCTCCCACCTCTCTCCACTACTCCTCAATATTAGTTCCCCACCTCCCTCAAATTCCTCTACAAAACCAACTCCCACACTCCACCTCATCCCTTGTTTTCCTTACAAAAATAAATTCCCCCACCCCCAATTATTTTCGACAGAGAGAAAGAGTTCACCTCCCCATTTCCATTTCATTGGCAGAGAGAGAGAGAGAGAGAGCATTAATAATAACTCCCTCCCTTTTCTTTTCTTTTTTTTCCTTCATTTTTGCCGAGAGAGACAAAAAGAAGAAGAAAGCAAAAGAAAGAAGAAGAAGGAAGAAAAAGGAGAAGGACTACCGGGTTCCACCATTGCCGCCACTGTAGCTGTCACCGCGCACCTCCATTTTTCTTTTCAATTTTAGCTAGAACTCCAAGGATCAAGGTAGATTTTTCTTTACCCCTTAACTCTAAGTATATTAAAATAGTTTTGTCGTAAAATCGTGACTTGGATCAATCCCGTGCAAAGTAAAATTGAAACTCACACATTTTGTTCGAACAAGTCGAACACCTCGCGCGCGTCCACGAGTCACGACCTTACTACCGTAACTTGAACTCATGCGTGATATAATCTGATCTTTTGGTTGGACAGTTGGCACGATCCGACCTTACGGGCGTAAACCTCATTCCTGCTTTTGAAACTGTGTTAAATGTTAATGCTTTAGTTATTGATTGGTGATTATATGTTTGAGTGTTGCCATGCACATAGCTAATTGCCGTTTCTGTTAAATTGATACTAGACTATATTGTTGTTGTAATAAAATAATCTCAGTGCATGTTATTATGTTAAGTTAACACATGTACAAAAGAAAATGATTTGTACAATTATATATGTAATGATTTATTATAATCTTGTTTTGAAACTAATGGGGGTAAGACTTAAGAAGTAAATGACATTTAGAAAATTATTAAACTATACATCTAAAAAGAATAAAGTAACTGTTAAACGAAAATTCGTAAAATCAAGAGTCTATTTAAATGATACTATGTAAATTAGTTAGTTTAGTAATGATTAGTAACAATCATTTAACGAAAAGAAATCCTACTTCGTTAGGAATGAAAAAGTTGCCTTATTATTTGTATAAAAGATATTTTTTTTAGTAAAAGAAATGTAGATTTAAAAGATAACAGATGTCAAGTTCAAGTGATACTTTATCTAATTATTTTTGTAGTGTAATCAAATCAAAGTCTATTTTCGTAAAATTACAAGATAAACTCTAGAGTTTGCCACAAGTTTACCCTTAAGGGTTTACCAACTTAAAGATTAACCCTATACTTAACCAAAGTACAAAAATGAACCAAAGGTACAAAATAACTATTCAATCCTCAAATAATGGAAACTACTAAAATGAACTTATGTGTGAAATCCTAGAGAAACCCAAAAGTCACAAGGACAAATCTGAATACTTTATGTGAAATTCAATTTGTCTTTTGAACTATTGATAATGTTATATTTCATTGACTCTTTATAAACTGTTGTTATTATTGATCCTCTTGCAATTACTCTGGTATTGAAACATATCGAAATTTTTGCGAGGTTAGTTTGTACTTAAATTAGCTAGAGATGGATGTACAGTGGTTCAAATATCCTCTGTGTGTGGTGATATCATGATCTGTTTACTCATCATATGAAATTATTGCTTTGTCGATTGAATTGAGAACGTAGAAAGGTCATAAAGGACATTGGAGGAGTTGTGGACTTAGAGAAATTATGTAGATGTTGTCATGGTTAAAGGAAAAAGGAAACAGATGAAAGGTTGTGGGCTTAGCAGGACCTCGGGGGTAGCCTGACAGGACCTCGTGTGATCGAGGGTAGCCTAGTAGGACCTTGAGGGCAGCCTGAAAGACCCGCTATAACTAGGGTGGCCAAGCAGGACCTCAGGTGTCACGACCTCGATTTTCAACATAATTAACAATCAATTACAATACATACAATCAATATTGAAGCACCGATAATACCCAAATGACATAATTTTCCCCATATTTCAAAATTAAGTTCAAAAGTTACTGCCCTGGCTCGAAGCCCCAAGTCATACAAATACCAAAATAATACTACAGTTTTCGTTATTCATCCTTCTGAATACTACTTTCAAATAAAATACAAATTAAACTCCTCCTTTATACCTCCGAGACACGTGATTACTAGCACGAGGCGCACGCCATGCCAACTTCCTTGCTGTTTACCTGAAAATGATAGGTTGAGCTACACTAGCCCAGTAGAGAAATCTATACTCAAGTTATACGAAAATGCGATGAAACATGCAATAAGAGTTAATGATTTCCAATCATCGAACAAGAGATACAACAGGGGATACCACAAAGAACCGACGGACTATGACCACAGAATTCTATACATCTTTAAGATATCCCATACCATTCGTACATTAGACTAGGGGTAGCATAAAACACACCAAACAAGCAAACTACAACAACTGTTCAACCATCAACGACTTGTCGAATGAATGTCGCAAGCAACTTCCTCATTTCATACCATTCACCATAGAGTCTTAGTTCATGAAACCTTTCTTTTTGATTCCCAAAACAATTTAGAGAAAACTCAAGACCATTACAGGTCAAGCTCCAATGATTCGAGCTTGAATGCCGGAGTCCGTTGATTTGTACCAAAATACCGGATCCGTTGATTCGCTCAAGAATACCGGAGGATTTTTATCAAAATCCTCTTTTCAAAATCAAATTGCATTCTTTAATAAAACTTTGATAGAACCAACCTTTCATTCTCATTTCAACAACTACAATCTCAAGTAACCCACAGTACTAATATCAACATAAACTTCTAAGTCAATCACAATTCTTTTCATCACATGAGACATTCAACTGTGTTACCACCCCTTGCGTCACATTGAATTCTCTTCATCATGCGAGACATTCAACTGTGTTACCACCCCTTGCGTCACATTGAATTCTCGTCATCATGCGAGACATTCAACTGTGTTACCACCCCTTGCGTCACATTGAATTCTCTTCTCCTGGGTTTCCGCATTACTACACCTCGCGTAACGGGCCCTCTAGAGTCCTCACATTTCCACCCCTTGCGTTGTGGGACCCTCTATTCAAAAGTCACAACTCACACAAGCACACGTGCATTATCAATCCATACACAATAAGACAAGACGTCCCAAAGTCACATTCTTTCCATTCATCACTACACAATGTAATACAAACTCGTAAACACGTCACAATGTTCATTGGCAACCACTCAAACTTAAGTTATTCCTCTATGTCTGTCATGATATACTTTGTCATGCTCCGGACCCAACATTGGCTCTATGACACACCACTCGCTAGGTTCTATCCTAGAATCTCTTAGAACGAACACCCAAGGGATTTAGAAGGCTCCACTTCCGTCCGGACCTCTAGGTATGTCCCTCTCGACGAACTAAGCATTCTACGTTATACCCTATAATCTACGATACTCGATAACCCTTCTACTATACATTTTCCAATTCACCAATCACCAATTCATGTCACAGCACCTAATGTGTCAATATTGTTGACCACGTCATGCCACAATCATCCCCAAGTACGGTCAAGTTCATTAGAAGCATCCCGATCCAGTATTAACCAACTATGATACTACTCTTTCTTTACTAACGGAAGACCAACGAGATGAGGGTAACTTAGATTAACCCAAGGTATTCAATTAAACATGCTTGGAATGGGTTTGGAGGTGTCCAAAAGGGTCCAGAACTGATCAGGAATCAAAACAGTCGAATCGGAGCAACATGGCAAAACTGCCCAGAAAGTCAAGGAGTATCGATACTGAGATGGAGTATCGATACGGCAGAGTTTGGAGTATCGATACGGAGATGGAGTATCGATACGGCAACGATACGAAAGATTTCTGATGCTACTGGAATGCAGATCCTCTCAGCGTATCGATACGCAAACAATTGTATCGATACGGGGACATTACGAGCAGCGATTTTGTGCAGAAAACGCAAGGACAACACAACACAATAATCACCTATATATGGCATGATTACCACATGGAATCAACTCATAAACACATAACAAGAGCAAGAATCCCTACCTCAATGATCAAAGATCGAAGATCCAACCCAAACGAGCGAGCCCTAGCTTTTGAATTCGAAACCCTCCATGAATACTCCTCTCTGAGCTCCATCCAACGAACCACAAGCTTGAAATCTCGTCTAGAGGGTGGAACGAAGGTTGATTGCCATGGGTTTAGGGTTTCGAGGTGGGGTTTCAAAAGAGAATGTGAGAGAGATGAGAGAGTCGGATGAGAGGGAGAGAGAGAGGGAGCCGAGAGGTAGAGAGAGAGTGAGATGGGATCTTGTGATCCCCTACACACACACCCACATATATATACTAGTACATATACAAATTACACGCACACTCCCTCAAATAACAATTCTATCGTTTAAGACCCAAATCAAATCAACTCCACAAATTTCACATTAACCCCAATTTTACATAAACTTAACAAAAATCGTATTTTCCTCAATTTCCAATATTACATAAACCCTTAAATACTTTTCAGAAATTACGGGTCGTTACATCAGGGGTAGCCTGACAGGACCTCAAGTATTGGGGGTAGCCTGGTAGGACCTTGAGGGTAGCCTGATGGACCTAGAATTGTGGGGGTGACCAAGCAGGATCTCAGGGGTATTGTGGGGGTGACCAAGCAGGATCTCAGGGGTAGCCTGGCGGGACCTCAGGTATTGAGGGTAGCCTAGTAGGACCTTGAGGGCAGTCTGATGGACCTAGAATTGTGGGGGTGACCAAGCAGGACCTCAGGGGTAGCCTGGCGGGACCTCAGGTATTGAGGGCAGCCTAGCAGGACCTTGAGGGCAGCCTAGCAGGACCTTGAGGGCAGCCTGATGGACCTAGAATTGTGAGAGTAGCCTACTAGAACCTCGCGTTATGGAGGGTAGCCTAGTAGGAAATGCACAGTATGATTGGTGAAATTATGATTTTGGAATCTGTTGATCACTGAGGTGTTGGATTTTTCATCAAAGTTGAGAATATGATATTTATTTAAGTTGATGGTTATATAATGAAACAAGTTCCGTGTTATTCAATTCTTACGTTATTTATTATAAATACGATTACTTGTAGTGTAAGGGTTACTGGGTAAGATTTATCTACTGAGTTTCAAAACTCATTATAGTGCCGTTGGGCTGGCGCTTCATGCCAGGTAAATCAGGAGACCGAAGAACAGAATCCTCTACAAGATGATCAGTATCAGGTTGAGGATCTCCTAGCTGAGGAAGGGGAGTTTATCGAGCCTTGGATGTCTTACCCTTAGAAGCTCTGTTAATTTAAAATTATTGTTATTTAAATTTCCAAAAGTGTTATCACGTGTGTCAAACTCTGTTTTATTTTGTTGAGTTGTAAGACCGTTAAGTAGTTTTGAATTTGGTATTTGAGATTTCCGTTGCTAAACTCTGTTTAATAAAATTTCATTTCTTAAATTAGTTTTATGGATTATTAAATCAATGAAAAATGATTTAATTAACGTGTCCGAAAATCGGGGCGTTACAACATGGTATCAGAGCTTTAGGTTCAAACCCTCGGCCTTGGGTAGATTGGGGTAGATCACTTTCCGAGAGCGTCTATCTGAGTAGTTAATCGTACCTATTATCTATGATACTCTTAAGTCTAGTTTATAAGTACTTAATAGCTGTCATTCGACTTAGACGCCAAACCGTACCGTGAGAAAACATAGGCCTTACATATTTGACTTGTATGTGGCACGTTACCTGCTTATGTGGCATTACTTGTTTGGCTAAGTGTTGATAGGAACATAGGTGATTAGCTACTTGTACTATAAATAAAAGAACCTGATTTGAAAAGTACGAAATGTAGAAACCCCCTCCTAACTTAAGAACTCGATCGTTATAGATGGTGAACACACGTAATGGAACGAACACCAACACTAACAGAAATAACAACGATGCCAACGGCCAAAATAGTGGCCAAAACAATGGACAGAATGGCGGACCACAACCAAATTGTCAAGGAGCGCAACCAGACTTAGTTCAACTGATGCAAGCATTTATTGCTGCTGCTGCCGCCAACCCTCAACAGCCACGACAGCCAACCGGCGAGCAACAACGACGTGGACCTCTAACCAGGAGTAGGGATCAACTTTTGGATGCATTCTGCAAACGTCGCCCTCCAATCTTCTATGGGGAAGCGAACCCTGGCGTTGCGGAAGCATGGATCAAACAAATCTCCAAGTACTTAGAAGTACTTAATGTGACCAATGCGGGAGATCGCATTGCCTTAGCAACATTTCAGATGCAAGGGGAAGCAGATCATTGGTGGGACTTGATCAAGACCACTCACAATTTGACAACTATGACTTGGCAGATGTTCGAAAACCTTTTCCTTGAAATGTACTTCCCAGCACCTATGAAACAAGCCATGGCCCAAGAATTTATGGACTTGAAGCAGCGTACCTTGACAGTAACCCAGTATACTGCCCGTTTTGAAGAACTAACACGTCATGCTACTACCGTGGTACCCACTGATGTTGCAAAAGCTAGGAAGTTCGAATGGGGTCTGTCCCACTCTATTCGTACTAGTGTGGTTTCTCATGAGTACCCCACCTATGCACAAGTGGTGAGATGTGCACTCATGATTGAGCGTGAAAATTCTGATTCAAATTCAATATGGGAGGTACAAAAGAAGAACGACCTCTCATTTGGAGGACCAATTCGCAACAATAATAAGAGGTTCGACACACCCAAACCCTACACTCACCCACAACAATCCAACCAACCCTGGAAGAACTCAAGTCAAAAGCAAAGCAAGAATCATGACAAGGGAGGTAAATGCTACCATTGCAATGAAGAAGGCCATTTCAAGTTCGCCTGTCCTCGACTGAATGGATCTGGAAGTTTCAGAAATGGAGAACAACAGGCACTTGCAAAACCAATCAGTTTTGGAAATCAACGAGGAGATCGGAATCAGCCACAAACTGAATGGAATCAGCAGCTACAACAACACCGCCAAAATCTAAATTTTGGAACAGGAAATGGTCAAGCAAAGCCAAATCAGTCATTTAGAGGCAGGATCTTTGCACTTCAAGGAGATTACAAAGAATATGATCCTATGGCAATCCGAGGTAATCTTTTAATTGTGCAACGCGTATATTTAAGCATTATACGATTCGGAGCATCACACGCTTTTGTATCTGCTGCATGTGTTAAATCACTGGGACTAGAAATAGAACCTTAGGAAACTATGAAGGGAACCTTAACATTAGGGCAGAATCTCCGTAAGTCTTATATCGCAAGTTTGCATAATAGAAGTCTCCAATCTACGTTCGACCTATGATTATCAAGTAAAAAAAAAAAAAGAAAGGGGGCCAACTGCAAATGTCAATTTGGGAAAATATTGACTACCTGCTCACTCTGCTATCGTATGACACTATCGAAAGATAGTGACGGTTTACTCTTCAGACATAACGTGTCCTAAATTTAAGGGGGATAGACAGATTTATCATCAACGGCGACTCGGTGTCCGACATATAACGACAAGCTATTAGGATAGCTACAAAGTCTCTTCAAATCATTCAGAAGAAGAATCAATCAGAATGCAATAGATGTAAACTACTCGAGCGTAATGGAGCAAACACCATAATTTCGAGGACGAAATTGTTTTAAGGGGGATAGGTTGTAACGATACTATATATATATTTTTTTGTAAATACAAATTTGAAATGTTAAATACTAATTCAATAAATAATTAGATTCAATAATTAAAATACTTTATTAGGTGTATAATTGTTATTACTTACTAAATCATATTCGATATATATTATACTTTAGATATACAAGGATCTATACTCATCCCTTATCATCTCTAACTAAAATTCTATCAAAACTAATTCTCCACTTTCCTCTCACCCACTCCCCTGGATAAACCCATCTCCCACATTCCCAATTGATTCGGCTGATATAGAGGAGAGAGAAAAACAACTACCCTCCCACCTCTCTCCACCACTCCTCAATATTAGTTCCCCACCTCCCTCAAATTCCTCTACAAAACCAACTCCCACACTCCACCTCATCCCTTGTTTTCCTTACAAAAATAAATTCCCCCACCCCCAATTATTTTCAGCAGAGAGAGAGAGTTCACCTCCCCATTTCCATTTCATTGGCAGAGAGAGAGAGAGCATTAATAATAACTCCCTCCCATTTCTTTTCTTTTTTTCCCTTCATTTTTGCCGAGAGAGACAAAAAGAAGAAGAAAGCAAAAGAAAGAAGAAGAAGGAAGAAAAAGGAGAAGGACCATCGGGTTCCACCATTGCCGCCACTGTAGCCGTCACCGCGCACCTCCATTTTTCTTTTCAATTTTAGCTAGAACTCCAAGGATCAAGGTTGATTTTTCTTTATCCCTTAACTCTAAGTATATTAAAATAGTTTTGTCGTAAAATCGTGACTTGGATCAATCCCGTGCAAAGAAAAATTGAAACTCACACACTTTGTTCGAACAAGTCGAACACCTCGCACGCGTCCAAGAGTCACGACCTTATTACCGTAACTTGAACTCATGCGTGATATAATCTGATCTTTTGGTTGGACAGTTGGCACGTTCCGACCTTACGGGCGTAAACCTCATTCCTGCTTTTGAAACTGTGTTAAATGTTAATGCTTTAGTTATTGATTGGTGATTATATGTTTGAGTGTTGCCATGCACATAGCTAATTGCCGTTTCTGTTAAATTGATACTAGACTATATTGTTGTTGTAATAAAATAATCTCAGTGCATGTTATTATGTTAAGTTAACACATGTACAAAAGAAAATGATTTGTACAATTATATATGTAATGATTTATTATAATCTTGTTTTGAAGCTAATGGGGGTAAGACTTAAGAAGTAAATGACATTTAGAAAATTATTAAACTATACATCTAAAAAGAATAAAGTAACTGTTAAACGAAAATTCGTAAAATCAAGAGTCTATTTAAATGATACTATATAAATTAGTTAGTTTAGTAATGATTAGTAACAATCATTTAACGAAAAGAAATCCTACTTCGTTAGGAATGAAAAAGTTGCCTTATTATTTGTATAAAAGATATTTTTTTTAGTAAAAGAAATGTAGATTTAAAAGATAACAGATGTCAAGTTCAAGTGATACTTTATCTAATTATTTTTGTAGTGTAATCAAATCAAAGTCTATTTTCGTAAAATTACAAGATAAACTCTAGAGTTTGCCACAAGTTTACCATTAAGGGTTTACCAACTTAAAGATTAACCCTATACTTAACCAAAGTACAAAAATGAACCAAAGGTACAAAATAACTATTCAATCCTCAAATAATGGAAACTACTAAAATGAACTTATGTGTGAAATCCTAGAGAAACCCAAAAGTCACAAGGACAAATCTGAATACTTTATGTGAAATTCAATTTGTCTTTTGAACTATTGATAATGTTATATTTCATTGACTCTTTATAAACAGTTGTTATTATTGATCCACTTGCAATTACTCTGGTATTGAAACATATCGAAATTTTTGCGAGGTTAGTTTGTACTTAAATTAGCTAGAGATGGATGTACAGTGGTTCAAATATCCTCTGTGTGTGGTGATATCATGATCTGTTTACTCATCATATGAAATTATTGCTTCGTCAATTGAACTGAGAACGTAGAAAGGTCATAAAGGACATTGGAGGAGTTGTAGACTTAGAGAAATTATGTAGATGTTGTCATGGTTAAAGGAAAAAGGAAACAGATGAAAGGTTGTGGGCTTAGCAGGACCTCGGGGGTAGCCTGACAGGACCTCGTGTGATCGGGGGTAGCCTAGTAGGACCTTGAGGGCAGCCTGAAAGACCCGATATAACTAGGGTGGCCAAGCAGGACCTCAGGGGTAACCTGGCAGGACCTCAAGTATTGGGGGTAGCCTGGTAGGACCTTGAGGGCAGCCTGATGGACCTAGAATTGTGGGGGTGACCAAGCAGGACCTCAGGGGTAGCCTGGCGGGACCTCAGGTATTGAGGGTAGCCTAGTAGGACCTTGAGGGCAGCCTGATGGACCTAGAATTGTGGGGGTGACCATGCAGGACCTCAGGGGTAGCCTGGCGGGACCTCAGGTATTGAGGGCAGCCTAGCAGGACCTTGAGGGCAGCCTGATGGACCTAGAATTGTGAGAGTAGCCTACTAGAACCTCGCGTTATGGAGGGTAGCCTAGTAGGAAATGCACAGTATGATTGGTGAAATTATGATTTTGGAATCTGTTGATCACTGAGGTGTTGGATTTTTCATCAAAGTTGAGAATATGATATTTATTTAAGTTGATGGTTATATAATGAAACAAGTTCCGTGTTATTCAATTCTTACGTTATTTATTATAAATACGATTACTTGTAGTGTAAGGGTTACTGGGTAAGATTTATCTACTGAGTTTTAAAACTCATTATAGTGCCGTTGGGCTGGCGTTTCATGCCAGGTAAATCAGGAGACCGAAGAACGGAATCCTCTACAAGATGATCAGTATCAGGTTGAGGATCTCCTAGCTGAGGAAGGGGAGTTTATCGAGCCTTGGATGCCTTACCCTTAGAAGCTCTGTTAATTTAAAATTATTGTTATTTAAATTTCCAAAAGTGTTATCACGTGTGTCAAATTCTGTTTTATTTTGTTGAGTTGTAAGACCGTTAAGTTGTTTTGAATTTGGTATTTGAGATTTCCGTTACTAAACTCTGTTTAATAAAATTTCATTTCTTAAATTAGTTTTATGGATTATTAAATCAATTAAAAATGATTTAATTAACGTGTCCGAAAATCGGGGCGTTACAACATGGTATCAGAGCTTTAGGTTCAAACCCTCGGCCTTGGGTAGATTGGGGTAGATCACTTTCCGAGAGCGTTTATCTGAGTAGTTAATCGTACCTATTATCTGTGATACTCTTAAGTCTAGTTTATAAGTACTTAATAGCTGTCATTCGACTTAGACGCCAAACCGTACCGTGAGAAAACATAGGCCTTACATGTTTGACTTGTATGTGGCACGTTACCTGCTTATGTGGCATTACTTGTATGGCTAAGTGTTAATAGGAACATAGGTGATTAGCTACTTGTACTATAAATAAAAGAACCTGATTTGAAAAGTACGAAATGTAGAAACCCCCTCCTAACTTAAGAACTCGATCGTTATAGATGGTGGACACACGTAATGGAACGAACACCAACACTAACGGAAATAACAACGATGCCAACGGCCAAAATAGTGGCCAAAACAATGGACAGAATGGCGGACCACAACCAAATTGTCAAGGAGTGCAACCAGACTTAGTTCAACTGATGCAAGCATTTATTGCTGCTGCTGCCGCCAACCCTCAACAGCCACGACAGCCAACCGGCGAGCAACAACTACGTGGACCTCTAACCAGGAGTAGGGATCAACTTTTGGATGCATTCTGCAAATGTTGCCCTCCAATCTTCTATGGGGAAGCGAACCCTAGCGCTGCAGAAGCATGGATCAAACAAATATCCAAGTACTTAGAAGTACTTAATGTGACCAATGCGGGGGATCGAATTGCCTTAGCAACATTTCAGATGCAAGGGGAAGCAGATCATTGGTGGGACTTGATCAAGACCACTCACAATTTGACAACTATGACTTGGCAGATGTTCGAAAACCTTTTCCTTGAAATGTACTTCCCAGCACCTATGAAACAAGCCATGGCCCAAGAATTTATGGACTTGAAGCAGCGTACCTTGACAGTAACCCAGTATACTGCCCGTTTTGAAGAACTAACACGTCATGCTACTACCGTGGTACCCACTGATGTTGCAAAAGCTAGGAAGTTCGAATGGGGTCTGTCCCACTCTATTCGTACTAGTGTGGTTTCTCATGAGTACCCCACCTATGCACAAGTGGTGAGATGTGCACTCATGATTGAGCGTGAAAATTCTGATTCAAATTCAATATGGGAGGTACAAAAGAAGAACGACCTCTCATTTGGAGGACCAATTCGCAACAATAATAAGAGGTTCGACACACCCAAACCCTACACTCACCCACAACAATCCAACCTACCCTGGAAGAACTCGAGTCAAGAGCAAAGCAAGAATCATGACAAGGGAGGTAAATGCTACCATTGCAATGAAGAAGGCCATTTCAAGTTCGCCTGTCCTCGACTGAATGGATCTGGAAGTTTCAGAAATGGAGAACAACAGGCACTTGCAAAACGAATCAGTTTTGGAAATCAACGAGGAGATCGGAATTAGCCACAAACTGAATGGAATTAGCAGCTACAACAACCCCGCCAAAATCTAAATTTTGGAACAGGAAATGGTCAAGCAAAGCCAAATCAGTCATTTGGAGGCAGGATCTTCGCACTTCAAGGAGATTACAAAGAATATGATCCTATGGCAATCCGAGGTAATCTTCTAATTGTGCAACGCGTATATTTAAGCATTATACGATTCGGAGCATCGCATGCTTTTGTATCTGCTGCATGTGTTAAATCACTGGGACTAGAAATGGAACCTTAGGAAACTATGAAGGGAACCTTAACATTAGGGGCAGAATCTCCGTAAGTCTTATATGGCAAGTTTGCATAATAGAAGTCTCCAATCTACGTTCGACCTGTGATTATCGAGTAAAAAAAGAAAAAGAAAGGGGGCCAACTGCAAATGTCAATTTGGGAAAATATTGACTACCTGCTCACTCTGCTATCGTAGGACACTATCGGAAGATAGTGACGGTTTACTCTTCAGACATAACGTGTCCTAAATTTAAGGGGGATAGACAGATTCATCATCAACGGCGACTCGGTGTCCGACATATAACGACAAGCTGTTAGGATAGCTACAAAGTCTCTTCAAATCATTCAGAAGAAGAATCAATCAGAATGCAATAGATGTCAACTACTCGAGCGTAATGGAGCAAACGCCATAATTTCGAGGACGAAATTGTTTTAAGGGGGATAGATGTAACGACACTATATATATATTTTTTTGTAAATACAAATTTGAAATGTTAAATACTAATTCAATAAATAATTAGATTCAATAATTAAAATACTTTATTAGGTGTATAATTGTTATTACTTACTAAATCATATTCGATATATATTATACTTTAGATATACAAGGATCTAGTCATCCCTTATCATCTCTAACTAAAATTCTATCAAAACTAATTCTCCACTTTCCTCTCACCCACTCCCCTGGATAAACCCATCTCCCACATTCCCAATTGATTCGGCTGATATACAGGAGAGAGAAAAACAACTACCCTCCCACCTCTCTCCACTACTCCTCAATATTAGTTCCCCACCTCCCTCAAATTCCTCTACAAAACCAACTCCCACACTCCACCTCATCCCTTGTTTTCCTTACAAAAATAAATTCCCCCACCCCTAATTATTTTCGGCAGAGAGAGAGAGAGTTCACCTCCCCATTTCCATTTCATTGGCAGAGAGAGAGAGAGAGAGCATAAATAATAACTCCCTCCCTCCCTTTTCTTTTCTTTTTTTTCCTTCATTTTTGCCGAGAGAGACAAAAAGAAGAAGAAAGGAAAAGAATGAAGAAGAAGGAAGAAAAAGGAGAAGGACCACCGGTTCCACCATTGCCGCCACCGTAACCGTCACCGCGCACCTCCATTTTTCTTTTCAATTTTAGCTAGAACTCCAAGGATCAAGGTAGATTTTTCTTTACCCCTTAACTCTAAGTATATTAAAATAGTTTTGTCGCAAAATCGTGACTTGGATCAATCCCGTGCAAAGTAAAATTGAAACTCACACATTTTGTTCGAACAAGTCGAACACCTCGCGCGCGTCCACGAGTCACGACCATACTACCGTAACTTGAACTCATGCGTGATATAATCTGATCTTTTGGTTGGACAGTTGGCACGATCCGACCTTGCGGGCGTAAACCTCATTCCTGCTTTTGAAACTGTGTTAAATGTTAATGCTTTAGTTATTGATTAGTGATTATATGTTTGAGTGTTGCCATGCACATAGCTAATTGCCGTTTCTGTTAAATTGATACTAGACTATATTGTTGTTGTAATAAAATAATCTCAGTGCATGTTATTATGTTAAGTTAACACATGTACAAAAGAAAATGATTTGTATAATTATATATGTAATGATTTATTATAATCTTGATTTGAAACTACTGGGTGTAAGACTTAAGAAGTAAATGACATTTAGAAAATTATTAAACTATACATCTAAAAAGAACAAAGTTACTATTAAACGAAAATTCGTAAAATCAAGAGTCTATTTAAATGATACTATGTAAATTAGTTAGTTTAGTAATGATTAGTAACAATCATTTAACGAAAAGAAATCCTACTTCGTTAGGAATGAAAAAGTTGCCTTATTAATTGTATAAAAGATATTTTTTTTAGTAAAAGAAATGTAGATTTAAAAGATAATAGATGTCAAGTTCAAGTGATACTTTATCTAATTATTTTTGTAGTGTAATCAAATCAAAGTCTATTTTCGTAAAATTACAAGATAAACTCTAGAGTTTGCCACAAGTTTACCCTTAAGGGTTTACCAACTTAAAGATTAACCCTATACTTAACCAAAGTACAAAAATGAACCAAAGGTACAAAATAACTATTCAATCCTCAAATAATGGAAACTACTAAAATGAACTTATGTGTGAAATCCTAGTGAAACCCAAAAGTCACAAGGACAAATCTGAATACTTTATGTGAAATTCAATTTGTCTTTTGAACTATTGATAATGTTATATTTCATTGACTCTTTATAAACTGTTGTTATTATTGATCCACTTGCAATTACTCTGGGATTGAAACATATCGAAATTTTCGCGAGGTTAGTTTGTACTTAAATTAGCTAGAGATGGATGTACAGTGGTTCAAATATCCTCTGTGTGTGGTGATATCATGATCTGTTTACTCATCATATGAAATTATTGCTTTGTCGATTGAACTGAGAACGTAGAAAGGTCATAAAGGACATTGGAGGTGTTGTGGACTTAGAGAAATTATGTAGATGTTATCATGGTTAAAGGAAAAAGGAAACAGATGAAAGGTTGTGGGCTTAGCAGGACCTCGGGGGTAGCCTAACAGGACCTCGTGTGATCAGGGGTAGCCTAGTAGGACCTTGAGGGCAGCCTGAAAGACTCGATATAACTAGGGTGGCCAAGCAGGACCTCAGGGGTAGCCTGGCAGGACCTCAAGTATTGGGGGTAGCCTGGTCGGACCTTGAGGGCAGCCTGATGGACCTAGAATTGTGGGGGTGACCAAGCAGGACCTCAGGGTAGCCTGGCGGGACCTCAGGCATTGAGGGTAGCCTAGTAGGACCTTGAGGGCAGCCTGATGGACCTAGAATTATAGGGGTGACCAAGCAGGACCTCAGGGGTAGCCTGGCGGGACCTCAGGTATTGAGGGTAGCCTAGCAGGACCTTGAGGGCAGCCTGATGGACCTAGAATTGTGAGAGTAGCCTACTAGAACCTCGCGTTATGGAGGGTAGCCTAGTAGGAAATGCACAGTATGATTGGTGAAATTATGATTTTGGAATCTGTTGATCACTGAGGTGTTGGATTTTTCATCAAAGTTGAGAATATGATATTTATTTAAGTTGATGGTTATATAATGAAACAAGTTCCGTGTTATTCAATTCTTACGTTATTTATTATAAATACGATTACTTGTAGTGTAAGGGTTACTGGGTAAGATTTATCTCCTGAGTTTCAAAACTCATTATAGTGCCGTTGGGCTGGCGTTTCATGCCAGGTAATCAGGAGACCGAAGAACAGAATCCTCTACAAGATGATTAGTATCAGGTTGAGGATCTCCCAGCTGAGAAAGGGGAGTTTATCGAGCCTTGGATGTCTTACCCTTAGAAGCTCTGTTAATATAAAATTATTGTTATTTAAATTTCCAAAAGTGTTATCACGTGTGTCAAACTCTGTTTTATTTTGTTGAGTTGTAAGACCGTTAAGTAGTTTTGAATTTGGTATATGAGATTTCCGTTGCTAAACTCTGTTTAATAAAATTTCATTTCTTAAATTAGTTTTATGGATTATTAAATCAATTAAAAATGATTTAATTAACGTGTCCGAAAATCGGGGCGTTACAACGTGGTATCAGAGCTTTAGGTTCAAACCCTCGGCCTTGGGTAGATTGGGGTAGATCACTTTCCGAGAGCGTCTATCTGAGTAGTTAATCGTACCTATTATCTATGATACTCTTAAGTCTAGTTTATAAGTACTTAATAGCTGTCATTCGACTTAGACGCCAAACCGTACCGTGAGAAAACATAGGCCTTACATGTTTGACTTGTATGTGGCACGTTACCTGCTTATGTGGCATTACTTGTATGGCTAAGTGTTAATAGGAACATAGGTGATTAGCTACTTGTACTATAAATAAAAGAACCTGATTTGAAAAGTACGAAATGTAGAAACCCCCTCCTAACTTAAGAACTCGATCGTTATAGATGGTGGACACACGTAATGGAACGAACACCAACACTAACGGAAATAACAACGATACCAACGGCCAAAATAGTGGCCAAAACAATGGACAGAATGGCGGACCACAACCAAATTGTCAAGGAGCGCAACCAGACTTAGTTCAACTGATGCAAGCATTTATTGCTGCTGTTGCCGCCAACCCTCAACAGCCACGACTGCCAACCGGCGAGCAACAACTACGTGGACCTCTAACCAGGAGTAGGGATCAACTTTTGGATGCATTCTGCAAACGTCGCCCTCCAATCTTCTATGGGGAAGCGAACCCTAGCGCTACAGAAGCATGGATCAAACAAATCTCCAAGTACTTAGAAGTACTTAATGTGACCAATGCGGGGGATCGCATTGCCTTAGCAACATTTCAGATGCAAGGGGAAGCAGATCATTGGTGGGACTTGATCAAGACCACTCACAATTTGACAACTACGACTTGGCAGATGTTCGAAAACCTTTTCCTAGAAAAGTACATCCCAGCACCTATGAAACAAGCCATGGCCCAAGAATTTATGGACTTGAAGCAGCGTACCTTGACAGTAACCCAGTATACTGCCCGTTTTGAAGAACTAGCACGTCATGCTACTACCGTGGTACCCACTGATGTTGCAAAAGCTAGGAAGTTCGAATGGGGTCTGTCCCACTCTATTCGTACTAGTGTGGTTTCTCATAAGTACCCCACCTATGCACAAGTGGTGAGATGTGCACTCATGATGGAGCGTGAAAATTCTGATTCAAATTCAATATGGGAGGTACAAAAGAAGAACGACCTCTCATTTGGAGGACCAATTCGCAACAATAATAAGAGGTTCGACACACCCAAACCCTACACTCACCCACAACAATCCAACCAACCCTGGAAGAACTCGAGTCAAGAGCAAAGCAAGAATCATGACAAGGGAGGTAAATGCTACCATTGCAATGAAGAAGGCCATTTCAAGTTCGCCTGTCCTCGACTGAATGGATCTGGAAGTTTCAGAAATGGAGAACAACAGGCACTTGCAAAACCAATCAGTTTTGGAAATCAACGAGGAGATCGGAATCAGCCACAAACTGAATGGAATCAGCAGCTGCAACAACCCCGCCAAAATCTAAATTTTGGAACAGGAAATGGTCAAGCAAAGCCAAATCAGTCATTTGTATCTGCTGCATGTGTTAAATCACTGGGACTAGAAATGGAACCTTAGGAAACTATGACGGGAACCTTAACATTAGGGGCAGAATCTCCGTAAGTCTTATATGGCAAGTTTGCATAATAGAAGTCTCCAATCTACGTTCGACCTGTGATTATCGAGTAAAAAAAGAAAAAGAAAGGGGGCCAACTGCAAATGTCAATTTGGGAAAATATTGACTACCTGCTCACTCTGCTATCGTAGGACACTATCGGAAGATAGTGACGGTTTACTCTTCAGACATAACGTGTCCTAAATTTAAGGGGGATAGACAGATTTATCATCAACGGCGACTCGGTGTCCGACATATAACGACAAGCTGTTAGGATAGCTACAAAGTCTCTTCAAATCATTCAGAAGAAGAATCAAACAGAATGCAATAGATGTCAACTACTCGAGCGTAATGGAGCAAACGCCATAATTTCGAGGACGAAATTGTTTTAAGGGGGATGGGTTGTAACGATACTATATATATATTTTTTTGTAAATACAAATTTGAAATGTTAAATACTAATTCAATAAATAATTAGATTCAATAATTAAAATACTTTATTAGGTGTATAATTGTTATTACTTACTAAATCATATTCGATATATATTATACTTTACATAAACAAGGATCTATACTCATCCCCTTATCATCTCTAACTAAAATTCTATCAAAACTAATTCTCCACTTTCCTCTCACCCACTCCCTTGGATAAACCCATCTCCCACATTCCCAATTGATTCGGTAGATATAGAGGAGAGAGAAAAACAACTACCCTCCCACCTCTCTCCACTACTCCTCAATATTAGTTCCCCACCTCCCTCAAATTCCTCTACAAAACCAACTCCCACACTCCACCTCATCCCTTTTTTTACATACAAAAATAAATTCCTCCACCCCTAATTATTTTCGGCAGAGAGAGAGAGAGTTCACCTCCCCATTTCCATTTCATTGGCAGAGAGAGAGTGAGAGAGAGCATTAATAATAACTCCCTCCCTTTTCTTTCCTTTTTTTCCCTTCATTTTTGCCGAGAGAGATAAAAAGAAGAAGAAAGCAAAAGAAAGAAGAAGAAGGAAGAAAAAGGAGAAGGACCATCGGGTTCCACCATTGCCGCCACCATAGCCGTCACCGCGCACCACCATTTTTCTTTTCAATTTTAGCTAGAACTCCAAGGATCAAGGTAGATTTTTCTTTACCCCTTAACTCTAAGTATATTAAAATAGTTTTGTCGTAAAATCGTGACTTGGATCAATCCCGTGCAAAGTAAAATTAAAACTCACACATTTTGTTCGAACAAGTCGAACACCTCGCGCGCGTCCATGAGTCACGACCTTACTACCGTAACTTGAACTCATGCGTGATATATTTTGATCTTTTGGTTGGACAGTTGGCACGATCCGACCTTACGGGCGTAAACCTAATTCCTGCTTTTGAAACTGTGTTAAATGTTAATGCTTTAGTTATTGATTAGTGATTATATGTTTGAGTGTTGCCATGCACATAGCTAATTGCCGTTTCTGTTAAATTGATACTAGACTATATTGTTGTTGTAATAAAATGTTGGAAGTGTGGCTCATTATTTGGAGATGGGAACAGAGGCGTAGCTAGCGCTACATGGTTTTATGTGTAGCGCTAGCGGATTGGTTCGGGCTAGGGGTAGCGCTATAGGGGTTTCCATGTAGCGCTACCGGATTGGTTCGGGTTAGGGTTTGTATAGAGCGGGTATATAAGGCTCTCTATTGTAAAACCCTAATGTACTGAAAACTGTGATAATAAGAACAGTAGCCGCTCCCGTGGACGTACCTGGTTTTGGGGAACCACGTATATTGCTGTGTTGATTTCTTTACTGTTTATACTCGTAAATCGTGTGCGTGTGTGTTTCGATCCTAACAAGTGGTATCAAAGCTTCAGGCTGTTTGTTTTTTTAATCACGCGAAGAACGATGTCATCGAGTTCGTCTGTTACGAAGTTCGACGTTATGAAGTTCGATGGAACTTCAAATTTCGGATTGTGGCAACAGCGGGTAAAGGATCTGTTGGTGCAGCAGGGTTTATACAAGGGGCTGAAGGCGAAACCAGAGGCCATGTCAAACGACGATTGGGAAGAACTCCAGATGAAGGCGGTGAGTACGATTCGTTTGTGTCTAGCAGACGAAGTCATGTATCACGTGTTGGGTGATGAATCGCCGGCTGGGGTCTGGACTAAACTGGAAAGCAGGTATATGTCGAAGTCATTGACGAACAAACTGTTTCTGAAGCAGAAACTGTTTGGGTTGAAGATGGCCGAGGGTGCTGATCTGATTCAGCATATCAACACGTTCAATCAGGTTGTGAGCGACCTGCAACGGATTGACGTAAAGTTTGAGGAGGAAGACCAAGCGCTGATGTTACTGTGTTCACTACCGATTTCTCTCGAAACTCTCGTTACAACCTTACTCTGGGGGAAAGAAACCCTAGAACTGGAGGAAGTCACTGCAGCCCTTCTGGCGTATAATCAACGCAAGCAACAAACAGAGTCGCTGCAGGGTGAAGTCTGGTGGTTAAGGGGTACGAGGATCGTGGCAGGAAGAAGGACAGGGGTAAATCAGTTTCGGGGCGTGGGAGGTCTCAGTCAAAGAACAGGTCCGAGGGCACGTTTGAGTTCAAGTGTTACAGGTGTCATGAACCGGGGCACATGAAGAAAGACTGTCCGCAGAAAGGAAAGGGAACTGACTGGAAGAAGAGAGGAAAGGCGGGAGAGAGGAAAGATGGGTCATCAAGTTCTGCGAATCTTGTAGAGCAGGAATCAGATGACGGTGACATGCTTTCGGTTTTAGCAACTTCGGATCACCTGGCAGACTCATGGATTCTGGATTCAGCAGGCTCGTTTCATGTGACGCCTAACAGGGAGTGGTTTGACACCTACAGTGGTAAATTGTGGTAATGTTCGAATGGGTAATGATGTATCATGTGAAGTCATTGGAATAGGCACAATTAAGATCAGGATGTTTGATGGTGTTGTAAGAACCTTAAGTGAAGTTAGGCATGTTCCAGATTTGAGGAAAAATTTGATTTCGTTGGGAACCTTAGACTCTAATGGCTGTGAGTATAAAACAGGAGGTGGAGTCATGAAGGTAGCGAAGGGTGCTTTGGTGATTATGAAGGGTATTAAAATTGCTGGTAATATCTATCGTTTGATAGGAACTACAGTTGTAGGTGGAGTTGCTGCTGCCACCACAACCGAGGATACTGATGATACCATGCTTTGGCATATGCGGTTAGGACATATGGGAGAGCGTGGGATGTTAGAGCTGCATAAGAGGAATCTGCTGAAAGGGGTTAAATCATGTAAACTGGATTTCTGCAAGTTTTGTGTTCTAAGGAAACAGTGTAAGGTGCAGTTTAGGAATGCAACTCACAGAACAAAGGGAATTCTTGACTACGTTCATTCAGATGTTTGGGGCCCAGTGAGGGTAGCTTCGAAAGGAGGATCTCTGTATTTCTTGACCTTTATCGATGATTTTTCGAGAAAAGTTTGGGTGTACTTCATGAAGCACAAATCTGAAGTCTTTGCGAAGTTTAGAGTGTGGAAAGGTGAAGTGGAAAACCAGACAGGGAAAAAGATTAAGTGCCTCAGGACAGATAATGGGAAGGAATTCAAGAATGGGCCTTTTCTGAAATTTTGTGAGGAACATGGGATTCAGCGGCACTTTACTGTTCGGAAGACACCACAGCAGAATGGGGTGGCAGAAAGGATGAACAGAACTATAGCAGAAAGGGCACGGTGTTTGAGATTGAATGCGGGACTTCCGAAGGTTTTTGGGCAGAAGCAGTGAGTTTGGCATGCTTTGTTATAAACAGGTCACCGAGTGCTTCTTTGGAAGGGAAGGTAGCTGAGGAGATGTGGACAGAGAAAGAGGTTGACTACTCAGGGTTGAGAATCTTTGGGTGTCCGGCCTATGTTCATGTTCCCAGTGATGAGAGGTCAAAGCTTGATGCGAAGTCTAGACAGTGTATCTTTCTTGGTTATGAGAAAGGGGTCAAAGGGTACAAGCTTTGGGATCCAGAGACAAAGAAGGTGGTGATCAGTAGGGATGTGGTATTTGATGAGGACTCTATGATCAAGGCACATCAGAAGGTTCAAAATTCTGAGTCAGAGGAAGTGAGCAGCAGACAGCAGGGTGTAGAGATTGAGTTGGAAAGTATTGATAGGGGTGATACTCAACCGGATGAACAGCTTGATCAACAGCAGCAGCAGGAGCAGCAGCAAAGCTTGGCCGCTGGGAGAACCAAGCGCACTATCAAGCCACCAGTGAGGTATGGGTTTGAAGACTTGGTTTCTTATGCATTGACTACTACCAGTGGGGATCCATCTACTTTTCAGGATGCTATCACGAGTTCTGAAAGGGACAGATGGATGAAAGCCATGGTGGAGGAAATCGAGTCTCTGCATAAGAATAAGACTTGGGAGTTGAAAGAACTGCCCAGGGGAAAGAAGCCAGTGGGTTGTAAGTGGGTATACAAGCGAAAAGAAGCAGCAACAGAAAAAGAGAGGGAAAAGTTCAAGGCTCGGTTAGTGGCAAAGGGGTATTCACAGAGGAAGGGGATAGATTTTGATGAGGTCTTTTCTCCAGTGGTGAGGCATACGTCAATCAGGATTATCTTGGCATTGGTGGCTAGTTATAATCTTGAGTTAGAGCAGATGGACGTGAAAACGGCATTCCTCCATGGTGAATTGGAGGAAGTCATTTACATGGAGCAGCCTGAGGGGTTCAAGCAGCCAGAGACTGAGCATCTTGTTTGTAAGTTAAAGAAGTCACTTTATGGGCTGAAAACCGTAAGTAAACTAATCTGGAAGCCCAGATTGGGGTGTCTACAGGTACACACGCTGTGAGTATGATTGTTGCGTTTATGTTAAGAGTCTTGATGATGGTTCCTATATTTTCTTGCTTCTTTATGTGGATGATATGCTGATTGCTACAAGGAGTATGGTTGAGGTTAACAGGTGTCTTTATTGGGTAAAGAGTTTGACATAAAGGACTTGGGAGCAGCTAGAAAGATACTTGGGATGGAAATTCGAAGAGATAGGTCAGCTGGTAAGTTGTGGTTATCTCAAAAGAATTATGTGGTGAAAGTGTTGGAGAGGTTTAGTATGGATAATGCCAAACCGGTCAGCACTCCATTGGCAAGTCATTTCAGATTATCTTCAGCTCAGTGTCCGGTGTCAGATGAAGAAATTGAGGATATGTCAAGGGTTCCTTATGCGAGTGCAGTGGGTTGCTTAATGTATGCAATGGTTTGTACGAGGCCCGATTTGGCACATGCAGTTAGCACAGTCAGTAAGTACATGGCCAAACCAGGCAGAGAGCATTGGAAGGCAGTCAAGTGGATGTTCAGATACTTAAGAGGTACTTCGGATCGTGGGATTATGTTTGGTAGGCAACGGGATCAGATTTCAGTTGTTGGGTATGTGGATGCGGATTTTGCTGGGGGTTTGGATGACAGAAGGTCTACAACTGGTTATGTGTTTACACTTGTGGGTGGGCCGATTTGTTGGAGATCCATGGTACAACCTCTGGTGGCTTTATCTACTACTGAGTCTGAGTATATGGCGGTGACTGAGGCAGCTAAGGAAGCATTGTGGTTGAAAGGGTTTGTGAAGGAGCTTGGCATAGATCAAGGTGGAGTACAGTTGCATTGTGATAGTCAGAGTGCCATTTATTTGGCAAAGCATCAGGTGTATCATGCTCGAACTAAGCATATCGACGTGAGGTTTCACAAGGTGAGAGAGTTGATTGATGCAGGTGATTTGATACTGGAAAAGGTGCATACTTCTGAGAATGCAGCTGATATGTTGACAAAGACGGTTACTGTAGACAAGTTCGAGCATTGCTTGGACTTGGTTAATGTCTCCAGGTGCTAGACAAACGGAGACGCCCCTCCACGAGTTGACTGGATTGGAGTGGGGGGGTCATCTCCTGAAGGGGCGAGTGTGTATTCGCCAAGGTGGAGATTGTTGGAAGTGTGGCTCATTATTTGGAGATGGGAACAGAGGCGTAGCTAGCGTTACATGGTTTTATGTGTAGCGCTAGCGGATTGGTTCGGGCTAGGGGTAGCGCTATAGGGGTTTCCATGTAGCGCTACCGGATTGGTTCGGGTTAGGGTTTGTATAGAGCGGGTATATAAGGCTCTCTATTGTAAAACCCTAATGTACTGAAAACTGTGATAATAAGAACAGTAGCCGCTCCCGTGGACGTACCTGGTTTTGGGGAACCACGTATATTGCTGTGTTGATTTCTTTACTGTTTATACTCGTAAATCGTGTGCGTGTGTGTTTCGATCCTAACATAAAATAATCTCAGTGCATGTTATTATGTTAAGTTAACACATGTACAAAAGAAAATGATTTGTATAATTATATATGTAATGATTCATTATAATCTTGTTTTGAAACTACTGGGTGTAAGACTTAAGAAGTAAATGACATTTAGAAAATTATTAAACTATACATCTAAAAAGAATAAAGTAACTATTAAACGAAAATTCGTAAAATCAAGAGTCTATTTAAATGATACTATGTAAATTAGTTAGTTTAGTAATGATTAGTAACAATCATTTAACGAAAAGAAATCCTACTTCGTTAGGAATGAAAAAGTTGCCTTATTATTTGTATAAAAGATATTTTTTTTAGTAAAAGAAATGTAGATTTAAAAGATAACAGATGTCAAGTTCAAGTGATACTTTATCTAATTATTTTTGTAGTGTAATCAAATCAAAGTCTATTTTCGTAAAATTACAAGATAAACTCTAGAGTTTGCCACAAGTTTACCATTAAGGGTTTACCAACTTAAAGATTAACCCTATACTTAACCAAAGTACAAAAATGAACCAAAGGTACAAAATAACTATTCAATCCTCAAATAATGGAAACTACTAAAATGAACTTATGTGTGAAATCCTAGTGAAACCCAAAAGTCACAAGGACAAATCTGAATACTTTATGTGAAATTCAATTTGTCTTTTGAACTATTGATAATGTTATATTTCATTGACTCTTTATAAACTTTTGTTATTATTGATCCACTTGCAATTACTCTGGTATTGAAACATATCAAAATTTTTGCGAGGTTAGTTTGTACTTAAATTAGCTAGAGATGGATGTACAGTGGTTCAAATATTCTCTGTGTGTGGTGATATCAAGATCTGTTTACTCATCATATGAAATTATTGCTTTGTCGATTGAACTGAGAACGTAGAAAGGTCATAAAGGACATTGGAAGAGTTGTGAACTTAGAGAAATTATGTAGATGTTGTCATGGTTAAAGGAAAAAGGAAACAGATGAAAGGTTGTGGGCTTAGCAGGACCTCGGGGGTAGCCTGACAGGACCTCGTGTGATCGGGGGTAGCCTAGTAGGACCTTGAGGGCAGCCTGAAAGACCCGATATAACTAGGGTGGCCAAGCAGGACCTCAGGGGTAGCCTGGCAGGACCTCAAGTATTGGGGGTAGCCTGGTAGGACCTTGAGGGCAGCCTGATGGACCTAGAATTGTGGGGGTGACCAAGCAGGACCTCAAGGGTAGCCTGGCGGGACCTCAGGTATTGAGGGTAGCCTAGTAGGACCTTGAGGGCAGCCTGATGGACCTAGAATTGTGGGGGTGACCAAGCAGGACCTCAAGGGTAGCCTGGCGGGACCTCAGGTATTGAGGGTAGCCTAGTAGGACCTTGAGGGCAGCCTGATGGACCTAGAATTGTGGGGGTGACCAAGCAGGACCTCAGGGGTAGCCTAGCGGGACCTCAGGTATTGAGGGTAACCTAGCAGGACCTTGAGGGCAGCCTGATGGACCTAGAATTGTGAGAGTAGCCTACTAGGACCTCGCATTATGGAGGGTAGCCTAGTAGGAAATGCACAGTGTAGGTGCGGTCAAGATTATGATCGTTGACCCCAGAAGAAGTTTGACCTACCACTCACATGATGACGCGTGGAAAGATCGTGAGATTGACTTGTGGCAAGCAGCTGCCCCACAGAGAGATTTGGTGCCACGAGGCATAAGATGCGTTGACGTTGTGCAAGATGGGCCTCGCGCAGCTGAACAAGCTTGCGAGGGTATTGAGGCCCGCGATAGTCATCGCGAGAGCAGTTGGGACCGCCAAGGTCCCGCTGGCAGGGCCGCGGTAGTCCCGCGGACGGGTGGGGTTCGCGGCAAGATGTGCCCCACGCAGCTGAACAAACTCGCGGGGGTATTAAGGCCCGCGAGTGTCATCTCGAGGGCAGCAAGCCCGCCAGGGTCTCGCGGACAAGGCCCGCGGAAGGGCAAGATCCGCGGCAATAGGGGTCCAGCGGAGGTTTTGTTCCTTGCCTATAAATACCAGTGCTGGTATTCAGATAGAGGGAGGGAGGACCTCTCCTTCAGGGACAGACAGAGAGACACACAGATTTCTAGAGAGAGCCATCTCCTCTAGAGAGAGAAAACAGATTTCTAGAGAGAGAGAGCCATCTCCTCTAGAGAGAGAGAGCCATCTCCTCTAGAGAGAGAAAACAGATTTCTAGAGAGAGAGAGCCATCTCCTCTAGAGAAAGAAGATAGATTTTTTAGAAAGAGGGAGAGACCATCTCCCCGGGAGGAAATTGGAACTACGTTTGACCTGATTCCCTGTACACCGGGATACGTAGGCAGCCCTGATGACTCGGGCACGGTCGCACGTTTATGTCTCTTCCACCCCTTCATCTAAACACTAACCATTCTTTACCTCTCCAGCACATTTTATTCTCATGAATATTTTGGGCTCTATTTTGAACCCCGAGGAGATGGGTCCAGATTTTGACCGCTCCTACAGCGTCTAAGTCGAATGACAGCTATTAAGTACTTATAAACTAGACTTAAGAGTATCATAGATAATAGGTACGATTAACTACTCAGATAGACGCTCTCGGAAAGTGATCTACCCCAATCTACCCAAGGCCGAGGGTTTGAACCTAAAGCTCTGATACCATGTTGTAACGCCCCGATTTTCAGACACGTTAATTAAATCATTTTTAATTGATTTAATAATCCATAAAACTAACTTAAGAAATGAAATTTTATTAAACAGAGTTTAGCAACGGAAATCTCATATACCAAATTCAAAACTACTTAACGGTCTTACAACTCAACAAAATAAAACAGAGTTTGACACACGTGATAACACTTTTGGAAATTTAAATAACAATAATTTTAAATTAACAGAGCTTCTAAGGGTAAGACATCCAAGGCTCGATAAACTCCCCTTCCTCAGCTGGGAGATCCTCAACCTGATACTGATCATCTTGTAGAGGATTCTGTTCTTCGGTCTCCTGATTACCTGGCATGAAACGCCAGCCCAACGGCACTATAATGAGTTTTGAAACTCAGTAGATAAATCTTACCCAGTAACCCTTGCACTACAAGTAATCGTATTTATAATAAATAACCTAAGAATTGAATAACACGGAACTTGTTTCATTATATAACCATCGACTTAAATAAATATCATATTCTCAACTTTGATGAAAAATCCAACACCTCAGTGATCAACAGATTCCAAAATCATAATTTCACCAATCATACTGTGTGTAGGAGCGGTCAAAATCTGGACCCATCTCCTCGGGGTTCAAAATAGAGCCCAAAATATTCATTAGAATAAAATGTGCTGGAGAGGTAAAGAATGGTTAGTTTTTAGATGAAGGGGTGGAAGAGACATAAACGTGCGACCGTGCCCGAGTCATCAGGGCTGCCTACGTATCCCGGTGTACAGGGAATCAAGTCAAACGTAGTTCCAATTTCCTCCCGGGGAGATGGTCTCTCCCTCTTTCTAAAAAATCTATCTTCTTTCTCTAGAGGAGATGGCTCTCTCTCTCTAGAAATCTGTTTTCTCTCTCTAGAGGAGATGGCTCTCTCTCTCTAGAAATCTGTTTTCTCTCTCTAGAGGAGATGGCTCTCTCTCTAGAAATCTGTGTGTCTCTCTGTCTGTCCCTGAAGGAGAGGTCCTCCCTCCCTCTATCTGAATACCAGCACTGGTATTTATAGGCAAGGAACAAAACCTCCCCTGGACCCCTATTGCCGCGGATCTTGCCCTTCCGCAGGCCTTGTCCGCGAGACCCTGGCGGGCTTGCTGCCCTCGAGATGACACTCGCGGGCCTTAATACCCCCGCGAGTTTGTTCAGCTGCGTGGGGCACATCTTGCCGCGAACCCCACCCGTCCGCGGGACTACCGCGGCCCTGCCAGCGGGACCTTGGCGGTCCCAACTGCCCTCGCGATGACTCTCGCGGGCCTCAATACCCTCGCAAGCTTGTTCAGCTGCGCGAGGCCCATCTTGCACAACGTCAACGCATCTTATGCCTCGTGGCACCAAATCTCTCTGTGGGGCAGCTGCTTGCCACAAGTCAATCTCACGATCTTTCCACGCGTCATCATGTGAGTGGTAGGTCAAACTTCTTCTGGGGTCAACGATCATAATCTTGACCGCACCTACAGACGCCAAACCGTACCGTGAGAAAACATAGGCCTTACATGTTTGACTTGTATGTGGCACGTTACCTGCTTATGTGGCATTACTTGTATGGCTAAGTGTTGATAGGAACATAGCAGATTAGCTACTTGTACTATAAATAAAAGAACCTGATTTGAAAAGTACCAAATGTAGAAACCCCCTCCTAAATTAAGAACTCGATCGTTATAGATGGTGAACACACGTAATGGAACGAACACCAACACTAACGGAAATAACAACGATGCCAACGGCCAAAATAGTGGCCAAAACAATGGACAGAATGGCGGACCACAACCAAATTGTCAAGGAGCGCAACCAGACTTAGTTCAACTGATGCAAGCATTTATTGCTGCTGCTGCCGCCAACCCTCAACAGCCACGACAGCCAACCGGCGAGCATCAACTACGTGGACCTCTAACCAGGAGTAGGGATCAACTTTTGGATGCATTCTGCAAACGTTGCCCTCCAATCTTCTATGGGGAAGCGAACCCTGGCACTGCAGAAGCTTGGATCAAACAAATCTCCAAGTACTTAGAAGTACTTAATGTGACCAATGCGGGGGATCGCACTGCCTTAGCAACATTTCAGATGCAAGGGGAAGCAGATCATTGGTGGGACTTGATCAAGACCACTCACAATTTGACAACTATGACTTGGCAGATGTTCGAAAACCTTTTCCTAGAAAAGTACTTCCTAGCACCTATGAAACAAGCCATGGCCCAAGAATTTATGGACTTCAAGCAGCGTACCTTGACAGTAACCCAGTATACTGCCCGTTTTGAAGAACTAGCACGTCATGCTACTACCGTGGTACCCAAAAATGTTGCAAAAGATAGGAAGTTCGAATGGGGTCTGTCCCACTCTATTCGTACTAGTGTGGTTTCTCATAAGTACCCCACCTATGCACAAGTGGTGAGATGTGCACTCATGATATTGGAGCGTGAAAATTCTGATTCAAATTCAATATGGGAGGTACAAAAGAAGAACGACCTCTCATTTGGAGGACCAATTCGCAACAATAATAAGCGGTTCGACACACCCAAACCCTACACTCACCCACAACAATCCAACCTACCCTGGAAGAACTCGAGTCAAGAGCAAAGCAAGAATCATGACAAGGGAGGTAAATGCTACCATTGCAATGAAGAAGGCCATTTCAAGTTCGCTTGTCCTCGACTGAATGGATCTGGAAGTTTCAGAAATGGAGAACAACAGGCACTTGCAAAACCAATCAGTTTTGGAAATCAACGAGGAGATCGGAATCAGCAACAAACTGAATGGAATCAGCAGCTACAACAACCCTGCCAAAATCTAAATTTTGGAACAGGAAATGGTCAAGCAATGCCAAATCAGTCATTTGTATCTGCTGCATGTGTTAAATCACTAGGACTAGAAATGGAACCTTAGGAAACTATGACGGGAACCTTAACATTAGGGGCAGAATCTCCGTAAGTCTTATACGGCAAGTTTGCATAATAGAAGTCTCCAATCTACGTTTGACCTGTGATTATCGAGTAAAAAAAGAAAAAGAAAGGGGGCCAACTGCAAATGTCAATTTGGGAAAATATTGACTACCTGCTCACTCTGCTATCGTAGGACACTATCGGAAGATAGTGACGGTTTACTCTTCAGACATAACGTGTCCTAAATTTAAGGGGGATAGACAGATTTATCATCAACAGCGACTCGGTGTCCGACATATAACGACAAGCTGTTAGGATAGCTACAAAGTCTCTTCAAATCATTTAGAAGAAGAATCAATCAGAATGCAATAGATGTCAACTACTCGAGCGTAATGGAGCAAACGCCATAATTTCGAGGACGAAATTGTTTTAAGGGGGATGGGTTGTAACGACCCGGATTTTTACCCTATTTTTTTTTTGTAAATACAAATTTGAAATGTTAAATACTAATTCAATAAATAATTAGATTCAATAATTAAAATACTTTATTAGGTGTATAATTGTTATTACTTACTAAATCATATTCGATATATATCATACTTTAGATAAACAAGGATCTATACTCATCCCCTTATCATCTCTAACTAAAATTCTATCAAAACTAATTCTCCACTTTCCTCTCACCCACTCCCCTGGATAAACCCATCTCCCACATTCCCAATTGATTCGGCAGATATAGAGGAGAGAGAAAAACAACTACCCTCCCACCTCTCTCCACTACTCCTCAATATTAGTTCCCCACCTCCCTCAAATTCCTCTACAAAACCAACTCCCACACTCCACCTCATCCCTTGTTTTCCTTACAAAAATAAATTCCCCCACCCCTAATTATTTTCGGCAGAGAGAGAGAGAGTTCACCTCCCCATTTCCATTTCATTGGCAGAGAGAGAGAGAGAGAGAGAGAGCATTAATAATAACTCCCTCCCTTTTCTTTTCTTTTTTTTCCTTCATTTTTGCCGAGAGAGACAAAAAGAAGAAGAAAGCAAAAGAAAGAAGAAGAAGGAAGAAAAAGGAGAAGGACCACCGGGTTCCACCATTGCCGCCACCGTAGCCGTCACCGCGCACCTCCTTTTCTCTTTTCAATTTTAGCTAGAACTCCAAGGATCAAGGTAGATTTTTCTTTACCCCTTAACTCTAAGTATATTAAAATAGTTTTGTCGTAAAATCGTGACTTGGATCAATCCCGTGCAAAGTAAAATTGAAACTCACACATTTTGTTCGAACAAGTCGAACACCTCGCGCGCGTCCACGAGTCACGACCTTACTACCGTAACTTGAACTCATGCGTGATATAATCTGATCTTTTGGTTGGACAGTTGGCACGATCCGACCTTACGGGCGTAAACCTCATTCTTGCTTTTGAAACTGTGTTAAATGTTACTCCCTCCGTCCCTTTTTAAATGTCCTGCTTCGTAACTCCAACTTATTAAAAAGACATCATCATTATACCTTTCACATCAACTTTTTCCTTCACTTTCCCTACTTACCCATCATTATTACACTTTTACTCACTAACTTTTCAAAATGGAATCTACTTTTAGGGACAAAATAGACAATTCATCAACTTTTACCCACTAACTTTACAAAATGGACACTTATTAAGGGACAGCCCTAAATGGAATACTGGACTGTAATAAAGGGACGGAGGGAGTAATGCTTTTGTTATTGATTGGTGATTATATGTTTGAGTGTTGCCATGCACATAGCTAATTGCCGTTTCTGTTAAATTGATACTAGACTATATTGTTGTTGTAATAAAATAATCTCAGTGCATGTTATTATGTTAAGTTAACACATGTACAAAAGAAAATGATTTGTATAATTATATATGTAATGATTTATTATAATCTTGTTTTGAAACTACTGGGTGTAAGACTTAAGAAGTAAATGACATTTAGAAAATTATTAAACTATACATCTAAAAAGAATAAAGTAACTGTAAAACGAAAATTCGTAAAATCAAGAGTCTATTTAAATGATACTATGTAAATTAGTTAGTTTAGTAATGATTAGTAACAATCATTTAACGAAAAGAAATCCTACTTCGTTAGGAATGAAAAAGTTGCCTTATTATTTGTATAAAAGATATTTTTTTTAGTAAAACAAATGTAGATTTAAAAGATAACATATATATGTCAAGTTCAAGTGATACTTTATCTAATTATTTTTTGTAGTGTAATCAAATCAAAGTCTATTTTCGTAAAATTACAAGATAAACTCTAGAGTTTGCCACAAATTTACCCTCAAGGGTTTACCAACTTAAAGATTAACCCTATACTTAACCAAAGAACAAAAATGAACCAAAGGTACAAAATAACTATTCAATCCTCAAATAATGGAAACTACTAAAATTAACTTATTGTAGACACCCCAATTTGGCCTAACGATTATTTCAAGTCCCACCTTAGGACAATCCCGATGATGAAATGGATACAGTGATTGCTGATTGCTTCCTTGAGAACCTTAGGACTTTCGGTAAGAACTTTGAGCCACTTAGAGGACCCAATTCAAAGCCATACAGCCTTTCAGACAGAAATACAGAAGCCTAGGAGAATCCATCTATCGGCCGTGAAATCGATCTCACGGCCCCAACATCATTTCCTCACCCGAGCAACCTGTTGCTAGCAAAATCTCTCGGAGAGATCAACCCCTCGGCCGCAAGATCTATCCTTCGGCCGAGACATCCATTCCTCGGCCGTGATATCCTTTACTCGGCCGCTAGATCGTCCTTTTTTCCAGATTCTGGAACGTTCTGTCAAACGTTTGATCCGTTCACCAAACCCTAGCAGCCAAATCCCGATGCGCTCAGGCTACGCCAGAGGATTGCCATGAAGAGTTAGAATCACTCTCTAACTCCAATTTTAATCGTGCATTGTGATTGGTTGGAGTGAGTCATCCGGTGCTTATATAAAGGAACCTTTGGGTTCCGAAATTAACATTCAATTCCTCCATCTCATACCTCCAAGCTCTGCAGAAATCATCTCACATACTCCCTCTATAGAAGCCCTAACCTTCCGAAGGCAGCCGCATCCCAAACGATCAAACCCCGAAGTACAAACCCTAGTCCTAGGGTTTTCGAGAAGTAAATCAGTCAATCACAATCAAATCCGAAGCAATCAAGCAACTGAGGGATCAAGGTGGTGAGGCCCAGGGGCCTATGGTTTGATCTCTTTTACGTTTTTATGCATTAATCAATAGTGTTTTGATTATCTGTTAAATATCTGTTCTGGTGTGAGGAAGAACATCGGTTGGGGGATCAATCCTTCGGCCGATATATCAATCCAGTGGGATCCCTCGGCCGTGAAATCAATTCACCGGCCGAGAGATCGATTTCCATTGTGTTTGTTTTGTTTATTTCTGATGCATGCTTTCAATTACAGTCCTGACTCACCTTATTCACTGTTAAAGGCTTAATTAAACAGACTATGTGTTAGAGTTGAATAAAGCATGTACATGTCTTATGTTGAATAACTATGGGCCAGTCACACGACTGGGCAGAGAGGGGTGCCTAACACCTTCCCCTTACTGTACTTTTGGCTCCCGTACCCAGAATCTCTATCTATTTTCCCAGTTTTAATAAACTGGGTGGCGACTCTGTTTTGATGATAACCGTTATCGTGTGGCGATGTTCCTAGCCATGGGAATGTCCACGATCTTGGTTTACGAAGCAAGCAACCAATCGAGCAAACAAATGTGATCAATCTGTATGGCGATGCCCCGTTTGGGAGGTGTCTACAGTTTTTGGCGACTCCGCTGGGGAATATGAAAGTCATAACCAGAAAGTTCAACATAAGACTAATACATGCCTTGTTTAACTCATTTATCATATGCATCGAGCGGGCAACCCGTTGAGTTCACCTGATATCCCGGCATGACGCGGGCTATGTTGGGGGTTCCAGCAAACTCCACAGTCACTCGTACCTAGTGGTATATCAAAAAGGGAATCACCCAATCACCGCCTATGATGGGCTGGTGAAAGGACTGGTGCCCTTTCACAACGGAGCACCCTGAGACTACCTAAACCTTGCATGTTTTAGAAAGCCATAGAACTTATCAAACTAAGACAGGAACCTACAGGCTAGGAACCTACTTGCATTCACTTGTAAAAGTTCTTCCTCACACCTTGTATCATCTGTTGTTGTAAATAACTTTTTCTGTGCAGAAGGGTTGGGATTTTCAGCCCAAATCCTAACCCTACACAAGCCAAGTACTGACTTACAGGTACTTTACTTTTCAAAGCAGACACAATAAGTAAAACAAAGAAGCAACCACAGCCAACTTTATACTCTTACAACACTCGAATCCACGCCAAACAGAGGTCTTTGTAGCCGTCTCGTCTGTCACTCTCACCGGCCAAAACACCTACACTGCTATGGTCCCAATCACTTCCAGGGACTCCACGGTCATCTCCTCAACAAACTCAATCATCTACCAAATCCAAAGCTTCATCAAGTAATCCTCCCACTCTCATGGCAGATAACGACGCTATCATTGCTAATCACCAAGCTCAAAGTCGCTACCTTACTAGCAGAGAAAGCAGCAAGAGATGCTGAGAACGAAGAGAAATCGGTGGAAGATGAGAATCCTCAAGAAATGGTATTGGCAGAAAACCCTGAATTGGCCAAACAAGTCAAGGAGATCAAACGTACTCTGGCCCGTTCACAAGGGGACCAAATTCTAGATTTTGAAGGACTTTGCCTTTTTCCAGATTCTCAACTACCTGAGAAGTTCAATAGAACTGGCAATCCCACTAGCCATGACCGCCATGTCATCAACACTTTGAAGCCAATGGGCTTGAATGATGAGCTCATTGTTCAGTTATTTCAAAGGACTCTTACTGAAAGCGCTCTCGATTGGTTTCTCACTTTGGAGTTTGTACACTATCATACTTGGCCAGAAATTGCCAATACTTTTGTCAAGCAATATGCATACAACGTTCAAATTGAGTTAACAACTCGAAATTTGGAAATGACTAAGCAAGAATCAAACAAAGACTTTGCAACCTTTGTGGCTAGATGGAGAGAAAAGCCGTCAAGAACTGCCCCTCTGAGGAAGATCAAGTGAGGATAGTTGTCAAGAATCTACAGCCCAAATACCTCACCCACATTTACACTCAAGCTATCACTGACTTCAAACGCCTACATACCACTGGGTTACAAATTGAAGATGGGATCAAGTTGGGCCTCATTGGAAAAGAAGAACACCCTCCACCCAGAAAAACCTTTCCAACCCGTGCATCTCCTGCCTCCGTCAGCACCCTCAACTCAGTCTTGCCACAAGACCCTTTTCAAACTAGCTCATCTAGGAACATGAATCGCCCTCGCCGCAATTTCAGCCCACTCTATATGACCTCATCTCAAGCCTTAGACATTCTGAGCCATTAGAGGCATCTCAAACCTTTAAACAAACCACTTTCTCAGCCACCCTATGGCCCAAACCATGATCCCAACCAACAGTGCGCCTACCACCAACACCCTGGGCATGATAGCTGAACTATAAAACCTCTAAAACCTAATGTACACGTCAATCCACTCCCTACTCACAATGCTGAACCACCACCCCGAAACATCAATCTCATAAGCCTATCTTATAGCCCCACATACAATCCTAGCCAATACTTTGGTCAAATCACCCAAGCCAAACCAACCTCGACCTTCCCAGAGGAGGATGGATGTTTCATGATGGAGGAAGAAGAAAATAATGAGCCTATCAATCAAAAGTGATCAATCCCGACATGTCTGACAAGAGTGACGAAGAAGAACAAGCAAAAGAGGAAAGGCTAAGGAAGTGGAAAGAGCATGCCTGGGCGAAACACAATTTGGAGGATTTTGACATTTCGTTTGTGGAGAATAATGAATGGCTGCACATCTGATTTGAGAAGAGGTGGAGGAATTTCAAATGCAGCCGTGGGTCAATCCCTACGAAGAATGCGACCACAACTGGTGGATAGAGTAAGATTCCACATGTATGGACCCATATCAAATAGGGGAAAGTGACTTTAACGAAATGAAGAGAGAATACAATGATGGAATCTCCTCAACATCACTATTCAGCCAAGTGGAAGTAACTAATCTCTCTTATGACTGCACAATCAACAAGGAGGAAGAAGAGGTGATGAAAACCTAGACTGACATTTCCATTTGGGGACCGCTCATGTCTCAAAGAGGTAGCCATCGTGCAAGCCGTGAAGATGGATCCAGTTCAAAGGCTCTGTTTGGCAAAGAAGAGGGTGGAAAAGAGTATAAAGTTGCGAAAGGCAAAGATTTTGAAGACGACTTCGAAATGCTACAGTAGCTAAGAAGTCACAACATGGCAAAGAACATTCAACATCGCTTTTATCAAACTAAAACATGTTTTGAGCCCCTGCTTGGGCATTTTATTTCTGCTAAGTGAATTCCTGTTTCATCCTCTAGACTATGCTTATTCAATGATTTACTTCCTAAATTGCAATTGCCAAACACTATAGTCTCTTTGCCAAACAAAGGAAATTTCAAGGAATCAAGTTCTTTGTGTCTTTGACAAAAGGGAAGGGAGGGATGAACTTTAGTTGCTTAAGAAACTAGGTTTTTGTCAAAACTTAGAAAGAAGACACTATCTCCGCGAGAACACTTAGGGTTAGCTCGCCCATTATGAAGGTACAAACACAAGAGATATTTAGAAAAATATCCCCATCAAATTCCTCTCCGAAACATAAAAACCCTCTTGAGAGAAATGCTCGTTGGGTAACCTGAAAACCCAAGCAAAAGTAAGAGCAAAGCCTGCTAGGGCAAGAAAATGCAAAAATGCAGCCTAGGCAAAATTTAAGGCATTCAAAGAAAAGCTCGCTAGGGACTCAACCTCCATTAGGTAACCTAGGCAAAATCAAGAGCATGTGAGAAGAAAAACCAAGAGTGGAAAACCTCAAAGGTAATGATTTTGGAACTACGTAAAAGGCTTGATTCCCTGATTGGGATACGTAGGCAATCTCATATCGAGATGCGGCCCAAACATTTGGAGAGAAGGAAAAACATCAACAAATTTGTACTCAATGATAAGCATAGCTAACCCTGCGTATTGAGCTCGCAAAAGATGAGTATGCTTTTCTCGAAGAATTGGCAACAGCAATAGACACAAGAATTATTGCTCATCCCCTCTAACCTGAAGGTCATTAACACAATGAGTAGGATACTTCAAAAACTCTTGAGTTTGGCAATCGGACTATGGAACATGGCAAAAGCAAAAGGCAAGAAAATCAAAACCAAGCATAAGAAGGAAGAGAAAAAAGGATGCCACTTAGCCAAAACAAAATCTACCTTTGAGAAACCAAAGTAGCGGCCGAAGAATCTATACATCGGCCACAATATCGATTTTTCAGCCGAATAACCAATTCTTCGGCCAGTATTTTATTTTCACACAAATTACTGTCTATCAGCAAATACTTGTTAAAGAAGCCATGTTCTGACTATCGCATGCAAACTCAAGACATCTAGGGGCATAAAAAGCATTTCTCATTTCATGAACAAAAGCTTGCCTATAAAATCATCACTGTGGTTGCTTTCACCATACAAATACAGTTTCTGCTTCTCTCTTTGCTAACCATGAACAGGAAGGAAAAAGAAAATCCTAAAGCTGGTCGTGACGGCGTCTTCGAGACGATCTCGTCTCTGAGATAAAGAAGGGGATTGCTAGCTATCCTCCCCACTGACTGCTGGTGCTCACTCAGCCTCAAGCTACAAGGAAAAGAATACAAAACAAGGGGCAAACGCCAAGCGCTCCTCTTCTCCGTCATCAGAGTGGAAGGAGACAAAGGAAAGGGCCCGTGGCCAAACAGGAGCAACTGAAGGAACAGCAGGCAGAACTAAGGAAAAATGGCAGTACTCCATACAGTCACCTGCCTAAAGAAACAATCCCGCCCAATTTCTGATCTGAGCATTCTCCAAGTCTGCTTTGGACATTGAGGAAGTGAATCTCATCAACGTCGGAGGTGGAGGAGGAACGAGCTGAATAGCCTCAGCACGTGGATGCCACTTGCTGGCCACCCGATCATCTAAATACCAAGCTCGACAAAAGGGGCCTTCAAGCAAACTGCAAGTGCGGTCCAAAACCCTGGAACTCGCAAGAAGGGCATCCTCTGGTACACCACTCCAAGGGTCGAACCGCACCTACAAAACGAGGTCAAAATCAGCCACGTGGAAACTTGAAGACAAGGGACATAAGAGAAGAGAGGTACTTAGTCGATGGTCAATCGATCCAAAACCCGTCACGTCTCAGGAAGGCTCAAAACTGGTGACCGTGGCTTCCATTGCCCCACGGACCATCACTCGTAGCGAGGAACACAGTCCGCATCCGCATGTCTAGTGTCAGTAGGAAACTGAAGAAGATACTCAAAAACCCAGAGAGGAAAGGGGCTACCAGTTGGCCAAGGCAGATGCTCCCTAATCAAACGCCTAAACAACCTCCAAATACTACAAAAGGGGGCTAGAGACTATGTATGCACTGAACTATCCTTGTTAGCAAACAACGTTTGCCCAAGGAGGTAGAGAAGAAAGGCCCGTGTCAGCTACTCAACACTCACCTGAGTCGAGATATCAACCTTCATAAAAGTCTTGATCAGCCAAGAGACATCAACATGACTACGCGAGTGAAGAGGGGGCACCTTGTCCAAGAACCACTTCAAAGCCCCTATCCGCTCCCAAAGCCTAGGGTTAACCCAAAGAGGAGCTCCACCTACTCACAGGTCGGTCAGCAAAGAAAAATCACCTGGCGTGATCGTCATCTCACCAACAAAAGGAAAGTGGAACGTGTTGGTAGTATCCCACCACCTTTTAACCAGCGAGGTCATCAACGACCAATCCATCTTCGGAAGATTGAGGCCCAAAATGAACGCCTCGAAACCAGCAGCACGTGCTAGCTCCCAAGCTCGCTCCAGCAACATCACAAACCATTCCACTGCGAACCTCTAATCTCCTATTTCTCTACCAAGGACAAAAAGGGAGTTAACCTCACGATTGCATAAACAAATAAAAAGCTAGGGGCATCAAATCGACGTTTAAAAAGCATGCATTGCCTAAACAGGGGGCACAGTTATCTAAGCTTCTTTAAACAAAACAACTTCGACCCAATCACGGGTCCTTCTCATTCACGCCCCTGGCTAAGAGGGATCTCATCCCGCAAATCAAAACAAAAAAACTCACTTTTGATCATGCAAATTAAAACTCCGAACTAAAGTAACCCTTTTACTTTTCAGGAAGCTTACCAAAACATTGAGGACGCTCAAGTGCTGCTCAGCGGCTCTACGCCCACACCTCAACAGCTCTATGCCACGCCATGTGCACAACCTCGTGCTCAGCAGGCCAGCAAAACAATCATGTGGCTTCCACTTAATGCACCCTCCAGAAGGCGTTTATGTTGCAAGCTTCCAGAAAGCGTTTATGTTGCCAACTTGCATTTAGCCATCAGAAGACATTTGAGTCTGTAGACACCCCAATTTGGCCTAACGATTATTTCAAGTCCCACCTTGGGACAATCCCGATGATGAAACGGATACAGTGATTGCTGATTGCTTCCTTGAGAACCTTAGGACTTTCGGTAAGAACTTTGAGCCACTTAGAGGACCCAATTCAAAGCCATACAGCCTTTCAGACAGAAATACAGAAGCCTAGAAGAATCCATCTGTCGGCCGTGACATCGATCCCACGGCCCTTACATCATTTCCTCACCCGAGCAACCTATTGCTAGCAAAATCTCCCTGAGAGATCAATCCCTCGGCCGCAAGATCTATCCTTCGGCCGAGACATCCATTCCTCGGCCGTGACATCCTTTACTCGGCCGCCAGATCGACCTTTTCCCAGACTCTGGAACGTGTTCTGTCAGACGTTTGATCCGATTACACTAACTTTCCGATGCGTTCGGGCTACGCTCAGAGATTACGACGTAGAGTTAGAGATGCATTGCAATTGCCATCTCGTGATTTGATTGGCCGGAGTGAGTCACCGATTGCCTATATAAAGGGCCCTTGGACTCCGAAAATAAACACACGAAATTCATAGAGTACACACTCTCTCAAGCCACGAAACTCTGCCAAAATACTCTCTCAAACCCACTCTTCAAAAGCCCTAACCTCCCGAAGGCAGCCGTTAATCCGGCGATCAAACCCCGAAGTTCAAACCCTAACCCGAGGGTTTTCAATCAAGCAATCAGTCAACCACGCTCAATCCAAAGCAATCAAGCAACTGAGGGATCAAGGTGGTGAGGCCCAACGGCCTCTGGTTTGTCTTATTTACTGTCTTTTTGACTAATCATAGCGTTTTGATTACCTGTTAATCATTCTGTCTGGTGTGAGGAAGAACACCGACCGGGGCTTCGATCCCTCGGCCGATACATCAAACCAGGAGGATCCCTCGGCCGTGACATCCATTCACCGGCCGCGGGATCCATCTCCCTGGGACAGTTTGTTTGCTTTTCTGCTTTCTGATGCATGCTTCAATTATCGCATTGGCTCACTTTACTTACTGTTTAAAGGCTTAATTAAACAAACTATGTGTTTGGAATTAAACAAAGTGTGTACATGTCTTATGTTGAATAACTATGGGCCAGTCTCACGGCTGGGCAGAGAGGGGTGCCTAACACCTTCCCCTTACTGTACTTTTGGCTCCCGTATCCAGAATCTCTATCTACTTTCCCCGTTTTAACAAACTGGGTGGCGACTCTGTTTTGATGATAACCGCTATCATGTAGCGATGTTCCTAGCCATGGGAATGTCCATGATTTTGGTTTATGAAGCAAGCAACCAATCGAGCAAACAAATGTGATCAACCTGTATGGCGATGCCCCGTTTGGGAGGTGTCTACAGTTTTTGGTGACTCTGCTGGGGATATGAGAGCCATAACCAGAAAGTTCAACATAAGACTAATACATGCCTTGTTTAATTCATCTATCATATGCATCGAGCGGGCAACCCGTTGAGTTCACCTGATATCCCGGCATGACACGGGCTATGTTGGGGGTTCCAGCAAACTCCACAGTCACTCGTACCTAGTGGTATATCAAAAAGGGAATCACCCAATCACCGCCTATGATGGGCTGGTGAGAGGATTGGTGCCCTTTGACAACGGAGCACCCTGAGACTACCAAAACCTTGCATGTTTTAGAAAGCCATAGAACTTATCAAACTAAGACAGGAACCTACAGGCTAGGAACCTACTTGCATTTTTACTTCCAAGTTCTTCCTCACACCTTGTATCATCTGTTGTTGTAACATCTCTTTCTGTGCAGAAGGGTTAGGGCTTGAACTAAAAGCCCTAACCCCTAAGTCTTTATAGCCAAGCACTAATGGCATTGCCTGCAAGGTATATTCTTGGTAAAAAGCATCATTGCTAACTTAACACTCTCGCTTTACTTACAGCACTGCGAAGCATGGATTTCTAGAACGAAATCAAACACTGGCTGCCCCGCCGGCAATTGAACTAGAGGTTGTTCTAGCAATCTTTGCCTTGCAAGGCTAAAGGAAAGAGGGAGTGTAAAGTAGTAGAGCAGGTTATGGATGATTGTATGCAAAGTCAAGGATATTATGGATAGAACTTGCAATACTTATTTCTCCATTGGTGATTCAGCATGACAAGTGCAGGACTTTGGTTCCTATTTTCAAATCAACCTAGCAACCCATCTTTCAAAATTCAAAATTTTGAGCATACTTACCTCAATGAGCTGGTAAAATTTAGGAGGTTGTCAATGTGCTAGCAAATGATCAAGTGGATTTCAATTACCTCAATCACGTTTTGAGAAAGAATCTTCCTTAACCAAGAATTGAAAGAACTTTCAAAACTTTTTGCAATGCCTAGTCTAATGACAAGTTTTTCTGAAACATTCAAATAGCCGCTAGCACAGCGATGGACTCCGAGTCTATTTTCTGTTGTAGTCATATGCTCAACCTTTTCGGTTTGTCTCATAATATGGATTGGCTTGGAAGTGGGATCTTAAGTTGCAGCAACGAGTCTTAAGAATCATCCATATCAAAAATGGCTGGCTATCTATAGTATCCGATAAACTCATGCATACAAACGAATTGCAATGCATGACTCATCCATAATCTGTGTAAGTAGCTGTGGTGCTATATATATATACATATCATTTTGATTGCCTCTTTCTAACTATGCAGGGCCAAACCAAAAGAGGAGTCCATCCTCCTCATTTCCTTTATTTGTTCATCGCATGTCATTTGGTTGCACCACCACTAAGGGCAGTTTGCATATTAGAAAATGCGCCGCATGGACAATTAGTTTTGGATATCTCAACTTGAGCATGATTAGGTTTCTCCTTCTCTTAGATTTGGAGTTTGATCTTAGACATGATGGTAATGGCTGACGAAAAATTGAGGTTTTGATCCAACCAAGTTTTAAGCAATGGCAGCCATGTCCATCACGTCTTGGCTTAGATTTTTCATACCTAGCTAACTTTCACCGCCATTTTGGCCCATGTTTTGCTTCTCTTGAAAAATTGATATCATTTTGCTCATCATGGTTTCTGGCCAATTGTCACACTCAGCATGAAATGTGGGTCTTAAATTCAAGTCTCCTCAAATATGAACTACGAATGGCCTGATTCTCTGTTGGGATACGTAGGCACCTTTTGGTCGGCCACAAATTTGAAAATGTTCCATCCTGTGCTAGTTTGCTGCCATAGAATGCTCATAATAACATCAAACGTTGAAAACAATCCTTAGGGATTTCAAAGTAATCTTATGACATCTTTTGGAACACATCATAGTCACTTGAATTGTCAAAAGTGCAAAACGAGTTTTTCAAAGCTATGACCCGCGTCATTTCTGTTGAGCTAAGAAGGAATTGACACATCTCTGCACCCTCACAGAGATCGCTTGTAAGCAAAACATGCTGTTGAAGATGAAGAAGGAGAGAAGAAAAAGAAAAAAGAAAAAAAATGATGAGCTCGCTGGATTGAAAACCCGTAAGGGCGGTCTAGGCAAAAGTTAGAGCACGAACAAAGTGAGAAATTAGCCGTGTCACCATGCATCTACTATGTGTCTCAAAGGATTGTCCTCAATCTTAGAAAATCCACTTGGTTAAACCTCGAAGCCCCTAATTTCTTGGTTAGGATCCTTTCCACTTTGTCGTGTGTTTCAAGATGAAGAAAGACATTCATTTCTCTATCCCAAACACTTATCCCTTACTAGCCACATCGAGCATCTGGATAATTTCTTTGAACAGCCTGGTAGGCAGCCATCCCCTACACTGGGGCAAACACAAAAAAATACAAGGAGAGAGGAAAGAAAAATCAATGAGAGAACGAGCGCCCTGTCATACAAGGGGCACTTTGAAGGAAACATTTCTTCCAACACATACAAAGGACATTTTTGAAGAAACCAACTCTTTCACACAAAGTGAGGCAAGAGACAACAAGAGTTGATAAAAATGTTGAAGATGGCTGCTAGCTTTTAAAACCCAAGCGTGAGTAGAAATTAGGTTTGAGCCTTTACATCCGCTTCTTTTTCAAGCCAAAACCCCAAGCCTACATTATGGTCCATAATAAAGTCCTCTCAGATTGGGGAACACGACTTAGTAGCAAGTTCCTAGACACTAGGGGCATCACCAGTGTGGGACTTAACACGAAGGGCAAGAATCCTGGAATTTGCATCATCTTGGCAAATCATACAACATGGAGAGTTACGTGAGACAAGGGGCATGGCTATGTTCCCCTTTATGCACTTCTCTCAAAAGTATCCAACCTCTCATGTGGGTCTCAGTAGGTACTTATCAATCCAATTCAAGTCAACCAAATCAAGCCCGAAGTAACAAACTCACCTAATTGACTAGGGGCATAGATTTGCAAAATAGTTCTATGTCCTTTGATGATTGAATGACACGAGTGTGGAACAGGGATGGATGAAATGATATGATTTTGAAATCCTTGAGGAAAAGTTCTCAAAGCTAATTTTATCCTAAGCATTCTTGACACAGCAAATACAAGCGCAGTCGCCTTTTTGCAAATTCTGAGGAAATAACATGGGTCTCTCATTCCATGAAGAGTGTAGCAATATGGCCCCTTGACCAAACAATGTTTTCAGTGGTGCCGCTATGGCATTGCGGTCTTTCAAAACACCTAGCTAGTATAAGCAATAAGTCACTACCAGTCTCCCTAGAGAGCAAGAGGAAGCATTTGATCAAATACGCGAAAGTTGCGATGTCCAGAATACATCGCAGATTTACATGCATATCAGTATCATCCTGTCTTTTGCATTGATCCCTTGATCCTAGTATTTCATGCGTATATCATTATGGCTGCTTAATGGAAGTGGTTGTTGCACAAACTAACCCCAAGTATGAAGCGTTTTTATACTCAAGCAAGGCAGGTCAATCAAGGCATCATGGCCATCGTCTTTATGCAAAGAGTGAAGTGAGCCATGGATCCAGTTGGGCAAACTTCCTGCGGCCGACAATCCACCTTGCCTTTGTTGCTAAGTTTACTAACAATTTTGCAGGGGCAACAAAGGAATACACTGTAAAGTCTACCTCCCTGTCAACACGCTTGGCCTTCAAAAAGAAGAAAGCTCAGCCTGAGGGGCATCAACTCTTTTGTGGAATGTTGTCACACAACATTGTCGAGAGCACGCCAAGATCTCTTCCAATCAACAAGAGAAGCATTGCATTCATGTTCATTGTCGCATATATCGCATATCTCTGTACTAGGGGCAATTAGGTTGTCATTGTCATGCACAATTAAGCTAGAATCAAGCATCCATTGCCTAAACAGGGGGCTTCTACTTCTTCCTGAATGTTCAGTTCAGTATGCATATATGTGTTGCATTGCAATCTATGTCACCCAAAATCGTTCAAGCTCTTGAACTAGGGTTCTTCAAATGTGATGGTCTTGCCCCTAGCAGTCAGCATAAAAAGGACTTTGACCCGTGGTTGACTCCAAGCCTGTCGCATGTTGTTTTCCTATCCATTGCTGTTTTCTAAACTATTCAAATGTGGATGGCAGGATTCTCTTGGATTTCGGTCCTTGAACCGACCATACCAAGCTTTGTATCTATGACCGACAGAGCCAAGTCAAAGAAGCTAAAAGATAGCCTCGTCCAATCTCCACAGCTCCCTCACAGCAGTAGCTCTACTCAGCAGCCCTGCACTTACTATCAGCAGCACCGTGCTTCAAGCTCCATATTCACTATCATGGCGGCTCCACGCCGACAAACTCATTAGCGATATGCCCATATTCACTTTCTCAGCGGCTCCACGCCCATACTCGAGCCATCTCAACACTCACCTAAGTCAAGATATCAACCTTCATAAATGTCTTGATCAGCCAAGAGACGTCAACATGACTACGCGAGTGAAGAGGGGGCACCTTGCCCAAGAACCACTCCAAATCCCCTACTCGTTCCCAAAGCCTAGGGTTAACCCAAAGAGGAGCTCCACCTACTCATAGGCCAGTAAGCAAAGAAAAATCACCTGGCGTGATCGTCATCTCGCCAACAGAAGGAAAGTGGAACGTGTTGGGAGTATCCCACCACCTTTCAACCAGCAAGGTCATCAACGACCAATCCATCTTCGGAAGATTGAGGCCCAAAACAAATGGCTCAAGACCAGCAGCGCATACTAACTCCCGAGCCTACTCCGGCAACGTCACAAACCACTTGTGCAGTAAAGGTCTCCACCACGAGCCTCCAGTCTCCTGTTTCTCTGCCAAGGACAAAAAGGGAGAAGCTTACCAAAACATTGAGGACGCTCAAGTGCTGCTCAGCGGCTCTACGCCCACACCTCAACGGCCCTATGCCACGCTATGTGCACAACCTCGTGCTCAGCAGGCCAGCAAAACAATCCTGTGGCTTCCACTCAATGCACCCTCCAGAAGGCCTTTATATTGCTAACTTCCAGAAAGCGTTTATGTTGCCAGCTTGCAGAAAGCATTTAGCCACCAGAAGACATTTGAGTCGCTAGAAGGCGTTTGGCCTCCGGAAGGCACTCCCAACAGTGGAGGTAATGGAAATCTCCCTAACAAACTGGAATATGGTCAAGAACTAGCCTTGGGGGCAATCCCGAGCATACTCAGAACTAGCCTTGGGGACAATCCCGAGCATGTGGAATCTAGCATTGGGGATAGTCCCAAGCATGTGAAATCTAGCCTTGGGAACAATCCCGAGCATACACAAAACTAGCCTTGGAAACATCCCAAGCATAAGGAACCAATCAAACCCCGTGGAAGATGGAAGATGGAATACTCAACAGCTCAGCAGTTCTACAAGCCCATCACCTAAATAGGCTCGAAGCCTGTATCTACTATCTCAAATGGCTCCAAGCCGTAACCATCACCTCAACAGGCTCGAAGCCTGTATCTACTATCTTAACTGGCTCGAAGCCGTAACAACCAACTCAGCGGCTCTAAGCCCACCGTTTCAGCGGCTCGAAGCCCATTACTTCAACAGGCTCGAAGCCTGTATCTACTATCTCAACTGGCTCGAAGCCGTAACAAACAATCTCAGCGGCTCCAAGCCCATTATCTCAACTGGCTCAAAGCCGTAAACAAGCAACAGGCTCTAAGCCGCCCCAACAATCAAGACATCTATTCTCAGGCTCTATGCCTGAATGCTCAAAAATCTAACATTTTTTGAATGCTCAAGCTCTACGCTTGGATGCCCAACCACTGTGTACTAGATGCTCAAGTTACACACTTGAATGCTCAAGCTCTACGCTTGGATGCCCAACCACTGCGTACTGGACGCTCAAAGCCTGTACTTTGAATGCTCGGATTCTGCCGTCCGAATGCTCGAGCTCTACGCTCTAAATGCTCAAGTCCGGAACTTGATAGAAGCTCTAAGCTTAAATCAACACACACGCACGGGCCCGTGCACATTTGCATCACCATTATCACATCGAATCTGCATCATCATATCTGTTCACATCTAACAACAATCATCGCACATATACACCCTGCATATCTCTCATGAAACAGGTCAATCCTGCAATCAACCGGCTCTATGCCTCGATTTTATTGATCGGTTCATCACCTCGATCCTTTGGCTCCACGCCAACACTTATGATGAGATAGCTCCGTGCAAAGACCATCAGAAATACAACCAGCTCTACGCTTCGGTTCATATCACGTCAAGCTCTAAGCTCCGACAACTCAGGCCCTCGCCTCAAGACTGCAGCAGGCTCCACGCCTCAATCTAATCACCTCGGGCTCCACGCCTCGGTTCCTTCATCTCAGGCCCTTGCCTTATACCAGCTCCACGCTTCGGTTCATCACGTCAAACTCAAAGCTCTGACACCACAGGCTCTCGCCTTATGATCAACACCAGCTCCGCGCTTCGGTCCTATCAAACCAAATCTCCCCAGGCCTTCGCCCCATGACTACAACCGGCTCCGTGCCTCGGTTCCCTCATCTCCAAAAGCTCCGTGCTTTATGTTACTGGCCCTGCGCCCCCTATCTCAAAAGCAAACCGGCGTCCAACTCATCCCAGCAGATGGTTTGGATTCCACCCCATTACATCAATTCCTTCCAGCTCATTCGCAAGGATAGGCTACTCTACCGAGCTCCTTTCAGTCAAAGTAAGGATGATCAAGAAAAGCAAACGCACCTGCAGTGTACTGATCTACCCTAAAATACTAAGGAAGCTCTCCGCAAAGAAACTCCCCAGGTAGCCCCGCGCTCCTTCAACTACTCTTCGCCAAAATCCTGGCTCAGTCCAGGTACGTCACACTACGGCTTTTTAAGCCCTAAGGTACGTCTTCTATCACTAACCCTATAAACTTTTTACTTTTGTTTTATTTGCCCGAACTACGATTGGTCTGAATTTCCTTTGTGGAATACGTAGGCAGCCTCCCGGCCCGACCATAACAAAACCTTTTTCGAAAACCCCTTGGAATAGTGGTTGGACCAAATTGAGTTGCTTTTTACAGCTTTGACTCTTACTCAAACATGTCTCGCGATCCGTCTGAGTTCAGTCAAAGAGGGGCATCTGTAGACACTCCAATTTGGCCTAACGATTATTTCAAGTCCCACCTTGGGACAATCCCGATGACGAAACAGATACAGTGATTGCTGATTGCTTCCTTGAGAACCTTAGGACTTTTGGTAAGAACTTTGAGCCACTTAGAGGACCCAATTCAAAGCCATACAGCCTTTCAGACAGAAATACAGAAGCCTAGGAGAATCCATCTGTTGGCCGTGACATCGATCCCATGGCCTTTACATCATTTCCTCACCCGAGCAACCTGTTGCTAGCAAAATCTCCCTGAGAGATCAATCCCTCGGCCGCAAGATCTATCCTTCGGCCGAGACATCCATTCCTCGGCCGTGACATCCTTTACTCGGCCGCCAGATCGACCTTTTCCCAGACTCTGGAACGTGTTCTGTCAGACGTTTGATCCGATTACACTACCTTTCCGATGCGTTCGGGCTACGCTCAGAGATTACGACGTAGAGTTAGAGATGCATTGCAATTGCCATCTCGTGATTTGATTGGCCGGAGTGAGTCACCGATTGCCTATATAAAGGGCCCTTGGACTCCGAAAATAAACACACAAAATTCATAGAGTACACACTCTCTCAAGCCACGAAACTCTGCCAAAATACTCTCTCAAACCCACTCTTCAAAAGCCCTAACCTCCCGAAGGCAGCCGTCAATCCGGCGATCAAACCCCGAAGTTCAAACCCTAACCTGAGGGTTTTCAATCAAGCAATCAGTCAACCACGCTCAATCCAAAGCAATCAAGCAACTGAGGGATCAAGGTGGTGAGGCCCAACGGCCTCTGGTTTGTCTTATTTACTGTCTTTTTGACTAATCATAGCGTTTTGATTACCTGTTAATCTTTCTGTCTGGTGTGAGGAAGAACACCGACCGGGGCTTCGATCCCTCGGCCGATACATCAAACCAGGAGGATCCCTCGGCCGTGACATCCATTCACCGGCCGCGGGATCCATCTCCCTGGGACAGTTTGTTTGCTTTTCTGCTTTCTGATGCATGCTTCAATTATCGCACTGGCTCACTTTACTTACTGTTTAAAGGCTTAATTAAACAGACTATGTGTTTGGAATTAAACAAAGTGTGTACATGTCTTATGTTGAATAACTATGGGCCAGTCTCACGGCTGGGCAGAGAGGGGTGCCTAACACCTTCCCCTTACTGTACTTTTGGCTCCCGTATCCAGAATCTCTATCTACTTTCCCCGTTTTAACAAACTGGGTGGCGACTCTGTTTTGATGATAACCGCTATCATGTGGCGATGTTCCTAGCCATGGGAATGTCCATGATTTTGGTTTAAGAAGCAAGCAACCAATCGAGCAAACAAATGTGATCAACCTGTATGGCGATGCCCCGTTTGGGAGGTGTCTACAGAGTCGCTAGAAGGCGTTTGGCCTCCGGAAGGCACTCCCAGCAGTGGAGGTAATGAAAATCTCCCTAACAAATTGGAATATGGTCAAGGACTAGCCTTGGGGACAACCCCGAGCATATGGAATCTAGCCTTGGGGGCAATCCCGAGCATACTCAAGAACTAGCCTTGGGGGCAATCCCGAGCATACTCAGAACTAGCCTTGGGGACAATCCCGAGCATATGGAATCTAGCCTTGGGGGCAATCCCGAGCATACTCAGAACTAGCCTTGGGGGCAATCCCGAGCATACTCAAAACTAGCCTTGGGAACATCCCAAGCATAAGGAACCAATCAAACCCCGTGGAAGATGGAAGATGGAATACTCATCAACTCAGCGGCTCGAAGCCCACCATCTCAACTGGCTCGAAGCCGTAAACAATCATCTCAACACCCGTATTTATCATCTCTTCAACTCAGCGGCTCGAAGCCCACCGTCTCAACTGGCTCGAAGCCGTAAACAAGCAAATCTCAACAGGCTCTAAGCCGCCCCAACAATCAAGACATCATCAATTCTCAAGCTCCATGCTTGAATGCTCAAAGTTCTATACTTTGGATGCTCGAAGCCGTTCGAATGCCCAACCACTGTGTACTGGATGCTCAAGTTCTACACTTGAATGCTCAAGCTCTACGTTTGAATGCCCAACCACTGCGTACTGGATGCTCGAACTCGATGTTCGAATGCTTAAGGTTTATACCTTGAATGCGCAAGCTCTACGTTTGAATGCCCAACCACTGTGTATTGGACGCTCAAAGCCTGTACTTTGAATGCTCGGACTTTGCCGTCCGAATGCTCGAGCTCTACGCTCTGAATGCTCAAGTCCGGAACTTGATAGAAGCTCTAAGTTTAAAATCAAACACACACGTACAAGCCCGTGCACATTCGCATCAATTGCATCACCATTATCACATCGAGTCTGCATCATCATACCTGTTCACATCTAACAATCATCATCATATACACACTATGCATATTTCTCTTATTCATGAAACAGGTCAATTCGGCAAATCAACCGGCTCTACGCCTCGGTTTTATTGATCGGCCCGGTGCCTCGATCCTTTGGCTCTAAAGCCAAAATTTATGATGAGAAAGCTCCGAGCACAGACCATCAGAATGCAACCGGTTCTATACTTCGGTTCAAATCACGTCAAGCTCTAAGCTCCGACACCTCAGGCTTTTGCCTTATACCAGCTCTGCGCTTCGGTTCTATCAAAGCTCAAAAGCTCCGACACCTCAGGCTCTCGCCTTATGGTCAACACCAGCTCCGCGCTTCGGTCCTACCCAATCTCCTCAGGCCTTCGCCTCAAGACTGCAACAGGCCCCGCGCCTCGGTTCCACTACGCCAAAAATCATCACCTCAGGCTCTCGCCTTGTGATCAATACCAGCTCCGCGCTTCGGTTCCATCAAGCTATAAGCTCACCTCAGGCCTTCGCCTCATGACTACAACCGGCTCTGTGCCTCGGTCTCCTCATCACCAAAGCTCCGTGCTCTAGATACTGGCCCTGTGCCCCCCACATCTCAAAAACAAAATGGCGTCTGACTCATTCCCAGCAGATGGTTTGGATTCCACCCCACTACATCAATTCCTTCCAGCTCATTCGCAAGGATAGGCTACTCTACCGAGCTCCTTTCAGTCAAAGTAAGGATGATCAAGAAAAGCAAACGCACCTGCAGTGTACTGATCTACCCCAAAATACTAAGGAAGCTCTCCGCAAAGAAACTCCCCAGGTAGCCCCGCGCTCCTTCAACTACTCTTTGCCAAAACCCTGGCTCAGTCTAGGTACGTCACACTACGGCTTTTTAAGCCTTAAGGTATGTCTTCTGTCTCTAACCCTCCAAACTTTTTACTTTTCTTTATTGCCCGAACTACGATTGGTCTGAATTTCCCTTGTGGAATACGTAGGCAGCCTCCCGGCCCGACCATAACAAAACCTTTTTCAAAAAACCCCTTGGGATAGTGGTTGGACCAAATTGAGTTGCTTTTTACAGCTTTGACTCTTACTCAAACATGTCTCGCGATCCGTCTGAGTTCAGTCAAAGAGGGGCATCTGTAGACACCCCAATTTGGCCTAACGATTATTTCAAGTCCCACCTTGGGACAATCCCGATGATGAAATGGATACAGTGATTGCTGATTGCTTCCTTGAGAACCTTAGGACTTTCGGTAAGAACTTTGAGCCACTTAGAGGACCCAATTCAAAGCCATATAGCCTTTCAGACAGAAATACAGAAGCCTAGGAGAATCCATCTGTCGGCCGTGACATCAATCTCACGGCCCCAACATTATTTCCTCACTCGAGCAACCTGTTGCTAGCAAAATCTCCCGGAGAGATCAACCCCTCGGCCGCAAGATCTATCCTTCGGCCGAGACATCCATTCCTCGGCCGTGATATCCTTTACTCGGCCGCCAGATCGTCCTTTTTCCAGATTCTGGAACGTTCTGTCAAACGTTTGATCCGTTCACCATACCCTAGCAGCCAAATCCCGATGCGTTCGGGCTACGCTAGAGGATTGCCATGAAGAGTTAGAATCACTCTCTAACTCCAATTTTAATCGTGCATTGTGATTGGTTGGAGTGAGTCATCCGATGCCTATATAAAGGAACCTTTGGGTTCCGAAATTAACATTCAATTCCTCCATCTCATACCTCCAAGCTCTGCAGAAATCATCTCACATACTCCCTTTATAGAAGCCCTAACCTTCCGAAGGCAGCCGCATCCCAAACAATCAAACCCCGAAGTACAAACCCTAACCCTAGGGTTTTCGAGAAGTAAATCAGTCAATCACAATCAAATCCGAAGCAATCAAGCAACTGAGGGATCAAGGTGGTGAGGCCCAGGGGCCTATGGTTTGATCTCTTTTACGTTTTTATGCATTAATCAATAGTGTTTTGATTATCTGTTAAATATCTGTTCTGGTGTGAGGAAGAACATCGGTTGGGGGATCAATCCTTCGGCCGATATATCAATCCAGTGGGATCCCTCGGCCGTGAAATCAATTCACCGGCCGAGAGATCGATTTTCCTGGGACAGCCTGTCTGTTTTGTTTATTTCTGATGCATGCTTTCAATTACAGTCCCGACTCACCTTAGTCACTGTTAAAGGCTTAATTAAACAGACTATGTGTTAGAGTTGAATAAAGCATGTACATGTCTTATGTTGAATAACTATAGGCCAGTCACACGACTGGGCAGAGAAGGGTGCCTAACACCTTCCCCTTACTGTACTTTTAGTTTCCGTACCCAGAATCTCTATCTATTTTCCCAGTTTTAATAAACTGGGTGGCGACTCTGTTTTGATGATAACCGTTATCGTGTGGCGATGTTCCTAGCCATGGGAATGTCCACGATCTTGGTATACGAAGCAAACAACCAATCGAGCAAACAAATGTGATCAATCTGTATGGCAATGCCCCGTTTGGGAGGTGTCTACACTTATGTGTGAAATCCTAGTGAAACCCAAAAGTCACAAGGACAAATCTAAATACTTTATGTGAAATTCAATTTGTCTTTTGAACTATTGATAATGTTATATTTCATTGACTCTTTATAAACTGTTGTTATTATTGATCAACTTGCAATTACTCTGGTATAGAAACATATCGAAATTTTTGCGAGGTTAGTTTGTACTTAAATTAACTAGAGATGGATGTACAGTGGTTCAAATATCCTCTATGTGTGGTGATATCATGATCTGTTTACTCATCATATGAAATTATTGCTTTGTCGATTGAACTGAGAACGTAGAAAGGTCATAAAGGACATTGGAGGAGTTGTGGACTTAGAGAAATTATGTAGATGTTGTCATGGTTAAAGGAAAAAGGAAACAGATGAAAGGTTGTGGGCTTAGCAGGACCTCGGGGGTAGCCTGACAGGACCTCGTGTGATCGGGGGTAGCCTAGTAGGACCTTAAGGGCAGCCTGAAAGACCCGATATAACTAGGGTGGCCAAGCAAGACCTCAGGGGTAGCCTGGCAGGACCTCAAGTATTGGGGGTAGCCTGGTAGGACCTTGAGGGCAGCCTGATGGGCCTAGAATTGTGGGGGTGACCAAGCAGGACCTCAGGGGTAGCCTGGCGGGACCTCAGGTATTGAGGGTAGCCTAGTAAGACCTTGAGGGCAGCCTGATGGACCTAGAATTGTGAGAGTAGCCTACTAGGACCTCGCGTTATGGAGGGTAGCCTAGTAGGAAATGCACAGGATGATTGGTGAAATTATGATTTTGGAATCTGTTGATCACTGAGGTGTTGGATTTTTCATCAAAGTTGAGAATATGATATTTATTTAAGTTGATGGTTATATAATGAAACAAGTTCCGTGTTATTCAATTCTTACGTTATTTATTATAAATACGATTACTTGTAGTGTAAGGGTTACTGGGTAAGATTTATCTACTGAGTTTCAAAACTCATTATAGTGCTGTTGGGCTGGCGTTTCATGCCAGGTAATCAGGAGACCGAAGAACAGAATCCTCTACAAGATGATCAGTATCAGGTTGAGGATCTCCCAGCCGAGGAAGGGGAGTTTATCGAGCCTTGGATGTCTTACCCTTAGAAGCTCTGTTAATTTAAAATTATTGTTATTTAAATTTCCAAAAGTGTTATCACGTGTGTCAAACTCTGTTTTATTTTGTTGAGTTGTAAGACCGTTAAGTAGTTTTGAATTTGGTATTTGAGATTTCCGTTGCTAAACTCTGTTTAATAAAATTTCATTTCTTAAATTAGTTTTATGGATTATTAAATCAATTAAAAATGATTTAATTAACGTGTCCGAAAATCGGGGCGTTACAACATGGTATCAAAGCTTTAGGTTCAAACCCTCGGCCTTGGGTAGATTGGGGTAGATCACTTTCCGAGAGCGTCTATCTGAGTAGTTAATCGTACCTATTATCTATGATACTCTTAAGTCTAGTTTATAAGTACTTAATAGCTGTCATTCGACTTAGACGCCAAACCGTACCGTGAGAAAACATAGGCCTTACATGTTTGACTTGTATGTGGCACATTACCTGCTTATGTGGCATTACTTGTATGGCTAAGTGTTGATAGGAACATAGGTGATTAGCTACTTGTACTATAAATAAAAGAACCTGATTTGAAAAGTACGAAATATAGAAACCCCCTCCTAACTTAAGAACTCGATCGTTATAGATGGTGGACACACGTAATGGAACGAACACCAACACTAACGGAAATAACAACGATGCCAACGGCCAAAATAGTGGCCAAAACAATGGACAGAATGGCGGACCACAACCAAATTGTCAAGGAGTGCAACCAGACTTAGTTCAACTGATGCAAGCATTTATTGCTGCTGCTGCCGCCAACCCTTAACAGCCACGACAGCCAACTGACGAGCAACAACTACGTGGACCTCTAACCAGGAGTAGGGATCAACTTTTGGATGCATTCTGCAAACGTCGCCCTCCAATCTTCTATGGGGAAGCGAACCCTAGCGCTGCAGAAGCATGGATCAAACAAATCTCCAAGTACTTAGAAGTACTTAATGTGACCAATGCGGGGGATCGCATTGCCTTAGCAACATTTCAGATGCAAGGGGAAGCAGATCATTGGTGGGACTTGATCAAGACCACTCACAATTTGACAACTATGACTTGGCAGATGTTCGAAAACCTTTTCCTAGAAAAGTACTTCCCAGCACCTATGAAACAAGCCATGGCCCAAGAATTTATGGACTTGAAGCAGCGTACCTTAACAGTAACCCAGTATACTGCCCGTTTTGAAAAACTAGCACGTCATGCTACTACCGTGGTACCCACTGATGTTGCAAAAGCTAGGAAGTTCGAATGGGGTCTGTCCCACTCTATTCGTACTAGTGTGGTTTCTCACGAGGACCCCACCTATGCACAAGTGGTGAGATGTGCACTCATGATGGAGCGTGAAAATTCTGATTCAAATTCAATATGGGAGGTACAAAAGAAGAACGACCTCTCATTTGGAGGACCAATTCGCAACAATAATAAGAGGTTCGACACACCCAAACCCTACACTCACCCACAACAATCCAACCAACCCTGGAAGAACTCGAGTCAAGAGCAAAGCAAGAATCATGACAAGGGAGGTAAATGCTACCATTGCAATGAAGAAGGCCATTTCAAGTTCGCATGTCCTCGACTGAATGGATCTGGAAGTTTCAGAAATGGAGAACAACAGGCACTTGCAAAACCAATCAGTTTTTGAAATCAACGAGGAGATCGGAATCAGCCACAAACTGAATGGAATCAGCAGCTACAACAACCCCGCCAAAATCTAAATTTTGGAACAGGAAATGGTCAAGCAAAGCCAAATCAGTCATTTGGAGGCAGGATCTTCGCACTTCAAGAGATTACAAAGAATATGATCCTATGGCAATCCGAGGTAATCTTATAATTGTGCAACGCGTATATTTAAGCATTATACGATTCGGAGCATCGCACGCTTTTGTATCTGCTGCATGTGTTAAATCACTGGGACTAGAAATGGAACCTTAGGAAACTATGAAGGGAATCTTAACATTAGGGGCAGAATCTCCGTAAGTCTTATATGGCAAGTTTGCATAATAGAAGTCTCCAATCTACGTTCGACCTGTGATTATTGAGTAAAAAAAAAAAAGAAAGGGGGCCAACTGCAAATGTCAATTTGGGAAAATATTGACTACCTGCTCACTCTGCTATCGTAGGACACTATCGGAAGATAGTGACGGTTTACTCTTCAGACATAACGTGTCCTAAATTTAAGGGGGATAGACAGATTTATCATCAACGGCGACTCGGTGTCCGACATATAACGACAAGCTGTTAGGATAGCTACAAAGTCTCTTCAAATCATTCAGAAGAAGAATCAATCAGAATGCAATAGATGTCAACTACTCGAGCGTAATGGAGCAAACGCCATAATTTCGAGGATGAAATTGTTTTAAGGGGGATAGGTTGTAACGACCTGGATTTTTACCCTATTTTTTTTTTGTAAATACAAATTTGAAATGTTAAATACTAATTCAATAAATAATTAGATTCAATAATTAAAATACTTTATTAAATGTATAATTGTTATTACTTACTAAATCATATTTGATATATATTATACTTTAGATTTACAAGGATCTATACTCATCCCTTATCATCTCTAACTAAAATTTTATCAAAACTAATTCTCCACTTTCCTCTCACCCACTCCCCTGGATAAACCCATCTCCCACATTTCCAATTGATTCGGCTGATATAGAGGAGAGAGAAAAACAACTACCCTCCCACCTCTCTCCACTACTCCTCAATATTAGTTCCCCACCTCCCTCAAATTCCTATACAAAACCAACTCCCACACTCCACCTCATCCCTTGTTTTCCTTACAAAAATAAATTCCCCCACCCCCAATTATTTTCGGCAGAGAGAGAGAGTTCACCTCCCCATTTCCATTTCATTGGCAGAGAGAGAGAGAGAGAGAGAGAGCATTAATAATAACTCCCTCCCTTTTCTTTTCTTTTTTTTCCTTCATTTTTGCCGAGAGAGACAAAAAGAAGAAGAAAGCAAAAGAAAGAAGAAGAAGGAAGAAAAAGGAGAAGGACCACCGGGTTCCACCATTGCCGCCACCGTAGCCGTCACCGCGCACCTCCATTTCTCATTTCAATTTTAGCTAGAACTCCAAGGATCAAGGTAGATTTTTCTTTACCCTTTAACTCTAAGTATATTAAAATAGTTTTGTCGTAAAATCGTGACTTGGATCAATCCCGTGCAAAGTAAAATTGAAACTCACACATTTTGTTCAAACAAGTCGAACACCTCGCGCACGTCCACGAGTCACGACCTTACTACCGTAACTTGAACTCATGCGTGATATAATCTGATCTTTTGGTTGGACAGTTGGCAAGATCTGACCTTACGGGCGTAAACCTCATTCTTGCTTTTGAAACTGTGTTAAATGTTAATGCTTTTGTTATTGATTGGTGATTATATGTTTGAGTGTTGCCATGCACATAGCTAATTGCCGTTTCTGTTAACTAGACTATATTGTTGTTGTAATAAAATAATCTCAGTGCATGTTATTATGTTAAGTTAACACATGTACAAAAGAAAATGATTTGTATAATTATATATTTAATGATTTATTATAATCTTGTTTTGAAACTACTGGGTGTAAGACTTAAGAAGTAAATGACATTTAGAAAATACTTAAACTATACATCTAAAAAGAATAAAGTAACTGTTAAACGAAAATTCGTAAAATCAAGAGTCTATTTAAATGATACTATGTAAATTAGCTAGTTTAGTAATGATTAGTAACAATCATTTAACGAAAAGAAATCCTACTTCGTTAGGAATGAAAAAGTTGCCTTATTATTTGTATAAAAGATATTTTTTTTAGTAAAACAAATGTAGATTTAAAAGATAACAGATGTCAAGTTCAACTGATACTTTATCTAATTATTTTTTGTAGTGTAATCAAATCAAAGTCTATTTTCGTAAAATTACAAGATAAACTCTAGAGTTTGCCACAAGTTTACCCTCAAGGGTTTACCAACTTAAAGATTAACCCTATACTTAACCAAAGAACAAAAATGAACCAAAGGTGCAAAATAACTATTCAATCCTCAAATAATGGAAACTACTAAAATGAACTTATGTGTGAAATCCTAGTGAAACCCAAAAGTCACAAGGACAAATCTGAATACTTTATGTGAAATTCAATTTGTCTTTTGAACTATTGATAATGTTATATTTCATTGACTCTTTATAAACTGTTGTTATTATTGATCCACTTGCAATTACTCTGGTATTGAAACATATCGAAATTTTTGCGAGGTTAGTTTGTACTTAAATTAGCTAGAGATGGATGTACAGTGGTTCAAATATCCTCTGTGTGTGGTGATATCATGATCTGTTTACTCATCATATGAAATTATTGCTTTGTCGATTGAACTGAGAACGTAGAAAGGTCATAAAGGACATTGGAGGAGTTGTGGACTTAAAGAAATTATGTAGATGTTGTCATGGTTAAAGGAAACAGATGAAAGGTTGTGGGCTTAGCAGGACCTCGAGGGTAGCCTGACAGGACCTCGTGTGATCGGGGGTAGCCTAGTAGGACCTTGAGGGCAGCATGAAAGACCCGATATAACTAGGGTGGCCAAGCAGGACCTCAGGGGTAGCCTGGCAGGACCTCAAGTATTGGGGGTAGCCTGGTAGGACCTTGAAGGCAGCCTGATGGACCTAGAATTGTGGGGGTGACCAAGCAGGACCTCAAGGGTAGCCTGGCGAGACCTCAGGTATTGAGGGTAGCCTAGTAGGACCTTGAGGGCAGCCTGATGGACCTAGAATTGTGGGGGTGACCAAGCAGGACCTCAGGGGTAGCCTGGCGGGACCTCAGGTATTGAGGGTAGCCTAGCAGGTGTAGACACCTCCCAAACGGGGCATCGCCATACAGGTTGATCACATTTGTTTGCTCGATTGGTTGCTTGCTTCATAAACCAAAATCATGGACATTGCCATGGCTAGGAACCTCGCCACATGATAGCGGTTATCATCAAAACAGAGTCGCCACCCAGTTTGTTAAAACGGGGAAAATAGATAGAGATTCTGGATACGGGAGCCAAAAGTACAGTAAGGGGAAGGTGTTAGGCACCCCTCTCTGCCCAGCCGTGAGACTGGCCCATAGTTATTCAACATAAGACATGTACACACTTTGTTTAATTCCAAACACATAGTCTGTTTAATTAAGCCTTTAAACAGTAAGTAAAGTGAGCCAGTGCGATAATTGAAGCATGCATCAGAAAGCAGAAAAGCAAACAAACTGTCCCAGGGAGATGGATCCCGCGGCCGGTGAATGGATGTCACGGCCGAGGGATCCTCCTGGTTTGATGTATCGGCCGAGGGATCGAAGCCCCGGTCGGTGTTCTTCCTCACACCAGACAGAAAGATTAACAGGTAATCAAAACGCTACGATTAGTCAAAGAGACAGTAAATAAGACAAACCAGAGGCCGTTGGGCCTCACCACCTTGATCCCTCAGTTGCTTGATTGCTTTGGATTGAGCGTGGTTGACTGATTGCTTGATTGAAAACCCTAGGGTTAGGGTTTGAACTTCGGGGTTTGATCGCCGGATTGACGGCTGCCTTCGGGAGGTTAGGGCTTTTGAAGAGCCTTTGAGAGAGTATTTTGGCAGAGTTTCGTGGCTTGAGAGAGTGTGTACTCTATGAATTTCGTCTGTTTATTTTCGGAGTCCAAGGGCCCTTTATATAGGCAATCGGTGACTCACTCCGGCCAATCAAATCAAGAGATGGCAATTGCAATTGCAATGCATCTCTAACTCTACGTCGTAATCTCTGAGCGTAGCCCGAACGCATCGGAAAGGTAGTGTAATCGGATCAAACGTCTGATAGAACACATTCCAGAGTCTGGGAAAAGGTCGATCTGGCGGCCGAGTAAAGGATGTCACGGCCATGGAATGGATGTCTCGGTCGAAGGATAGATCTTGCGGCCGAGGGATTGATCTCTCAGGGAGATTTTGCTAGCAACAGGTTGCTCGGGTGAGGAAATGATGTAAGGGCCGTGGGATCGATGTCACGGCCGACAGATGGATTCTCCTAGGCTTCTGTATTTCTGTCTGAAAGGCTGTATGGCTTTGAATTGGGTCCTCTAAGTGGCTCAAAGTTCTTACCGAAAGTCCTAAGGTTCTCAAGGAAGCAATCAGCAATCACTGTATCCATTTCATCATCGGGATGGTCCCAAGGTGGGACTTGAAATAATCGTTAGGCCAAATTGGGGTGTCTACAGCAGGACCTTGAGGGCAGCCTGATGGACCTAGAATTGTGAGAGTAGCCTACTAGGACCTCGCATTATGGAGGGTAGCCTAGTAGGAAATGCACAGTATGATTGGTGAAATTATGATTTTGGAATCTGTTGATCACTGAGGTGTTGGATTTTTCACCAAAGTTGAGAATATGATATTTATTTAAGTTGATGGTTATATAATGAAACAAGTTCCGTGTTATTCAATTCTTACGTTATTTATTATAAATACGATTACTTGTAGTGTAAGGGTTACTGGGTAAGATTTATCTACTGAGTTTCAAAACTCATTATAGTGCCGTTGGTCTGGCGTTTCATGCCAGGTAATCAGGAAACCGAAGAACAGAATCCTCTACAAGATGATCAGTATCAGGTTGAGGATCTCCCAGCTGAGGAAGGGGAGTTTATCGAGCCTTGGATGTCTTACCCTTAGAAGCTCTGTTAATTTAAAATTATTGTTATTTAAATTTCCAAAAGTGTTATCACGTGTGTCAAACTCTGTTTTATTTTGTTGAGTTGTAAGACCGTTAAGTAGTTTTGAATTTGGTATTTGAGATTTCCGTTGCTAAACTCTGTTTAATAAAATTTCATTTCTTAAATTAGTTTTATGGATTATTAAATCAATTAAAAATGATTTAATTAACGTGTCCGAAAATCGGGGCGTTACAACATGGTATCAAAGCTTTAGGTTCAAACCCTCGGCCTTGGGTAGATTGGGGTAGATCACTTTCCGAGAGCGTCTATCTGAGTTGTTAATCGTACCTATTATCTATGATACTCTTAAGTCTAGTTTATAAGTACTTAATAGCTGTCATTCGACTTAGACGCCAAACCGTACCGTGAGAAAACTTAGGCCTTACATGTTTGACTTGTATGTGGCACGTTACCTGCTTATGTGGCATTACTTGTATGGCTAAGTGTTGATAGGAACATAGGTGATTAGCTACTTGTACTATAAATAAAAGAACCTGATTTGAAAAGTACGAAATGTAGAAACCCCCTCCTAACTTAAGAACTCGATCGTTATAGATGGTGGACACACGTAATGGAACGAACACCAACACTAACGGAAATAACAACGATGCCAACGGCCAAAATAGTGGCCAAAACAATGGACAGAATGGCGGACCAAAACCAAATTGTCAAGGAGCGCAACCAGACTTAGTTCAACTGATGCAAGCATTTATTGCTGCTGCTGCCGCCAACCCTCAACAGCCACGACAGCCAACCGGCGAGCAACAACTACGTGGACCTCTAACCAGGAGTAGGGATCAACTTTTGGATGCATTCTACAAACGTCGCCCTCCAATCTTCTATGGGGAAGCGAATCCTAGCGCTGCAGAAGCATGGATCAAACAAATCTCCAAGTACTTAGAAGTACTTAATGTGACCAATGCGGGGGATCGCATTGCCTTAGCAACATTTCAGATGCAAGGGGAAGCAGATCATTGGTGGGACTTGATTTAGACCACTCACAATTTGACAACTATGACTTGGCAGATGTTCGAAAACCTTTTCCTAGAAAAGTACTTCCCAGCACCTATGAAACAAGCCATGGCCCAAGAATTTATGGACTTGAAGCAGCGTACCTTGACAGTAACCCAGTATACTGCCCGTTTTGAAGAACTAGCACGTCATGCTACTACCGTGGTACCCACTGATGTTGCAAAAGCTAGGAAGTTTGAATGGGGTCTGTCCCACTCTATTCGTACTAGTGTGGTTTCTCATGAGTACCCCACCTATGCACAAGTGGTGAGATGTGCACTCATGATGGAGCGTGAAAATTCTTATTCAAATTCAATATGGGAGGTACAAAAGAAGAACGACCTCTCATTTGGAGGACCAATTCGCAACAATAATAAGAGGTTCGACACACCCAAGCCCTACACTCACCCACAACAATCCAACCAACCCTGGAAGAACTCGAGTCAAGAGCAAAGCAAGAATCATGACAAGGGAGGTAAATGCTACCATTGCAATGAAGAAGGCCATTTCAAGTTCGCCTGTCCTCGACTGAATGGATCTGGAAGTTTCAGAAATGGAGAACAACAGGCACTTGCAAAACCAATCAGTTTTGGAAATCAACGAGGAGATCGGAATCAGCCACAAACTGAATGGAATCAGCAGCTACAACAACGCCGCCAAAATCTAAATTTTGGAACAGGAAATGGTCAAGCAAACCCAAATCAGTCATTTGGAGGCAGGATCTTCGCACTTCAAGGAGATTACAAAGAATATGATCCTATGGCAATCCGAGGTAATCTTATAATTGTGCAACGCGTATATTTAAGCATTATACGATTCGGAGCATCGCACGCTTTTATATCTGCTGCATGTGTTAAATCACTAGGACTAGAAATGGAACCTTAGGAAACTATGAAGGGAACCTTAACATTAGGGGCAGAATCTCCGTAAGTCTTATATGGCAAGTTTGCATAATAGAAGTCTCCAATCTACGTTCGACCTGTGATTATCGAGTAAAAAAAAAAAAAAAGGGGGCCAACTGCAAATGTCAATTTGGGAAAATATTGACTACCTGCTCACTCTGCTATCGTAGGACACTATCGGAAGATAGTGACGGTTTACTCTTCAGACATAACGTGTCCTAAATTTAAGGGGGATAGACAGATTCATCATCAACGGCGACTCGGTGTCCGACATATAACGACAAGCTGTTAGGATAGCTACAAAGTCTCTTCAAATCATTCAAAAGAAGAATCAATCAGAATGCAATAGATGTCAACTACTCGAGCGTAATGGAGCAAACGCCATAATTTCGAGGATGAAATTGTTTTAAGGGGGATAGTTGTAACGACCCGGATTTTTACCCTATTTTTTTTTGTAAATACAAATTTGAAATGTTAAATACTAATTCAATAAATAATTAGATTCAATAATTAAAATACTTTATTAGGTGTATAATTGTTATTACTTACTAAATCATATTCGATATATATTATACTTTAGATATACAAGGATCTATACTCATCCCTTGTTTTCCTTACAAAAATAAATTCCCCCACCCCCAATTATTTTCGGCAGAGAGAGAGAGAGTTCACCTCCCCATTTCCATTTCATTGGCAGAGAGAGAGAGAGAGAGAGAGCATTAATAATAACTCCCTCCCTTTTCTTTTCTTTTTTTTCCTTCATTTTTGCCGAGAGAGACAAAAAGAAGAAGAAAGCAAAAGAAAGAAGAAGAAGGAAGAAAAAGGAGAAGGACCACCGGGTTCCACCATTGCCGCCACCGTAGCCGTCACCGCGCACCTCCATTTTTCTTTTCAATTTTAGCTAGAACTCCAAGGATCAAGGTAGATTTTTCTTTACCCCTTAACTCCAAGTATATTAAAATAGTTTTGTCGTAAAATCGTGACTTGGATCAATCCCGTGCAAAGTAAAATTGAAACTCACACATTTTGCTCGAACAGGTCGAACACCTCGCGCGCGTCCACGAGTCACGACCTTACTACCGTAACTTGAACTCATGCGTGATATAATCTGATCTTTTGGTTGGATAGTTGGCACGATCCGACCTTACAGGCGTAAACCTCATTCCTGCTTTTGAAACTGTGTTAAATGTTAATGCTTTAGTTATTGATTGGTGATTATATGTTTGAGTGTTGCCATGCACATAGCTAATTGCCGTTTCTGTTAAATTGATACTAGACTATATTGTTGTTGTAATAAAATAATCTCAGTGCATGTTATTATGTTAAGTTAACACATGTACAAAAGAAAATTATTTGTATAATTATATATGTAATGATTTATTATAATCTTGTTTTGAAACTACTGGGTGTAAGACTTAAGAAGTAAATGACATTTAGAAAATTATTAAACTATACATCTAAAAAGAATAAAGTAACTGTTAAACGAAAATTCGTAAAATCAAGAGTCTATTTAAATGATACTATGTAAATTAGTTAGTTTAGTAATGATTAGTAACAATCATTTAACGAAAAGAAATCCTACTTCGTTAGGAATGAAAAAGTTGCCTTATTATTTGTATAAAAGATATTTTTTTTAGTAAAACAAATGTAGATTTAAAAGATAACAGATGTCAAGTTCAAGTGATACTTTATCTAATTATTTTTGTAGTGTAATCAAATCAAAGTCTATTTTCGTAAAATTACAAGATAAACTCTAGAGTTTGCCACAAGTTTACCCTTAAGGGTTTACCAACTTAAAGATTAACCCTATACTTAACCAAAGTACAAAAATGAACCAAAGGTACAAAATAACTATTCAATCCTCAAATAATGGAAACTACTAAAATGAACTTATGTGTGAAATCCTAGTGAAACCCAAAAGTCACAAGGACAAATCTGAATACTTTATGTGAAATTCAATTTGTCTTTTGAACTATTGATAATGTTATATTTCATTGACTCTTTATAAACTGTTGTTATTATTGATCCACTTGCAATTACTCTGGTATTGAAACATATCGAAATTTTTGCGAGGTTAGTTTGTACTTAAATTAGCTAGAGATGGATGTACAGTGGTTCAAATATCCTCTGTGTGTGGTGATATCATGATCTGTTTACTCATCATATGAAATTATTGCTTTGTCGATTGAACTGAGAACGTAGAAAGGTCATAAAGGACATTGGAGGAGTTGTGGACTTAGAGAAATTATGTAGATGTTGTCATGGTTAAAGGAAAAAGGAAACAGATGAAAGGTTGTGGGCTTAGCAGGACCTCAGGGGTAGCCTGACAGGACCTCGTGTGATCGGGGGTAGCCTAGTAGGACCTTGAGGGCAGCCTGAAAGACCCGATATAACTAGGGTGGCCAAGCAGGACCTCAGGGGTAGCCTGGCAGGACCTCAAGTATTGGGAGAAGCCTGGTAGGACCTTGAGGGCAGCCTGATGGACCTAGAATTATGGGGGTGACCAAGCAGGACCTCAGGGTAGCCTGGCGGGACCTCAGGCATTGAGGGTAGCCTAGTAGGACCTTGAGGGCAGCCTGATGGACCTAGAATTGTGGGGGTGACCAAGCAGGACTTCAGGGGTAGCCTGGCGGGACCTCAGATATTGAGGGTAGCCTAGCAGGACCTTGAGGGCAGCCTGATGGACCTAGAATTGTGAGAGTAGCCTACTAGGACCTCGTGTAGAGACCCGTAGAATTCTTTATTTAATTTTAATGTTTTATAATCGGATTAATGGAAAAGAATTAAAATTGGGGGTCAATGCGTGAGAATATGAAAAGTCAGGGGTGTTGGTGTAATTGTGCATGTGTGTGCCGTGTATACCAGGAAGAGTTTTTTTTCCTTTTTCCATCTTTTTCATCTCAGCTCTCTCTCGGCTCTCTCTCAATCTATCTCCCTCACTCACCCAAACACTCACCAAATTATTCAAGACCCACAACAATCAACCTCAACTCCACCTTCTACTTGCGTATTCAAGCTCGTATTGCGTTGGGTAGAGCTCGGTTTGGCGTATTTTCGTTCGGTTTGGATTCTGGAAGCTAGGGCTTGCTCAACCTCTTTGATTTCGGCTTTGATACTCGAGGTAGGAAATTCTACCTCTCTTTATATGTTATTTGAGTGTTTCAATGCCTCATTTGAGCTTGTATTGGTTGTTATGGGGTTTGGATCAAAATCTGTCATGCTGTGGTAAATCACCAGGATTCCGAATGTCTACCGGTAGGACTTCAATATCTACCGGTAGAATTTTTGTTGTCTGATAATGTGTACCCACTGTTTTGAGTTTGTACCGGTAGGTTTTATTCCCTACCGGTAGATTTCTAAAATTTTTCTTGGAATCTATCGGTACCATTTTTCCATCTACCGGTAGAATCCTTGTGGACCGAGATTTTGTTCCTACCGTTTCTAATTTCTACCGGTAGAATCCTAATTCCTACCGGTAGATATTCAATCAACCAGCCAAAATCCTCCGTGCATTGAAGTTCCACTTTTCCAAAGCTTTAAATTGTTTCCTGGGTTGTTTGACTATTATATACATAAAATAAGAATTAGACAATCATGTTTGTCCTTTTTTTTGTTTTTTACAAATATCGTGATAGCACCGGGGTGTTCAAATTGGTGGGATCTTGAAATGAGAAAATATGAGTTCTTGCACGACACTTGTACGAACGGAACATTTGAGCTTATGAATGACGCGCGAATACTCAGGGCCCATCGACGGATGGGTGCCTGGCAGGGGATATCAGGGTCCCAATAATAGCCTGGCAGGAGCTAATGCTCGTATTGAATATTCAAGGCCTAATTGAATATTCAAGGCCTAACCTACAAGGTAGGTGCTTGGCAGGGGATATCGGGGTCCCATGAATAGCCCGGCAGGAGTTTCGGCTCAGACACAAAGGACACAATACGTTGAGACACAAGTTGAATGAATAAGGTTTATGAGTTTAAATAAAGACGGTTTGGAGATATTGGAACAATTGATCATGATAGCTATACTTCCTCCGTTGTCATTTGATTGTCCATCATTTGTTCTTCCGTTCGGCTCATTTACATATAGAGTTTGCGTAGACTTTTCTACTGAGCTAGTGAAGCTCAAGCCTATTATATTTTTCAGGTGCTAACTCGGGACAATAGCTTGCATGGCTGAAGTGCTTGGATTGTGGACACTTCTTTTGGGATCTAACATTGACAAGTTACTTAGGCATCTTTGTAAACTTCTTTTGGAGATGTATTTGTAACTTAAATTGTAATTCTTTTGACTTGAAATATTGTAAACCCTTAACTCTCTTTCAAAACTCGATACTTATGTTAATTTGGGGCCGTCGAGCCGACGTTGTAATATTTTGGAACCTTGTGGATTTGGAGGTATAATTATGGGAATGAAATGTAGTAATCTTTTGGGTATCGTACGGAATATTGTGAGGTTTTATTTGTGAAAATCTTTTATAATTTATGTTGACAATCGAGGACGTGACACCTCGCGTTATGGAGGGTAGCCTAGTAGGAAATGCACAGTATGATTGGTGAAATTATGATTTTGGAATTTGTTGATCACTGAGGTGTTGGATTTTTCACCAAAGTTGAGAATATGATATTTATTTAAGTTGATGGTTATATAATGAAACAAGTTCCGTGTTATTCAATTCTTACGTTATTTATTATAAATACGATTACTTGTAGTGTAAGGGTTACTGGGTAAGATTTATCTACTGAGTTTCAAAACTCATTATAGTGCCGTTGGGCTGGCGTTTCATGCCAGGTAATCAGGAGACCAAAGAACAGAATCCTCTACAAGATGATCAGTATCAGGTTGAGGATCTCCCAGCTGAGGAAGGGGAGTTTATCGAGCCCTGGATGTCTTACCCTTAGAAGCTCTGTTAATTTAAAATTATTGTTATTTAAATTTCCAAAAGTGTTATCACGTGTGTCAAACTCTGTTTTATTTTGTTGAGTTGTAAGACCGTTAAATAGTTTTGAATTTGGTATTTGAGATTTCCGTTGCTAAACTCTGTTTAATAAAATTTCATTTCTTAAATTAGTTTTATGGATTATTAAATCAATTAAAAATGATTTAATTAACGTGTCCGAAAATCGGGGCGTTACACGCTGCCCAGATATTGCCACAAAACTTTTCGTTTTCTTTTTAAAATTAATCCCATGTTTGTTCTTCTAAAATTTATTTCGCAAAGTTGTGCTTAATATGCACTATGATGCTTCCGTAAAGACGTCTATTTTTTTGATATACCCAAACACAACATTTTATAAAAACAATCTCAAAACAATTTGAAAGAATTATGTAGCCAGGGTATATTCGTAACTCATCTCATTCGAGGAGCACAATTACTGGGGTATTTATAGAGTAACTCAGTGAGCCAACTCAGTCAATGTGTCCAGACAACCCTGACCCAACTATTATATTTTCCCAACTAATTCCTACCAATCATTACTAAAAGAATTGAGAAGAATAAAAAAATCAGACAGGGAAAATATATTTCAAGACAATGGATTAAATTTTGGCCAATTTTAAACCACAGACTTTTTATACCCCAACTAGCTCCCCCAATATTTTATCCAAGTATTAGTAAGGTTTAAATTATCCGCCGACAACTAATGCATTTGCTAGCAATGTGTATTTTAGTCCTTGATTGGTTAAGTTGTTCGGTCTTTGTTCTCAGAGAAGTATTCAAAATTTATCATAAGCTAGGCTATTTATTTCGAGAATGGCTAGGGTGACAAAATTGCAAGAAATTTTTTGGAGTATCGTGTTTTAATTTTGGAGGTTTAAATTGGGTTATCACAATTGGATAACTGTAGATGCTTTTTTGTATTTATTAATTTTGCCTAAATTTTTTGTGGATTATTTGTTCTTCTTGATGAGATGAATCTAAAAAGTAAAAAGAATAAGTTAAAACCTAAATTTTTTTAATTAAGGAAAAAAATTAAAAAAAAATATTAGTTTTGAATTATTTTTGTCTTTGTTCAAAAAAAATTTAGTTTTGAACATAATTTTTTACTTTTTAGATCTCCCTCGACGAGATGAAACAATAATCCACAAAAAAATTGAAACAAAACTAACAAATACAATTTTTTTTGGATAAATACAAAAACTAATCCTCGAGGAAAAAATTACAATTGGAGTTTTTTGAATTTTTTTGAGTTATGTCTTTATTCAAAAAAATTTGCGTTGTTAATTTTGCGTTAAACTTTGTAGATTATTGATTCGTCTTGTTGAGACGAATCATAAAAGTAAAAAAATTTATTTCTCCCCAATAATATTTGAAAATATCTAAGTTAAATTCCACAAAGAAGTAAAATCTTTGTACTTTTCCGATTTTTCTCGTTAGGACGAATCAATAATCCACAAAAATTTAGCGCAAAACTAAAAAAGTAAAATTTTTGAATAAGAACAAAACTCAAAAAGTCCCAAAACTCTTATAGAGGAACAAGGCCGAAGACATATAAGAGAGGAAAAATTACTTTTGCAAAAAAAGTCTGTGCCTTACTGTTGATTGTTATTTAAGGTTAGAAGAGGGGTCATTTTCATCATTTTCGTCATTTTGGTTATACAATTTTTACATCATTCCACTGCCACCTCCTGCAAGAATATGTACAAAAGTCATAGTGTAATGGACACCCATTTATAGTCATCTCATTAGACTGATGATAGAATTTGCCTATTTAGAGAATTCTACCATTTATTGTAGTTCCAAATTGTGGACACCCCAATTTGGCCTAACGATTATTTCAAAATTTCACATTGGGACCATCCCGATGATGAATGGATACAGTGATTACTGATTAACTTCTCGTGAACCTTAGGACTTTTGGTGAGTACTTCTAGCCACTTAGAGGACTCAATCCAGAGCTAAATAGCCTTTCAGACAGAAATACAGTATCCTAGGAAAATCTATCTTTCGGCTGTAACATTGATCTCATGGCCTCAATATCATTCTTTCACCCGTGAAACATGTTGCTTGAAAATCTCCCTGAGAGATTGATTCATCGGCAGCCAGATCCTTTGCCCGGCCGCCAAATCGTCTATTTTCCAGATTCTGGAATGTTCTGTCATACGTTTGATCCGATCACTAAAACCCTAGCAGCCTTTTTCCGATGCGTTCAGGCTACGAAGCAGATTATGTCTAGAGATCTTAATACCCTAGAATTCCTTATTGATTCACGCCATTTGATTGGCCGGAGTGAGTCACCAATTGCCTATATAAAAGGCCCTTAGGGTTCCGAAATTAATATGATCAATCACCTTCTCTAGTCATGAAACTCTGCACAAACACTCTCTCATATCCCCTCTACAAAAGCCCCAACCTTCCGAAGGTAGCCGCGATCCAAAGATCAAACCCCGAAGTACAAATCCTAACCCTAGGGTTTTCAAGAAGCAAATCAGTCAATCACCCTCAATCCGAAGTAATCAAGCAACTGAGGGATCAAGGTGGTGAGGCCCAGGGGCCTTGGTTCGGTTTATTTTCTGTTTTTACGTATTAATCGTAGTATTTTAACTTTTTGTTAATCGTTTAGTGATAGGCGCATGATATCATAGATATGAGCGCCTAAGTAGGGCGAATTAGCGCGTTAGAGGCGCGTTTTATTCCATTTTTCACTTGATGCGCTCTTTCCTTTGTTTTTGTGTTTTTGTGTTTTTCGCAGGTAATAAGGCAGATTTAGCGCCAAGGTTGGAATGAGTGGCCTCGAGGCCGGTTCGTACGTTGCCGGGGTGTCAAAGTGGAGGACTCTTGATGCCGATGGATAATATTTGGAGTTAAAAGCGCAAAATTTTAGTTGATGTCAAAGCGAAGCCCGTGAACAACTTAATTCGAATGGCATATATGTACTAGTAATTTACTTGGACCAGGAAGCTGACAAGGACTTTGTTCAAGTGGGCCTAAGAATAGTAATTGGACCAAATGAAATTGGTCCCACTGATACTTGTTTTGGGAGACAAATCAAAAGAGGGGACCACGGGGCACTTTAAAAAGAAAAGAGGAAGGGCTACGAAGGCATTAGCACGGTCGGTATCGATACCACCAATTCCAGTATCGATACAATTTGGTCTTAAAGGGGTGCATGGCTGAACAGAAAGATGGGTATCGATACACCTCATGCCTGTATCGATACCGAGTGGCTCAGCGGGAATTTTCAATATTTTGTCGTTTTCCTTCCTTTTCTATTTATTTCCGAATTTTTGGGGTTTGTATAAATACCCCTTTTAACTCCGTTTTTAGGGTTCGAACTTTTACGTAGCAGCTTTCCTTTTTCCGTTCTTTCTTTCCAGAGCTATTTCCTTTGAAGTTTTCAAGTTTTGTTCAAGAACACATCTTTGGGTAATTCGTTTCAGTTTTCGTTCTTAATTAAAGTTGTTTATTGGTATTCAATTAGTTGGTATTTTTCGTTTATTTCTCTTTTTCCCGTAATTGAAGCATGATGCAAGTTAAAATATCTTTTATTTTTCTTTCAATAATGAGTGAGTAGTTTTAAGGTAGGGTCGCGGGGTGATTAGCACGCCGTGATCAGTTCGGGTACTGCTCCTGCTTTTAAATAATGAAAAAGTAATTTTAGGTTAATAAGAACATTCGTTAGACGAACCTGGGGCATCGCCGGAGCCCATGTGAACGGGGGAATGGGGGTCCAAAACTCATTCTTCGCTGCGCATGGGTATACGGCGACCATAAAGGTTCGCATCTTTCGGGGTATCTTTTCTAAACTAAAGTTAAATGTTTTTAAGAACGCCAAATGGAGCAGGCTAATCCGGACTGGTTACGAGTGTTATGAACCCTTCGACCGTACCTCCTTTTAATTATCTGAATAGTTAATCAATTTCGTGTTTTAGTTAATATCTCAATCAAACCAACAAGGGGTGGCTACCTAAGAGCCGTTTCAAATTCTACAACTCGAGGTTCCACAACACACACTTCACCGTCCTTAGTGGATTCGACTCCGGTCTTACCGGATATTGTGCTATATCGGTCTCCGCCCTACGCTTGGGGCAACCCTTTATTTTAGGACTAGGAAATCGTCAAGCATTTAGTCTGGTGTAAGGAAGAACATCGGCTGGGTCTTCAATCCATCGGCCGGTATATTGAACCAGGAGGATCCCCCGACCGTGACATCCATTCACTGACCACGGGATCCATCTCACTCGGACAGTTTGTTTTATTTTGCTTATTTCAATGCATGTTTTGATTACTGTCTCGGCTCACCATTAACTGTTTTAAGGGCTAATAAAACAGATTACTTGTTTAGAATTATATAAAGCATGTGTTAGTCGTATGTCGAACAACTATGGGCCAATCTCACGACTGGGCAAAGAGGGGTGCCTAAAACCTTCTCCTTATTGTACTTTTGGCTCCCGTACCCGAAATCTCTATCTGTTTTTCCTAGTTTTTATAAACTAGGTGGCGACTCTGTTTTGATGATGACCGTTATCGTGTGGCGATATTACTAGCCATTGGAATATCCACGATCTTGGTTTATGAAGCAAACAACCAAATAAATAGCAATGATCAATCTGTATGGCGATGCCCCACTTCGGGAGGTGTCTACACAAATTTAAAATCAATAACTAATATACTTCTATTAAGGTTAAAAATTATTTTTTCTTACCAGAGTGTAGCTACACTTTATGTCAGACTGCTGTGACGTTCTAAATTCTGTCAAGCTGATTACATTAAATATAAGGTTCTCGATAAAGTAATTAATTCCAGACAAAAAAAAAAGTACGCAAAAGAAATATCTATTTCACAACATGATTACACAAACAAGTTTTCAAGCTCTCACAAACACCAAAAAAATATGAGGAATAGCGGGATAACCTAATCTCAAATATCCTCATCCCCTCTGGTTCTACAATATTATAGATAACGACCAGTCCAATAACCAGATGTGGAGTCCTCCCAAATGAAAACCTTAGGGACGTGTGCAATTTTCCAATAGTCCCCACCTTGTAACTCTCTATTCAAGCTCAAAATTAATGTTTCAGACATATCACTCAAGTGAAGATATTTAAGGTTGGCCAAATGTTGAACACCTGAGGGCAACTCCATCATCAATTTACAGTCTTGGAGAACTAGCTCTTCAAGAAGAGGCATCGAGCTAGACTCCATTCTCACCCATTTTAATCCTACTAAGTTAACCAACCACAATCATTTAAGCTTTTGAAACCCACCAGCCTTAAAAAGTAATCCATTTCCTTCATATGCAGCACCAAGTTGAAGGTAAAGCAAATTGGGCAAATGTTGCAGGGATAGAAGTGGATCAACATCTTTTAACTTACTCCACCCTAAGAATAATTTTTTCAGGTTGAGAAGAGATGGTATCCAGTGCGGTATCTTATCCAAACGTCCTCTTAGATACAGTGCTTGAAGAAGTCGAGGCGGGAAAGACAAAGAATCTAAATCAATGATCTCATCTTCTTCTATTGCACAAACTTCCAATGAGCGAAGGTTGTTTAGTCTCTCAAGGGATGAACATAGCACCGTCCCATCTTCCTTCTGTAGCCTTAAAATGACCAATCTCCTCAATTGCGTTAGCTTCCCCACCTCTCTTAGCACAATGCCACTATTACTCCCTTGGTTTGCTTCAATACCACATAGTTTCTGCAAGTACATCAAACTTCCTATTCCCGCCGGGGCTTTAAAGCCAATTCGAGCGTCAAAAGGAAGATAACAACGGGCATCGATGTTGCAGCGATACAACAATAGATGACGAAGATGTTGGAGCTTCAAGATCTCATCAGGCAACTTAGTGACATTCGTTTGTTTCAGATCCAATGTTTCTAGCTTCTTTAGTTTTCCGATCGATTTCGGGATCATCTTTACATTTGTCGCCCTTAAACTTAGATAAGTAAGATTAAGGAGTTTCACAATTTCACGAGGGAATGTTTCTAATAGTGCTCCTCTCAAGTCTAACACCGTTAGTAGCCTTACACCCTTGCCTAAGGATGCAACCTTTGACAACATGGTCAACGAATCTGTTGCGCTGAACACGAACAAAGAACGAAGGCCTGTGAAACAAATGCTTTGTTGAATGTCTTCCAAATTATGGTGGACCGAGAGGCGTCGCAATTTCTCAGGCCATGCTCTACCTCTTGCACTTGCTATTGTGACAATGTTTTGCTCTCTTGACTTCGCAATTATCATTTCACGCCAAAGGTCATGGATCCGATAAGCTTTGAACCTTCCATCTTCCCTGACCTTAGTCACTTGAACTAAACTTCTGTTCATTAGCTCATTGAGGTAGCCCTCAGCAACTTCTTCTATTGTCATTCCTTCTTTCACTTCTATAAATCCTTCAGCCGCCCACAACCGAATTAATCTCCAGTGATCAAGGAGACAATCTTCTGGAAAAATACTCAAGTACAAAAAACTTAACTAAGATAGTAAGGCAAATCAAAGTAACCGAGGGACAATATCTTAGTCATGCTCATGAGCTTGTCATTTCCTTCTAGTTCTGCACCAAGGCCGCGGTAAATCCTCTCCCACTCATCCACACTCTTCTCTTTTGTTGATAACAGACCACTAATTGCCACTATTGCAAGTGGTAACCCCTCGCATTTTTTTAAGATGTCTTTTGACAGATCTTTCAAATATGAAGGACAAGAATTCTCCTTGAATGTCTTTGAGCAAAACAAGGCCCATGACTTTTTGCGAGGCAAGGGCTCGAGATTATACATCATGCCATGATATTCTTTGCTAGCAAAAGATGCTAATTCTACATTTCTTGTTGTCAGAATTATTCGACTGCCGCAATTACATTCAGGAAGTACGATTCTTAAAACTTGCCATGCATAAATACCCCATATATCATCCAAAACAAGCACATACCTCTTTTGCTGCAAAAAAGCATTAATTATACCTTTCAAGCTGTTTGCATCCATATTGTCCACTCCTTGTGGGAGTGGTTGCCTGACTTCTTCAAAGAGCACTCGAATCATGTCTTTTAAAAGCTCTTCGTCCTTGAATGATTCAGAAACGGTGATCCAAGCATGGTTATGGAAGTGCCTTTTCACTGTTGCATCGTCGTAGACTTTTTTTGTACGGGTGGTTTTGCCCAATCCGCCCATTCCTGCTACAGAAAGCACCTTGAGTCGAGGATCCTCATCCACTAGCCACTGAATCAAGTGTGATTTGGGTTTGTTAACGCCCACAAGGTCAGCTTCTTGGAGTAGAAGGGCATCGCCACGACAATCATACCATCTGATGTCTGAATGAGTAGAGCTTGAGCCTTGCTCTATTTTGCCATATATGTCACTATATCGCTGATGTCCCTCAGAAATATTGATGATTCTGGACTTGATTGCTTTTACTTCAGAAGCAATTTGGCGGCGAGCTTTTAAAGTCTTAATAAAGAAAGAAACCTTACGAACAAACTCGCAGAATCCGGTGCTATGCCTATGATGATGTTTGAGGCAAAGCATGTACATGTCAAGAGCATCTGCAGTCTCATATGCAGCTTCTCGAACTTGCTTCACCCATACTTTGAGTTTCGGGTCTCTATCTTCTATAGCATCAGCAACTTTGAGGAAATGTGTCATGCGCTCGAATTCGTCTCTTATGCATTTGATGTCTTCCCGTACTCCGGTCAGCAAGTTCAACTCTTCTCGGAGATAGGGTGCGAAGTTGGATAGAAGTCCGAACACAGCACCCTCTGCCATTTTTTCTGTTTTTCTTTTGTTTACGGAGTGAGTAGCTTTGGATTTGAAGAGAAATTAAGGGAATGGTGAGGGAAAACTGGTATGTTCTTAGTGTATTCAGGTGAGCCCAGAATTTGTTATATGTCGATCTGTGATGAAAAGTCTTGTGTGTGTCTTTCTTTTTTAAATTTTAGTTTGTCCACAGGACCTTAATGGTCCCCTATTTGTTTGCACAATGTTGATTTCTTTATCGAAAAGTCTATGAGTACATATGCATAGGTACATACATCACATACTTATGCGTTTTGGACCCATATCGGGTTCTAAAAAATTATCTGAGCTGCTCATTTTATTCAAAATGGTTTGTTTAGGTTCCTGTAAAAAATAAACTCAATACAATATCGGTAAAAATGTTTACAAAATATCTAACTTTGCTTCATAATCTAGGCGTAGTTTATCACTACTACAATAATAGATATGCATCACACTAAGGAGATTCACAAATATCACGATTTTTAGTGAAAGCGTGATAAAAAGTGGTGCTTAAAATTTTTTAACACAGTTTAAGTCCAAAACTGAGATAAAAAGTGGGTTTTAGCGCGGAATAAAAGACCTCACTCTTGCGGCGAGATAAAAGAAAAACAACCTCACCCTTGCGGTGTGATAAAAGATTTTAGGGCGAAAAAAAATGAGATAAAAGATCTCGCTCTTGTGGCGAGATAAAAGATAAAAGACCTCACCCTTGTAGCGTGATAAAAAAGAGAAAAGACCTCACCCTTGTGGCGTGATAAAAGATTTAGGGCGGAAAAGAATGAGATAAAATATCTCGCTCTTGTGCCGAGATAAAAGAGAAAAGACCTCACCCGTGTAGTGTGATAAAAAACTTTAGCACAGAAAAAAGCGAGATAAATGATCTCACTCTTGCAATGAGATAAAAAGCCTACCTATTTTAGGCGCGCGGTTTGAATTTTCACGTGGGCGGATTGGTACTCATTTAGGCGGGTTTTAAAAAGTTATGTGATGAAAATGATGTCATCAAAGGACTTTGAAAAGTTCTATTTTTATTTTTTTTACAAAAGGTAAGAAGATAAGCCCTAATTACACTCACCCCTAAAGATTTTTACGTTTCATCTTCATCTTCACACCCAAAAAAGATAGAGAGAGAGAGAGAGAAGGAAAGTTTCATGACTATATTCCATCAATGCCCACTTGTTTCTTAAAACGACGGGCAGGCTATTCCACTAGTGCTCGATTTTTACGTGGGCGAGTTGTGATCTTTATGGTTTATTGTAGTAGTAAAATTTAGTTATTTCGGATGTCTTTCAAGTATTTGACACATTAGGTAAAAAAATAATTATATTATTATGGTTTAGCCTTGTCTGAAAAGGATTAAAATATAATTGGGAAGCCACCATTGAAATTGAAATTCAATATAAACACAAAATTCATGTGAAATGGTTAGTTTATAAAAAAAAAATGTAAAGTTTGTCCATAATGTTACAATATACAGGTTGTAATAATTTTCATAAAGTTTGTCTATATCATGTTAATTGCATTTCCAAAAATTTAGCAAATTTTAAGGGGGAAAAAAAATTTCTCACTTTAAGAAGTAAGTATAAATATTTTTGTTTTCCTATTGTAACAGAAGTTCTTGGCTAGCTTAGTGGTAAGGGCTTGGGAAATCAACTAAGGGTGCATGGGTTCGAAACTTGGCAATGACAAGAAAAGAAAGTCTAATAGATACAAAGAAAAAATCACGCGCAATGATTTTCCATCTCAGTATATGGTGTGATTATTTTGAATTTTCAATCACGGTTATAGACCGTGATCTAAAGTCACACCCAAAAAGAGAAACGATCACGCCCAAGAGAAACAATCACAGCTTATAACTGTGATAAAAGAGAAACGATCACGCTTTTTGGCCGTGATTGTTTCTCTCTTTCAATCACGGTTTATAACCATGATAAAAAGTGACTTACAATCACACCCAAATCTATCACGGTAGCAAAAGCGTGATGAAAAACATACAATCACGGCCAATAGCTGTGATCTTTATGGCTTATTGCAGTAGTGTATGAAGAAAAGTTTGATGTTTCATATATGCCTTTACCAATTTTGAAGAGAATTTATCTTTTACAAGGGCCCTAAACAATCCATTTTGAACAAAATACGCGGCTCGGATCAATTTTTTGGGACCCGAGATGGGTCAAAAACGCGTATGTACGCGATATATGTACCTATATATGTGTACCTATAGCAAAGCTGGTTTGAATACAGAGAAGGATGCATGGATATTTCTTTCTCTCTCATCTCCTTAGGTTTTGGCAGACCTTTAAGATATTTTATCTCGTTCTACAAAAGATTCAGCAAAAATGAATATCATTTCCCATTACTTTTGTTTCTCACAAGCATCGTACCCATGCTATGCACGGTAGCAAGGAAAAAACTATATTGTTATTTATAGCTACGGATAAAATTTTGTTATATTATTTACCCCTCATTATTTATAATTTAACATTAAATGGGAGAATGTTTGAGCATGGAAGGAAGTTTGAAAGCTTTTTTTTTTTTTTTAACTCTTGGTATTCTGGAAAGTGTAGAGAAAAAAAGAGAGGAGAAGATCTACTTTATTAAGAGAATGCCACATAGGAGAAAGAATTAAGGAGATAGCTTGATTTTATTTTTGGAAACCACATTTACTTAGTATATAGTATAGATAGATGGGTGTTTATTTTAACTTCCCAAATCAGTTTTTTTTAAATTTTATTTTGAAGTATTTGATTAGAGCCAAATTCATTTTTAATAGTAATTTGGAGTACTTTATTAGAAATAAACCAAGAGACAAACAGATCTCAAATCTTTTACTTTGATGCTCAAACCTTACTGCTTATTAGCTTTTTTCTTATATCTTCTTCTTCGAAGTAGCTTGTTCAAATATTGATCACTTTTTTCTTAGTTATACTTTTAATTTTTTGTTATAAATATGCAATATTAGAGGAAATTCTAATCGCAAGGAAGATTTGCAGGGAACTACGCAAGGGAAAATGCGTTTAGGCTCATTTCATGTCCCACAAAAATTTAGAAAAATATTCATAAATTTTTGAATATTATTTTATGGAGCCCGTAAAAAATCAGCTCCAACAGATATCGGTAAGTATTACTTTTAAATTTGTAGGGCGAAACTGCTCAGTTTGCCCCTACGAATCCAAAAGTAATACTTACCGATGTCCGTTGGAGCTTATTTTTTATAGGACCCCATAAAATAATATTCAAAAATTTATGAATATTTTTCTAGATTTTTGTGGGACCCGGAATGGATCCAAATGCATTTTTCCTTGCGTGGTTCCCTGTAAATCTTCCTTGCGAATAGTTTGGCTCGCGAAAGTAAATCTAGATGGGACTGTTTTACTCCATCTCTAAAATTTTGTGCCTTTATATGTTTGGAAGTTACCGAAGCGAGAGAACAACACTTACTCTGTAGATTGGGAAGTAACAGGAGCAGAGAGGCAGATTCAAAGCGAGATTGCAATCCAAATGGGAACCCAAAGATTTGGAGAGAGAGGAAGATTTGGAGAAGATTTTGATTCTGATTTGGGAAGATCTTCTCATTGAATGTGGGAGCAGGTTGGGGAAGAGATGGGCGTTTTAGCCATGTGCAACATAAGAGGTTTACCGTGTATGCTAAGGAAAGACTTTTGCCACGATTTTGATTCTGATTCTCCTGATTTTTATTGAATGTGAGGAGAAATTTTTCAGTGCCGGGTGGGCACGGGACACGTGGTGCCCGGCACCATCTCGGCCGTCCAATGAAGTTTTGGACGGTCCAGATCTGTTCGGCCGAGATGGTGCACGGGCACCACGTGTCCCGTGCCCACCCGGTACTGAAAAATTTCTCGAATGTGAGAATTATGCCGCAATTCTGATTTTGATTCTGATTCTGATTCTGATTCTGATTCTGATTCTCCTCATTCTGATTGAATGTGGGAGACGTTAGCCATGTGCACAAACATTGTTTTGCCCGAAAAGCCCCTCCACAAAACACCAAAACACATAGACGAATCCGATTTTGTTCACCCTCACCAAATGAGGGTGAACGTTACCTTCACTTTAATTGACTATTTTTAACTTTTAGGTCCCACCAAGGGTAACCGTAGTTAGCATTAAAAGCCTAAAAAATATGAAAATAATTAGAATCTACTTAATTCGTATTTGGAAAATTATCCCCTGCCATGCATGAGTGAAAAATGCGTGAGAACAATCTATTGAGATTTGGAAAGTTGTCAATAATGCAATGGAAGGTTTCGGATTTTCTGCCCCCATTAGTTTATTGTTCTTTTTTTTTTTTTCCTAGTTTTGTTTTTCTGTTCATTTATCTTGAAACAACATATTTAGTCCTATGATTTTGTTTTCCCTTTGACAGGGGAAGTTGTCATTTCGCCCAGTGATTGAATCAATAAACAAAAGCTCGTTGAAAAAATCCTACCAAGTCCTAAGCGTCCGGGGCTCTAGCAAACTACTGGACGTAGTGAGTAATCGAAGCCATCCAAAAATATTTTCAACAATCCGGATTTAAAAAAAAAAAATCTCTTTTCTGTAAGAATTTTTTGCAAAACCAAACCTTTGATTGCTGAGATAGACAGTTACGATTACCACTACATCTTGTAGTAATTTTGCTCACTACAGAGCCCCCGCTTCCGAGAATAATTGGATTTTTTATGCATGTCAAATCACGAACAACATAACACAGATGCACTTCTCCACTTCAAAAAAAAAAAAAAAACCAAACGGGATATATTTAAATTTTTATTCAATTGGGATTTGGTATTCAACGAAGAAGGATTGGGAGAGTTTGGCTTCAAGGTTTCATCCCATGGCCGCACTATCATCACATTTGATGCATTGAATCCTTCCATTGCAATTTGCAATGATAACTCTTTTTTCCCTTTTTGATTTACTTCCATATTTGTTGTCTTTAATACTTACCCTATCTGTCCCTAAATAAGTGTTCAGCGCGCAAACTTAGGCCTTTAAAAAAATGCATTTGTTTCGTTAAAAAATCAAAAAAAAATTCACAAATCAATAGATGACAATGAATTCTATTATATTGTGGAAAAAAATTAGAATTTTTAAAGAAAAACATGCATCTTTTGTAGGGACGGAGGGAGTATTAATTATGGTTAAATTTGGTGAGATCTAAAAGTTGGAAAGAGCCAATCAAAATGAAGATAACGTACACCCTCATTTGGCGATGGTGAACAAAATCGAACTCCAGAGAGATATTGGTGGGACACAAGTGGCAAATTAACCATGCCAAAATGGCTCATCGTCGTCAGTTTTGTGCAAAAGAGGTCAATCCTCATTTAAGGCAAGGCAAGGGATTACAAAAGAGGCTATCATCATCATTCCTAGAGGATAAAAATTCATCGAGGTCAATTGTAAAGCAAAGCTACAATTACTATAAATCTACTTTTTGATGAATTTGTTTAGGCTGCTGATTTTGTCACTTCCTTTTTTGTTAACGCCACTCCCTTGCAAGTATATTTTTTGTATAAAAATACACTTGTAGGAAAGTGCCGTTAACAAAAAAAAAGAGTGGCAAAATCATTTCCCGTTTATCTAGTTTTCTCTTTTGAGTAGGAAGTAGAAAAGCACGAAGTAGGAAAAGTGAATCGCACATAGGTTTAATTTTTCACCCCACAAATCCAAAGTTCTGGCTCTGTCCTTGTGTGCGTGTGCGAGAGCACGAGCGTGAAAGCGTCTTTCAAAAACTTTCCAAACAACTACAATTAGTGAGTGCGAGGATTGAGAACATGAGCTCAGAGTGAGGATTGAGATTGGGAGCGACAATCACTTTGAAGGATTACAATCACTTTGAAGGATTATGTGACTAAGAAAATGATCAGTAAGGATACATACACAGATTTTGTGTGGGGCTCACTACGGGTCTCACACAAACGATTTGAGCTATTCATTAAATGTAAAATATTTTTTCAAGGGGCCCCGCGAAAAATCAACTTAATTCAATATCTATATATAGATGCTCGATCCAATTATCTAATTTTTTATTATCCTGAAATCTGAATGAAAAATTAGATGATTGGATCGAGTACATATAAGTATCGGATTGAGCTAATTTTTCGTGAGGGCCTTTGAAAAAATGTTTTACATTTACTTGAATTGTTTATATGAGATTTGTAGTGAGCCCCACACAAAATCTATGTAATCTTGCTGTGTGAGTAGCAGCACTGGAAAATGACACTGGCGGAGTAAATTTGGGGCCAAAAAAATAAAAAGACTTCTAAATTTCCATGTAATATCATGTGCTCGTGCAATGCGCGCTTATTGTCATTTAGGTATAGTTCCGCTAAGCATTTTTTGTCTTTATTCAAATTTTTTTCGTGTTGGTTAATTTTGCGTCAAATTTTTGTGGATTATCGAAAAAGTAAAAAAAATACTTTCATCCAAATATTTTGGAAAATATCTACTTTTAAGCCAGAAAAGTCAAGTTTTTTGACTTTTTATCTGAAAAATTGTTATTTTCCAAAATATTTGGGTGAAAGTAAAAAAAAATTACTTTTCTAATTCCTCTTGTCGAAACGAATCAATAATCTATACAAATTTGACACGAAATTGACGAACGCAATTTTTTTAATAAGCACAAAACTTTCAAAAAATTCTTTTTAGCTAAGTGGAACACAATCAGTGATTGGTACGTGAGAGTCCTCGATCTAGCTAGCGGTCTAGCCTCGATCAATTCCCTATAGTTGACATCTCCCTCGGACTCCGTTTGATTTGGGATTTTGAATTTGAATTTGTAGGCAATGAGTTTAGAAAGAAGAGCAATGCTAAGTCCACCGAACCCAAAAGCGGTGACCGGCCACCGCACGCTTGTGGGGCCCACTCTGGGCCCCACACGGATAATCCGAGCCGTTCAATAATTTAAAAAAAAAAAACCGAGTGGGACCCGTGAGAAATCACCCCCGTCCGATACGTGTAAGTGCTCGATCCAAACTTTCAAAAATCAAATGATCCGAGCTGTTCAAAAGAGAAAGATTGAATCGAGCACTTACACGTATCGGACGGGGGTGATTTCTCATGGGTCCCACTCGGTTTTTTAAAAAAACATTATTGAACGGCTCGGATTATCCGTGCGGGGCCCGGAGTGGGCCCCACACACGTGCGGTGGCCGGTCACCGCTTTTGGGTTCGGTGAACGTAGCATTTCCATAAAAAAAAATAGGGTAATAATTGAAAATATGGGTAATGATTGGAGAGAGACAGAGAGAAAAATATGAGTAATGATTGAAAAGAAATAGGATAATAATTAGAATTCAAAATCCAAAACTCCAAAACAAACAGGTTTGTGTCTGTCACTTTTCCTCGTACCTCTTAATTTTTTAATGCGAAAAGCTAAAGGGGCCGACGAGAATTATACCAATGGGGTACCGACAGGCACGCAAGGCTCATTCTGGATCCTGCACGGATGATTCGAGCCGTTTAATAATTATTTTTACAAATAAATCGAGTAAGCCCTTGAAAAATCAGCCCAATCCGATATGTGTAGGTGCTCGATCCAATCTTTCATTTTTTCATTCAGATTTTAGGATCATTGAATGGCTCGAATCATCTATGCGGGATCCGGCGTAGACTCCGTATGAGAACCCACCTTTGATTTGTAAGTCCCACATTGGGCATTTCTGAAAGAGTTAAATGGAATATAAAAGATTTCGAGCAACTACTGTATAACTTGAGGTTAATCTTTTGAGCCACGTGGTTTAGGCGAAAGGTTAGCAGGTCAGCCGGCGCGGGTCGTTACTGTTGGTATCAGAGTACAATCCTGGTCTACATAGTGGGGGCCACCTCTAGAATTTAGTACAAGCCTGTATGCTGTACAGAGTTAAGTGTCACACCATGACCACCAGGGAAAGGTTGCTAGACCAATGCAACCCCAAGATGGGAAGATTGTGAGAACCCACCTTTGATATGTAAGTCCCACATCGGGCATTTCTGAAAGAGTTAAATGGAATATAAAGGATTCCAACCAGTTACTGTATAACTTGAGATTAACCTTTTTAGTCACGTGATTAGGCGAAGGGTTAGTAGGTCAATTGAGACGGATCGTCACACTCTGCGTGCCCGTCGATACCCCATCGGTATGATTCTTGTCGGTCCCTTTAGAATAATAGAGCATTAAGGTAGATAGATACCACTTTCTTTCTCATCTATATTTTGTGCTACCCAATGGAAAAGAATATTATTAAGAGTTTTTTTCCTTTTTATCTCTCAAACTATGCATATTTTTTCTACTTAGTCTTTAAACTATCAATTTGACGATTTCATCATCTCAACTATCATACTGTTATCTACTTTAGTCCAATAGATAACGAAAATTAGGAATTTGGACGGAAAATGCTATGTAAGGCCTGTTTGGGACCCTGTAGAACATATATTTGATTATGAGAGTCTTAGAGATAAAAATTAATTATGACCCTTTAGGATAAAATGATCAGAAAAATAAGACATTCGCACCGGTTTCAACATATTAAAAATTGGAGCACTTAATTTTTTTAACTATATTTTTTACTCCGTAGTATATAGACCTAAAAAAATTAAGTACTAAAATTTTCAAACCGTTTGGAACGGTGCGAAGATTTATTTTTCTGATCATATTATTTTAAAGAGTCATGATTAATTTTTATCTCTAAGGCTATCATAATTAAATATCTGCTTTTTATTTGGGACCTGTTAGAGAAGATACTTGATTATGAGATCTCTAGAAAAAAAAATTAACTATAACCTTTTAGCATAAAATGATTAGAAAAATAGGATCTTTGCACTGGTTCACACTAATTGAAAATTGAATCGCTTAATTTTTAACCATATTTTTAATATAGAAACAGTTTAAATTCTATATAAAGAGACTTGCAAGTCTCTTTGGGGAAAAAAAAAACTTCCATTCAAATGCTTCCCGCACATCAAGGAAGACAAATCAACAAGTTTAGAACGTCGAGTTTAACTAGCTATGATTCATTAGAGAGATTCGAGGAGCAACGAAATCTCTATAATATAAAACCGTTGACGATTCAAAAATTACGACTAACCACACTTGTTATTATTGATATTCACAACACATGGTTGTTTCCTGACTATGGTTTACTTTATGTTCATAAGCAGATCTAGAGGTAAATAGAGTTGTTTTCCTTAGACAATAATATTTAGTTTAGGGAATGACTTTGGTGTCCCTGGTCATTTTGGGGACACAGTAACTTTTGACATAATAAAATCATTATGAGTATAACCAAAACCCATTACAAGCATAATAGAACCATAGCAAGGCATAACTTGTTTGTTATGCCTTGGTTGGGTTTGGTTATGCCTTTGTTGGTTTTTTGGATATTCCTTAGTTATGTCTTGTTTGAGTTCTGTTATGCTTGTAATGTGTTTTAGTTATGCTCAAAATGGTGAAGGTATGCCAAAAATTACGGTGTCTCCAAAATGACCGGGGACACCATAGCATCATCCTTTAGTTTATCTTAATATGCAGTTCTAGAGCAATGCTATTTACCTCTAGATCTGCATGCGAACATAAAGTAAATCAGTAATAAAACAACCATGTGTTTTGAATAACAATGATTACAGTATTATTATTTTTTTTGGAAAGGCTTTTGAAGAACAATGATAACGTGTGATTTATCGTAATTACTGAATCGTCAAGGGTTTTTTGGTAGCCAAGTATTTTCTTTTGTTTGGTCCCTACTCCAAGTTATATTCTTAGTAGCCAAGCATTACCTTTTTAGCTAGACCTACTACTAGTAGTATAAATAAGGGTGCAACCCTCCTTGCAATTCATTTAGCTATCAACAAAATTTCAGAGTTTATTGCGTTTGAATTAGTACATAACTAATTTCTTCGTGAATTCCACTGTGTCAATTGCAGACACTTTGGATATGTCAATCAGATCAGTGATGTCACGTGTGGGTAATTGAAGTCCTCGATTGTTTAAGTTGGGGGAAAGGGAGGACAAAAAAAAAGATAAGAAGATAATATGGGAAGTTAAAATTCATTTCTTTTGTTTCCTATGATCTCCTTCTTCCTTGCTACATCCCTCTTCCTAAAAAACATGATATGAAAACAGCCTTATATCAGACGAAGCTGTCTAATAAACTTGCACAGCACCAATGCATGTAAGCCGTAATTTGCTTCACAGATTTGTAAGATAAACTGCGCGTGTGCACTTCACTTCAAAGTTAGCATTTCCTTTCTAAGAAGGGGTTTGACTATTGCGGGAGGGAAATTCAAATGCAGCTGAGGAGGTCGTCATGTGGATGGACCAAGTGGAGATATAAAGTTCTCAAATGACTTCAACGTGGTTTATATCGCGAGTTTGTTGCTCTCTTTTGGTTGTGGACAGAGAGGAAGCCAAGCAATCCAACTCAATGAAGATGATTGCACGTACCATTACCCATAGTAGACATATTAATAGCGCATAATGTAAAAGTACGACAGTTTGCATTTTTTGGTTTCCGAATTTGTTATCTTGTAGTATGTTATGAGGAACATGTTGCATACATTGCTTATGGTTTGTGGTTTTCAATTTCAATTGAGTGAGCTTTTTGAATATTTATTGGTAGGAGGCTGACCATGAGAAAGGGGCTAATACCGTGGGCATGAGAATGAGCACGCGCGAGACTCGTTGCGGGCACGGAGCCTTCAATTAGTATCTTTACTACTCCTATAAGTTAATTCACATTTTAGCATACATCTTTGGGAAAATCTATGGTGTCCACCTGCAAATCGGGAACACCATAACTCGGATCCAACGGCAAAAAGGAAGGCCAGCAATGCAAGTTTGACCAAAGATGACTGGTCAACCCAGTCATCCCAACAGGTAACAAAATTCGGTATAACAAAACCACTAATAGCATAACAAGTTATGCCAAAAAGGCATAACACTTTAATTGGACGGCATAACACTTTAATGGGAGGGCATAACATGAACATAACGTCACCTAAAAATGTATAACAGCCATCCAAAATAGGCATAACAAGACCACTAAATGGCATAATAGCTGAGGCATAATGGGGAAACCATTGAGGAGCATAACAAAAACCAATTCACGCATAACAAAAAGTTAAAGAAGCATAACAAAAAGCGAAAAAGGTAAAGAAGCATAATATGACCACATATAAGCATAACAATAACCTTTATAAGGCATAACATTAACGTCAAAAAGAATAACGATACCAACCCGTCGTATTTTGTTTTCTTTATTTATTTTGAATCCATTTTGAAATGTTTAACCCTGGTTAGGTGGCGAAAATATTAAAATGTTGATGTGTTATTCAATTATATTGAAGAGTAAAATGTAACGGACCATAGTAAAAAATTATTTTGAATAATCGAGGACGTTGATTTGGTTGTTATTGTTGATTTAGTTAAAATTTGAAATTTTGGGCTCCATTTAGTAAAATTTGGTCGCCATCTGGTTTATGAAGGTTTTTGATCGGTGTCTTAATTCATAATAGGAATGATAACTTATTCCCGATAAAGTTTGTAACGATAACCAATTTACTTAATTCTTGGCAGGAATATTATAATCTCTCTTACGTAAAAGATGGATGGTTTGGATTTTGAAAGAATTGCTAAAATAGTCATGGTGTGGTGAACTATAGGACTTTAATAGGTTCGTAAGAAAAGAATGTGTTTGGATAAAGAGGTTACTGACATCCCATTATCGCTGAAGTTGGCGACAAATATAGAATCAATAAGATGTGCAATGTTAACGGTTAAGATCGAGTATTTGAACAAAGTAGTTGGCAACTACCGTTAAAATCTTTACATCGAAGTTGGTTGATTATGAACCAATATCTTGTGCTATAATCTATTGTACTGGAGCCACACGATTGCATCATTAATATGACAATCGATACTGTTTATTATGTTGTGCTCGGTTATTTAATCATTCCCTAAAAGTTTAGGGTCCATCAGATTTTGAAAGCCTCTTGATCAGAACGCAGCTTCATTATTATAATGATATTGTTCCCTTGATGAAGTATGTAACGATAAGAGATGAACTCCATTTTTCATATGAATAATTTAATCTCTGTTATGTAAAAGATAGAAGGTTCTGATTGCAAAAAAAATCTCACGTGGAGATTGAGTGGTAGAGTATAACACGTTAATTTGTTCCATCACATTTAATGTGACCCATACAATAATTTTCCCCTATTTTGTATGAAAATTGCTGTAGGGAAAACAAAAGTCCCTTAATTTTGAAAATTTGGATGACGTGGAGCAATAACCACCAAGTGTGGTAAAAGGTTTTTTCCCAAAACCATTCGGAAGGTCACCACACCACAGCAGCGACTGTGTGCTAGGTCTTTCCTCGGTCTCTCCTCCACAACGGCTCATCCGACACCACCATCGACGAGTAGACGACGCCGCCTCCTTCTGCCATCACAATCGACACGTCGCCAACACCATCCATCGACACGAGTGATTTGGCCCAAGTTTGTTTGACCTAAACCCTCTCTCCATCCCCTCACCTTCCTCTCATCTGTCAACCCATTGAGAAACTGTTGGTCTCCCTCGAAACTGAAGGACGTGGAGGATGGACAAGCGAAAAGATCAGGCAAGAAATTCCCCAACGCCATCTCCATCCACACGAGTTACGCGTCCGCCGCCACATGTGTCCTCACCATCTGCAAGGTATGTCGGTTTAGTTTTATAACCCATGCATCATCTAATTTTGTCCCCCAATGTTGTTGATTCTGTAATGATAAACTCGATTTTTTGTTCATAGAAGTCATCTGAGTTGTGTCTAAACAGCAGGATTGTTGTATTTGTTAACTCGTCGGCTGTAGGGCATAAAAGATGCATGAGAAGAAGAATATTTTAGTAATTATTTTGAAATTTATCTTTGGAAAGAGAGGTCTGGTGTCTGGTGAGTTGGTTGGTGGTTGGAGTAAATTTTGCAAAACGATTAGATGGAGACAAGTGAGAACACAGAGGATATAACTAGTTATCACCTTTAATTTTTGCATGGGTTGATTGCATGATCATATGTATGATCTGGTGGATGAAATCGGATTCTATGTTCGGCCTCCTTTATCTGACCCTCATTTTCCGATATTATTGAATATTTATTGCTGATTATTACTTTTTCATCTTGATATTATGTTTGATTGTAACACTCCCATGATGAATTATGTATTTTCAGCTTGACAGATGAGATTATTGAGGAGGAGGGAACTTTGAATGGAATAAGGGCGCCATCGGCCTTCATTCTATATAAGTAATCGTTGTTAATGAAAATTTAATTATTGTAATGGTGATTTAAGGCTTACTTAGTCATGTGTTTTTGTAGCACAATATTTGACTAATACTTTATGTTTGTGCAAGTAGCAATGAAGTGATAACCAATCTAAAAGACGTTGGTACGAGAATAACAAATGAGGTAAAATTTGAATTTTCACATGTTGGGTCTTCTTTGATTTGTTTGAACTTATATTTAATATAATGTGGTTAAAAAGTTGGCATGATCATAGTTGCATGATTTGGTTCGTATTGTAGATAAAGAGGGACATTGGTCAGCAATGGAAAAACTTGTCGAAAAAAGAGAGGCAAAAGTACAAACATTTGGCTCAGTTGGCCAAAGAGGACCTTGCTAAGCAGAAAGCTTTACTTCCTCCAAAACTCAAAAAAGTTAGTACAAATTGTAGGGACCTGTATAAGTAGGTAAACATGGTATGACCTGATTTTGGAATGCCAACTTATTTGGTGATGGTTGTTGATTTTTGCAGAGAAAGTTACAAAATCGTATGGCCTTGAAGTCCATTGTTCTAATAGTAAAAAAGTTAAGCACAGATCAACGCCTTGCTGTTGAGCTTATAGGGTTGGGTGGAATATTACATTTGAGGTGTACGGTTCTTAATCATCCGCTATGTAAGTGGTTGGTAAAAAATTTTGATCCTAAAACTCGTTCACTGACTGTTCATGGCCGGACATTTCTTCTCACTGTTGCTCACGTGCACGAGTGCTTAGGAATTAATGCAGAAGGCAAGGTTATTGACTTGGAGGTGAATATGTCGGATGAATTTTCACAACTTTGTGAAAACATAGGAATGACAAAAGGGGTAGTCCAATTGAAAGAGCTAAGAGAGTACCTGGAGGAAACGGAAGAAGTAGGAGATGTGTTCAAGAGGAAATTTGCGTTGTATATGTTGGGATGTTTTTTATGCCCAACCACAAAGGCAGGTGTTACTCGATCGTTTATGAATGGTGTTAGTGATGTTGTGGCAATGGGTAATCAAAATTGGGCGAACCTGACCTTAGACTTTTTGTGCAAAGGTATACAGGAACAACGCGATAAGCATCTTGTACAACCAAATGGGTGTTTGTTCCTCTTGGTGGTATGTTGTTATTGAACCTGATTGTAGACTCTTAGTGATTTAGTTTTTTTCTATGCATTATAAATGATAACTTTATTTTCTGATAATGTAGGTTTTCTACTTCGATCGTGTGTCTCCAAGTCCTACAGTTACGTCTTACGTTAGAAATTTTCCGTCTTTGGTGAATTGGGGTGATATTGAAATTAAGAACATCTTGCACGAATTTGACAAAATTGGAGGTTATGATAGTGAGGGGGTGGCAGTTCGTTTTACAATGGATGAAGGGACGAAGGTGGATGGAAAAATCAGTGGCAATGAAGCCGGCATGTCCCAAATTTCGTCTGGAGATGTAGATGTCATGACAAGTACTTTGGTAACAGTAGCAAGTCTCTTGCTTCGTCAAAATATGATACTGGCGAAGCACTTTGGGTCTGAAATGTTGTATGATTTGCAAGCACAAACTGCTCAAGAAATGGACCCCAAGCATGGCCTTGAAGGACAATCCTCTCACCTCGTCACGCAACTCACTGGATTACGTACATGTCGAACTTCAAGTTTGAAAGAGTTTGAAACCCATGATCCAATGCTGAACCAAGCGAAGGCTGTTGAAACAAATCCAATGCAAGCGAGCCACCTTGCCTCAGAAATGCTGTCTAAGCAGCCGCAACAGCAAGAACAACCACCACCACAAATGGCTCAACAAATGGACCTCAACCAATCAGTCATCCTTGAAGTACAATCCTCTCCCCTCTTTACGGGAGTACATACATGTGAAACTTCAACGCCCAACGAGTTGAAAACCCCCGATGATGCGCTCAACAAAGCAAAGGCTGTCTATGGCATGTCGACATCTTGTTTTGATCAATATAACATGAGGATTGACACTCGAAATGAAATGATAGAAATGGACATGGATGACAATCAGGATGTCATTTCACCTTCACTGGTATCGGGCTTGAAGTCAGTTGCTGGTTCGAGTAGAGGTACTGAGACTCGAAAGAGGAAGATACAACAGGACGTAGATGAGGATGTAGGTTCACCGTCACCGGTATCGGCCTTTAAGTCGCAGGCTGGTTTGAGTAGGGGAAGGAAAAAAAAGTTGGCCTTTGGAAAACCTGTCATGGCCTTTGTGGAAGTCAATGATGAACCACGGCGGTTGCGAGAGCGTGGTGAGATAAAGAAAAGCCAGTTCCAGCGTTCTCCATTTACTAAGGACGGTCTTAAGAAGAGGAATCCTTCGGAAAAAAAAATCAAGTAAACACTCAATCAACCAATATTGCGGATCACCATGAAATGGTGGACAACATTGATATCAACGTTCCCACGGTGTGTGTCTTAATATCATGTACATTTATTGTCCTTTATTCATAGTCAATTTCCAATTCATGGTTGTGATATTTAATTTCCTGTTCAATTCAACAGTTTCGTGGACTCTATGGAAACTTCAAGTCTTTGAAGTTTGCTGGTGCTATGCAGGAGTTAAATCCACAAAGTAAGGTTATTACTCATTCCCAATTCCCCTTGTCCAATGTAGTATGAAGTGTAACTCATTCTTGTTTTGTATTTGGTTATTGTCTTGTCTTCTATAGGCGTATATTCGAAAAACGGTGGATTCGCCAACACACACAACCCCGGAACCCTTAAACGAGCATGAAAAGTTGTTGACGGCGTTCATTTTTGATCCGTCTGATCCATTTACTGGGTACAATTTTTCAAATTTCGCCTATATTCCTTTGTTTGCCGTTGTGAACTATGACATTTGTTTTTCATGACCACATTCATACTTGTAGGGATGCTTACGTGCACTTGAAAATGTTTGGAATTGAAAGATTCTTTGCAACCCGGTATGATTTGTGCAGTTTGAAACCCAAAGCATGGATATTGACACGGTTTGTGTGATATGATTTTCCCACCGGGTTGAAGTTTTAAATTTATTATGATTCATTTGCATTTTAGTCCAATGTGGTTACCTATGTATGATTGTAGATTATAAATTTGGTTGCTGTGCAAATGACAAATGAGGAAAGGGCCAACCATCCAGACATGCGCCACTTTATGTGGTATTTACCGGTTATGGTATCGGTTAGTATAATTACTTTCACATAAATAATTTCCCCTTGTCCCCTTTCTATCCTGTAGTATAGGCATTGTTTATATTTCCTGTAATTTTGCAGAGGCAAATATTAGGCAATCCCAACCTCAATGATTCCGATTTGAAGAAGTTATGTGATAGTTATTTTGGCAATGCAAATTTTACTGCTGACCTTAGCTCATGCTCCATGGTAAAGTTATGTTAGTACTTTTGCAAAACGATTATACTTAATTTGTCTTCAATCATGATTGGCTTATCTTTGGTCGTAGATATACATACCAACAAATGATCGTGGGAGCCATTGGTTTTGCATCAAGGTAGACATGGGCATCCAGATGGCATACATTTTCGATTCGAAACCGGCCACTCGATCCAATTCATTCCGTAAGCGACTGACAAAACAAGTGGTATGGCACACTTCGCATATACCTTGTTTTACGGTCTTGCCATTTTTTATTCTATCTTAGTACTTGTATTTACAATTAGATGGAGGTATTACATCGCGCATTGCGGTTGCAATATGGAGACCTGTATAAGGCTGATGTCAGCAAGTTTGACATTGCTAATGTTCAAAGGCAACCCCTGCAGCATGAGACCGACGGGTAAAATCATGAAACTTTTTGGACTGTTACTTGTGCTACTTCTATTACTTGTGTTTCAAAGTGGTTTACTGACAACATCACACTTTATTTTCTGCAAATTTAGGTATGATTATGGATTGTTCGTTATAAAATTCATGCAAGGGTTCAATTACCCATCTGGTGTACACTGGGTTAGTCCCACCTAAAGTACAAGTACATTCGTTATTGCGTAATGAACTGGTTGCTATAGTGTTTGTTTGCTAAGGTTCATGTTTTCGGTTTTGTAGATGGATGATACTGAGAGGCTAAGGTTGTTAATGGATTTGCTTGTTGACCCAAATAATCGGGAAGCCGATACGGTTGTGAAAAAATTTCACAAATGGAAGACAGAAAAACGTAAATCCGGCTTTGTGTATGCAGGTGGTCACTTGGTTCATTTCGACACTAACAATCTATAGGCATGGGTTTTTGGGATTTTTTCTTTGACTTCGATCAGTTGTTGTGCCAAAAAGGGCTTCCAAGTAGTTTAATACGGGGTGGTGAATTTTGTTTGTCTGCGGGTGTAGAGACTCGCAAATTTGTTTCAATTTCAGAAAAATCGTTTATTTCGTTAAGTAGTTGTATTGTTAGTAAAATCGCTCGTATGTTGCGGGGTGTACGGAGATACGTATTCGGGTGTGTATCGGACTCTTGGAGGTTGGTAAAATGTTAGTTTTGATGTTGTATTGATGCTTGAAAGTGTTAGTACCAAGTCGGGTTCGTTTCGGTGTCCGTTGAAAAAAATTCTTTTTCTGCCCTTCATGAACCGGTACAGCTTTTCCCCGTACCGGTACATGGTGTCCAGAAGTTGTGCTTTCTGACAGTTTGAAGGTTCATGAACCGGTACAGCTTTTCCCCGTACCGGTACATGGTCTGTTTTCTGTACTTTTTCAGCACGCTTTTTGGACCACTATAAATACTCCTTTTTGTCATTTCCCACACCATTTGGCCACGAAAATAGATCTAAACACCCCCTCTCACCCACCTCACTCCAATCTCACCCAAACCTCTTGATTTTAAGTTCAAATCTTCAAGATCCAAGGGTTTCCAACCTCAAATCTCACTTGAATCTTGCTTTTGGAGAACAAGAGGTAAGTTTGTATTCTCACTCTTGTCTTGGGGCTCTCACCCACGTTTTTCTCTCTCTCCTCTCAATCACTTGTTGATCCTCGTTTGTTTATCATGTTTTTGGGTCGTATTCACTCTAGATCTTGTACCTAAGCTTGGGTGAAGCTCATTTTCGAAGGATTCAAGGGTTTGGCTCTCGGTAGACCTAGGGTTTTGCTCAAAACCCACTTTGGTAGGGATTTCTCTCTCTCTACATGTTTTATGGTGATTAAGAGTGATATTGGTGATTGATTGCTATTTATGTTCGAATGGGGTGCTTGTGGCTTGGTAGTTGCTTATTTTATCAAAAAGGGGTAAAATGGTCATGATTGTTATAGTTCATGGGTTACGTGTAATGTGTGTGATAATGTTCGTACGTGTAACATGTGGTTGGAGCATCGGAAATGATCATGGAAATAGCGGATTTGTTGTGATGAAGTGAATGTGGTGTATATTGTGACGCAAGGGGTGGAAACACAAGAATCGCAAGGGGTGGATTATATTGTGACGCAAGGGGTGGAAACACAACTCGCAAGGGGTGGAAATGGGTTGGAGGAAGCGTGTGTGAGTGTGTGTGTGTGTGTGTGAGAATTGGTATGTTACATGAAATAGCATTGACTTGCGTTGTTGGACCTTGTCATGTAATTCAATTTGCCACATTCATGCTTATCATCTTATTGCATATAGAATCTGTAGAGAATTTCCTACTGGGCTCTAGTAGCTCAACAAAATCCTTCTTTTCAGGTTTAAACGCCGGTCAGTAGCGTGCATGCCTTGAACTTGAGACGTGGAGACTTTTGGAGGCCTACTTGACTTTGTTACTCATCCATCTTTGTATTTAGTTTACTTTTGGGTTTGAGATGGCCTTGTAACTAAATTTGTTGTTGAACGATCTTTTGCTTAAAGTGGTAACGTTCTTAATACTTGTACTTGAATCGAAGTTTAACTTGGGCCGGAGTGCCAACGTTGTATATTTTGAAACTTGGAGACTTGGCATGTAATTAAACAGGTGGGAACTCTCTTTTGGGATATTATTTACTTAATGCGAGGACTTTTATTGAAATGGTTATTTATTTATGTTTAAAAATCGAGGGCGTGACAAATTGGTATCAGAGCGTCTAGGTTTGAATACTTTGAGACCGTGGGGAGACTTCTAGTCTCATGGGTTCAAAAGTCACGCCATTTGCATAACATAGGTGTGTTTATGTGTATTGATCATTATTTGGCTTACGCGGCATTGCATTTAAAACATGATAGAGGGGTGTTGAGTTGATTTGGCCTTTATTGGGATAGTCGGGGGTTTTTAACCTCATTAAGTGATGTTTTTGTTGATGAGTTCCTTTTTCTTATGCCTTGTATCTAGATGCCTCCGAGAACGCGTGCTAGAGCAGGTGAGGCCGAGAGTCGGGGTGGCCGTGGTCGTGGCCGTAGGGGTGGCCGTGGTCGTGGCCGAAGGGAACCGGTTGAGGATGAGATTAGTCAGCATGGTGAGAATCCGAGTGGGAATTTGGGGGAAGGGGCCGGAGGTGGTCGAGGAGAGGAAGAACCGATAGTTCAAAACCCTTTTGCTAGGGACTTTGTTGCGGCTCTTGCGGCCGCTAATCTTCTAAACCCCGCGCCGAGGGAAGGTGCCGAAAGTCGTGCTTTATCGGTTATGAGGGAATTTAGCCGTAGGAATCCACCAACGTTCGACGGGTCGAGTAGTGACCCTCTTGTGGCCGATCACTGGCTAGCTCAAATTCGAAAGCTTTTTAGGGCTCTTGGATTACAGAGGATGACTTACGGGTGAACATTATGGCCGTACAACTTACCGGGGAAGCTAATGAGTGGTGGGAGTCAGTCCTAGAATCGAGAAAGGATGCGAGGAGGGCGGCGAGAACCGCGGCTCAAGCAAATGAGCCGGATGTGGAGAGCTTAACTTGGGTCGAGTTCGAAATGCTCTTCGAGGAGCAATACTTTCCACAAACTAGCCGTGACCAATTGAGGGAGGAGTTTGAGAAGTTAGAACAGGGAAATATGACCGTGTCGGAATACGCTTTAAAGTTCCAATCCTTATCCCGTTTTGCGCCGGAATTGGTGGCAATTGAAGAAAGAAAATGTAGGCGGTTCGAGAGGGGTTTACATGAGACTGTGAAGAAGTTTGTGGTGGCACAACGCAAGGGGAAGTTTTCCGAGGTTGTGGAGTGTGCGAGGAGTATCGAGACTCCGAGGGAAGCGCCGAGAAATTCGAAGGCTTGGGAACCGAGGCAGCCGGTTGGGGGCGTGAGCTCCTCTTCGGGGAGTTTTGGTAGTCAGGGGAGGAAGAGGCAACGAGATCAATTTTCGGCTTCGCAGGGTCCGTCAAACTTTAGACCTCAATCTTCTTCGTCGTTTGGGACTCGGGGAAACCCGAATAGGCCTCCGGTTGTGTGTCACGAGTGTGGTCAAGCGGGGCACATCCGTGCTCAGTGTCCGCAGCTTCTGGGCACGTGCTTTACTTGTGGGAAGGCCGGTCACTTTGCTAGGAATTGTCCGCTTGGGGAGGGGACTCGAAGCGAATCGGGTTCGGTGCAGCAATCAAGGGGTGGTCAGAGTTCAGGTCGGCAATCGTTTCGGGGTAATCAGAGGCAGCAACAGTCTCACTTCCGTCAGACCATATCAGCTCAGGGATCTCAGGCTGAGAGAGGGGCGAGTTCGTCAGCACCTACTCAGGGTTCTGGTCAGCGGGGTGGACACGTTCAGGGTCAGATGACTCAGAGAAGGGCTTTTGCTATCACTTCAACCATTCCGCCACCACCACCTGTCACTTCTCAGACCCCAGAGGCTTCGGTCGTAAGGGGTACATTTCTATTGTTTAATTCCTTTGCTAGAGTATTATTTGATTCTGGAGCATCGCATTCGTTCATTGCTGCATCTTTTGCTTGTACTTTGGAGTTGGAATTTGAGAGTATTAGTCCTCCGTTGTTCGTTGAGACACCTATAGGAGGTAGGTCGCCGTTAGATCGTATTTGTCGGGATTGCGAACTTATCATTCGAGATCGTCGTTTCACTTTTGACTTCATTGTGTTGAATATGTCGAGTTTCGATCTCATATTGGGAATGGATTGGTTATCTACGTTCCACGCCACCATTGATTGTTTCAAGCGTCGAGTCCGTATCTGTCCGCCTGAGGGTCCTTGTTTCGAGTTCTTAGGGGAGCGACGGGAACCGTTAGAACCGTATCTGTGTGGGTCTCGAGAGCAGGAGTCGATGTATGCCTTGTTAGCGAGTTTGGCCTTAGATGAGGACATATCCGCGCGTGGGGAGTTACCCCTTGTTGTTTGTGACTTTCCAGACGTATTTACGAAGGAGTTACCTGGTTTGCCACCCGAAAGGGAAATCGAATTCTCTATTGACTTGCTTCCTGGTACTGCTCCCATTTCTGTGCCTCCTTATCGTTTCGCGCCCGCCGAGTTGAGAGAATTGAAGACGCAGTTGCAAGAGTTGGAAGGTTTGGGGTTTATTCGTCCGAGTACGTCACCGTGGGGAGCACCGGCCTTGTTTGCTCAGAAGAAAGATGGGTCGCTACGTTTGTGCATCGATTATCGTAAGTTGAACCGTGTCACTATTAAGAATAAATACCCAATGCCTAGAATCGACGATTTGTTTGACCAGCTTCGAGGTGCAACTTGTTTCTCTAAGATTGATTTGAGGTCCGGCTATCATCAAGTAAGGGTTCGGAGGGAAGACATTCCTAAGACCGCTTTTCGTACTCGTTATGGCCACTACGAATTCGTTGTTATGCCGTTTGGGTTGACGAATGCACCGGCAACTTTCATGGATTTGATGAACCGCACCTTTCGTGCCTATCTTGATCGTTTCGTGGTCGTTTTTGTAGACGATATCCTTATCTACTCACCTTCAGAGGAGGAACACCAATCTCATCTTTCTATCGTTCTTGAACTCTTGAGAGAGAACCAATTGTACGCCAAACTTAGCAAGTGTGAATTTTGGATGTCCGAGGTTAAGTTTTTGGGTCACGTTGTATCGATGGATGGGGTGTCCGTTGATCTGGGAAAGATAGAGTCCGTGATGGATTGGCAACGACCGAAGAGTGTCTTTGAAATCCGTAGCTTCTTGGGCTTGGCCGGGTACTATCGTCGTTTTGTCCTCGATTTCTCCCGTTTAGCGGCTCCGATGACGAAGTTGACTCGTAAGGGGACTCGTTTTATTTGGAACGACGCGTGTGAGAAGGCCTTTGAAGAATTGAAGAGAAGGTTGACTACCGCTCCGGTTTTGGTTGTGCCTGAACGGGGAGTCGGTTATTCAGTGTACTGTGATGCTTCGAAAGAAGGGTTAGGGTGCGTATTGATGCAGTTGGGGCGAGTGGTAGCGTACGGATCGCGGCAATTGAAGACTCACGAGCGGAATTACCCTACCCATGATTTAGAACTTGCGGCCGTCGTTTTTGCATTAAAGAGTTGGCGTCATTATCTTTACGGTGAGATATTCGAGGTGTTTTCCGATCATAAGAGTCTTAAGTATTTGTTTTCTCAAAAAGAACTCAATCTACGTCAACGCCGTTGGATGGAACACCTAGAAGACTACGACTTTGAATTGCAATACCACCCGGGAAAGGCGAACGTTGTAGCGGACGCATTGAGTAGAAAATCGACACATCTTGCTAGTTTAGCTATCCATGAGTGGAAAACAATGAACGACTTGGGTTCGTACGCTTTGCATTTTGAGCAGATTCGAGAGGGAGTCACCTTATGTAACTTGACCGTTCAATCAACCTTGTCGACTCGAGTAGTTGAGGCCCAACAGCAAGACGAAGAAGCAGGAGAGTTTCGCGCCAAGTTTCTTAGCGGAAATGCTCGAGAGGGGTGGATGATTCATGCCGATCAAGGTTTGCGATATCAAGGAAAATTGTTCGTACCCGTTTCGTGTCGGGAGGAAATCTTGCGAGAATTTCACCATTCGCCTTTAGCCGTGCATCCGGGGGGAAAGAAAATGTACCATGACTTGCGTAGACAATTTTGGTGGCCGGGAATGAAGAGGGACGTCGTCGTTTTCGTATCCAAATGCCTTACGTGCCAGCAAGTCAAAGCCGAACATCAACGACCCGCCGGGGAGTTACAACCATTACCTGTAGCCGAGTGGAAGTGGGAGAATGTGACTATGGATTTCGTTACCGGTTTACCAAGGTCACCGAGGGGGCATGATGCCATATGGGTGATAGTTGATCGATTGACCAAGTCAGCGCATTTCTTACCTATTCAGGTTTCGGATTCGATTGAGACGCTTAGCCGTTTGTACATCCGTGAGATTATCCGTCTTCATGGGATTCCCGTTTCTATCTTGTCGGATCGAGATCCAAGGTTTACCGCGCGCTTTTGGCAAAGTCTGCAGGCCGCTCTTGGCACCAATCTTTTATTTAGCACCGCGTATCATCCTCAAACGGATGGGCAATCCGAGAGAACGATCCAAATTTTAGAAGATATGCTCCGGGCTTGCGTTATGGATTTTCGAGGTAGTTGGGAAGATCACCTACCGTTAGTCGAATTCGCGTACAATAATAGTTACCAATCTAGTATCGAGATGGCACCGTATGAGGCTTTGTATGGGAGACCGTGTCGATCACCTGTTTGTTGGACCGAGTTGGGCGAGGCTACATTGGTCGGGCCGGAATTGATTCAAGAGACTTCCGAAAGCACGAGAGCGATTCGTCTACGTCTTCTTGAAGCACAAAAGAGAACCACCGAGCAAGTCAAAGTGATTCGTCAACGATTGTTAACCGCGCAAAGTAGGCAAAAGAGTTACGCTGATCGCCGTCGCCGACCGTTATCTTTCAAAGTGGGGGATCACGTGTTTCTTAAGGTATCGCCACGTCGGGGACTATCTCGTTTTGGGCAAAAAGGGAAGCTTTCACCGCGTTTCATTGGACCATTCGACATTATCGAGAAGATTGGGGAAGTTGCCTATCGACTGGCCATGCCACCGAGGTTATCGGAGGTTCACGACGTATTTCATGTATCAATGTTGCGAAAGTACGAACCGGATCCGTCTCATGTCTTAGAGTGGTCCGAATTAGAGTTGGAAGCTGATGCGTCTTATGAGGAGGAGCCGATACGTATTCTAGATTCACGTGACCAAGTATTGAGGGGCAAGACTATTCCGTTAGTGCGAATTCTGTGGAGTCATCTCGGGAAGGAAGAGTCGACATGGGAGAGGGAAGACGAGGTTAGGGAGAAGTATCCGCACCTATTTTCAAGTTGAATCAATGTAAATCTCGAATTTTGGTTGTGTGAGTGTTGGTTTGATTGTTTCATGATATGTGTTGTAGTAGAGGCAAGACTACTTGATGCATAAGTATGTATGACTTGAATTGTAAATTTCGGGACGAAATTTCTTTAAGGAGGATAGATTGTAGAGACTCGCAAATTTGTTTCAATTTCAGAAAAATCGTTTATTTCGTTAAGTAGTTGTATTGTTAGTAAAATCGCTCGTATGTTGCGGGGTGTACGGAGATACGTATTCGGGTGTGTATCGGACTCTTGGAGGTTGGTAAAATGTTAGTTTTGATGTTGTATTGATGCTTGAAAGTGTTAGTACCAAGTCGGGTTCGTTTCGGTGTCCGTTGAAAAAAATTCTTTTTCTGCCCTTCATGAACCGGTACAGCTTTTCCCCGTACCGGTACATGGTGTCCAGAAGTTGTGCTTTCTGACAGTTTGAAGGTTCATGAACCGGTACAGCTTTTCCCCGTACCGGTACATGGTCTGTTTTCTGCACTTTTTCAGCACGCTTTTTGGACCACTATAAATACTCCTTTTGTCATTTCCCACACCATTTGGCCACGAAAACAGATCTAAACACCCCCTCTCACCCACCTCACTCCAATCTCACCCAAACCTCTTGATTTTAAGTTCAAATCTTCAAGATCCAAGGGTTTCCAACCTCAAATCTCACTTGAATCTTGCTTTTGGAGAACAAGAGGTAAGTTTATATTCTCACTCTTGTCTTGGGGCTCTCACCCACGTTTTTCTCTCTCTCCTCTCAATCACTTGTTGATCCTCGTTTGTTTATCATGTTTTTGGGTCGTATTCACTCTAGATCTTGTACCTAAGCTTGGGTGAAGCTCATTTTCGAAGGATTCAAGGGTTTGGCTCTCGGTAGACCTAGGGTTTTGCTCAAAACCCACTTTGGTAGGGATTTCTCTCTCTCTACATGTTTTATGGTGATTAAGAGTGATATTGGTGATTGATTGCTATTTATGTTCGAATGGGGTGCTTGTGGCTTGGTAGTTGCTTATTTTATCAAAAAGGGGTAAAATGGTCATGATTGTTATAGTTCATGGGTTACGTGTAATGTGTGTGATAATGTTCGTACGTGTAACATGTGGTTGGAGCATCGGAAATGATCATGGAAATAGCGGATTTGTTGTGATGAAGTGAATGTGGTGTATATTGTGACGCAAGGGGTGGAAACACAAGAATCGCAAGGGGTGGATTATATTGTGACGCAAGGGGTGGAAACACAACTCGCAAGGGGTGGAAATGGGTTGGAGGAAGCGTGTGTGAGTGTGTGTGTGTGTGTGTGAGAATTGGTATGTTACATGAAATAGCATTGACTTGCGTTGTTGGACCTTGTCATGTAATTCAATTTGCCACATTCATGCTTATCATCTTATTGCATATAGAATCTGTAGAGAATTTCCTACTGGGCTCTAGTAGCTCAACAAAATCCTTCTTTTCAGGTTTAAACGCCGGTCAGTAGCGTGCATGCCTTGAACTTGAGACGTGGAGACTTTTGGAGGCCTACTTGACTTTGTTACTCATCCATCTTTGTATTTAGTTTACTTTTGGGTTTGAGATGGCCTTGTAACTAAATTTGTTGTTGAACGATCTTTTGCTTAAAGTGGTAACGTTCTTAATACTTGTACTTGAATCGAAGTTTAACTTGGGCCGGAGTGCCAACGTTGTATATTTTGAAACTTGGAGACTTGGCATGTAATTAAACAGGTGGGAACTCTCTTTTGGGATATTATTTACTTAATGCGAGGACTTTTATTGAAATGGTTATTTATTTATGTTTAAAAATCGAGGGCGTGACAGCGGGGGAATTGCCAAAGTCGGGGTATCCGGGAACCGGCATACTCCTACTCCTTCGAAGGGTTCTAACTGTAGTTTAACATATTGGGTATCTGACTTTTGCTTGTATATTTAACTGGCCCTGTCATTGGTGAGATTAGGTTTGAGTTAAAGCTACATTTGGGATGCTTGTACATGTCTAATGGAGTTGTCATTGTTGGGACTTGGTTTGAGATACAATTGATTGACCATCCGATAGTGGGGTTGTAGAATCATCCACGTTTCTGTTGTAGTCGATGGCTTTGGTGGTTATTAACATTGTACACCTCCTATTATTAAAAACCATGTCTTCATATTTTTCCGGAATGCTTTACAATGGCATTCATGGACACCAACGAAGACAAATAAGGGTACTTTTAATTTAATTTGTGTACTAAACTAAACACTTACATGTCATTTACGGAGTATTTATAAACAATAGAAACTACTAACGTAAAACGTTTACGATTTGTGGACGTAGTTATTTTCTTAACGTTCAGTTACAATTTGAATTTGGACAGCCCAGTGATTGAAACTTTTTTTAGTTGTCGTACATCTCACATGTTTGTATTGAACCAATTGGAATTTTTGAAAACCTAACAGAATGGCAAAAGAGTCAGCTGATTTTTTTTACCCACGATATTGTACTCCACAAAATAAATATTTGAAGGTAAAAATTCGAAATTCTATTTACAAAGGGTGGCCAATTGATTTGCACATACGTATTGTTTTTTGTCACCCATTACTTCTCCCACCAATTTTCTGATGAAACAATATAGGGCACTTAAGGTCCAGTTTGTTCCTTATTTTTAAAATTGGCTTTTAAAATTTCCCGCCCATGTTTAAATTTTAAAACAATTTCCCAACTTAAAAATATTACTCCCTCCTGTCACCTTCCCTGTATAAATTGTACCCTCAAATCCGGTATGCTTCTCTCTCTCTCTCTCTCTCTCTCTCTCTCTCTCTCTCTCTCTCTCTCTCTCTCTCTCTCTCTCTCTCTCTCTCTCTCTCTCTCTCTATCTATCTTAAGTACTCTCTCTCTCCCTTAAGTACTCATTCACTTCCACCTTGTCTCTGCGTTCAAGTTGGACGATTAAGCAACCAAGGCAAGCTTCTACCACTGCATAAACGTGATTACCAGGTATGAAACCAGAACAGCTGTTTAACTAAGTTATCTCTATTACAGCTATTTTAATGTAATATTGTATGATCGATTTAGGTATCGATTGTAGAGCCCAAATGTCTTCGTCCAGCACTAATAACATGGGTGATGATCGGGACAAGCCTCTGGGTCTTCTTTATGACCCAACAACACCAAACTGTCATTGTGGGATGTGGGCGAACTTGAGGATTGCAGGGCCTAACTCGAAATACAAGAGGACCTTGTACTATTCCTGTTCAAAAATTACGGAAAGGTGTAAGTTCTTTAGGTGGTGTTTGCCCATAGCTGGGCAAAGTCATGCTCTGGGATTTGTTCATGGATGTGATGATGGATTTGATGATGGATTTCATGGATACGCTGAAGTGAGTACGAACAACGGAGCCCATGTTGATGTCCTTCAAACAAAGGTTGATATGTTGGAACTGCGCGTTCGGTTCATGAAAAATATAATCAACGGATTGCTCTGGTGTTTATTTGGTGCAATAGTCATACGAGTAATATTTTTCAAAGGTTAAGTTCTTGGGACCCCGCTGTTGAACTCAAATCTAGTAACACTAATTCGTACTTTACATTTAATTTTGAGGGTATTCTACTTTGTATTATATGGCGCATGATAGGAACACAAGGCTATGTTGTTCGTATTTATCTAAGTAATTTAGGTGCAGAATGCGCCAGTTATGTTAATTTTTTTTGTTATTCCATTTCGAAAAGAGTTCAGTACGTTGTACTTGTCGGGTATTGGAGCACATGGTTATCCAAATTCCTGGTTATACTATCATTACCTGTTGTTTCCTTTGTGAATCAAGTGGAAAAGATAGTGTAAGAGGAATTTGGACTACTACGGCAGGTTTTCCGAGGAGGGCATTGGCTTTTTACAATTACTGGAACTCGGCAAGGAGAAGGAAAGGAGGGGATAGAATTGCAATGAATAAAATGGATCTACAAATCCCGTAACTTTTTTCTTGTTCTTCTTGGTTCTCTTTACATACATGAATACCACAAGTTACATCAAAGAGGCATTAAGCATGTATGGATTTTTGTCTCCATACATGAGTACCACAATATAAATGAAATAACGATTATACTACATATGTGGATGGAATATGTTGTGGTACCTCCGAAGCCTTCCACAAGGGTACGATGTGACTATAATTCCACGAAGTAAAGAGAAGGCTTTCCACCATCTACCTTGACTAGCTGACAGGATGCACATGATGCAGTGCTGACTAGCCCGCTAATTCCATTTGATTGTAATAAGCCCACTAATTCGATTGTTGTAGTGTATTAAGCCCACTAATTCGATTATTGCATTCCCTAATACCTCCCATCGTGATTATAAGAACAATCTCACTGAAAGAAATGAATATTGTGAGAACCCTCACAAGCCAACAGAAGAACTTCCCCAAAGGGATTTCAAAATAAGAACTGTGCATGGTAGTAGTATGGATTACTTTGCTTCATCAGAAACAACCCTCACCCCTACTTATACTAGTTTCCAATTTGATAAGGCGTGGAGTGACAACAGTAGCCTGCAAAGTAAAGGACGTATTTTGGCAAGTTGGCCTGCAAAAAAGTAAATGGTATGAAATGACTCCACTAACTTCCAAGATGACAGAACGCATTCGCACTACAAATTTTTAAAGGTATGTCCGGTCAAACCTAATTTTATAGGTGAAAGAGGAGGGCATTGGCACTGATAAAATATAAAGGTATGTAAGGACTACTACGCTATCTTCCAAAGTCAAAGAGGCATTATTGGCTTTGCAGACATGATTAATACTATGAAACGACTACACTACATATCTTCTTTCAAAGAGGCATTATTGGCCGTGTAGAAAATACCAGCTATGTCAGGTGTCAGGTGCAACAGTATGTCCCAGACAAGAAGAGGCATTATTGGCCCTGCATAAAAATTAAAGGTGAGAGGACTAGACAGTGTTGGATAGTATAAGAGGCATTATTGCCAAGGTCCTGCAAAGTAAATAGACCCAACTTATTGGCAATGTGGGGGCCAACGAATTTGTCCGTATCCGTCATTTTTTCCTATCTCTAAATCTTACACAATGGATCGGCCAATCGGTCATAAACGATAGGAGTAGAGTCTGTTCGTAAGTGAAAGAGGCATTATTGGAAACATGGCCTCAATAATTGAACCCCCTCCGTCCCAATTTAATTGTCCCAGTTCTATACCGTTAAAGTGGTAAATCCATTACTATTTTAATGGATCTTATTGTCCCTCCGTCCCAATTTCTTTTAAAGGCTCTTGTTCTATAATTGAATGTTTCCAAAATGACCTAAAACATTATAAATTACAATACATAATTTTTTGACAAGTGGACAACTATTTAGATGTTTTCAAGTTTGGGCATACAATCGATCGGTGAATCGGTCACCATGGAGATTACACTATCCTTTCCCTAAATTTTAAAGTTTCCCTGCAACAACTTGTTGTCTTAATACGAAAGGACTGAAATATGGTAACTTCGAAACTGAGCTTGTTGAATTATTGGAAATTTTATAGATGAGAATTTTCGACACCAGTTTTTGACAGTACTCTATCCAAGTACAGGGAAGGAGGAATTATTGTATTCTAAGTGGGATGGCCCCCATTGCGTATGTGATTTACTGGCAAAACGGCCACATTTGCAGACAATACAACGTGCTCTCTCCAAAATCCTTACGTACTTCATATTTCCTTTTGAAAGAAATTAGTTGGTGTTAATTTTTGGGTTTTAATGTCATGTTATCACATATCGATATTTCCTTGGGAGATTAACATGAGTTGCTATAGTCACACGACTGGCCTTGAGATAAATTTTACGAGAAACACCCAAAATGAGTCCGCATCCATATTGCGTGATTCAATATGTGGTTTGTATAAAACATGATGGTTGCCTCAAAGTGCAGTAAATAGGACGCATAATCCTAACCACAATCGATCACCCAATGAGTCATGAGTCATATACAGGTTGTGAGAAACTTCCCATTCGCTAGTAAATAAAACAAAAACCACCAAACCACAATCTGTGCCACCATGAAATGGTCACCATATAATCAAAAGTAAGTCAAAGCTCCTATCAAAGCACAAAAAGGGGACCACGAAATTCACGAGTGACTTCCATGTTAGTTTAACAACATGCCAAAACCCAAAATGCACTTGAAAACCTGCCAACGGACATCAAGTGCCCAACTCCAACTACCCTGCCAAATAGTTTACTTCCACCATTCCCACATACTGCCTTTACCATATTGCATAAATTACTACATAATACCAAGTTAATAGTCACCTAGTCCTCCCAACGTCCACCCAAGAAACACCGACACTAATCAGTTTAGATTTAGTTTTGTTCAGTCACCAATTCAACAGCAATTATATTAACAAACCTGTGAAGCCCTTGACCTCCATCATTCCTCAACAAAACTGTCTTCATCTTCATCATCATCAGGACAGACAACGCGCTCCACCCTTTTCAACTTCCCCCACATGGCAATCTGGTTCTCTTGCACAGTGAGGATCATGTCACGCAGGCCTTCCAAAGAAGCAGGGTTGTTGACCGCCCGATGCAACTTGCTTTGCCCTTCGGATTTGCCCATTGTACCAGGACCTATAACTGAATTTTGTAACTTTCCCCACCTGTCTTGAATAAGGTCCGGTATTTTCCGTCGATGATGAATGAAACCAGTCAGCAAGTGGCCAAGAGGCAAGGACGCAGCAGGATGGTCATTTGTCCAAGCATCATATATACTATCCCACCACATGCTCGGAATATCGGGCTTAAACCCATTGGATACTGCATGTAGTAGCATAGACTGTTTAGCATTAAGCTCACGTCGTGGGGATTTCGGGTGCACATTCCACAAAAAAATATGGTGGAGGAGAACAAAGTCCTTTTTCAATATGTTCAATAGAATCTTCGGATTCGGATTGTCCTCGGTGTCCTCGGGTGGCCAACTACCAAGGCATAACGTCATCCATATGTCATGAAAAGTTGGGCTTTCGACGCCTGGCAGATAAGGGTATTGTTTTTCGGTCTCACGTGGTCGGGCTATTTTTTTAAATTGGGCAAGACGGTCCGGAGTTACTCTAATCGTATGCCCCCGTACTGCAGATACCATTACCCTTTCCACCTGGTCAACCTCGAATTGATTTATCCCCGCAAAAAACTCCCTAACCAAGGTCCAATTTACCCTCCCCTCATACTTGCAAATTGGATGTAACCCCAAATCTTTGAGAAGTTCTGGAACGCGCGTTATTTTCCTCAACTTCCCAAGCGCCACACTCCTTTCCTCAATTACTCACCATCACTCTCACTCTCAGTGTCACCCTGTGACACACTCTTACTCATCTCCTCATAAGAGTCACCAGAATAGTGGACATTGTTTTCCTCATCTCCCCCCCCCATCGGTGGATTGGTCCACTGATATTGCTACATCTTGACACAATGCAAGCCTTTTAGATCTACGTAAAGGCAGAGGAGGAGTCGAATCGGGAATTTTCCTTTTGCCAGGCGTCATTGGAAGATGCTGCAAAACAAACAAATCAAAATCATATCAGTCCAGCCAATTTTTGTAAGCTAAGCTGTTGAATTTGTAAATATGCTGGGAGAATGTAAAATCATGGCCTAAATTACATGCAAATGGTTAATGTGGGATGTCAAGTCACCTCTCACATATACAAATCAACCAATTGTCCTGATTTTCATACACCAAGTAACATACATTAACTAACACAGTAACTGCAGATCAGAAAAATCAACTAAGCGAAGGAAAAGTAGTAATAAATTACCCCAAACCTATGACACATGAAATTCCAGAAAAGTATCAGAGATACAAATAAACCAATTTAGCATATTTTCATACACTAACATAGATTAACACAGAAAGTGAAGATTAAAAAAAATTCAACTACGCCAACAACATTGAGCAATAAAAGAGCACCAAAGGTATGATACATTAAATGGCAGCTTTGTGTACGTATGTCTATTTATTACATTTGAATAACATGACAAAAGGATCCACATCTCCAATACGGATAGAATGACATCATTTGAGTCCTTAACTTATAAAGTTTCACAAACACTACATCAACTTGAGCCAAACAAATAAAAAATGACTAAATAGGAACATCGTCAATCGGAGGCATTGATGACAACTTTGGACATGTCCGCTTATCGTGACCTCGGCACTTGCAATTGCTACATTTCCTGGGATTTCGAGAGTCTTGGGCAGTAGATTTCTTCCCAGGGTTGCCTTTCGTCTTCACCACAGGTGGATCACTCACACCAAACAAAGTATTGCCTTCACTTGGTTCACCAATCTCTGCGTTGCACTCCTTATTCTTTCTCATCTCCCACCGCTTCCTCATCCAGGATGTCATTTCGTGCTCCACTTGCCTAGCATCTTCGAATGAATCCTGGGCATGCGCCGCATAGAATGACATCAACTTGTAACCCGAACTCAATATCCCATACCTAGTCGTGTGGGATATACTGCGAGAAATTTCGCTGATATTTCGTTGTTGGGCCGGAGGCCGACCACACCTTGTCCATCTTTGCATAACTAAACTAGGGGGAATGGTTGATAGGTGTTCATATTTCATGACCACAATCATGTGGCAACAAGGTAGACCAAATGACTCAAACATCAAGCAACTACAAATGATTCTGCTATCAATTGGATAATACTCGACAGTCCAATTGGATTTTGGACGCAAGTACATCTCAATGAAGTACAATCGACGCTCCACCTCATCAACACGACGCGCCACAATCAATGCAGACGCGCGCTGTATTTCATCCTGAAAGAATCTGAAAATGTATTGTGTGTAGACCTCGGTGCCATTCTTCTCTAAGCTTTTCAATTGCGTGATCAGGACAGGGGTACTATGCTCTGTTGCCGTCTCAGCCCCTGCATCAGCAACTCGCATCCTAGCCAGACCACGGTGGTACTGCTGCACAAATTCAAAAAGCCGTAACCTTACTGTTACAAACCGATTCAAATAACGGTTCATACCTTCACAACGTTGGGTGCTCCTCATCCCAACAAAGAAATGGCCAAGAAGATATGCCTCCGCCCATCTTTCACGATCGCTATACATCTCTACCACCCAAGCATTTGTCTGTAGGCCGTAGTGTGATACCATGTCAGCCCAAATAGTTTCAAATTCTTCAACATCACATTCCATTTGCATCAAAGTGGTAAAGTCAGATACGAATTCCGGTATGTGAATATTTTTAGCGGCATTTCGCTCCAAATGCCACGAACATAGGCGATGCCTTGCATCTGGAAAAATGTTCCTAATTGCATTTCGCATCGCCAAATCACCATCTGTAACTACCGAGATGGGCCGTTTACCATCCATAGCCTCCAAAAATGTTGAAAGAACCCAATTGTACGTTTCCTCCGTCTCCTTCGACAACAATGCACACCCAAATATGGTCGTCGTAAAGTTATTACTCACACCCGCCAATATAACAAATGGCTTCTTGTAAGCATTGGTCCGATACGTCGTGTCGAAAACTAATACATCTCCAAATGCAACATAATCCATCTGAGACCTTCCATTTGTCCAGAATAGTGTCTCCAACCGGTCATCCTCATCAACAGTGTACTTGAAGAAAAATAACGGATCACTGCTAACCTGAGCAGCCAAGTATCCCAATGCACCCTCAGCATCTCCATTTCTTATTTCTTCTTTCCGACTGCTATGCAATTTGTTGCGCAAATCTTTTACAGTGAACCCCACATTATGGAATCCCCCAGACTGACATGTCATATAGTCCATAATCTCGGCTGCCTTCATGCCTACATTCCGCATGGCCATTACCTGAGCTATGTCTGCATCACCCACATGTCTGTGCGACCGCAAAAAAGGAACACATTGCGGTGCTGCTAAGGGATAGTTGTGGACACTCACAAACTCTGTCACAACGTAATTTGTCACGGTTGGGCTCATACGACAAACCCGGAATTTAGCCCCACAACCAGTTCTTGTTTCAGCTCTATGACGTCGTTTCCGATTAGTGCGCTGTAAGTGCTTCTTGTTTCTTTGACCTTCCCTAGAACAAACCCAAACCCTCCACTTTACATACATTTCATTCCCTGTTTGTCGTCTACTTTTATATTTGCGTACACTAAAACCAATTGCCTTCGCATATGCATTGTAGAATTGACCAGCCTCATCTTCAGAAACAAATGTCATTTGCACAATCTCAGTATCTGTGAGCAAACGAAAACTATCATCTACACTAGAAGCTGACCCTTCACCTTCCCTTTCCCCATCCACATCATTCTCTCCAAATGTATTACTCCTCTGCGAATCTTCCGAACTATCAGGACAAGATTCGGAATTGGATTCCCAATCATACGAATCTACCTTCACACCCTTGCTATTGGTACTCCTATTGGGAGTTTCCATCGCACCTAAATGATAAAAAAACCACATTGGCACAACTTTTAATCCACAAGGCATACCTAGGTGTAGTAGGTTACATAGACATGACATGACCTATAACTAAATTGTTGTGTAGTAGGTTACATAGACATGACATGACCTATAACTAAATTGTCGGGTTCATAGTGATAATCATCTATCTATCTAATACATCTATTTTGTGACAGCTCATATGCCTTCTCAATGGGTTTCCAACATACTTATGTCACCAAAACAACAAAACAACACAAGCATTATAGACTTCTATGAAAAAACTTTTCAAACCAATCAATCAGTTGTTCGATTATTATTTTGACAACAGTAAGACAAAAGTATCAATGGACCATAAACACCATTGCTATAACTCACAATATCTCACACTTATACTACAGAATCAACAATACAATTTATTTTAACAATATATGCAAACACCTTAACCAACAACATATATGGGTTTGTGTGATCAAATAGTGTAACAACAAACACCATAACACATAAATCAACAATAGGTAGGAAGACATCTCAAATAGATGACCAAATGTTTTTTCCTCTACATTTCAAGCAATACTGGTCAACAATATTTGGTTCCAAGGATTAAAAAGGGTATCAACATTTGCTTTTCAAATATTTTCAAACTCCGGATTTCAAACATTTCATACATTTAACAATTCCTAAGCACTAACTAACTCACTAATGCTTTGTTGATTTCAACTTCAACTGTGCTAGTGAGAGCTTTGATTTCTCAACTGGACCATCTTTTTGTGCCATTTTTTGTCTTTCCCAAAACTGACCCACAAATCTATTTCCCTTTCCCTTATACTGCCACAAATCAAAAATTTTAAAACCATAACTCACACAACAGGGATTCGAAATCAAACGTTACCAAAAATAGTCTAAACAACTAAAACCAAGGGATGTAAATCCTAGGGGATGTAAATAACCTCTAACTTATTTGCATGCCCACAACCTCTCACAAAATCATCATGCATGGACCATTCCATGTTCTGGAAACAAATACTGATACAATAGTAAAAATATATACCCATTGTCAATCTCATGAAACCAATTCAATACAACAAACCCACTTAACAACTCCATTTATCAATACAACACAACAAAACCCTAAGTTCCTAACTCAATGTGGACAAGGTTTCAACATCTCTTCTACTTGGTTGTACACAAAGACGACAAGCTTCACAAAATACCATATTTGCACAACCAATTCCAGATCTGGTGGGGGTAGTACAAATACAACAACGAACACAAATTTTAATTTTCAACAACTATACAATATCTAATACAATTTATCATATTTCAACAAATAATGGGGGCCGTAAATAAATTTTCTCAAAAATTAAAACAGGGAGTAACATTATACCTGGACACAAATATTAGATTGGAGGTGGGCGTGGGTGAGCTTGAGCGTCAGGATCTCGGCCTTCCTCGTCGAAGGTGAGGGTTTTGGATCTTCGATCTAGGTCGAATCCGGTATGTCCGATGGCGGCCTGGACTCCAGTTGGTGTTGGCAGCAATGTCCACGGGTTGGCTGTCAGGTGGGGAGGAGCGGACAGGGAGAGATAGAAGAGTTGCTCAGATCGATCAATCCATTCCGGGAAACCAGGCGAGGAGTCGATGATGGGTGAGAGTCTGAGAGATGAACGTCAGAACGTGGGGCGCTAGAGGTTTTCTTCCATTTTCTTTCTGGGTGGGCGCGGGAGACGAGGTGATGAAGTAAAGAGGGTTTATAGATGAACAGGGAAAAGATGGAAAAGTGATGTACAGTATCATAGATGTAGGGGAAAAAAATTCATTTAACCGTGGTTAGGAGGCGGGGGCAGAGGGTTTTTTTCTTTTACCGGTTCTTTAAGTACCAGGGAAAATTTGGAAAAGTTGTTATACCTTAGTTATGCCACTGAATGGTTTTAGTTATGCTTCTAATGGTCAAGTCATGCCAATTATTACGGTGTCCCCAAATCCAACGGGGACACCATAGCACTTCCCTTAAATCTTTTGACAGCCCCGTTAGAGACCCTCTAAAGCAAGTCTACCGCACTTAGGAACATGCATTCACTTGTGTAATGCAAAAGTGTTGGAGTCCTTTCCAGTCTTTCAGTTGAATTTATTTTGGACGCTTTAACATGGTGTTTTGGTCACCATTTTCTCCAAAAAATTTGCCACGGACTGAAATGCTTTGGTTTAGTGCGTTCGCTAGGGACAAGCAAGACTTCTTTGTTTCAAATTATTTCTATTCGCAAAGTTGATAGAGCATCCGCGGGTAATTGCCTTCAATATATTTTGGTGGTGTTTGGTTTCACAAAAACCAAGCAAGACAATGTGAAATCTCGCATTCAAAAGCAAAATGTCTGCTCAGATCACAATAGACTTCCAGATTATAGCCATCCATTGGAGGCATGCCAAAAAAAAGTCCTACGCAATCAAGCCATTTACAGAAAATAAGATGCACTGCAGAATGATATCCACTCTCTATTCATCTATGCGAAAGTATATCATAAGATAATGACTAAAATGGATGCTTTGAAAGTTCACTAAAATTGATGGGTTCTTGAACAAGTGTGCGAAATCACTATCTTATACGATTCACCCTTTATAATGATTATCCTCAAATCAGCTAGTCAAAAAAGCTAATTAGTGCAAAACCAAGTAAGCTTGAAAATAGACTATGGAAGGAATTTCTTTCCAATCAAAACCTTCTAACTACTTTTTTTTGAAAGGTCATTAAAACCTCCTTAAGAGGGCGCATAAAACAGAACCCGTACAACTGGAAAAACCAAAAAAAAAAAAACAGAGGTTCTGAAATAAAAGTTTAGGTTACATCTGGGGATATTTTATTTGTGTAGCAGGTTACAATGGAAAAAGGCCCCTCAGAATCCTCATCCATGCCTTCTTCCACTGATTCAATGGCAACAAATTATTGATAAACTACCAAAATCAAGAAACCACTGGACCAACACAAAGAGGTTCAACTAAGCAAGCCATGTTTACAGCTAAATTCAGGCACAAAGGGCACTACCAACACTTGCTACAATAGCATCGATTAAAATCTGAAGTGAGGCACAATCAGAGCCAACGAAGGAAGGTCTGGAAAGAACGTTCACTCAGTGCCTCTTCTTTCCAGTTGCTACTTCCCAAGCCTGTAAGATGTGGTTGACAATTTCCTCTACACCCTTGCCATGCTTCACCTGCATTTGTATTTGTGTCACACCGTATTAACAAGAAGCTCTCAAAACATTCTAAAGAAGAAGAAAATTTAGGGTCATTGGATGAAAGGCGAATGTCATGCCTGAATTATGGACCGGAGAAATGAGAATCACATAATTCAATTTCCTGTAACTTGGGGTAACAGCATAGTTAGCACTCATCCTACAATCTACTTGCTTATACGTCCTTTGACCTTTGGATTGAGAGAGAGTAGTTCTGGTCCACAGCACCGGCTGTGGGGTTAAGCGGCATGATTGGATGCCCATAGATTATGTTCCCTCTTTCTAAAAGCTTTGTTACAAGTCCATATTGTGACGAGTGCAATTTTGTTCACCCTCCTTACAAGAGGGTGAACATTACCCTTTCTCTTATTGGTTGAAATGGTGTGGACCCCACCACAAAGTGATATCATGCTTACCATGCAATACACTTTTTGGTAAGCATGACATCACTTTGTGGTGGGGTCCACACCATTTCAACCAATAGAAAGGAGGGTAATGTTCACCCTCTTTTTGGTAAGCATAACATCACTTTGTGGTGGGGTCCACACCGTTTCAACCAATAGGAAGGAGGGTAATGTTCACCCTCTTAAGTGGAGGGTGAACAAAACTCAACTCGTATTGTGACTATCCTCCGGAATAAAATGTTTAGATCTCTTCAATGCGCGTTCTGATGCAAATTTTTTTTTTTTTTTTGATAAGTAAATTTTTATATTAAAGAAGGCATTTAGGGAATGCCACCCGTATACAAAAAAGGCCCTATACACCACCATTTGAAAAGAACAGCTCAAACCAATCAAGAAAATGATCAAGGGAGGGATTACAATCTCCCTTGTCCCAACTATACAAACTACTAATCACAAAACTTTTAATTTTAAATAACGGCTTTGTTGTGAGAGAAAGAAGGAAAAGTGTATAGGGTGTTAACTAACCCTAACACAAGTGAGCTTTATTTATATTATGTGGCGACTAGTTACATAACATAAGCAACCAATATGGGACTAAGGGGCTGTTTGATAAAACTGAAAACTGAAACTGAAAGCTGAAAAATTAAGTACTGAAAGCTGAATGCTGAAATTTTTAAGCTGCTAAGCTGTTTGATAAATATATTAAGTACTGAATTAAAAAAATGATGAATTAATTTTGTTTCAATTCTCTCTTAATTTACTAACAATCACAATATACTTATGGTAATGGTGGAGGAGTGGTGGTGGTGGTGGTGGAGTGGTGGTGTAGTGTTGGTAGTGGTGGTGGTGGTGGAGTGGTACGTGGGAGTGGTGGTGGTGTAGTGATGATAGTGGTGGTGGTGGTGGTGATGGTGGTGGAGCGGTGGTGGTGGAGTGGTAGAAGTGGTGGTGGTGGAGTGGTGGAGCTAGTGGTGGTGATGTGGTGGCGGTGGTGGATTAGTGGTGTAGGTGGTGGAAGTAGTGGTGGTGGAGTGGTGGAGCTGGTGGCGGTGATGTGGTGGTGGTGGAGTGGTGTAGGTGGTGGAAGTAGTGGTGGTGGAGTGGTGGAGTGGTGGAGCTGGTGGCGGTGATGTGGTGGTGGTGGAATGGTGTAGGTGGTGGTGGTGGTGGTGGTGGTGGTGGTGTAGTGGTGGTGTAGTGGTGGTAGTGGTGGTGGTGGGGGTAGTGGTGGAAGTGGTGTTGGTGGTGGTGGTGGAGCTGGTGGTGGTGGTAGTGGTGGAATGGTGGTGGTGGTGGTGGAGTGGTGGAGGAGTGGTGGTGATGGAGTGGTGGAGGTGGTGGTGGTTGTGGTGGAGGTGTTGGTGGGAGTGGTTGTGGTATAATGGTTAAATGTAAGTACACAAAAATTCAACCAGAATTAAGTAGCTCAAAGCTACTTAATTTTTTTTTTAACTTTTTAGCCTAGATTTTAAGTGGTACTTAATTTGTTAAGCAATGTAAAATGTGGTTATCAAACCGACTGAATCACTTATTACTTAACTGGTTCAGTTTTAAGTGCTGAATTTAGGTTATCAAACAAGCCCTCTATTCTAACACTCCCCCTCAAGCTGGAGAATAAATATCACAAAATCCCAGCTTGTTACGTAACAACTCTAAACGTGGTTTAACTAAGGTTTGGTGAAGATATCTACCAACTGAGCTCCTGTAGACCCGAAAGGGGTAGCCAACACGCCACTATCTATCTTCTCCCGAACAATATGACAATCTACCTCGATGTGTTTGGTTCTCTCATGAAATACCGAATTCGAAGCGATATGTATTGCTGCCTGATTATCACAATACATAGGAATAGGTAACTGTACACCAAGCCCCAACTCCTCGAGCAAAGCTCTCAACCATACAACCTCGCATGTAATATGAGCCATGGCACGATACTCTGCTTCAACACTGGATCGAGCAACCACAGTTTGTTTCTTGCTCTTCCAAGTAACTAAATTTCCACCAACAAAAGTACAGTACCCAGTTGTGGACCGTCTATCAGATGGTGATCCTGCCCAATCAGCGTCGGTAAAGGCTTCAACACGTAAATGACCATTTGAACGATAAAACAAGCCACGTCCAGGATGAGCCTTAAGATACTTCACAATACGAAGACAAGCTTCCCAATGTGGAAAACGAGGGGCTAACATGAATTGACTTACCATACTGACAGCAAATGAGATATCAGGCCGTGTGTTGGTGAGATACTTCAGCTTGCCTACCAAGCGACGATAACAGTCTGGATGGGGAAATATCTCCCCCTGATCAACACACAATTTGACGTTTGGATCCATAGGAGTCTCCGCAGGCTTTGCTCCCAATAAACCAGTCTCCTCTAGAATATCTAGCGTATACTTTCTTTGAGATAGACTGATCCCTTCCTTGGATCTTGCTACCTCAATACCCAAGAAATATCGTAGCTTACCCAAATCTTTGGTATGAAACTGACGCTGTAAGAACTGTTTCAGCTCATCAATACCTTTCTGATCATTCCCAATAATAATGATATCATCCACATCCACATACACAATCAACACTACTCTTCCCCGATCTGACTGAATAGAGAAGACAGAATGATCAGAATGAGAGCGACGCATACCAAACTTCAACACAGCATCACTAAACCTGCCAAACCAAGCTCGAGGGGACTGCTTAAGACCATAGAGGGCTTTGCGAAGGCGACACACCTGAGAACGCTCTCCCTGAGCAACAAACCCAGGAGGTTGCTCCATATACACCTCCTCGAGCAGGTCACCGTGTAGAAATGCATTCTTGACATCCAACTGAAACAAGGGCCAACCAAGATTGGCAGCCATAGAAATAAGAATGTGAACATAGTTAATCTTGGCCACCGGAGAGAAAGTCTCAACATAATCAACGCCATACGTCTGGGTATAGCCTTTGGCCACAAGACGGGCCTTGTACCGTTCTACTGTGCCATCCGGATTATATTTGACGGTAAATACCCACCGACATCCAACGGTAGACTTTCCTGGCGGAAGAGAAACCAACTCCCAAGTGCCATTGTCATGAAGAGCAAACATCTCAGCCTCCATAGCTATCCGCCACTCAGAAACAGACAAGGCCTCCTGAACAGTGTTAGGAACAAAAATAGACGAAACAGAAGTAGTAAAAGCACGAAGAGACGGAGACAGGTGATCATAGGAAACAAACTGAGCAATAGGATGAGATGTGCAAGACCGAATACCTTTGCGAAGAGCTATAGGAAGACCAGGTGATGGCGGAGGGGGAGGTGGAGGTGGAGGTATAATACAAAAATAGGATTGTGACTTTAGGGATTATGTACAGAGGCTAGGGTTTAGGCTAGGATTGTGGTGGTTTAATTAGGATTAAGGTTAAGATCCCGCTTTGATACCATGTTGTGAGAGAAAGAAGGTAAAGTGTATAGGGTGTTAACTAACCCTAACACAAGTGAGCTTTATTTATATTATGTGGCGACTAGTTACATAACATAAGCAACCAATGTGGGACTAAGTCCAACTCTATTCTAACAGGCTTCTCGACCCCTTCGAAACATCTCGAATTCCTCTCACGCCAATTGAGTACATACTGAGGATTTATTATGTCATATGGATGGGGAATACAAAAAGTAAATCCTATCAATACTTCTTTATGGTTTCAAATATCTTTTCTTTTTCGGTAAAAGGTTTCAAATTTCTTTTGTTTCTATCTTTGGTAGTTTTTTCATTGCTTTCTATAAACCAAAAGCACAGGGAGAAAAGAGAAATAAAATAAACAGTTATTACCATTTCATAATGAATCAATGCACACTCCTAATTTCCATTTGTCAAAACAACAAGAATTGGATATCTGATAAGGAAATACACCTGAGCAAAAACAAATGGTCCTCCATCCCTCATCCGTAGTGCATCCCGCTCCATCACCGCAAGATCAGCTCCAACTGCTAGTGCAAGGTCAGTCTTATTTATCACCTATAATTAAACAAGTTATTATTATATCAGAATATTCATATTATAATTCCTCAAATGAGAAATATAATAGGTGCCAAAACATAAACAGCAGTTATGAGAACAAAATCACCTACAAGGAGGTCAGCTTGTGTAATGCCTGGGCCTCCTTTTCGAGGTATTTTATCACCACCAGACACATCAATTATGTAGATGATATAGTCGGCAAGTTCTCTGCTGAAGTTGGCAGCCAAATTATCTGCAACCAGACAACTCAATAAGTCAGATCTTTCTCAATCAATACCGTGATTAGGTGGAGTCCCTGGCTCTGTGATACTGAGGACAATTTTCCTAGTGGGTATATGGAGTAGCCTATTTTTTATATCCACTTTATACATACAAAAAACAGTGTGTTTAGCCCTTGAGGTGATGATCCTAAGCCATACCATGCATCCCAACTATATATCATACAACTGCAATGGAATCTCATTTAATTGCAAGTATTTCTATGAAGTGTTGAATACTCGTGATGAATACTTCAAGAACATTTTTCTTTTTGGAAAATTTACAATAACTTGACGGCAAGTGTTGAATTACTCGTGATGAATACTTCAAGAACAATTTTCTTTTTGGAAAATTTACAATAACTTGACGGCAACACATCTCTTATTCCTCCAGCATTATTTCTCTCCACCCTCAGATTCTAGATTCATATGAACTGAAGTAACTGCTGCAATTTTCTATCAACATTGGAAATCCCAATTTTTTCAGATTAACATCCCTGTTATCTCTGAACAAGTACATGATGGAAGAGTCTCACTTCCCTGAACTGGTAACAGTGCATCACTAATTCTGGTAATCACTAATCACATAGCACATTGGCTCCAGGGGGTAGCACTAAATTGAGAAATTTTGTGCACTCTAGACATGCAAAGTGAGAAAAAGTATCATTTTCAAGATTACCTCCCCCAGATTCACAGAGAAGGATATCTGCTTTGTACAAGTTAGAGAGCTCTTCAAGAGGGCCAAGATTGATGCTAATGTCTTCACGAATAGCAGCATGCGGGCAGCCACCAGTTTCCACAGCTCGTATCCTTTCCTCAGGAAGTGCTCCATGTTTTACCAAGAATTCACCATCCTCTTTTGTAAATATATCATTTGTCACCTGAAACAATGATTTTCTTCGTTTATCCTTTTGATTTATACACAACGAAGTCAAATAGTAAGACTATAAGCGCATGTGCTTAATCTCAATATTGGAGACACAATCATTATGATTTTGGAGATCGTTAGTCATTTAATCGAACAAAGAAGATGGCTGTAAGAAAGTCGAGTGCATGCGTCAAATAGAAACCGCTACAAAATTCAACCAAATAGTGCTGGAAGAAGAGCTCAAGGGCATTTCAAATCCCGCAGACAAAGTGTTTCCCTGATGGCTATACAAAACTTATATCCCGGAAGAAGGGCAGGGGCAGTAGAAATTCATCCAATTCCTTAGACACGATTCCTCCCATATACAGATGGATAGACATTAGAAAATCAAGGCAACATAGATAATAAGTATACTATGTTGTACGTATAAATGCAAAAGGAAAATAATTAGTTCAGTATAGGACAATTATAAATACTATGAGGTGGGTTTTCATAAACAGAAGAAGCACGATACTAGTGAGCAGGAGGTGGGTTTTGACATTGATGGCTTGCTCCATAGTGTCTGCTTGTTGAGAAGTGAAATGAAAGGCAATGGAAAAGGGCGAAATGATGTTCTTCAAATAGTGCTACCTCATATGCTCAAGAGCGGTTTTGAGCCACCCAATCTACTTTGAACATCAAAGATGGAAGGGCCAATGATGGTAACCTAAGAAGCACGGACACGTCTACTGGCCTCATGGATCCTGTTGAACGAATTTCTCAATATATATTCTTCTCCCATTGGAGGTCAATTTATAATACAAGCTACCTATCAACTAAGGAAACAAAATCATGAAATAAGGAAATACACATAATCAAATATACAGATTCCTAAACCAGCTACCTAAATTATTTTCCTTCCTAATTTAAATATATACAGCCAACACTCCCCCTCAAGCTGGAGAGTATATATCATGTACACCCAGCTTGCAACATATAGAATCAATGGTAGCTTTGGGAAGAGCTTTGGTGAAAATATCTGCGAGTTGAGACCCCGAAGAAACGAAAGGAGTAGTAATCTCCTTAGACTCCACTTTTGATCGAATGAAGTGACAGTCAACCTCGATGTGTTTAGTTCGCTCATGAAATACTGGGTTGTTAGCTATATGAATAGCAGCCTGATTATCACAATAGAGAGGAGTAGGATCATGTACTGGAATCCCGAATTCACGTATAAGAGTGCGTAGCCAAGTGAGTTCACATGTTGTTTGCGCCATAGCTCGATATTCAGCCTCAGCACTAGAACAAGCAACAACTGACTGCTTTTTACTTTTCCAAGTAACGAGGTTACCACCAATAAAAGTGCAAAAGCCGGTGGTGGATCGACGGTCTGTAGGAGATCCTGCCCAATCAGCATCGGTATATCCCTCGATGCGAAGATGACCAAATGATCGATAAAGAAGTCCACGTCCTGAAGCATTTTTAAGATACTTCAGGATACGAATGGCTGCCTCCATATGAGGAACCCGAGGACGAGTCATGAATTGACTAACCACACTGACTGCATAAGAAATATCAGGTCGAGTAATAGTAAGGTAGATAAGTCTACCTATAAGTCTCCGATAAGCTTCAGGATCATCAATCAACTCACCATCGTCAGGAAGTAACTTTAAATTAGTATCCATAGGAGTGGCGACAGGTTTGGAACCAAGATAACCTGTATCTCTCAAAAGATCAAGAGTGTACTTCCTTTGAGACAAACTGATGCCTGCTTTGGATCGAGCCACCTCAATACCAAGAAAGTACCGAAGCTTGCCCAGATCTTTAGTAAGAAAACTAGAGCAAAGGTGATGAATCAAGCTTTGAATTCCAATACTATCACTGCCAGTGATGACAATATCATCCACATAAACAACCAGAATCACAATCCCACGATCGGTCCTTTTAAAGAACACAGAGTGATCAGCCTTACTTCGAATCATGCCATGAGCAACAACAGAATTGCTGAACTTATCAAACCAAGCACGGGGAGACTGTTTGAGGCCATATATAGATTTACGAAGTTGACAGACACTCTCCCCCTTGGACTCAAACCCGGGCAGTTGAGCCATATAAACAGTCTCAGACAAATCCCCATGTAAAAATGCATTCTTGACATCCAGTTGATGAAGTGGCCAATCACGATTAGCCGCGAGAGATATAATAACACGAACAGAGTTGAGTTTAGCCACTAGAGAGAATGTCTCGGTATAATCAATGCCATAGGTCTGAGTAAAACCTTTGGCCACGAGGCGAGCTTTAAGACGATCAACGGTGCCATCGGGATTATGTTTGACGGTAAAAACCCATCGGCAACCAACAATATGAGCCCCAGAAGGCGGGGAAACCAAATCCCAAGTATGATTCAAATCCAGAGCACGCATCTCTTCTTGCATTGCCAAATTCCAACCAGGATGAGAAAGAGCTTCCTGATACGACTTGGGAATACTAACAGAAGAGAGTGATACAGAAAAAGCTTGAAACGAGGAGGATAAACGATTATACGAAACAAAGTTAGAAATAGGATGAGAGGTACAAGTACGCGTACCCTTTCGCACTGCAATGGGTAGGTCAAGAGAAGAAACTGAAGGTGGATCTGTAGACGGCGGAGGAGGCGGTGGGGGAGAATGAGGAGAATCCACTGGAGCAGTAGCCGAAGGGCGACGAACATAGACATGGGTAACCGGGGTCTAGCAATATCAGGAAGTACCGGTGGAAGAACTGGAGTATTGATGAGGGGATCCTGTAAGTGAGTGCTCTCTTGAGAATAATAGGGAACCGTCTCAAAAAAGGTGACATCGGCACTAACAAAATGCTTACGTAGTGTAGGACTATAACACCTGTACCCCTTTTGTGTTCGTGAGTAACCAAGAAAGATACATTTATGAGAGCGAGGATCAAGTTTGGAACGATCAGGGTGCAAGTTGTGAACAAATGCAACACAGCCAAAAACTTTTGGGGGAAGAGGAAAGGGATTCTTATCAGGAAACATGACTTGAAAAGGTGATTTACCCCGTAAAACACGAGTCGGCATTCTATTTAAAAGGTACCCAGTAGTAAGAACTGCGTCTCCCCAAAAATATTTTGGTACATGCATGTGGCTCATGAGAGCACGAGCAATGGCCAGGACAGGACCATTTTTTCGTTCAGCAATACCATTTTGTTGTGGGGTACTGACACAAGTTGTTTGATGAATAATGCCTTTAGAGTTGTGAAATTGTTGAAAAGGTTTAGCCAGATACTCTTGAGCATTATCGGTACGAAAAACCTTTAAGTTGGCATTAAATTGATTTAGGACTTCAGCATAAAAAGATTGAAACACAGTAAAGATTTGCGATCGAGCTGTAAGTACATAAATCCAAGTTAAACGAGAAAAATCATCAATAAATGTAACAAAATACCGAGATCCACATAAACCAGTGATCCGAGAGGGTCCCCAAATATCAGAGTGAACAAGAGCAAACGGGTGCAAACTAGGTGAATCAGTGCGAGGAGAAAAAGTAACTCTCCGATGTTTACTAAGTTCACAAGTTTCACAATTAAAAGTAGAAAAATCAGGTAAAGATGGAATTAAAGATCTAAGGTTAACAGATGACGGGTGCCCTAGACGACAGTGCCACTGATATGGTGTTGTGGTAGAATGAAGAGCAGATGCATCCGAGGAACCAGACGGCTGGAAATAGTAAAGGCCATTCTTCTCATATCCCCCACCAATCATCCTCTGCGTCTTGAGATCCTGAAATTCACAATGAGAGGAATAGAAGGTTACTGAACATTGGAAACTGTGGGTGAGTTTTTGAATGGATAGCAAGTTAAAAGGAAAGCCGGGTAAATAGAAAACAGAAGTAAACGTGAGACCAGAAGTACGATATGTGCCAATGCCGTGTACTTGAGTTTTTGTTTCATTAGCAACAGTAACATAGGAAGGAGCAGAAGGAGAAATAACATCAGATAAGAGGGACAAATTACCAGTCATATGGTCAGTGGCTCCAGAATCGAGAACCCAAGGTGCATGGGAGGAGGAATGAAGACATGTGTTACCTGAATAGACAACATTGGCAGTGGAGGAAGAAGATGCATGTGCTCGTTGGATCATAGAATCATCCTCAGATTTAGAAATAGTGATCTGATCTGACGGAACAGACTCAGATGGCTCCCCCTCAACCACAGCTTGATTAGCCCATGCAGGTTTGCCATGAAGTTTCCAACAGAAGTCAACAGTATGATTAGTGCGATTACAGTGAGTGCACTTCTTAGTACCGCGACCACCGCGACGGCCAGAAGAACCAGTATGACCACGGTTAGAACTCCCAGAGTTCCCAGAGGATGGGACATAGTGAGCATAAGGAGCAACAAGAGCTGAGCGAGGAGTACTCTCTGAAGTAGAATGATGAGTGGCTGCCCTACGAACACGAGCAAAGGCTTCACCAATAGAAGGAATATCCTGGCCAGATAATATATTGGAGCTAACTGGAGCAAGATCGGATTTGAGACCAGAGAGAAACTTAGCAACTTGAAACTCATTCGTGTATTTTTGCTGAGTCGCCAGATCTATGGTTAAGGGTTGATAGATGTTTAACTCATCCCACATACCTTTCAATTTTGAAAAATATTCCTCCACCGGGCCTTCTCCTTGTTGAAGGGAGAAAATGTTCTAATAAATCTGATAAATACGAGAGAGATTCTGATCGGAGGAATATAATATGCGAAGAGTATCCCAAATGGCTTTGGAAGTCTCTAAGCAAGCCACATTATTAAAAATATCAGGTTCCAGGCTGTTCCATAATAAAGTCATAATATGGGCATCGTGTATGCCCCAAGCGGGATCAGAAGATGGTGGATCTGTAATAAAAGAGGTCTCCTCACTCGCGCGGAAAGAAACAGATACAGCCCGAGACCATGGGAGATAGTTTGATCCATTTAGTTTAATAGTAGTGAGAGCCCGATTATAAAAATTATGCCGAATAGCATCCTTTATGTCTGATGATCCTCCTGATTTATCCTTGTTTTTATCACCCATGATGTAAAAAAGAAGACAATCAAAGATAAATAGGATTAGAGATACCTCAAAGGTATAGAATCAGAGAGATGGGGTTCCGAACAGCCTCAAATATTCTGACCCAGTAAGTTCCGAGTCAACTCAGTAGATTTCAAGTCAAACGGAGAAGATCTAGTAGGTTTCAGATGCAAACAGAGAGCAGTAGCTGCAAACGAATCACAGATCTGCGTCAAAAACAGATCTACGGTCCTGCAAGTGTCCGGCGAGGGTCGTCGGAGGTAGACGAGGCTCCGCCGAGGTCGTGGAATGTTGTCGGAGATGAAGAGATACAGTAACAGCGAGAGAGACAACGACTGCGAGAGACAGCGAGCGAGAGACAGTCGTGAGCCGAGAGATACCCCAACAGTGGCTAGGGTTCTGTTTAGGGTTGGAACAGAAGCAGATTCAGAGAAACGAAAGAAAGGAATGAGGGTTTTCTGCTTTCTGATATGAGAGGGACGAGAAAAAGAAAAAAAAAATATTAGGGTTTCTTAACCCGCTTTGATACCATGTTGAACGAATTTCTCAATATATATTCTTCTCCCATTGGAGGTCAATTTATAATACAAGCTACCTATCAACTAAGGAAACTCATGAAATAAGGAAATACACATAATCAAATATACAGATTCCTAAACCAGCTACCTAAATTATTTTCCTTCCTAATTTAAATATATACAGCCAACAGATCCGTCCCCGACACATGTCGGATACGGACATGATACAATACTCTCTGGACACATGTCAAACATGCCTAAAAATGTGGCTAATTTTTTTGTATTGCATTTGTTTTACTAGGACACATTGTGGACACTCTAGGACAAGTATGGACACTCTTGGGACACGTGGAGTAAGGACACACTAACAGGTTAAAATATCATGCTAAAACTTGGTCCAGTTGATGGATATTTCATGAGTACTTACACAGTTACAATTGATTCGTATTTGTGGGTTTTCTCCTTATTTGATAGAAATAATGTTTTTAACTTTTATATAAATTCATAAGATACCTCTATAATGCAGAAATATATATTTTATTTGGTGTGTCGACGACGTGTCCGTGTCCTAACTTATGAAGAAATGACACATCAGCGTATCATGTCCATATCCGTGCTTCTTAGATGGTAACCAGGTGAGTTTAGAATCTCTTGATAGAAAGTTTTTTGTCCTGGGGGTCAAGCTATGCCAAATGAGCAATTGGTGCCTTGCCTCCAGACTATTCAGTACGCACTAAGGAAAAAACAGTCTCCAAACTCGCTGATCAAGGAGCCTTGACTGAGTTGATCAAACCTCCCGCTGGGTGCGTGCCCCTCTCTAAGATGCAATTGGCCCCTGACTCAGCAAAGCAGGTTTGTAATATCTAACATGAGGCAAATGTCCTGTGCTCATGTTCTCCAAAAGCACCCCCTAAAGAGATTAGACACAAGGCCTATAATGTCCTTGGGGCTGTGACCCGGTTAGGGGACACCCAACTGACCCATGAAACCTCACTTGAGATCACCAAAGCACTTTGTTGTTGGACTCGAAGGTTCGTCACGTGCTTTGCAACTCTCTCAAGGAAACGAGCAAAGCAGTCTTGGAGAAATAGAGGCCTTCAGAAGAAGACATTTGGGACGTTGACAATACATCTCATACTAATTCTACATCCAAAGATTACCATAACTATACTCTACAAACCCCATCTCGGAGCAAGGGTGCCTATTGTAATATCAAAGAGATCAACCACCAGTTGCAGAGCATGGCATATTGTTATGTAAGGGTGAGCTGGCTCCTATGGCTTGGCCTTCAAGAAAAAGGTCTCCACCTCATGCATGCAAGAAGAGCACACGCATAGCCTAACTCATCTCTTTCGGTAACACCTAAACCTCCAACCTGTGTAGCACCGACACCTCTAGAGGTCGAGGTATCGCCATGTCCGACACAGGGATACGGCTAGATACGTGTCCGACATGGCACGTGGCGCGTACAATTATTTAAGTTAACTTTTTTAGGGGGGCACGACGGGGACACTTTTGGGACGCGGCAAGGGTGTAAGTGTATTTTTTAATTTTTTTTTTAGGGTAACTATGTTATTACTTAAATGTTTGGGTTTAAGTGTAAGTTAACCTATAAAAACAAGTCCTAAAGAGAAGAAACCCTATCATCAAATTCCTCTCATCCATTTTGTTTTGTTTACATTTTGCAATTTAAACTTGGAAAAAAATCATATTATATAAATTTATATACATATTATAAACATGGAGTGTCCCCCGCCGTGTCCGTATCCCCATTTTTTTACAGAATTCTCGTGTCTGTATACGTATCTATGCTACATAGCCTCCAACCCACTCTGACTCGCCTTCTAAAATTGCCTTTGTTACGCTCTCCAATGGTCCGTGTCAGATAAGTGCTATCATCTTCCCACAAGGTTCCGTTCCAACCTGCAACTATGCACTTAAGATGACTATGAAAGTTTAAGAAAATATTCACTTTCACACAACACCAAAGCTTGCGAAAACAAAGTTTGCATTTCTTTCCAAAAAAAAAAAAAAAAACCAAAAAAATAAGAAAAATTCAAGTAAAATTTTAAACAAGTTACACAATAATTATGCAACTATATTGGGGAATTTTTTTCAAAAAAGATAAAAGGACTTTGAAAAGAGAGTCAAAGAGTGCTTGAAATTGTCGGGAGGGAAGCGAATGGGGGCCGGCAATGCTCCCCGGTCGGATGTGGATCTGGAGTTCATGTGAAAACAGATGGGTCTACAAGAGCCCATTCATTGAAAAAGTAGGGATGTTACATGACCGAGAATTCAACTTGTTAAGTCTCAAGTAAGCAGGCAGACAAACAGTTGCCTCAATTTTGTTCACTTAGAATGCCCAAGAACTAATCAGTTCTTCAACTTGGCATGTGCCACAGATAAGGGAATATAATTACAAAACTACAGTGGAGAACGCCATAACGGATAGAATTAGCTCTTGGACAAGTGAAAACATGCAAGAGTGAATAGGCAACTTTGCATAGTCTGGAGTGTGTCTACTAAAATTCTTAGGTAAAGGGAATAAGAGGGGATGTGAAAAAAATGAAAGCATACTTGGAAATATCAAGTTCTCCTAATCAAGTACATTAGGAAGTAGAAACTCATAATGGTAGCTTTACTAAGAAGAGCTAGAAAAGACTATTGAATACGTGGGATATATCACACAACGTGTTTCTAAAAAAATAGAAAAAGGAGGAAATTGTATAAGAAGAATTCTGTAGTACGTATCACTTTCTGGGTTTGTACAGTATGCCCAGTTATGAATGATGTTGGTCATAACCTTAGTAGTGTTTGGTTATGCCCCAGAGGATGTCGCATGAGTTGATCTGCTAGGGGGCCAGTTAAATGTCAAATCAAAATGGGTTGTGATTTTAAAACCAAATGGTGTGACTCACAGTGGTATTTGGTCATGATTCACAGAGTGGTATTTGGTTCCGATATATGACTCACAATCTTGAGTTAACCCATAGTGGTTGTTTATTGTTATGAGTCTATGACCAAACTAGTTTTGGTAGGTCTGATTGGTGTTGGTTAGAACAAAACAACAGCACAAAACTTTTATTTTCCAGATGTACGGCTGAAGTGGGAGATGCATATGGTAGGCACCTTTTTGTGATTGTTTAGTCCAACCATTATGTAAATAACCTGAATTGCAGATATTGAACCTTTGGGTAGACAAATGGAAACTGTTGAAAACAGAATAAATATCTATTCAAGTTACTAAATACACCAGAGGAAACATCAATCGGTTATCATTCTGTATATGAAAGAAGTATTGTGGCTCAAAGCCAACCATCAGGTGCTTCTGTAGTTGCAGCAAGAAGCAAAAGCATTAGGTCAATGTAGAAGTGGGTTGAAGCATATAAGTGAGGAACGAAAATTGGCCCGTAAAAGGTTCAGCATAACATGGTCGGGACCTCAATACAGACGGACGTATTTGTAAGTTGGGGATAACGGACAAGTCTGGATTTTGTTGTCAGAACACCATAGGGCATTTTCTGTTCCTCAAACTGATTACACACTCTACAAGCTATAGCAACCAAGTGGACAGTCGATAAAGAGTCCATGAATTTTCTGGCTCTCAGTATGCAATCCATCTTGTTCAGAGGTATTAGATTGTTAACCAGCAACAAAAGCTTAAGTTGTTAGAGAGAGGGACAACTTCATTATTTTTATTCTCAACACGCCCCCTCAGGCTCTCCTCCACAAGTGGGCTAAACACGTGTAAATTTTAATCATTAGGTAAGCGGTGAGATTCGAACACAGGATCTATTGCCTATTACCTACTCTAATACCATATTAAATTGTTAACCACCAACTCATCTAAAAGCTTAAGTTGTTAGAGAGATGGACAACTTTATTATTTTTATTCTCAACAAGAGGGTAACATTTCTTACATGTCAGACCTTTGATGTTGAAGATCCAGTTACCAAGCTCTTCATTACAAGATTTGTTGTGTTGGTACATAATACAACCAATTAGGATCAGGTTCTAACATTATTATCCACTTCGATATACAACAACAACAACAACAACAACAACAACAACAAAAGAAGCTCTTGATTGTTGTGTTGAGTTTTAAGGGTATAGAAAAATAGAAGATTGTAACTACACAAAAATGAGAAATTGACCGATAGTTTCTTAAATCCCAAATCACTAAGTTATTTGATGTGTGGGGAAATCGTAACCACAACAGTCATGCAGCACGAATCACAGAAACATTTAGTAAATCTTACGTACTGCGGCAAGACTGTACTTATCCCGCAAGAATTGACACAAAGCCAACATCAAAGCTGTTTTCCTGTGCACCAAAATACAAATATTTATCAGAGAAACTTTAAATTAATCAAGGAGTTTATATTGCAAGATATACTCATCGGCCCACATAAAAGAAGGGAAACTAGCATGAGAGTAGTGATTGTAGAAGTAGTAGGAATTTCTATGCTTCTCTTTTTGACTCCCATACTCTGAACCAGTTTGAAACTGACATTTCCATAAAGAAATAAGAAAGCTAGATATAAAAATATAAGTAGGTCAAAATACACTTCAGGAAAAGCATGTTACTTAAGAAGCTTATAAAATGACATGAATCAAAGTGAAATTAATTTAAACGGTACGAAGCCCTTTGGATTAGAGAAAAGGACAAAAAAGAGGGCAGTTTCTCACCTGTGAGAAAGAACAATGGACCAATGAAAACCTCTCTTTTTCTTCAATTCTCATCCTTTCTCACCTTTTTTAGTTATCCAAACAAGTGACTCTGTTCTCCTTTCTTTCTTTTCCGATTATTTCTCACAATCCAAAGGGGTTACAAGACACCCAAGATAAAAGTGGAAGGAACAAATTACTACTACCGCTTGATGAACTGAGGCACAAAACGAAATAAACCATTTTCTTTTTTCTTTTCTTTTTTTATAACCAGGTGTCCAGGCCAACTTATGTGCCCCTTGACTAATCCTAGGACCATAAACCCACCTTCCATTAGTGGGCATGCCATTTGAAGATGGAGTAAATGCTCTATACACTCTGGCCCCAAAGGAATTGATAGCACCTGAGAGGTTTCGAACCTAAGACATTAAGGAGGGAGCAAACCCTTAAGTCCCAGGTGTTAATCACTAGGCCAACCCCTCGGGTTACTAAACGCTTTCATTGTAAAAATCCAATCCAAATAACATCAAATTCATGCTGCAAATGTACAAATATCAATATACACCTATATGTACTCATACATTAATACATACAACTATACAAGGGTAGTGAATTGAGAGAGAGAGAGATACCCAGTACCAACAGGGCCACCAATACCAATAGTGAAAGCTCTTTCATTGAAATCCCTGGTGAAGATGGGAGGTGCTCTTCTGGTGAAGTAGCCAGGTGAGTAGATGGGTTCGTGTGAATGGGGTGCGAGTCCGTCGTGGCTGTGGTACACCTTCCCGTCTGGGCCCACCCACGATGAATCACCGTGGGAGTGGCTGTTATACGGTATTAGATTAGATTAGGATAGAAAAACTGATGAACAGCACGTAAATGTAATTGAGAGGCTTCGAATTAAAGTGAAACAAAGGGGAAAAAACATATAAATGCGAAATTACAAGAAAGATTGATTACTCGTGAGCGTGGGCATGGTGGTGGTGATCATCGTGTTCATGGTTGTGACGATGGCCTTGTGACGCCATTGATTCTAGCAGGCTTTGTTAGGTTTAACTGTGGAGTGCGATAAGGAGCAGAGAGAGAAGAGGCGACTCGTTTTGGGGGACTCGGATCCTCAATGTTTCACACTGGATGCAACATGTAGTACAGTTACAGCAGCAGTAGTAGTAGTAGAGAATTACTTCAGTCAATATTTAACACTGTACTTTCCTTCTTTTACCTCCGGAGGTATTCGGCAAAGGCATCCAAAACCACTGGTTTTGGGTTTTGGGAGTATGATACTCCCATCAAATTTGAACAGTAAGATGTGGTTCTTTTAATCTTGGCCATTCATCAAATCCCCTCCTTTCTTTCTCTCACTACCACCTGTTCCCGGTTGCTTCCGAGTAAAAGGAAAAAAAAAAGTTACGCATCACAAGTAAATATTTTGAAAGCCCTAAATTATCATCGTCTACCTCTCCAATGCCTCCATAGCCGGACGCCTCCACCTCCACAACTCTAAACGCCTCTATCTCTCTCCCTTCTGCACGGTCGACGAAAACCCTCACCGCTCTTCCACCTCTATACCTCCATAACCCCTAAACAAACAACACAAACAACGACGAACCCTCTCTCGTCCTCAACGGTCGGTCACAACGAAAAGCTCTCTCCATTGTGTGAGGTATTTCTCTCTCTCACTCTCTCAAACACACAGCCACCACTACAATACACAAACACCCCTGCACATAGGGTTTTGGGGGTTTTGTAGGTTCTCTGGAACAGAAAACCAAAAGACAGCTAAGAATCCGGGAGTATGGAACAGAAAACCACACCTCTGCTCCTTCTTCTTTCAACAATTTTTTTTTTGTTGCTAAGCTTTGATGTGGGTTTGTTGGCTTGTTTTGTTTTAACGTGGGTTTGTGGGTTCTCTTATGAACTGATTTCTACGGAGTATTATTTTAGTTGAAAAACTAGATCTGTACATGATTGGCTCAAGTTTCAACACGTTTCATTATAGTCTGTAGTTGAAAATTCCAATTGTTTGGTTTGTTTGACTTGGGGTTGTGGATTTTGCTTTCTTTAATCATTGTACCTCAGGAGTGTTTTTTAGTTTGCTCTGTAGATAGTCATTGTACCTCAGGAGTGTTTTTTTGCCAATTACTTTGATTTGGAGCAATTTAATGAGGAAGAAGCCACTAAGGTATAAAATTAGTTCTTTTATTCATCTTATAGTTACAATTCGTTTGGACCACTCATTATTTCTAATCTTTGGTTATTTTGTTAAATGTAGTTGAGATTCCCTTCTGAAGAGGGTAGGAAGAACTTGATTTTGGACTTGATCCTTTGTGGGGAGAACGTAATCAGGAATGAAGTCATCCGAAAGGCTCAAGAAAAATACCGCAACACTAGAAGGATAATTTGATACCACTTGTAGTTCTTTTTGTGAACTTGATGATATGGCAAAATTCAATCATGTTGTAAACTTGATGAATGTGAAGTGCCTTTGTGGCTTTTGTTGTAAACTTGATATGGCAAATACTACCTTCTTTGGCTTCTTTTATTTTACTGTTTCTTAGTTTTCTGCTGCTAGTTATGGCTGTGCTACTGCCTTGCTGTTGCTGCAGCTGACTGTTATCTCATGGGAGTAGTTGATATTGTAATGGTTATTACTTGAGCTAGAATGGTATATTGCTGCAATTGACTATTATCTTAGTTGCTACTGTTATGCTCCTTGTTTGCTGCTGATGTCTGATCAAATGACCAGCTGTTATGGTGATATGCTGTTATGGGATTGTTCTGGATAGTTTTCTGTTGCTACTGCTATTTCTTCTGCTGTTCAGGTGTTGGGTAATCTGTTGGATGGCTATTTTGCTATTGAACTGCTGCTGCTGTCCATGTGTTGTGCTGCTGGCTGCTATGCTCCTACGGCTGCCTTCTGTTCTGTTATGACTGTTGTTTGCTATTGAACTGCTGCTGGCTGCTATGTTCCCATAACTGTTGCATTTACAAAAACCTGGGCATACTTCTCATTTCCATAGCATTACTTACCATTTATACAGGGTGGGCTTACTAAAATCTGGGAATTCTTACCATTTTAATAACCGTACTTAAAATCTGGGCGTAATTCTCATTTCCATAGCATTACTTACCATTTTATACAGGGTGTGCTTACTAAAATCTGGGAATTCTTACCATTTTAATAAAGGGAGAATTTTTCCCAAGTCCACTATACCACTTTCAAAACCCACTAAGTCCACTTCTAAATTCTATAACCCCATAGGTCCACTAACTTATTAGTAAGGATATAATAACCTTGGTTAGTCTAATATACCCCTTCTTTCAAAAAAAAAATATGTCCCGTTTTTTCCTCCATTTCAAACAGATCTCATCTTTCATCTCATTATAAAACCCTTCCCCACTCCCCCCCCTCCCCCCCTTCCCCCCCTCCGCCCCGCCCCTCTTTCCAGATGAACCAGAAACAATAGACGATTCCCATTACGAACGAGACTCGTCGCCATTCTTCGTCCGAGAAACCACTCCCCCTCGAACGAGATTCGTCAGCGATCTTCGTCCGAGAACGAGACTCGTCGGCCATCTTTGTCATCGGCGTTCTTCGTCTTCGTCGACGTTCTTCGTCATCGTCGGGCTTCGTCGTCGTTGGCCCTTCTTCGTCGTCGGCCTTCTTCATTAGTGGGGATCGTTCACCAACAGTCGCACCCGTTCACCCACGTTCGTCTCCGTCGCACTAGTCACATTTGATTCGCCCTAGCTTCAGTCAGACGCCGTTGTCGTCGCGCTAGTCGCCGTTCTTCGCCTTCGTTTCTCCATCGCCTTCGTCAGATCCTACGTTGTAATCAATACACAATGTATGTTTCTCTTCGTATATATGGTTATATGAATGTTTCTCAAATCTAGAATTTGTAGATTGGTTTATACACTAGTAAAAGTATAAGAATCTCTCTCTCTCGTCTCTCTCTATTGATCTGCTGATGTTAATTTTGATGTTGATATCAAATCTGATTTTCAATTTGTTGTTGTTGGTTTTTTTGAAGTTGTTATTGTACATATGAGAGTTCCATGTTAAAACTGGATCAGATTCGTGCTCTAACGTTATTATACTTGTATAACGTTATATAACATTATATATTCTCTGTTTAGAGTTACGTTGTATATAACGTTATTGCACTCATATAATATTATATAACATTATATATTCTGATTTTTGTTGTGTGTTGTTATTTGTGCAGTTGTCATGGATTCGACAATCATGTTGTGGATGTCTTAAGCAGTATTCGCAAAGAGCCAAGCGATATATGAGACAAGAAGATCAAATATGAGAATAAATGAGAGATTAGGATGAAGAATAGAAAAAAGTTGGGGGATTGTTTTGTTTTTCCTTATTCATGCTTAAAATATTAAAATTGTTTCTTTTGGATTATGAATAAATAAAGAGTTTTGTTGTTTTGTGGACATCAGGTGTGTACAGTTTTACATATTAACGTTATATAACGTTCTATATTCTCCTTTTCAGGTACACTGCTGTTTTATAGACATCAGTTGTGTACAGTGTGACATATTAAAGTTATATAACGTTATATAACTTCCTATATTCTTCTTTTCAGGTACACTGTATATAACGTTATTGTACTTATATAACATTATATATTCTCCCTTTTTCATTGTATTGCAACATCATATTATAACCACTGATAATCTGTATCATTTTCATGGTATTGCAACAGCATACAAATGTTAGATGTTCCATATTAATTTTGATATAATGTTATATATGACCAGTAGACTTGTAGGTGGAAGGTTATATATCATGTTTTCACCAATTATGTTCGGATCAATTAGGCTGTTGCGCGGACCATTTCAATAATCTAATTTAATTGGTTTTATAGAGATAGCTAAACTAATTATGTTCTCTTATTTCCTCAAGTACCAAAAAACAGCGCAAGTATCAAATCTCTTTCCTTTCCTTTTGTTTTGTTTTGTTTTGTTTTTTCCAAGTGTAGTACTAGGTCAATTTTTCTTGGTTGTGTTTGGGCTATGCCTCAAGCACTCTTTCTTATCTTCATTCTTTTTATTTTTTTGCTCATACAAAAACAACAGTATTGTTCTGTCATGTGTATCCCTTGAAAAATGAACATATGACATTATATAAGGTTAAACCTAAACAACCAAAATCATTTTAGGTTTGCATCCTTAATATCGTTGTATGTGGTCTTCTATCATGAGTGGATGAGTATATAATGTTAAATGCAAGCTGATGAATGAGTATATAACGTAAAATGTAAGTATCTCACGTTAAATGTGAACTGATGAACGAGTATATAACGTTATAGATGTACAATAACGTTATATACAGTGTATCAGAAAAGGAGAATCTTCTCTCTATCCCAAAATCCCAACGTAACTGCAGTGATTGTCGTGAAAAAAAGCTGGCAGGGACATTTTTGGCTTGTATTAATTCATTTTTGGCTTGACAAGGGCTCAGTTTGGCAACACAAAAAAAGAAAAAGAATAAAAATACATTTTTTTTGTCTAAGCCAAACAAGGCCCTTGTCTGAGTGGACCTAGTGGGTTACAAACTTGAGATGTGGACTTGGTGGGTTACAAACATGCTATAGTGGACCCTAGACCAATTTTTTATTTAATAAACTGTACTTACAAAAATCTGGGCGTACTTCTCATTTCCATAGCATTACTTACCATTTATACAGGGTGTCGTTACTAAAATATTGGGATTCTTATCATCTCAATAACTGACAGAAATCTGGGCATACTTCTCATTGCCAAAACAATACTTACCATATAAACAGGGTATGCTTGCTAAAATCTGGGCATTGTTACCATTTCAATAATCGTACTCACTGCCTTAGCATGAGTACAGATAAGTTCTTGTCCAGATCATTATCTTAGTTTTACTGAATTAAAAGATTTCAATAAACTTCTTGTCCCTACTTAATGCCTTAATACAAATAAAGGTTACATTTATCCTTCACAATCCTTGTCTGAAATCATCTTCCCATCCTCCAATGTTGCTGCCATGGAACTGGGCTTCCACACTCTCGGAATTTCTTGACCAGTAGCAGTCTACAAAGTTCAAGTTTGAAAATTAGTGAATGGACAAATAAATAATATTCTATCAACTAACTAAATAGTAAGAGGCTTGTTTTATGTGACTTGTTTTAATACCTACTTTATGCATAGTATTGGCCTAGGTTTTATCAGAACTACTAACCTTCCTGTGGAAGCGAAGAAAAGGGACACCACAAGGCCCTATCATGGGATGGTTGTGGACGCTCACAAAGTTATTAACCAAGTACTTGCCAGAACTTCTCTCCAATGTGACACTAAATACAGCAGGACATCCAACTCTAGTAAGTGCGTGCAACCCTCTTATTTGATCTTCCCTCTTCAAGTATTTAGTGTCTCTATATCCTTCTTTTGAGTATACCCACTTTCTTGACTTTATGATACCAGCATTGTCCTTGTGCATATTATAGTTCCGAATACTAAAGCCGTTAACTTTGGCATATGCATTATAGAATGTTTCTCCATCCTCATGCATGTCAAATGTCATTTGATAAACTTCTTCTTCCGTTAATTCATCCAACCGTTTTTCGTCATTTCCATCATCATTGCGAGAGTCGTCACAAATGTCAATCACTACATTCTTTCCATTCCGCTGAACATTGTCATCCATCTCTCAAAATCTGATCCAAACAAATAGGCTCACAATTAATGGTAAAAACTAACATATATATGTTAACCATAAATACTATGTTACCTACAGTATGGCAAGCAAAACTATGTTACCTACGGAGATTACCTACCATTTTCATAATCACAGTTACCATAATAAAAGGGTCTTTTACTAAATTCTGGATATACTTACCACGAATATAGAGAACATATTCTCCTGATACTTCCTAAATACGGTTTTCATCCGTAGTAAAAAGACCATAAAAAGAGGTAAAAAAATCCATAGTAAATGGTAAGTATAGCCATAAGGTCCATAACAAACGTGAAAATCTGGGAAGCTTCATTAGATTGTTGTGAAACACTTATTCGAGATTCTTCAACTTATGATCATTTGGTAAGTTGGTATGAGGTAATCATCACAACTAATTTCAGTTTATTCTTCAAAAAACTTACTTGGTAAGCTTCTTCAACTTGTTATGGAGTTTCTTCTTAAATCTTCATTTTTTGGACAAGAGAAGAGATGAATGGGAGCTTTTTGGACAAGAGGAGAGATGAATGGGAGTTAGAGGAGTTAGAGTGGATAAGTTTGCAGGGTTTAAGATAGGTATGGAGAAATCTAGTACCATTAATGTCATAATTGGTGGTAGGTGAACAAGGTAATTGGCAAAACATGAATTAGTTTGTGTGGTAAAATTGGTCTAAGGATATAGTCGTTGTTCCCTTATTTCATGGTAAGTATTGTCAACCACGTGGTAAGTTTTATCAACGAATATTAGTCCATCGTAAAAATTCAGTTTTTATGGTAACTCTAGCCATATTCTTTGGTAAGTAAACTTTATTCTATAGTAAGTATGACATTAATGACGGGTAGGTATACATTAATGTATATCGCCATTATTGAATATCACCATTAATGTTTTATTACCTACCACATTAAATTTTATTTGGATATATTGTATTACTTTTATGATAAATTAAATAAAAACAGTCATATTAATAAAATTACTTTTAAAAAAGGATCAAATAAATGAGATATTTCAATTTACTGGTTCACTAATGGTTATTCTTACATTAACAAAGTGATCAATGTTAACCTCAAAGACTGTTACTCCTTCATTTGTTAAGTGATCAATGTTAACCATCAAATAACCATTTTTGAAATTTGCTAATTGTGTAACTTGAATGATTGAAATAGATGAGTCTGTGGTTAAGCAATTAAACAAATTAGTCAGCCTACTTTAGCTAGTTATATTAATTTTCACTAATTACTATCATTCAACATAATTGTTAACTACCACATCTGCCAAATATGATCTTAATCGATTCAAATTGTTTGATCAATTGGCTGAACATATAATCAGATCAATCAATTACAAATGAATCAATTCTCGTTGATTGATCGCTGCCAAATATATTAGTATCAACACTATTAGTTGTTAGATTTGTAAAATATATCATATTGATCACTATAAACTATATTAATGAATTTGAATAGCCTAATTTCATTAAATACTAGAGAATTTTACAAAATTATTCAATCGCTATTAAACAAAAATATATTTATCGTACAATGTTGTTGTAACAATCAACTTGTAGCGTCATTTTATAATATATATTAACTAAATTTGTAAGCTATCAAAATATTAATAAATATCTTGTTTTTTCCATAATATTTAAATCTAAGTTACTTAAATATATCTATAATAAAGGATTATTTAAAAATTAATCAATTAAATACATTTATAATGTCATTTGAAAATTATGGAAAATATTTTTCAAAATTTTATATTTTCATAACCAATTAAAATTAAAATTTTATATTTTTTAGATAATTCTTCTAATATTTAACTCCCTAAAATTGCAAATTTTCCCGCCAAAAAATCAGATCCCTTTTTTATTTTTATTTTTTTACTTAATGGCAACTTGTTACCTGACCAACTGGTTGTAATAAGCATTGCCTGTTTGTGTGGTAAGTGTTACCTTATACAATGGTAAGTGTTGCCTTAGTAAATGGTATATGTTGCCTGTTATTTGGTAAGTAATTCTCCGTTTTTTTGATCAAAACCACCCATGTTTTACTTTTTAGTTTCAATCCAAGGGCTGAGGTTTATCTATTTTCAATCCAATGACTCTAATTCAATGGGAGTATGATGCTCCCATACCGCTTGGGAGCATCACAGAAGTTTTGGAGGTATTCACAAGGAAAAAAATATTATAATGATTTGAATCACACATTTATAGTGCTTATTACATGGTCTGAATCGGTTCGGATTTCTATGAATTCGATGACCGAACTAAGAATCACGGTTTTAAAAAATTGCAATCCATGTCCAGACACAATTTTTTTCTTCTAAGGTTAGAAACTTGGAATCCACTAATTACTCTTAGGCCTCGTTTGATTCGGGAATTAAAACAGATGGGATTAAAAGTCCTGGGATTAGTAATCCTGGACTATTTGTTCTGGTACTAATTTAGTCATGAATCCTATACAATCCCCTGTTTGATTCACGCTGGATTAATATCGGGATATCCCATGCAGAGGCCAATCCATGTTTGGTTCTGTCACTAATTTTCGAAATTAATTTCAGGACTATTTCCCTCTCCCCCTTCTCACAAGCATTCCAACCAATCTCTCTCTCTCTCTCTCCCTCCCTCCCTCCCTCCCCCCCTCCCTCTCTCTCTCATGTTAGGCCAATAACAATAACTTGTGCATTCCACAACTTGGGCATATATTTTCCAACATAGTTGACATACAAAATGTCATACTGTGCATTATCAAAAGGCCATAAAACAATCATCACATGCAGTGCAATGGTTATTTACATGGTTAACGTACATACCTAACCAAACCCAAAAGTAAATGGTTGGAAAGGTTCCAACCAAACTACAACAAAATCAAAGCTCCCTAGGACAGACCCTAGAGAGAGTAGCCATTACACAAACCAATGAAGCCTTTAGATGCATTTGATCTTCAAAATCATCAACAGAATTAGCCTTTCCCAGTTGTTCTTCAAAGATTCCAAGCATTAGTCGACCTGATTCAAAACCTTTCTTAGTTCCTCTCCACATTTGAATCGTCCCTCTCACATTTTGAATCGTCCCCCACAATATTTGAATCACCCAGATTATCAGAGAGCCAGAAAGGCTCCAAAATATCACAAGACACAAGACCAAGGACCACCAACGACAGGACCGCAAACACAATAGCAGGACACACAACAGAACACCAAACTGACTACAAAACAGAACACCACAATGAATACCCCTGAATCACCCAACAACAGACGCAAGAGCCAAAAAGCTTCCAAGTTTCCAATCATCTCTAGCTTACTATCAGTACCAAGTGGTGACTCACCACTTAAGAAATGGTGGTATGCTAGAGATGATTGGAAAAAAAGCTTCCAAGTTTCTTGCACATCTTGTTCTAAGTGGTGACTGGGAACAAATTTAGTACTATTGTAGGATGACTAGGATCCATAAAAGACAACTACGATCAATATTTGAAAAACATATAGTAATGCAGATTAGTACTGAAGTATTAATCAATTTTTGGTTAATAAGTCTGCATTTGCTTTGTGGAAGAATCAAAATACAAATATTGGCCATCAATTTGAAGTGATCTGTTGATTCAACACAAATGTTGGTTGAAAATACTTCTTTTAGCTGATCAAAATAAAAAAATAAAAAAAATTCCCAAATCTTTGACGGGCTCATGCTAGAGAATAACAAAAATAAAAGCACAGTTTTGTCATCTGTTTGGTGATACATATGATTCCTCTCAAAAGTTCACTGAACAAAACACATTCAGACATTTAAAATTGCAACACCTACTACCAACCTAGCACAAATAGCATAATCGAAATCTAGGGTTACAAAGCGAAATTTGGTCAATATCAATTTGGTCGAAAGAAATCTGGTAGAAAATCGAGATTTCAAAAACCTATTTCGAATTCTATTTGGTTGAAAACCTAAAACCTATTTCGAAATCTATTTGGTCAAAAACCCAGTCGAAGAAGAACAAGAACATACGAAAAAAGAAGAACAGAGGAAGAAGAACAGACGAAGAGGAACACGAAGAAGAACAGACGAAGGAATACCTGCTTCGGTCTTCTCCAATCGCAGCCAAGAACTCAGGTGTAGGGAGAAGAGAGAGGTGTAACGATGAAGTTCGAGGACGAACAGTACGCTCTGTAGGGTTTTGTTTTAAAACGATGGCATTTTTGCAATTACTTCCAACTTCCTTCCGCATCTCTTCTATCCGGGATTGAATAGTCCCAAACCCCCCGGGATAAAATAGTGACCCGCGTATAAGGATAGATTAATATCGGGATATCCCATGCAGAGGCCAATCCATGTTTGGTTCTGTCACTAATTTTCGAAATTAATTTCAGGACTATTTCCCTCTCCCCCTTCTCACAAGCATTCCAACCAATCTCTCTCTCTCTCTCTCTCTCTCCCTCCCTCCCTCCCCCCTCCCTCTCTCTCTCTCATGTTAGGCCAATAACAATAACCTGTGCATTCCACAACTTGGGCATATATTTTCCAACATAGTTGACATACAAAGTGTCATACTGTGCATTATCAAAAGGCCATAAAACAGTCATCACATGCAATGCAATGGTTATTTACATGGTTAACGTACATACCTAACCAAACCCAAAAGTAAATGGTTGGAAAGGTTCCAACCAAACTACAACAAAATCAAAGCTCCCTAGGACAGACCCTAGAGAGAGTAGCCATTACACAAACCAATGAAGCCTTTAGATGCATCTGATCTTCAAAATCATCAACAGAATCAGCCTTTCCCAGTTGTTCTTCAAAGATTCCAAGCATTAGTCGACCTGATTCAAAACCTTTCTTGGTTCCTCTCCACATTTGAATCGTCCCTCTCACATTTTGAATCGTCCCCCACAATATTTGAATCACCCAGATTATCAGAGAGCCAGAAAGGCTCCAAAATATCACAAGACACAAGACCAAGGACCACCAACGACAGGATCGCAAACACAATAGCAGGACACACAACAGAACACCAAACTGACTACAAAACAGAACACCACAATGAATACCCCTGAATCACCCAACAACAGACGCAAGAGCCAAAAAGCTTACAAGTTTCCAATCATCTCTAGCTTACTATCAGTACCAAGTGGTGACTCACCACTTAAGAAATGGTGGTATGCTAGAGATGATTGGAAAAAAAGCTTCCAAGTTTCTTGCACATCTTGTTCTAAGTGGTGACTGGGAACAAATTTAGTACTATTGTAGGATGACTAGGATCCATAAAAGACAACTGCGATCAATATTTGAAAAACATATAGTAATGCAGATTAGTACTGAAGTATTAATCTATTTTTGGTTAATAAGTCTGCATTTGCTTTGTGGAAGAATCAAAATACAAATATTGGCCATCAATTTGAAGTGATCTGTTGATTCAACACAAATGTTGGTTGAAAATACTTCTTTTAGCTGATCAAAATAAAAAAATAAAAAAAATTCCCAAATCTTTGACGGGCTCATGCTAGAGAATAACAAAAATAAAAGCACAGTTTTGTCATCTGTTTGGTGATACATATGATTCCTCTCAAAAGTTCACTGAACAAAACACATTCAGACATTTAAAATTGCAACACCTACTACCAACCTAGCACAAATAGCATAATCGAAATCTAGGGTTACAAAGCGAAATTTGGTCAATATCAATTTGGTCGAAAGAAATCTGGTAGAAAATCGAGATTTCAAAAACCTATTTCGAATTCTATTTGGTTGAAAACCTAAAACCTATTTCGAAATCTATTTGGTCAAAAACCCAGTCGAAGAAGAACAAGAACATACGAAAAAAGAAGAACAGAGGAAGAAGAACAGACGAAGGAATACCTGCTTCGGTCTTCTCCAATCGCAGCCAAGAACTCAGGTGTAGGGAGAAGAGAGAGGTGTAACGATGAAGTTCGAGGACGAACAGTACGCTCTGTAGGGTTTTGTTTTAAAACGATGGCATTTTTGCAATTACTTCCAACTTCCTTCCGCGTCTCTTCTATCCGGGATTGAATAGTCCCAAACCCCCCTGGATAAAATAGTGACACGCATATAAGGATAGAATTTGTCCCGGTATTAACAATCCCAGCCGACGAAGTGGGAACCAAACATGGGAAAACGTGGGATTAGGCGCCCTTAGTCCAATCTCAGGTGCCTAATCCCTGAATCAAACAGGGTTAAAGAAAAAAAAACTAGGAATTCACAAATCAAATGAAAGACTTGCGAACTGAATTTGAGTTTGGTTTTTGGGTAATGAGTGGAGAGAGAAAAAAATAAACTCTTAAAGAAAAAATTGGAGGTGCAATTTAATTACTCTTAAACTTTTTGAGTTTAAGAAAAAAAAATTGAGTTTGGTTTTTGGATAATGAGTATGGAGAGAGAAATTAAGATAATAATTGGAGATAAGGGTAATTAGTGAAGAGAGAGAGAAATGAGATTAATGATTGAAGAGAGATGAGAGTAATGATTAAAAGTAAAAATAATGAGTATTTTTTGAGTTGATTTTTTTTTTCAAAATACCATTCAAATAAGGCATAAATTATTCCCACTAAAGGGAGGCCGGTGTAATTAGTTCAAGAGTTGGGGTGCAATGTATTCGTCATAAGCCTCAAGGGAAGTTGGTGTAAATCCCTTTCAAAAAAGTATAGCATCTAAAAAAATAAACACACACACACACATATCAGGACTCAGGAGTAGTACCAACGTTGTACAGCCATTATGTCCAAAGGTGACGCCAACGACGACTTCTCCCACTGTGGAAACCTCCCACCGGAAATCATCGCCGATGTACTCTCCCGATTGCCCGTCAGATCCCTTTGCCAATTCAAGTGCGTTTCTCACTCGTGGAAAACCCTAATCTCCTCCCTCCATTTCGCCCAAACCCACCTCAATCAAACCAAGACCCAAAAACACCTCGATCGCAGCAACTTCATTCTCATTCGCCACTTTCTCGATCTCTACTCCGTCAATCTCACTGCCGACGTTCCGACCGCCACGAAGCTCAATTTCCCTTTCCTCCAACAATCTAAGACAGCACCCCCCCCCCGGCTCAGGGGGGACTAGAAAAGGCCTTTTGTTTTCCCCACTTCCCGGGCCCGTGCCGTCTGAGTGGGTCAAGGTATGCTACTCTTGCGATGGCTTGCTTCTAGTTTCCTACGATCATAATTCCAGTTTCTTCTTGTTTAATCCGTCCACTAGAGAATGTAAGAAACTGCCCACGCCGCCTTTTGTAGTCAAACCGGTTCATGGGAGGTACTTGTATGTATATGGGATGGGTTACGACACCAATACAGATGATTACAAGGTTGTCATGCTCTCTTACTATGGTACTGGATTGGAGTCTGAGTTTGATTGTGTTAGATTGTATTGGCTTAACTTGTAATGAGACATGTCTCAATTGGTTAGATTGCTTTAGCTAGGGTGCTATTTGTTAGATTCTTTGTACAAAAGGGTTCTTTAGTCATTTGTATTGTAGGGTTGTATATATTCCCCTTTTTCCCTGTTAATGAAATCAGTAGAGGAATTCTCACGCTCAATTCTCTCTCTCTCTAAATTCGTTCATGGTATCAGAGCACTGCGATCTAGGGCACCAGATCTTTTTCCCACCTGGACTCTCGCCGACTACCGGCGACCTCCGGCGAACCCAGGTTGTTCTCGTTTGAGGTCTTTCTACCTCCGGTTGGACTCGTTTTGAGTGTTTTCTGGTGCCGATTGGGTATTTTTTCTGCTGCCTATTGCTTCCAAGATCTGGTATGTGCTCGTTTTTTATGTTTGTTGCTGTTGATCATCTCTGTAAGCTTCCGCTACCACCTCTTTGCTTCTGAAAGTGACTGGGCCTGGTTATCCGAGGTCCCTTTTTCATGTGTTTCGAAGCCTGTGGTTAGTTTACTCATAACCCACTATTAAGGGGGCGTTTTATTGCCATTTTCAATCAGTTTGGTGTTACTTTTGCTGAGCTGTTTGAGTAGTAGTTCGCTGGGTTCTTTTGATTGCCCGTGAGTCTTCATTTTTTGAACGTACAAGAGGATTTTTGGTCTTCATCTATAACTTGCAATATAGTCTGAAGGGTTTGCAGTTTATTGTTAGGGCAATTTCGTAGTCCCTGTTTGGGAGCTGTTTGGATTGTATTTGCCTTCCTCTGCCACTGTTGGGTACCGTTCTGCACTATACGTACGGGATTGTTTCGAGCTATTTCGCAATTGACGGTATGTCGGAGGATCACAAGAATATTCCTGTTGGTACTCTTTCTCAGGGGGAGTTACAAACTCTCAGGCGCCTACTGGCTAAGCTTGATACTCTGTCTTCCATAGCTTCTATTTCCACTACCTCCTTTGCTCACACAGGTATCCAACCTAGTGCACATACCGCCACTTCTTCTCTTCCTTGGATAATAGATTCCGGTGCTACGGATCATATGACAGGTTGCTCATCCTTCTTTGACTCCTACTCTACATGCTCTGGTAAGGACAAGGTTCGAGTAGCTGATGGATCCCTGTCTGCTATTTTAGGGAAAGGTTCCATTCACTACTCACCTACCTTACCTCTTTCTTCCGTTCTCCATGTTCCAAATTTTACTACTAACCTTATATCTGTTAGTAGTCTCACACAATCTTTGAATTGTTCGGTAACATTTTTTCCCACTCATTGTGTTTTTCAGGAACTGGGAACAGGAAAGACGATTGGTACTGGTAGAGCTCAGGATGGCCTGTATTTTTTGGAGTCTGTGCCTTGTTCATCTCTTACACCCTCACCCTTGGGTCATGCCCTTGAGGCGGATACGGGTTCAGATCTTCCTCTATTGCATCAGTGGCACCGTAGACTTGGCCACCCTTCTTTTGGTATTTTAGAGAAACTTTTTCCTACTTTAACTAAACGATGTTCTAGAAGTAGGTTCTTTTGTGAAGCCTGTGAACTTGCAAAACATAGACGTTCCTTTTATGCTCCTGTTCATCAGAGGAGTGCTTCTCCTTTTATGGTTGTCCACACCACACTGATGTCTGGGGTCCTTCCCCCATTATCTCTATTTCTGGTTATCGCTATTTTGTTACCTTTATTGATTGTCATTCTCGTATAACTTGGGTGTATCTACTCCGAGCAAAGAATGAAGTTTTCTCATGCTTTCAGTCTTTTCATAAGATGGTGCACACACAATTTGATACCAACATCAAGATACTTCGTTGTGACAATGGGACTGAATATATGAACGGTCCCTTCAAGTCATATTTTGATGGCAATGGCATTCTTTTCCAAACTACTTGTGTGGGTACACCGCAACAAAATGGAGTTGCGGAAAGGAAGAACCGGCATCTTGCTGAGGTGGCTCGTTCTCTTATGTTTACTATGAATGTTCCTAAACATTTTTGGGGCGAGGCCATCCTTACAGCTTCTTATCTTATTAATCTAATGCCCTCCAGTGTTCTTCAATTCCGGACTCCCTTGGATTTCCTTCCTGGTAACTTTCGGGTCTCTACTCTTCCTCCTAAGGTTTTTGGTTGTGTTTGTTATGTGCATGCTTCTCACCACCCCGGTGGAAAGTTAGATCCTAAAGCTCGTAAATGCATTTTCCTTGGCTACTCTCCCACTCAAAAGGGGTATCATTGCTATGACCCTCTTTCTCGAAAGAAATTTGTTTCAATGGATGTCACCTTTTGGGAACACCAACCCTTCTACCCTCTCTCGTCCCCATCTCTTCAGGGGGAGAGTTCTAGAGGGGAAGAGATGTTGACTAGAGGGGAAGAGATGTTGACACCTTGTGATTTTGATTTGTGGTACCCTCCCCCATCTGTTGGTGAGAGGGAGAATGTTGTTACAGGGGAGAACATTGGTGAGGGGGAGGAGGCATCTCCCAGCCTTAGTAATCCTGAAGAGGAGAGAGAGGAACCTGAATCTGGAGAAAGAGTAATGCCGGATGCAAGAGAAAGATTGGACAGACCTGAGTTAAAAACTTTCACTCGCAAGAAAAAGGGCCAACCTGATGCATTACCACAGTACCAATCATCATCACCAGTTCTAGTTCCTGACGCTTCAGCTGAGTCTTCTGGTAAATCTCCTTCCTCTATATCCCTTCCTTTTGATGATCTTGATGTGCCTATTGCTCATAGAAAGCCAATTCGTACACATAAAGTGCCGGCTCGATTATGTACCCAACATTCCATTTCGCAATTTGTTTCATATTCTCGTCTGTCTCCTTCGTACTCTACCTTTCTTTCTTCTCTTTCTTCTATACCTATTCCACAGGGTTGGAAGGAAGCTTTTGCAACTCCTAAGTGGAATGAAGCTATGGTAGAGGAGATGAAGGCCTTGAAGAAAAATGGCACCTGGGAGTTAGTGTCTCTTCCTCCGGGAAAGAATGCAGTGGGATGTAAATGGGTGTTCACGGTTAAGCATAAAGCTGATGGCACTGTTGAGAGGTACAAGGCAAGATTGGTTGCCAAAGGCTATACTCAGACATATGGCATTGACTATGAAGAAACCTTTGCTCCAGTGGCCAAGATGAACTCTATTCGCACCTTGTTGTCCTGTGCTGCTACTCTAAACTGGCCACTTCAACAGTTTGATGTGAAGAATGCTTTTCTTCATGGTGATTTGGAAGAAGAGGTGTATATGGATATACCACCTGGTTTTTCTTCCTCTACCACTGAGGGCAAGGTGTGTAGGTTGAAGAAGGCTCTCTATGGCTTGAAACAATCACCAAGAGCGTGGTTTGACAGATTTCTCAAGGCCATGTTGAAACTTGGATACACGCAGAGTCATGCTGATCATACTATGTTCACCAAGAGGAGTGATGGTAAGATTGCCATCCTTATAGTTTATGTGGATGACATAATTATGACAGGTGATGATGAGAATGAGCTTCAGATGCTTAAAGTTCTTCTTGCCAAGGAATTTGAAATTAAGGAGTTGGGGGCGATGCAATACTTTCTTGGCATGGAGGTGGCTAGATCTGAGAAAGGGATCTTCATTTCCCAAAGGAAATATATTCTTGACCTCTTGGAGGAGACTGGGATGCTGGGGTGCAAGCCCGCTGACACTCCTATTGAGGTCAATCATCATCTTGGCAGCGTGGGAGAGCATGCGGATAAGGAAAGATATCAGAGACTTGTGGGTCGTCTGATATACTTATCTCACACACGTCCAGATATTTCTTATGCGGTGGGAGTTGTCAGTCAATTTATGCATGACCCTCGTTCTTCTCACCTTGATGCTGTTTATCGTATCTTGAGGTACCTAAAATCCTCTCCAGGCAAAGGCATTTTGTTTTCAAACCATGGTCATTTGAGGTTGGAATCCTTCACTGATGCAGACTGGGCAGGATCTATTGATGATAGACGTTCTACCTCTGGCTATGGCACTTTCCTTGGTGGGAATTTAGTTACGTGGAGAAGCAAAAAGCAATCCGTGGTAGCGAGGTCAAGTGCAGAAGCCGAGTACAGAGCCATGGCACATGGTGTTTGTGAGCTTTTATGGCTTCAAACTTTTTTGCATGATTTGGGAATTGTTGATCACAGTCCTATGAAGCTGTACTGTGATAACAAGGCTGCTATCAATATCGCTCATTACCCTGTTCAGCATGATCGGACAAAGCATATAGAGATTGATAGACACTTTATCAAAGAGAAGCTGAGCAGTGGTGTAATATGCATGCCTTATGTGAAATCCGAGGACCAATTAGCTGATGTGTTTACTAAAGGTCTTAGTAGTAAGGTGTTTCATCGTATCCTCTCCAAGTTGGGCATGACTAATATCTATGCACCAACTTAAGGGGGAGTGTTAGATTGTATTGGCTTAACTTGTAATGAGACATGTCTCAATTGGTTAGATTGCTTTAGCTAGGGTGCTATTTGTTAGATTCTTTGTACAAAAGGGTTCTTTAGTCATTTGTATTGTAGGGTTGTATATATTCCCCTTTTTCCCTGTTAATGAAATCAGTAGAGGAATTCTCACGCTCAATTCTCTCTCTCTCTAAATTCGTTCAGATTGTGAATGTTCTACTCTGAGAAGTGTGACGTACGTGGCTGTCTATTCGCTGAAAACTAATGCTTGGAGGATAATTGAAGACACCCATTATGTCCTTGTGGAAACTAATTACGACGTTAACTTTGATGGGTGTCTCCATTGGTTTTGTTGGAGAGATGGTTCCTCTTTGATGGGTGCTTTCGATTTGGCGAATGAGATTTTCAGGGAAGTGCCACTGCCTGCTTCGCTTGTTGATGACGAGGTTATGTACTATGAGGTGGTGATTGTTGTTGATTGTCTTGGTTTGGTTAATAAACGGAGTGGTAGCCACATCGAATTTTGGATGACGAAGGAGTATGGGGTTAGAGCGTCATGGACCAAAGTCATGATTGATATAAATGGTATGTATCTGCTCGGTTTGTTAGTGGAAGACAAATTTTTGTTACAGATACTACAGAGACCAAACAAAGACAACTTAGTTGTGTATAATAGCAAAAAAGGAACGCTGAGGGACATCGTGGTGATTCGTGGCATTCCGAGTATGTTATCATTTTGCGGCACCTATGTTGAGAGCATTTTCTCTCCTAATCAAATGGGGGAGGGTTTGGGAAGCAAGGATAAGCTTCTTCAGGTGTATATGTGAACAAGAAATGACATTTTTTGTTCATTAATGATTGTATGTCCTATATAACAATGTACGATACAGATAGCCTTTGAATACTTGCAGATAATTATTATTTGGTACTTCCCAAATTCACCTATGGTTTGAAAATTAGTTTCTTCTTTTCTTGAAGTACTATATTGGTGATACTTATTGGAGAAGTTAGTGGTTCGAACCTCCTTTTTATTTCAATAGCCTTTGTCTCAACATGTTTAGTATTGCTCTTCTTTCAAACTTTAGATTTGATGGTGACGTCCTATTTAAATTTCATATATCTTTTGTTGCATTGGCTCATCCATTTGAAAAATAATAATGATTGTTGGAAGTCTTAATAGAACATCTTTTCTTATAGCCTTGAACTTTCTCTCTAACATCAAATTATCCTAGGAGTTATTTGTTGCTTTTGTATAAATGACCATTGTTTATTTGTATTCTTGTTTTTTGATAATCTTATGCTAAGTTCCTTCTATTGTTTTGAAACTTGCAAACCGCTGAAAAACTCAATCGATTCGTCGGTTTTCATACTTTAAGGGTTGGTGCGGGGGAAAATATTCAACGAGTGAAGTACATATTGGTTGGGGAGAGTGGCATATGATTATCGGGGGTTTGGGGTACACAAAAAAATCTGCGGAGAGCTACCCACGCACATCCCTAGGTGCATCATAGTTTCTACTGGACAACAAACTAATATTTCTTTCGTCCCATATTGCTTGTCCACCATTTTATTTTGGGATGTCCTACAATGGTTGTCTTCTATAAAGCTGTGCTAAGTTACACAAACTAACCCTCCTCAATGATTTAAATCAGAAATTTGAAATCTCAAAAGTTATAAGGATGAAGAAGAAGGCCATTATGTCTGACAGTGAAACCATTGATTATTCCCTACGGAGAAATCTTCCACTGAAGATTGTCGCCCACGTTCTCTCTCGACTACCAATCAAGTCTCTCTGTCGATTCAAATGTGTATCTCCCTCATGGAATTCCCTAACATCTTCCCCCCTTTTCGCAGTGACCACATTCATATAACCAACACTACCAACAAACCTCAAAAAACCATTCTCATTTCCAGCTCTCACGTTCTCTACTCCATTGATTTCGCCAACACAAGTCCGACCGCGAGAAAGCTTGATTTTCCTTCAGTCAAGCACTTTGACAAGTTGGTCCACGTTTCGGGCTCTTGCAATGGCTTGGTTCTAGTTTCTGATAAAGGTAATAGATCCAACTTCTTGTTCAATCCATTCACTGGAGAATGTAAGAAGCTGCCCAAATTCCTTCTGTTTGGCATCTGTTCGCACGCGTCCAAAGTTTTTCTATCTGGCTTGGGTTATGACTCGTCCACACTCCACAGCTGATTACAAGGTTGTGATGCTCCTTATCCATCCTACCTGGCTTGGCCCTACTTATATTACTAGCGTGGCTATCTATTCACTGCAAACTGATGCTTGGAGGAGAATTCGAGGTTCACATTATGACCTTGTGGAACATCCTCCTGGGGTTTACTTTAATGAGCGTCTCCATTGGATTTGTTGGAGGCCTGGTGGTTTGGATTGTTCTAAAATTGTTGTTGCTTTCGATTTGTCTGATGAGATTTTCAAGGAAGTGCAGCTGCCTCCTTCGTTTGATAATTTTGAGTTTCATAACATGGCAGTTCTTGGGGGTTGTCTCAATTTGGTTGTTTGGCCGTATAGTAACGACGGAATTGAAGTTTGGATGATGAAGAAGTATGGGGTAAGAGAATCGTGGACCAAATGTACTATAGCTAACCATGGGATGCATATAATGGATGTGTTGTGTATGTCAGCAGAAGACAACTTTGTATTGAGAACAACTCGAATGGTAGAAGATGTTAACGGAGAAAGGATACTAGATGAATCTGGTAGAGATAAACTTGTTGTGTACAATCCAAAAGAAGAAACGGTGAGGGATGTGGTGGTTTGTGGCATTCAAAATGAATATACAATTGGGGACACCTACATCGAGACCCTCATCTCCCCTAATCACGGAGGACATATTACGAGACAATGTGAAGCTTCTTCAGGTGAAAGGTCAAAGTGGTATCAGGTATATTTCCAACATAGAAATGATTCTGTCCTTCTTTTGTTTTCTAATGATTGTACATATGTTGTATTATGTGGGCTTCTATATTTAAAGGTTTTTGGAAGTTGCAAAACAACATATCCCTTATTGCTAATTTTATAGATTTGGTAATCGGAGGTATATAGGGCAATGGTTAGTTAGTTAGTGATGTATGTTGAACTTAGATTGTAAACTTGATTATACATAAGTGCCTATGGCACACTCAAAATTGTTGGAGTCTAACCTATGAAGCATGATTACATGAGTACTTATAGATGGGTGTCTTATCCATGTCATGTAAATATAGGATGCAGATACTCCTTGGACACTCAATGGCACGTATCAGATACCTATGCATTTTTGTAAATTAGTCCTTTTTATTCTTGAAGTGACAGATACTTTTTCGAATACTCTAACATCACATACCTGCACTTCCATTAAATAGAGAATATTGCATTTCTTACTCAGTATCCAAGTGCAACTATTAATAGTGAATACATGAGTAATTTTCCTATAGTTTGTTTACTTCTTAGAGAGAGAGAGAGAGAGAGAGAGAGAGAGAGAACTAAGAGATTAAACCAGTATCATCCTTTTGATGGGGGGTAGACAATTTGAGTATGTTTGGACGTTTGGGTTCATGGTATCATGGTATGATTGTTCCCTTTTAATGGCCACTTGGCAGTGACAATATCAAAATCCCAACTCATTAATAGTCTTCCCCCTGGACTCAATTGGAGGGAACCAATGCGACCTATCTCTTTCCTACTTTCATTGCCTCATTGAGGTTTTCATCTGTATCACCTCAGGCCTCAAGACAATGGTCCAACAATTATCTCCAAAATAAGCCATATTTTTTTGTTTTTTCTTTACCGTAAATTATTCAACTTAGACAAGTAAAAGAGACACAGTGCTTTCGGCGCGAATTCAATGACCGTGCCGAACTTCCTCCGAGTAACAGTATAGTCTATCTCAGAGAATATCCTGAAGTGCTGAAAATCCATTGTGACAATATTTAATAACGCGCTTACATATACAATGTGAAGATCGGAAGAAGCAAAAACTTTCGTACAAATATGAAATCATCCAAGTCATACAACCATAGTGCTGAATATGAAACCCTAACAGCCTGTTTGGCTGGGGGATTTGCACTCAGATTTGGCTCATGCCCAGAGTTGCAATCCCTCCCTCCTCTATCTTCGGTCTTTGGCTGCAAAAAATGGCAGCCCGATTTGGCCCCGATTTGGAGCCTCCGTGTCACGCCCCAAATTCGGGAGTGTGACCGGCAGTGAACCATGAAGCAATCATGGAACACGAAGCCTAATTAAAAATATTTTTAGCTTGAAACAAAAAACGTTAAAAAACTATATATATTTTACTAAAGCAAATGTGCAAACCCAAAATCAATATTTTTCTTAAGCAAATGACATGATATCCGATATTCTCCAACTCCAAATTCCACAATGAACTGCCAATAAATAAAAGTGCGGAAGCGAATAAATAAAAGTGTGGAATCTTTTTAACAATAGAAAAGAAATAAAAATGCAGACGTCCTAGAGGTCCAAACACAAGGTCCCGACAACGCCGCAGAGTCCATTACAATGCCCCATACACACTAACTTGAAAATAATGTGGAATAAATCCGTCAGCTGACGAGCTCAGTGAGTAGTTAAGCATGCTAAGGGTAATAATACAAAGTGGCATACGTATAAATCAACGATAACAAGGGCTCCAAGAAATGGTTTCAAATAACGAAGATCGATGGTCAAACGAATATTATCAACAAACTAACGAAGTCAATGGCTCAGCTGCAAATAGTATCGAAAGATGAATGACTGAATAACGAATTATCACAACAACAATCGAACAATGATAACAACCATTCTGTACCAACAGCCTGCTCAACAATATCGGAACGAGGAACAACAATAATGAGGTAGTCCAAACCAAAGTGGGAACCATAATCACCAATTACCAAGTACCAAATGCCAAATATTTTCTCAGGGCTTCGCCCGTTGGATCCAACACCGTACTTAGAGTCACCACAGGATGGCGCCTGGGACCTTTTCCCTAAGCCAATCCGGAATAGAGTCACAGGGTATTTCACAAGTCTTTTCCCTATCCGTTGAGCACTAGAGTCACAGGGTATTTCACAAGTCTTTTCCCTAGCGGCCAAAGTCACCACGATATTTCACGGGTCTTTCCCTTGGACTTTCACAAATATAAACATAATCCATGGTCCCAAACACATAAGAACAACGGCGAACCGAAGTCACCTGACCGGCCAAAATTATTCCCCATGCCGTTGCAAGTCACAATAATATAACGGAGTCAACGAATCGACGACAATAAAAGTAAGGGCTTCGATCAATCAAATATTCTCAAATAATCTTGTATGCCAAAGGGTACGTCAATTGTCAACAATTATGAGAACAATGAATAAGAATAATTATCATCGGATCACAACCAATAACGAACTGTCAAGAATCGGTAGGCTCAAGAGGATTCCAAAAGAAGGGATCACATGTTTAACTACTCACCTTGATTGGTTCGATAAATTGCAAAATGTAATATCAGAGTACTCGGCTAGTCTGGATAAAAAGAATGAAAGTACGAAAATTAGTTTAATGAAAAATTACTAATATGTATATGAACTCTCCTAATCTAAACTCTACGGTTTCACAGCCACGAACTTAATTTCCCAATTACAATACCACCATCTCTTCTCACAATCACACACGGTGCCATACACGGCCACCACACATGCACACCTCTCTCTGATCTCCACCAACAAAACCCCAATTCTAATGAATGATGAGGAAAGCCATGAGGGTAATAGAATAAAGTACTATATAAGAGGAGTGATCAAAGTCTTACCCAAGGACGAAACTTCTTGGTGGAATTTCCTAATGCCGCCAACAACTCGACACTAATCTCTCCCGAACCTGCAGCCTAACTCACTCTCTCTCTCTCTCTCTCTCTCTCTCTCTCTCTCTCTCCCTCCCTTTGCCCCTGGAAGTATTAACGCTAGGTCTCTCTTAACGTTGAAATAATATACCCTAGTTCTCAATATTTATGAAAGAATAACGGGCCCTCTCTTCATTAATTAAATACACTCTCACGAACGGGCCCAACATGAGTTCTAAAAAATAAGTCCGACCCAATCTATGCGGCCCAATGATATAACACATACATGTAAAAATATAAGTTACTATTCAAGATTAGAAGTATTTTGAAATAAATACATTTCATAATAATTAACATTTTTTTATTAGAAAGAAGTTTAAAAAGAAAAATGAAAGAATTAAATATCTGTGTCAAAAATATATATTCTTTTTTCCTTTGGAAAAAGCGGGATGTCACACTCCGGTTTTGTAATCCACCCCGCGGGTGGATATGTAACGATAGGGGTTACCCATGTCGTTAGTTATGCGGGGTGGTGGATTTACTCATCTGCCCTTGCCTTTTCTCTTCCCTCCATTTCCAAACTCCAGCCCCTCAAGAAGTCACGGCAGCCATGGAGGAGAAAGGGAGGTGATGTCGAGGGACGTGAGGTTGAAGTCGGTGATGAGGGGAAATAGAGGAGGAAGAGGAGGCGCAGTTTAGATCGGGGGGAGAGAGAGAGAGTAATCGGAGAAGATGAACAGTGGTGGACTGAAAATGGGTTTTGCTTTGTTCTAATTGCACAATATTTCCGGTGGGAGGAGAGAAGTTGAGTAGTTTTCTTTTGATTAATTGCAACTTGGAAAAAGTGAGGTTAATTGGTTTCTTTTTTCTGGATTACCTTTTGGAAAATAATATTTTATCTAATAAATAATATGATTAAATATTTGTAAGATAAAATAAATTTATTTTATCCCACAATTAACAATAAATATGTATTTATTCTAATTTTAATGAAATTAACCTAACTTTCCATTAAAATAGTAAACTAGGGGCAATTAAGTCATTTGATAACTTATCTCTTCATATCCCCTTTTCAAAAAACCATCCAAACACTGGATTACAAATCCACCCTTCTTATGAGGTGGGTCCACCCTTCTTACATATCACCCATCATTCCATATCCACCCTCAAATCCACCCTCTTTCTATATCCACCCAAAATCATATCCTCCATCCAAACGGGCCGTAAGAGTCTATACAATCATATCACTCGGAGAAATATCCTCGTTACCCTAGCCGGAGCTGTTTAGCCGCTCATGACTCATATTCCTAACACACCTGATGTGAACACCGTCACTAGTGTACTTATTCCTAAGTTTGCTTCTGTGGTCAACGCCCCTTCTTGGACTCAGACTACAAATGGTGAGTTCCCGGTGAAATCTGCTACAATCTTATCATGCATGCTTGATAGTTCTAGTCTTGTGAATTGGGGTTGGCTTTGGAAACCACGCATTCCTCGAAATCTTAAAAGTTGCATTCAGATTTGTTTGCATGGTAAATTAATAAATTATGGCCTTTCAAAAAAATAATAATAATAAATTATCAACTAATCATCATAGAGTGGCTAGAGGCCTTGCTAGTGCTAGTGAGGACTTGTGTCCTTGGGGTGATAATGGGAGTGAGGATCTTAAACATCTTTTTCCTGAACCGTCATTTCAATACTAATCTGTGGGTTAATTGTTGTAACAACTCCGATTTTCAGTAAATAAAAATCTCGTTGTTTATTCGATAATCCTTTTATTCTTCTTTAGTGCCCTTGTAAATTCCTTTCGATTCCTCTTAAAACCCTGGATCGTTCTTAATAACCCGTCAGTATTAGATTCGACGTTTACAAATAGATTTCCGTCACCAAGTGACTCGGTCATTCTTTTAAGAGACGAGCATACTTATCAAACGCTTATATGTTCCATAATATTGTATTTAAGTATTGAAATTCTATTTACCTTTGGCTAGAAATCCAACTAGACTAACTAGAATTTGTTTCCAACTAGTTAGTTAGCCTAACCTAAGTACCATTGACTTAGTTACCTTTCCCTAGCCATTTAGAACCATTGGTCAATAGAAATAATCATGGCATGCCAAAAGTAGAACACATGGCCTAAGTAATCATCACCTTCAAAGCAAAGTTACTTTCTAGGAAAGTTACTTTTTATCTTTAATCATTTCACCCTTTTTGCCTTTTCTTACTCTTTCTATATATAGACTTATATATATTTATAAACCTAACCAAGTAGGGGAGAGAGAGAGAGAGAGAGAGAGAGAGAGAGAGAGAGAGAGAAGGAGAGAGAGTGAGTGTGTGCTTGTGTTGGCCACTCATGCAAGGAAGATCTTACTTTAGCCAACCAAAATACAACCCTTTTATGACTTCTTTTGCTCTTTTTAAAAGCCAACCAAATCTAGCCTACCAAAGAACCAACTAGCCTTGCCACTTGTCCCTCCTTTTGTGACTAACCTCTCATGATAACCTAGGACCTAACCTAAAATTGGAAGCCATGCTTGACATGCTTTAAGAATGATTTGACAAGACAATGGGAGAGAGAGGGAGAGGGGAATTTCGGCCAAGGAGGGGGGAGAGAGAGAGTGAGCCGAGAGGGAGAGGGAGAGAGAGAGTGTGAGGTGTGTGCTTGTGTGTTGAACACCTCACCAAGCTACAAGCTTAGCTTTAAGCCTAAAACTCCATGTGTCACCATTCTAGTCTTTCCAAAGCCAATGATGAGATCTCTTCTTACAAGCCAACCAATTCTAGACAAGACAAGACCTTGAGCCTTCCATGATAACCTAGGATTTTAGCCCTAAACCTAAAAAGTTGGAGATGACAAGCCTTGGCATGCTTGAAGTGACAAGACAATGAAGCAAAAAGTTGAGGGAGAGAGAGGGCCGGCCAAGGAGAGGGAGAGAGAGCCAAGACTTTGCCTATAAATAGCACCCCATTCTCACCATTCAACTCACACCTTTCATCCTTCAACTTCTCTCTCTAGAAAGCATGATGTTCTTGCTTGTTCTTTGTTGTTCTTGAATGTTCTTCCTTGTTCTTGAAGAGCAACCACCAAACCACCTTCAAAACCGCCCCTAGATCTCTAAAGTAGTCTAGTTTAGTTCGCAAAGTTGTTCTAGGAAGAGAACATCCATCTCTCTTCCTTTCGAAGCAATCCGGAGCCGTTACGCCGCCGATCCACCAAAACCGACGACCAATCTCTTAGATCGACCTACCGCCAAGAAGAACGGTAGATTCTATATCTACTTTTCCCCATGTATACGTAGAATATACTTACTTATTCCCTAAGTATATGTAATTTATTTTGAAGTATGAGCATGTGGATTAATGAACTTTATCCTTAATAAACATATGCTGTTTTGAACTTCCTTAAAAGAAAGAAAGAACGACTCTTAAAAGGTAGGAATTAATCGTTTAGTTTCAACATAAGGATGGTGATGAGCTTGTTGTATGATTGCTTGACTACTTGTTGTTGATAAAGCATAAGTGGTTTACCACTCCAAAGGTGTCCGTCCATGTGACACTATGCTTTAGTTCGTGTGCTAAATGTTTGAGTATGGTTAGAATGAGCATGCTAAGAAATATAGAGTTGAATGATCTTGTTAGTTTAATCTCAAAGAGTCAAAACTTACTGCCGCGGAGTCTATGCATGAATACGAGACACAAAAACGAGAAAGTAGAAACATGACACATATGGTGTGTTAAAACAAGGTGTATTTTTAAAACCGCAATGTGGCCGGACTTGCCCATTGTGTGGTGTGTGTGTGATTTTGAAACCACAACGTGGCCGGACTTGCCCGTTGGGTTGCGTGTGTGTGTGTGTGCCAATGGGAGCCCGGTGCAGCGAAACCATTGTGAGGATACTCGGGAACCCGGAACGGCGGAACCGAGGTTGGGTGTGTAAAATGATTTTCAGAATGTTAAATGGGTAAAAGAAAAAGTGAAATTAGTGACACGGTCTACGAAACGCTGCGTAGGAGAAACTCTGATGACACGGACACTTACGCTAGTTAATAGAGAATGTGGTTATGTTATTGTTGAGTACGTTCCATTACTTGTATGACTTGTATTGTATTGATATTGTTATCTGTATGACTGGTTGTGTAAGTTAAGGGTTAGTGGGTATGGATTTCTCTATTGAGCGTTATGGCTCACGGTGTTACCTTTGGTGACCCTGACATATTATATTGGTGGCGACGCCGGTATAATATGTCAGACCTCATAGACGAACAGGGTGAACTCTACACTTTGGAAGCCTTTGGAGCCGAGGAATTGGCAAGAATGGAGGAAACCGAAGAGTAGTCGATAGGAACCCTAGTACCTGCCCTTATTGAATAAAAGTACTTTTGTAAGGTTTATGATGTAATAATGAGCTTGACTCTATTTATCTTTCAATAGAAATTATCCCTTTAACGTACCCGAATTTGGGGGCATTACAATTGTCCAGTTATATATGCAGGACATTGTTCATAAGAGGAATCACAGATTGGGAGGATTGGCTGATCACCTCTGATATCAATTAATACTCCGAGCAAAATAAAGAGGGACATTTTTTAGTGTTTTATATATTGTCATTTTCTGAACACATTCAACGGTTACGGTTCAGATCATCGAAATTTGATCTAGAAATGTGAAGTCCTTACTTAAGCTAAGTAAGGACTCCCTTACAAGAAGCTTGGTGTGTATGTATATATATGAATAAGAAAGTGTTCGAGTCTATTGAGCCAAATACTCATGAGATTGTTGGTCGAATAGTGCATACACTGTTGAGACTTCGGAATCTTTTAGTGGTAATAACCCATGTTATTTAGGAAAGGAAAAGTGTGTAGGGTTCTTGTTAGAATCCTCACACACATAACATATATTTATATTCGAGAGAGGAGTTTACATTAAGTCAAATAGGCGATGTGGGACAAACCCCCACTCACCTAATACTACACACTCTAACACTCCCCCTCAAGCTGGAGAATAAATATCACAAAGTCCCAGCTTGTTACATAACAACTCTAACCGTGGTTTAAATAATGACTTAGTAAACAAATCAGCTAACTGAGCGCCTGTAGACACATACGGAGTAGCTATCACACCCTCGGTCAACTTCTCTCGCACTAAATGACAATCAACTTCAATATGCTTAGTCCTCTCATGAAACACCGGATTGGATGCAATATGAATAGCTGCTTGATTATCACAATACAAAGGCATGGGCAACTTCACATTGAATCCTATCTCTTCGAGGAACGATCGCAACCATACAATCTCACACGTTGTATGTGCCATTGCTCTATACTCAGCTTCTGCACTAGACCGAGCAACCACTGTTTGCTTCTTACTCCTCCAATTAACGAGATTTCCACCTAAAAAGACACAATAACCCGTAGTGGATCTCCTATCAGACGGTCCTCCGGCCCAATCGGAATCAGTGAACGCCTCAACTCGTAAATGCCCATTAGCTCGATAAAACAGTCCACGCCCCGGATGTGACTTAAGATACTTCACAATCCGAAGAACTGCCTCCTAATGTGGAAGACGAGGAGCTGCCATGAACTAACTCACCATACTGACTGCAAATGAGATATCGGGACGTGTAATAGTAAGATAATTTAGTTTACCAACCAACCTACGATATTGATCAGGACTAGTAAGTAGCTCCCCCTGGTCAACACACAATTTGACATTGGGATCCATAGGAGTCTCAACAGGCCTCGTTCCCAACATTCCTGTTTCCTCAAGAATATCCAACACATATTTCCTTTGCGATAAACTGATACCTTCTTTGGATCGTGCTACCTCGATACCTAAGAAGTATCGTAGTTTGCCCAAATCCTTTGTCTGAAACTGCTGATGTAAGAAGGATTTGAGTTCATCGATACCTTGCTGGTCATCACCCGTAATAATAATGTCATCCACATAAGCAATCAACAGTACTTTCCCGCGATCAGATGTGAGGGAGAACACAGAATGATCAGACTGACTGCGTCGCATACCAAACTTCATAATTGCATCACTAAACTTACCAAACCAGGCTCTAGGTGACTGCTTAAGACCATACAAGGCTTTACGAAGACGACATACCTGATGACTCTCCCCCTGAGCAACAAACCCAGGTGGTTACTCCATGTAGACTTCCTCCTGGAGATCCCCATGGAGAAAGGCATTTTTTACATCTAGCTGGAACAATGGCCAACCAAGATTGGCAGCAAGAGAGATAAAGATCCGTACAGAACCCAATTTGGCAACGGGAGAAAAAGTCTCAGAATAATCCACACCATAGGTCTGAGTGTATCCCTTTGCAACAAGGCGAGCTTTATAGCGCTCAATAGTACCGTCGGGAAGATATTTGACAGTGTATACCCACCGACAACCAACGGTGGTTTTACCAGCCGGAAGAGGAACCAGGTCCCAGGTACCATTGTGATGAAGAGCAGTCATTTCATCCTCCATAGCTGTCCGCCACTCAGACATAGATAAGGCCTTCTGAACAGTGTTAGGAACAGAAATAGAAGAAACAATAGTGGTAAAAGCACGAAGGGACGGAGAGAGATGAGAATAAGAGACAAAACGATCAATAGGATGAGAAGTACTCGAAGAGGTAGAGAGACTATACTTTACCAGAGGGCGACGATTGTCACGGACAGGATATCGACGAGCATGGGGATCTGGCGACGGGGGGGAGAAGACGGGCGGGGTGGAGACGGAGGTGCAGCCGGAGGTGGGCCTGCTGGGGGATGTGCCTGCTCAGTCTGAGGTGGGCCTGCCAGGGGTGTGGGAGGACCCGGCGGACGACGCACATATACCTGCAAGGGTTTGGGAGGAGGGGGGGAGCCAGATGGAACAGCTATGGGAAAAATAGTCTCAGATACAGGACTAGCAGGGTCGACGGACCCTGAATAAAATGGTAAGGACTCATTAAAAGTTACATCAGCACACACAAAATGACGCCGTATAACACTTATATCCTTTTTGAGTCCGTGAGTAACCAAGAAATATGCACTTAATCGACCGTGGGTCAAGTTTACTACGATCAGGATCAAGGTCATGAACGTAACAGGTGCACCGAAACACTCGAGGTGGTAATAAGTGGAGAGGCCGCCCAGGATACAAGACCTCGTGAGGTGTCTGACCACTAAGCACCGTAGAAGGCATGCGATTAATTAAATGACAAGCAGTTAGGACAGCATCACTCCAATAGGACTTAGGAACATGCATTTGAAATAATAGGGCACGCATTACTTCCGATATATGTCGAATCTTGCGTTCGGCAACCCCATTTTGTTGTGGGGTCCGTGCACAAGCTGACTGGTGAATAATACCTTGTTCATCAAAAAACTGAGAAAGAACACCATGAAAATATTCGCGTGCATTATCAGAACGAAAAATACGGATGCAAGTATCAAACTGAGTCTTTATTTCATTAAAGAATGATAGAAAAACACACTTTAACTCAGATCTTTCCTTCATAAGATAAAGATATGTAATACGGGAAAAATCATCAACAAAAATGACATAATAATGAAATCCAAAGACACTGGGAACGTGGATAGGCCCCCAAATATCAGAGTGAACTAACTGAAATGGTCTAGACACACGACGCTCTACTCTGGGAGAAAAGGGTACACGGTGGTGTTTACTGAATTCACACACTTCACAAGGTAATTCTCGAAGGCAACGATAAGCTGGCACTAAGCGTTTTAAACTCGGAAGTGAAGGGTGACCAAGGCGGCAGTGTTGTTGATAAGGAGTTGCAGAGGTCCGAAGAGCAACAGACTAAGAATGCACACCATCCAGTAGGTAGTACAAGCCACCACGCTCAACACCGCCACCAATCTTCCTCCCCGTTGCGAGATCCTGAAACAAACAACCATGAGGAAGAAATGTGACGGAACAGTTTAAGGATTTCGTAAGTTTACTGATGGACAACAGATTAAAGGGTAAGCGAGGAACATGTAAGACAGACTGTAAAGTAAGGAAGGGAGTAACAGGAACAGAACCCAAACCAGTCACAGGAGTGTTAGAACCATCGGCTAATCGAACATGGGAATGGGTACCAACAGACTGATAATTAGAAAAAATGGTAGAAATACCAGTCATATGATCTGTGGTGCCAGAATCAATGACCCAAGGGCTGTGAGAAGAGGAAGACGCAGCACAAGCAAAAGAAGGACCTGTCTGAGCCAGCGTAGCAGTGGAGGGTGAACCTGCAAGGGAAGACTGAAGGGACATGAAACGCTGGTACTCTGCTGCTGGGATAGTCACCATAGGATCTGTAGATGGGTTAGCAATCTACCCAATATCCTCAAAGGTAGCCACCTGGTGAGCCTGAGAAGGAAAACCATGAAGATCATAACAAGTATCCACTGTGTGATTTGTGCCCTCACAATGTGTACAAAACCTAGAACCATGACCACGACCACGGCCACCACCTCCTGTCGAGCGGCCACGACCAAAGATACGACCCCCAGAATTAGTGAACCGCCCACCAAAGTCACCACGACCACTACGACCACTAAACCCAGAATCTCGACCACGGCCACGAAATCTAGAAGCACGGCCACGACCATGGCCACTACTAACGGAGAACTCAGAACCCTCTGAACAACTAGAAGCCAAAGCTGAACGATCAGAAGATGGAGCGGTAGGTGGGATAGGAGTTGAGGCAGTCGACTGACGAAGACGGCTGAATACCTCGCCAAGAGAAGGGAGGTCTGGAGACCCCAGAATCTGCTTACTCACCGACCCATAAAGTGATGAAGCACTTGACAAGAACCGAGTAACCCGCATACGCTGAAGCTGGCGGCGAATAATGTGAATATCAGTCAATAATGGCTCACACACATCCAGTTCATTACAAATGCGACTAAACTTCGCATAATAAGCCTCCAAAGATAAATCATCCTGAGAGACTGAAAAGAAGGACTGATGAAGATCATATATGCGATGGAGATTATTCACCCCAGAAAACAGCTCCTGAGCCTGGGTCCACACTTCCTTGGCTGTGTCACAAAACATCAATGTACTAGAAATCTGCTCCTCCATACTATTCCACAATTCTGTCCGAATACGAGCATCTACAGCCTGCCATGCCGCATATGTGGAAGAGGACACGGTAGGGGGATCATCAGTCAAATAGGAACGCTCTGACTCACCCAAATAATATACCTCAACAGCCTTAGCCCACAGTACATAATTCTTCCCATTTAATAGTGTAGAAGTAATTGGGCGCCGATCACGCGACCGAGAAGAGCTAGATGAACTACCAATAACAGTAGAAGTGGGTGTAGAACTCGAACCAGAACCAGACTTATTAGCATCAGACATCGTACCAAATAACGAAGAGGCTACACCCAATAAAAACTACTAATAACTCAACAATTACCAATACCAACTTCCAATCACTGCACAAAACATGCCTCCAACAACGACGGAAAATAATAAACCCCAGACAGCAACACCTCAACTACTGATAATAAGAGAACATCAACCAATACCATATCTTTATCAAGACATCACAGAATCTGGGCAGTACCAATACAGCACAGGAGATAAGACGATAACCAGACCTTCAAAGGAGAACTGCAGAACCACAAACAGAGTGGAAAAGACCAGAGACAGTCAGGTGGCGGGGCTCGACGGGGCCTGAAGGAGGCTCACCGGAGGGCGGCGAGGGCCGTCTTGGCCTGGAGAGGGATCGCCAGAGGGCGACGAGGGCTGTCGGGGCCTGGAGAAGGGATGCCGGAGGGCGGCGAGGGCCGTCGTGGCCTGGAGAGGGATCGTCGGAGGGCGGCGAGGGCTGTCGGGGCCTGGAGAAGGGACGCCGAAGGGCGGCGATGGTCGGAGTGGCTCGGAGAAGGATCGCCGGAGGGCGGTGAGGGGCGGATGATGGGTTACGGTCGTTGGGTAAGGGAGATTGGGGTTATCGAGTACTGAGGTTTGATAGTCAGAAGAAATTTCAGGGCTGCGATCTGAGGTTGGAGGGCTTGATGGGACTGTGGTGGTTGACAAATAGGTGGGCGATGGTGGGACGGTGATGGGTTAAGTCGGCAGGACCATGGATCTGGACAGAGGATGACAGCGGCAGTGGGAATGGGATGGACGACGGAGGGATTTTTTTTTTTTTTTTTTGTGGAATGGGCAGCAGTTGTAGAATTAGGGTTAGGTTAAGGGTGGCTCTGATACCATGTTATTTAGGAAAGGAAAAGTGTGTAGGGTTCTTGTTAGAATCCTCACACACATAACATATATTTATATTCGAGAGAAGAGTTTACATTAAGTCAAATAGGCGATGTGGGACAAACCCCCACTCACCTAATACTACACACTCTAACAACCCATTCTCGTTAGATTGTTGGTCGAATAGTGAAGACACTCTTCAATGCGATTATTATCTTGGTATTCTCCAGGTTGTGGGAGGTTTAAGCTCAATATGGATGGAAGCTGCCGAAAATCAAGGGCCCACGGTTTCAGATGTGTATTCAGTACTGTAGAGAGATGGTTTTGGATCCTCGGGTACTGCGCGAAATATGTGAGAGTGTACCAGTCTAGAAGCTAGCAGAGCTTTGGGGAATTCTTAGAGACTTAAAGCTGGTGGAGGTTGTTGATCAAGATCTGAAGAACGTCGAGGATGGAATCAGACTCAGTACTGGTGGTTGTGCAAATGATGAAGGAAGGCTCCCCATGTCCTAGTGGAGGAGTACCGCAAGGCGGCTCTGTTGAAAGCTAGTCATATTGCTCTCTGGGTATACATGTTTCAGGGTTGAGCTAATCTTTTGCTCGTGGAGATTGTGGCCAGGGACTTGTTGCTCCAGCCTCCAAGAATGGCTTTTATAGAAGTTACTAGTTGGTGTCTTGTATGGTCTTTACCTAGGCTTTGCTTCTCTGTTTTATTCTTGCTTTAGTTATGTAGCTAGTTCTAGGCAAAACAAGCAAGCGAGATCAGAACCAGGCGAGCTTTCTTGTTCCTTATGAAATCTTTCTATGATCTGCTATGTTGTAGAGAAAAAAATGTACTTCTGTAATGAAAGAAATTAATTCCTTTTTATTCTGCAAATTAAAATTGACAACTACTTTAGCCAAATACTATATATATATACACACACACTTCTGTTTATTTTGTTTTGGTGATAGATGCTGAGAGTGTATTTTTATTTTTTATTTGTTTTTGAAATTTTGAGAAACCTCAAAAAGCTAGTAATGTTCAGGTTTTGCGTGGTTTTACTCCCAAGTAGCTTTGTTGACCTTGTAAATTCTCAGGTAAGAGGTCAAGGGGTCAAACGTCAAATACAAGTACTGATTATTCCTTCCTGTTTATAAATACTTTCTTTGTTAGTTACTTCTCTCTCACTATAAAATTATGGTCAATTGATAGGAGCGGGATTACAAAGTTTTTCAACCTTTTTTTGCCATATCACGGAATGTTAGTGGTTACAACAGTATTCGAGCACCTTTTTGGCAAGGACTTTAATTCAGGACCTCTCTCTTTGAAGAAAGAATATCGAACCAAATACATAGGTGTGATGGCCATGGGATTTTAAATTTGATGTAGTGCCTTTTCCATGAGTGACGAAAAGAAAGGGAAAAAAAATAGAGAGTAAAGCTGCAATTTTACCGGGGATACCAAGCCCCATGGTATCCCCTCCGGTCCGTTTCTCATTTTTCGGCCATTTTTTTTTATCACATTTGAATGATCGGCTCTGTTCATTTTGTAGAGTTCGGCGAGGAACATAATCATACCAAAAATTGTGTTCATTGGACTTTATTTGATACATGATTGGCACACGTGAAAATTAAAAAAAATCAAAACTGAGTCTAAAAACACACTGAATCAAAACCTAGTTTTAGTTTTTTTGCAATTTTCACGTGTGCCGATCATGTATCAAATAAAATCCGATGAACACAATTTTTTGAAAGATTAATGTCATCGCTGAACTCTACAAAATGAACGGAGCCGATCATCCAAATGTGATCGAAAAATGGCCGAAAAATAAAAAACGGACCGAAAAGAATACCATGAGGCTTGGTATCTCCGGTATACCTAAAAGTTTCTCCCATGTGGTTTGCCTCTTTGGAACATCACCTCACGGTTAACAATGGCCAATTCGCCTCCTCAAGATTTTGGACTGTTTTGCAACTCTAATAAGTTTCTAACTCAAAGAAGCACTGCTTGGAATTGGGTTACTCAAAAAACTCTCTCTCAAAAGCTCTCAAGCGCCAAACCAGATCTGGGAGAGGGGGGCCGCCGCCTCCCTCACCCTCCTCCCCCCCTCTCCTCCCCTCTTCTCCCACCTCCTAGGTCTACCCTCCATCGTTTCTTCTCCGCTTCCCCCCGTCCGGTCTTTCTTGTGCTTCCGTTTCCTGTCTGGTGGTCCGGCTCCTGTGACGGGGTTTCGTCCTTGTGGTTCGGCGTTTCTGGTAGTGGTGGTCCGGCAAACGGCGTACGCTAGTGTGGTTAATAATGGTGAGGTTGGGGGTAGGGTTTTGTTTTTCTTTTCTTCTTTGCCGGCTGTTTAGCTCGGTTTTTCCGCTAGTCTCCCCAATCCGGTCTAGTCTCCTAGATCCGGTGGGTGTTGGTGGTGGGTGAATAATCTCTTGTTAGTTTAGGGTTTGGTTGTGTGGCCGGATTTTTTAGCTACAATTAGGGCCTCGTTATGCGTTTGAGTTGTGCCGGTAGCTTCAATAGCGCTTTTTTGGGGTGTAGCTGGGAGTTTTGGTGTTCGGGTGTGGTGTTTGGCACTTCGCCGTGGTCTCGCGGGCTCGTCGTTTTGCTGGCAGTCACATGCCAGAGCTTGAAGTGTCAGCAAGGCTCGCACTGGTGTGATCTTCCCATGTTAGTGGGGTTCGCCCGTCGGTGGTTTCTCGTCGGCTTCGTCGTACCTTCCGATATGGGTGTGCCGGCGTTGACCTCTTCTAGACATCATAAAGCTACTAACCCCTCAAATAAGTAACCTACTAACCCCTCAAAAAGCTATGTATCAGACACGCGTGCACACATGAAATATGAATTACTAATGTTTTCCTAATTTTTAGTTCAATTTTTTTTAGATCCAATTGAATTAAGTTGTTAGTTCAATTTTAATCAAAAAATTCACATGTTCATTATTTTGTAGATATAACTTTTAGTACGCCAGTCACAAAGAATTTAGTACTCCTTCCGTCCTAAAATAAATGTCAGGTTCACAAAATAAGAACTTAAAAATACTACGAATTTTTCAAGAAAAATTCAAATTTTTTTCAACAATTTACTAGATATCTAAGAGTTCTTTTAATTTATGAAAAAAATAAAAAAATTCTTGTAGAAAATTTTTAAGTCCTCGTTTTACAGACCGAACATTTATTTTGAAATGGAGGTAGTACAATTTTTCAAATACACACGCATTTTGATTTGAAATATGTTCATATAAAACAATTTCGACCAAGAAATCTTCTCTTTTATCTCCCAGTATTTCTTTCAACTTCTAGAAATGGCATTTCAAAGTAAAAACTCAAATTGTTTTGCTCATCATAGAAAAGTCCTACGCAATTAGAACCTAAGTTGGACACTGAAGGGCAAATTCACACCACACAGCTAATACACCCATTAATTTTGCTCCAATTGTCCCACCAACTCCGAGATTCCCAACATAACATTTTATTTTTTTTTAATCGATAGAAGAGATATTTTACATCAGATATACAGAGTACAAACCTGAGACACTACTTTAATTGTGAGAGTCCACGAGACAACCAAGCTCAACAACTCAACCAATTCAAGAAATAAGCTCATTATAGGGTAAAAACAAAAAAATAAAGGAAAAGCCCTCCAAGAAAAGAACACCAACACGCAGGTGATGGAAGTGTCCTGGCCATCTGAGGCAGCCCAGTTGGTTCCCAATATAAGATTGACTTACAATCATATAAAAAATATCTTCACTTGCAAATAGACATAATCAGAGATCGGGATTTAGATTATACAACAGTTGTGCCAAATTTTTCCCTGTTCATTGAAACTTGCCCCGATTCGATTTCTCCTAATCGATAACAATTCCATCGTCCTCCATCAATTCCTTTGAGCTTTGCCGCTGCCATCATCACTGGCATCGGATACCTTTGTTGTAGTAGGATCTTCGTCTTCCCCTTTAGATTCCGCGATGAGATCTCATAAAGGTTTGCTATAATCGTCTTCCCTTTAGATTCCGCGATGAGATCTCATAAAGGTTTGCTATAAAGAGAGATGCGACAGCACGAGGGTGGAGTTAGGGCCGGGTTGCCTTTTTAGGCAAGTTATACTTTAAAACCCACATTTAGGAAGGCCCCAAAATTTGTGAAAACATTTTTCATCAAAAAGAGATTCCACCATCAATGATATTTGGAGTTCTTCCCTGCCAGTCCTATGGGAGTGGACTTCTTCCCTTCAAGTCCTAGTGCACAAATAAAAAAGAATGCATAGTTGACTAGGTCCTAGCCATATATTGTTTCCAAGAATACCCTTTCATCTCTCTCTATCCTCTCTCTTCTCTTTTTTCCTCCCTTTTTCGTTTTTTCATTTTTAATTTAAATTTATATATTCAAAATTTACATATTTAGCTTCTTAAGAACACTGCTAATTTTATAATTAATAATTAAGAGCGTTTTCAATCCCATAACCATGAAATCCTAATTTTTAACTGTTAATTAGCTATGTTTTTAGTCCTTAACTCTAATTTTTAACTGTTAATTAGCTGTGTTTTTATTCTATAACTCTAAATTTTAACTGTTAATTACCAGTGTTTTCAATCCTCAAACTCTAAACGCTGATTTTTTACTATTAAGTAGCAGTGTTAATTGTTAATTCACATGCTCAATTTACAAAAACCACATGCTTCATACACAAAACACAGATCTGAACCAAAAACTCAGTACTCCATACACCAAAAACACAACTAACAATACAAAAAAACCTACATATTACACCGACTCCCAGATCTGAACCAAAACAAAAAATAAACAGATCTAAATCGGTTCTTCACCATCAAAACTAAAAATAAACCAAAACAAACTCATCGCGATGAACATGAAATCCGGTGGAGGTGGCGGCGGTGGGATCATGGAGAGGTGCAGAGGCATGAGCTTCCCATCGGAGAAGAGCTCGTCGGCGGGAAGCATTGTGACCGAATCTTCGAGTTTGAACTCGAAATCTCCAAAGTCCTTTGGTGAAAACCTTTGGATCTGGATCTGACGGTTCGTTGGATTGGTGGTTTATCTCTGGAACGGGAAGCAGCGGAGGAACAACAGGCGGAGGGGTTGCCGGGGGTGGAACGGCCGGAGGAGGAGTAGCTGGAGACCGGCGGAGGAGTGGCCGATGGCGGGACTAAGACTGGCGGAGGAGTAGTCGGTGGTGGTGACTGGAAGAGAGAGAGAGTGGGTGGGCTGCATTCATCCGATTTGAAACCCTAAATGATGGGTTGTGTTCATTTGTTACTATTTAAAGTGGGATAAAGAAGTAAAATCACACCTACAGTACCTAGTGGGCATTGCACTTTTACCCTATAGGACTTGGTGGGCTATCGAATCCAATATTAGGATCGGCCCAGAATTATCTCATTGATTGATAATGATATTTTTGATAAAAAATATTTTTATCAAATATCATGGATGAATTGATTTACGCACTCTCTTTTTTTTATATTCACTTTTTTTTTGTCTTTTAACAAAAAAAAATATATTTACTTTTAACACTAAAAAATAAAATGTAGATATCAAAAAAAGGGTGTGTGAATATTAATTCCTTTTGAAATTTAACCATTACAAGCAACTAGTCTAATAGGGGGGTTAAGTGGAAAACGCTAGTAGTTGAAGGGCGAATTAATGTAAAATTCATCCCCAACGAAGCCGTCCTGTCCCTTCCTATTTTTATTTCTCAGAAAGTTAGGGTTTCTACTGGTTATACTATTCAATTGCAGATTGCGAAAGAATTCTCAATTCGTTGTTGCACTTTGATCAAAGGTGAGATTTCGACGGTCACTGTTCGGAATTTGCTTTTAGTTACACACCGTAATTTGTTGGAATTCGTAAATTCCCCTTTTAAATCAGCCCGACCTAGACCTTTTCTTTCTTGCTTCTCCTTTTTTTATTTTTTATAATAATTAAATTCATACAATTTAGTTTCTAGGGTTCAGCTTTCTGTTTTCTTGATTTTTTTTTTTTGGTTATTGTTGCATACACATAGTCACATACAGAGGTTAACAAGTGAAATTCGCTTCAGCATTGCTACACAGAGAGAAAAAATTAGACTTTGTTTGGTTTAGGTTTTGAGGGAGGTTTTTGGGGTGATGAGTGGAGAAAGATAGATAGAGATATGAGAGTAATAATTGAAGGGAAAACTTATTGGGGATTGTCCTGGGAGAGGGGGTGGTTTTGGAAAACCAAAGCGAACAAAGTCGGCATTTTTTGTGCCCTTAGTTTCATGCCAATGGAAGGGGGATCGAAAGAAGGTAAAAGAAAGAAAGGCTAGCAATTTGAATTTGAGTCCTGATTTAATGGGCCATTTTGTCAATTGATCGGAGGGAGGTTGCTGAACCTATTTTGTTGTAAACTGGGTATTATCCGAGGTTTTGATCATCGAGATTGCATAAAGTTTTAGGGATAGAAAAAGTGAATACGAATGACCCTGTGCAAGGGAGTCAGAATTTTGTTACTAAGCCGGATCAAAAATCTTAGGCATAGTCATATGCTTTATATATTTTTCTATGGTGTAATCTGAGAAAATGGTTTTTCTAAGATAGCGAACGGGAATATGATCTCTAATCTTCATTGATAAAGTTGATATTTTGTTAGAGGTCTTTTCCAGTCTTAAAAAATGCATGATAATCACATTTGGAATGCTACTAAATGTATCTTTCCGATATGTAAAAACAACTTATCATCCATCTATTGATCGTAGGGTTGTAAAAATAATCGCTTAAGTGAATGACCATCCAAACTAGACCGAATCCATCAATTTTGATCGATTTTTTAGTTAGTTTCGGTTTGTTTGGTTGTGAAGTACTAGATAAATCGTTTTTCGGTTCAGCTCCGGCTTATAAGATTTCTTCACTTAAGGGTCCGGTTCTTTTACGTTAGTTTCTTTACATCCACAACTTTGTTATTTCTTACTCTCTTTCTCATACCTCATCTGGATGTGAAACATTCTCTCTATCTTTTCTTCATACTCTCCTGAACACGACCCAACACTCTTTGATCCTTCTGTAGTGTTAATATTTGTTGTTACCCCTTTCAGCATTGCGATTGGACCTAGACTTTCTTTCCCGGGGGCATAAATGAGAATTTTTGTTACTGTATTGGTACCCAACATTGAGCCTCAAGGTTGGGTACCAATACCAAACCAAACCAAACTGGGTCATAAGGCTCAGTTTGGTTTGGTATTGGTACCCAACCTTCAGGCTCAATTCATCACACCAAAAACTGAACCGAACTGCTTCAATGCACAAGGTTTTGGTTTAGTTGATTGGCACCGGGTCAGTTTCGATCCATAACTACAAACCCATATGATTGGCTCGGTGCCAAGTTATCTTGAAGGCTGAGCTAACCGAACTGCATGTATCCGTAATTGATCCTCGTTCGGATTGCAATGCTCGTCCTTCACAAATTTTTAGAGCAACTGAATGGACTGCATTGGGGAATTTGAGTACTTGGGATAGGACAACAACTTTGGCATGGTCCAATTTCTAAAATAAACTCAGCCCCGGCCTTGAGGGGAAGTGGGCAAATTTTGGCCGAAGAAGGGGCCCATTTGAGTTCGAAGTTGTGTATATATATTGGAAACCTAATTCTATTCACTGATATAGCTAGTGTTTTGGCGGCGAAAGATTCACCAGTACAGAGCCTAGCACGTGGGTTCAAGTCTCGTGTCATTGAATGATGCGGTCCTCTCTCATTGTTTTTTGGTTCTTTCCATGGGATCCGGTGGCAATTAAGATTAAAAAGTAAAACTTTAAGTCTTGTTTTCTGAAGCCTCAATTATTTAATTGACGAATGTCGGATGGAGTTAAAATGAACAAGGCTGTTGAGCTAAATCTATGTTACTGCTTAGTGTTAATATGAAGTGGAAATGGGCTTTTTGACTTTTTGGTCCCCAAAGTATTTCCGTCGTGCCATTTTGGTCCCCAATATTCCAATTGCTAACATTGCATCCCCAAAGTATCAATTTTGTCTCTAAATGGTCCCTGCGGCTCACGCCGTTCCTTCTCTCCGTCAAAACCAAGGGCAAGCTTGGTATTTCACATCAAAACGGTGTCGTTTGGTTGGAAATATTGGCTTTTTGACTTTTTTGGTCCCCAAAGTATTTCCGTCGTGCCATTTTGGTCCCCAATATTCCAATTGCTAACATTGCATCCCCAAAGTATCAATTTTGTCTTTAAATGGTCCCTGCGGCTCACGCCGTTCCTTCCCTTTGTCAAAATCAAGGGCAAGCTTGGTATTTCACCTCAAAACAGTGTCGTTTGGTTGGAAATATTGATTTTTCTCTCCATGGTTCTCTTAGGGTTCTCATTGAAAGCCTCAAAGTCAAAAAATAAATTATAACTCTTTAGGACAAAATGATCAAAAAATTAAGATCTTCGCACAGGTTCAAACAGATTGAAAATTTGAACACTTAATTTTTTTCACCATATTTTTAAATATATAAATAGCCTAAAAAAATCAAGTGTTTCAATTTTCAACCCGTTTGAACCGGTGCGAAGATCTTAATTTTCTGATCATTTTATCCTAAAGGGTTATAATTAATTTTTTGACTTTAAGGCTTTTAATGAGAACCCTAAGAAAACCATGGAAGAGTAATATCAATCTTATATATTTTTAGGCTGTTTATATATCAAAATAATAATTATGACCATTTAGAATAAAATGATCAAAAAATTAAGATCTCCGCACAGGTTCAAAAAAATTGAAAAATTGAAAAATTAATTATTTCACCATATTTTTTAATATATAAGCAGCCTAAAAAAATCAAGTGTTTCAATTTCCAACCAAACGACACTGTTTTGAGGTGAAATACCAAG